>OZ010800.1:126850775-128050775 GCA_963932465.1 Maratus speciosus
AGCAAGTAGAAAACTGTCATGAAGGTCACTTATTTTTTGTGAGCTTTCTTTCTCACGTTATATAATATATATAGACCGGGAGATGGCAGCACAGACAATCACCTCATAAGTTCATGTCTGAAACTTCAGAATTAGTTAAAATTCGATTCGCATATTAAAACGCAATCGGTCTGCCGTGAACTATCTTGGTGTACAGAAGGTTGGGGGGGCACGAGCCCCCCCCCCCAACCTTCTGTACACCTGTATTGTGTGTATAGTGACACCCCCATTTCTGCCTCATTCTTATAAAATCTGCCTCTTAAGTGCTTCAAAAGGTAAACAAAGGTCACAAATAGCAATACATGCACATAGAGTGAAAATGCTGCTGTTTTAAATATTGCATTTGGCAGAATGAAAATACCTTATTTTACATTCTAGAAAGTTTTTGAAATTTTTCTAACTTTGACCCTAGATAAACCATAAAAGAATAAGTTTTATAGCTTAGTACTCTGTAATTTCATATGTGTCATATTTTTACATTTAATTTGATATATTACTTGTAATAATAAAAGAAGTTTGAAATTTCAACCCTCATGTCCACTTTTTCATGGAAATGCCCTTATGTCAACTTTATATTTTGAATTCTATTTTTGGTGTTATATTACTAAAATTACTGAAGTAAATTGTTCTAAATGTAACGTAAGTTACCATGGAATTGGTTTTACCACATTTTTTAAAACGGAATACTGAAAATTGTCTACTAAAAAGTATCTCAATAAATAGCAAATAAAACCATAAGTAAACAGCA
Source organism: Maratus speciosus (assembly GCA_963932465.1). Taxonomy (NCBI): domain Eukaryota; kingdom Metazoa; phylum Arthropoda; class Arachnida; order Araneae; family Salticidae; genus Maratus; species Maratus speciosus. The sequence continues at coordinate 126,851,563 of OZ010800.1, forward strand.
AATTTAAAATTATTTAAAAGCGTTCTCATTCTAGCACCCCCCCCCCCACACACACACACACATACCTTCTTCAACAAATTCTAGAACTCATTTTGGAGCATGCATGCATGAAATTTGCAATACTTAAGTATTGAATAGCGTTTTTCATTTTCTTGTAAATGGGATACATTTGGCATAGCAGCTCCGTGATGATGACTTTTCCGAGACTGCCACGGTTTGATAATTGGCTTAAACTGCCAAATTTGACAGTATTTTAGAATTCTTTTTAACCCTTAAGCGGAAACGTCACATCTGTGAGATGTTTGCGTCTACATATCTGCCCTTAATATATTCTCTCTCTCTCTGACATTCCAAAATTATTTTTATGCTATTATATTAAAAAATTGGTCCTGTTAATGCATTGCTATTTTAGATTAATCGAAGATAAGGTAGGGTTAAACTGAAAACTTGATTAAATAAAAAATAAAAAAAACTATATACAGTACACTCCCTCAAATCCACACAGCATGGGACCAGAGGTCGTGAGGATTTTAGAAATATGCAGATTTCTGTTCATTTCTTTGTTTATGTTTTTAAGCAGTAATTTTAATGTAATAATGCAATCAAAATTATAATGAATGCTTAATATAGTAAAATACTAAAATATAATTAGTAACTAAAGTAATAAACTAAAATTACAAACATTAAGATCATTTTAAAAATGATTTAAATCAGTTTCCCCCTGGCAGTTTCAGGGGGATGCTACACACCAACTGTCCTTTGATTTACAAAATAGCATCCCTCTTACCCCTCATCCAAAAAATTTGCACCTTCGTTGCCCCTTGGTAAAAAAAAAAGTGCCCTTTCTCCTTTTTACATTAAAAAATTGCTTGCATAGTAAAAACTGACTCAATGTTGCCTTGAAAGGCCTTAAAAATCAAAACAATGGATTTAAAAATAAAAAAGTGCCCTAAAGAATCTTAAAAGTGCCTTTAAGAATCCAAAACATGCCCTTTAGATAGAATTAAAAAAGTGCTCTTTCTCACCAGCAGCACCCTGCCTCTTTTTAAACCTAGGGTAAACTCTGATGAAATTATTAAAAGTAAAGATCAATAAATAATAATGTATATAATTAAATATACACAATAAAGTTGAAATACATTTATCTTGAATTATTCAATCAAACTTGCCTCATAGAAGTTCACTATTAATTCACATCAAAATCACAAAATAAGGAAATTTTATTTCAAATTTAGCCAAACTTAATAATCAATTGGGTAAAAAGATTGTGAGTACCAGTTATATCAGCAATATCTTAATTTTTTTTTTCAGAATTTAATTTATACTTCCTTCATGAAAAAACATGAATTCAGTCATATATTAACAAGAATTATGTATTAAAATACCTACAGAATCCTATAAAAAGTCTGTAATTTTGTCGCTACATCTAAACTTAAAGTTTCATTATTTACATTTGCAATATGTGCAGATTTTAGGCGTTTGCAAATTTGAAGAGTAATACTGTACATATACTATATATTAGTTTCCCCTCTCCTTAAAGACAACTCTAATTTTATAAATATACATATTTCTTAATTTAAATGTTACAAATTATTAAATAATACTAAATAATTTCTATTTTTAACTGAAAACTTCCTCTCAACAGTTTAAAGTAATGAGTAATAATTGAGTTCAGGGTTAAAAAAGTAGGGGAAGACGGGGTACAATGAAACAAAATTTACTAATTTTTTTTTCCTATCCACAATTTTGCATCCACAAAAATATAATTAATGCATATTTTTAATCTTGTATTTTCCCCATCTAAATAAATTTTTATTAGGTTCTAAACAATATATTTATGCTTGGAAAATAACAAAGAATAAATGCCTTACAGTGTTTCATTGTACCCCGTATGCCGGGGTACAATGAAACACATACTGGGGTACAATAAAACACTCCAAATGATGGAAGCAGTTTTCACCCAGTGTAGTTTATTTTATGAAAAATGAGATAAATACAAAACAAAAACAACATTTGATTAATAAAGAACTTGATAAAAATATTATAGTCTAAGATGAAAAATAAGAAAATTCTATTAGTTTAAGAAATACCTTTCATTTTATATCAGGGTTGGGTTTAAGTTAGTTAAACTAGTTTTTGACGTGACATGGGTTTAAACCGCGTTTTAAGCGGTTTTAACCGTCAAAAACACCAATATTTAAATATGCTCGGGACAACAACAAAAAAAAATTGCTGTTAGTATAGCAAGATACGTCATTGCTTTTATTTAATGATAGTGCGCTTTAGTTTTAGTTTTACTTTAATCTAATATGAAATTATAATTTTTTTCTTTGTTTATGACTAAATTGCCAAATTTTTTATGTGGATTTTTGGTGTGGCTTTTTAGCATACTTGGTTGTGTTTCTTATTTAATAAATGGAAATCAATCATGATACCACAAAAATAGATTATATATATACAGTCTTTCCCAAATTTTTAGACCTATTATAGAAGACAATACATAGCGTATAAGGACAAATATGGAGTTAGAACAGTTATATAATGAAAAAGATATAATAAATACTATAAAAATAAGAAGAATGCAATGGTTAAGGCCATCTAATCAGAATGCGGGATGAGAGAAGCACAAAGAAGATTTATAGTGGTAATTTAATTGGGAAAAGAAGTATTGGTAGACCCAGGAAGAGATGGATAGAAGAGGTAGAGAAAGATCTTGCACAAAACCAAATTATAAAGTAAAGGCCAGAGATCGGAAGGTCTGGAGAGGTATATTGAGGGAGGTCAAAATCCTACATGGATTGTAGTACCATTGTGTATGCATGTATATAGTCTTTAACAGAAATAGTTTCTCTGCAGCAAAATCATTTTTTTTTGGGGGAGGGGGGATAGAACAGATATAGAAAAACAACAATGAAAATAAAATTGATTTTATAATTGAGAAAAGAATTTCATGATGGGAATTAGGAGAAAATGAATAATTCACCATAACCACTATGTATAAAAGAAATATTTACCTTTCAAAATGAAATTATTCCTGTTCAGAGTATAAATTATGAAAACTTAATACTATAAGAACTTTTGAAAAATTTACTTTTAAGGCACATGATATATAGATTACACATAATTATAACATTATTACATATTTACAATACATAATATAACATTATTACATAATTAATTAATTATCAATACTCTGGTTGAAAAGAACCGCGTAACATGCGGTAGCACATCACTGATTTTGAACACTTGTCTAAACCCAAGCGATTTCTAATCTTGGAATGTATGAGTCCAAAATTTGAAAACATTCTCTCAATAGAGGCTGAACTGGCTGGATAAGAATGCAGAACAACCCAACTAAATTCATAAGCTGGGCTGTCCTTTTCTTTAAATCCTTTTGAAATTCCTTTTCACCATGTCACAGGATTGGTGCTTCTAGCACTTTCACTAAAATAGGATGAAGGAAATGGTAATTCACAGGCTTCAAATGCAATGATAAGAGGAAGACAATCAGGTATTTTTTCATTTGCCCATACACGAGCAGACTCAATTTGCGCGTTCGTTAATCCAACACCTTTATATTTAGGATGAAGAAGGTATGCCAAAGAATGAAAAGGTTCTAGAGCTTGGGCCATTCTTCTTCCCACAGTCTCAATGTGTGGCTGCAGAGATTTTTCTTTAGCGAGACCTAGCCAAACTGAACATGCATCAGCTAAAGTTGCAGTATCTCGTTGAAGTTTATCCAGTCCAACACTAATAGGTTTGATCTGTGTCATAAGGTCTTTGCATTGCTTATAAAGATTATAATTATTGATGAGATTAGCAATGTCTCTTTCAATGCTATCTTCATGTTCTTCAACAATTTTTTGAAAAAATGGTCTATTTTTCAAAAATGTATCAATGCATGCAAGCTGGCTGTTCCATCTTGTATCGCACTGCAATTGGGGCTTTACAGATTCAGGATATTCCTGGAGCCATCCTGCAGGTAAGTGGTGGTTCCTGAAATACTTCTGAATTTTTATAACAGGTTTTATAACAGCATCTGGAGTAAGATCTTGGCCTAATAAATTTAGCCAATGGGATGAGCAGCCATAAACAATCAGATCTTTAGTACTCTCTTCCAGTTGAAGTAATTTTCTTGTTTTTTCCATCACTTTTGCATTATCGGTGACAAAAGCTGTTACTTCACAACCGAATTTGGTTTTGGCCTTCTTGATTGCATTTTCTGTGATTTCCTTGTGATACTCTGCATTTTTTACATTTGAGCTACAGTCAATTGCATCAAGGAAAACAGCTTTACCAGATACATGCAAACAGGATGCAATAATTGGGTCATTATGGATGTTACTCCATCCATCTTCTATTAAGGTAACATTTTTTTCCTTCAAGACTGTTCTTTGCTACTTCTTCAACTTCAGCTGCAACCTCATCAAGAAGGGAACCAGCTAAAGCTTTTCTACTAGGAACATGGTAGCCTGGTCGCAGGGCTGAGATTAAATCTTGGAAAATTGCATGTTCTACAACACTAAATGGGATATTGTTCGCATAGAAAAATTTTGCCACCAACAATTTCAATTTCTGGGCTGAAGAACCACTTGTTTTTACAACAAAGGAATCCAATTTTGATCTTTTGGCTTGAGTTTCAGGTACTGTTGGCTTCCATTCTGATCCAGAAGCAAAATTAACTTCGTCTAAATCTGAGCTTCTGTTTTGCAAACACTGAGACAAATGGCTTTTCATCCTTACCACATGATTAGAATGAATATTTCCACAGTATTTGCATTTTGCATATACTTTATTATTATCTCTCTCAACTTTATAGAAATGTTGCCAAACAGGATCAATAGGCCTTTCTCCACGGTTCATTTTTATATTTGAAAATCAGCAAATTCCTTATAATATGCACTAAGAACAATTCCTAAGAAAACTGAACTCACAGGCAACTGAATAACTAAATCAGTGTTGCCAGGTTTTAAAATAATATAGTTTCCTATGGAAAAATACTACACATATTGTAAGAACAATTACTAAGAAAACTGGACTAATAGGCAACTGATAACTAAATGTGTTGCCAGATTTTAAAATAATAAGTTTCCTGTGAAAAAATACTACATATATTGTAAGAACAATTCCTAAGAAAACAGAACTAACAACTGAATAACTAAATGTGTTGCCAGCTTTTAAAATTAAAAAAAATAATATAGTTTCCTGTGAAAAAATACTACATATATTGTAAGAACAATTCCTAAGAAAACAGAGCTAACAATTGAATAACTAAATGTGTTGCCAGATTTTAAAATTAAAAAATAATATAGTTTCCTGTAAAAAATATTACAGATATTGTAAATGAAACTGATTTTCTGAAAAAGGAACAAAATATTATAAGAAATTTGATTAAAACTTATAAATTATTTATATATAAAAAAAAAAAATCTTTATTATATTAAAATATTTTCAATTATAACCACATAATGGAAATGTTATGAAAAATTGTATATATATCACTTGGAATTATGAAATTCAACAGAATTTTCTTTTAAAAAGTCCTTCCGGCCAGTGCCGGGAGGAAGAGGTAGCTTTCATAATCCTTATTTTAAAAAAACCAAATTATATCATTCAAACACACGAAGCTCAATTTAGTGGAAACCGAATATAAAAGATTCAATACTAATTTTTATCAATATAATGAATGAGAATTTCGCGAAATTAGTCAGCTTTATCCAAGCTGCTTTTCTTTAAAGTAACATTTCTTAAAGTGCCTGTCATTTTAAGACAACATGGTGGATGAGGCTAAGCAGTGAACTTGGTCGAGACCTTAGTAATTGCTGTGCACATGCTCACTCACATCGGAATCGGTTAATATATAGCAGTGCTGTCGCATGCAAAAAATCAGATTTTTCAAAATGTCACCCACAATAGAAATTGAAACTGCTATATCTGAGCCATTTTTTAAGTTAAAGACAAACAAAAAATGCTCCTGAATCCTTATATCAAGGTCAAATACTTAAGAAAGAAACCTTTTTCAATTTCTAATTTTTTTGCACCTCACTTTAAATATATATATATTTTATAATTTAATGGTCGCCATTTTGAAACAAGATGGCTGATGAATCTTGCCAGCGAACTTGGTCGAGGTGTTGATGTATACTATCCACATGCCTTCTTCCATCGAAATAGGCGAATACGTGTGTTATCGCGTGACAAATACAAGTTCGTTTCAAAATGTTAGCCATGCTAGAAATTCAAAGTGCTATAAATCAACCATTTTTTAAGATATAAACAAAAGAACAAATTTTCAGAAACAAAAACTGCTCCGGAATCTTTGTATCAAGGCCAAACACATAAAAAAATCTTTTCCATTTTCCAATTGTTTAATACCTCATTTTGAATTTTAAATTTAATTTTTTTAAATGGCAACCCTTTTGAAACAAGATGGCGAATGAAGCTGGCCAACGAACTCGGTCGAGACATTGGTATGTACTATGTACAGACCAAGTTACATCCAAATAGGTTCATAATTACGCCTGTTATCGCGTTACAAAAATCAGGTCGTTTTAAAATGTCAGCCACAAGAGAAATTCAAAATGCTATTACTCAGCCATTTTTTTTAGATATCGACGAAAGAAAAACTGTTCCGGAATCTTTGTATTAAAGTGAAACACATACAAAAAAAATCTTTTTCACTTTCCAATTTTTTGGTATCTCATTTAAATTTTTTTATTTTTTTAAATGGCCGCCATTTTGAAACAAGATGGCGTATGAAGCCGGCCAACGAACTCGGTCGAGATATTTCTATGTACTATGTACACACCAAGGTACATCCAAGTCGGTTCAAAAATACGCCTGTTATTATGTGAGAAAAATCAGGACGTTTCAAAATGTCAGCCACGTTAGAAATTCAAAATGCTATAACTCAGCCATTTCTTAAGATATAGACGAAACAAAAACTGCTCCCGAATCTTTTTATCAAGGTCAAACACATAAGAAGAAAATATTTTTTCAATTTTTAATTTTTTGGTACCACATTTCAAATTTAAATTTTTCTTAAAATTTTAAATGGCCACCATTTTTTAAACAAGATGGCGGATGAAGCTGACCAACGAACCCGGTCGAGACATTGGTATGTACTATGTATAAACGAAGTTACATCCAAATCGGTTCATAAATACGCCTTTTATCGCGTGACAAACTTCAGGACGTTTCAAAATGTCAGCCACGCTAGAAATTCAAAATGCTATAACTCAGCCATTTTTTAAGATATAGACGAAACAAAAACTGCTCCGAAATCTTTGTATAAAGGTCAAATACATAAGAAAAATATTTTTCCATTTTCAATTTTTTGGTACCACATTTCAAAATTTAAATTTAAAAAAAAATTTTAAATGGCCGCCATTTTGAAATAAAATAGCGGATGAAGCTGGCCAACGAACTCGGTCGAGAGATTGGTATGTACTATGTACACACTGAATTACATCCAAATCGGTTCATAAATACGCCTTTTATCGCGTGACAAATTTCAGGACGTTTCAAAATGTCAGCAACGCTAGAAATTCAAAATGCTATAACTCAGCCATTTTTTAAGATATAGACGAAACAAAAACTGCTCCGGAATCTTTGTATAAAGGTCAAATACATAAGAAAAAAATATTTTTCCATTTTTAATTTTTTGGTACCACATTTCAAGTTTTAAAATTTTTAAAAATTTTTAAATGGCCGCCATTTTGAAACAAAATGGCGGATGAAGCTGGCCAACGAACTCGCTCGAGACATTGGTATGTACTATGTACACACCGAATTACATTGAAATCGGTTCATAATTACGGGAGTTACAGTGTGACATAGGTCATATATATATATATATATATATATATATATATATATATCAATTTTGAACGGAGGGTAGTTTCGGGGTCTGGGGGTCATGATCGATGAAAATATACCAAAATTTTTTGAAATCGCTTTCCTCCGAACGGCTGCAATAGGTAGCTTTTTTGTAAAGAAAGCTACCTAAAAAAGGAGAAAGAATTTAAAAAGTAGAATTTTTCAATATTTTGGATCCATCTATCTTCAATTTTGAGAAAGAAAAATAGCAAAATATAAAATTAGCTTTAATTCCGAATTTATATTACACCAAAAGAAAAAAAACTTAAAATATTGAAATATTAAATAAAAATGTTTACCATAGAATTGACATTATTGAGCGGGGGTTTTCATTTCTACGTTGAAAAAAGTCATTTAAAAGTTTGAAATTTCAAACAAGATATTTAAAAAATAATCGCTTATACGATTAACATTAGTAGGCGGTGTTTTCACATTAGTGAAGTAGCCCCTTAAACAACCCCATCCATAAGAACATAATAAGGGAAAAGCAAGAAAAATTGGTTTTGTTGCAATAGCAATACTGTTTTGTACTGGAAGGGAATCTTTGAATTTGCTCAGGAAAGAAAATACGCTCATTAGATACCAATTGTGATACATTACTTTCTGCTTCTAGCCATAAAAAAAAATGAAAAAAACCTAAATAATTTATTTATCTTTGCAAAATTTAGATTAAACCTATCTAGTTTTAATGATTATAAATAATTAAGGATTTATTAACTGTTCATCTTAAAGGCATACATTAATAATAAACTAAATCATTAAATAAGAGTTAGGTAATTTTTAGTCACAATTAAAAAAAAAAAAAAAAAAAAAAAAAAAAATCATGCAACAATCAATTTTCAGTTTACCATTAACTATGCAAATAGGTTTCAAGAATGTATTTCTGCAGTTTACTATACCCCGCAGTTTTAATGTATTTATGCAGTTTTATTTAGAATTTATTGATTAAAGTCTATCTCACTCTGCTAAATAATTCTTTTGGCATTATTTTTATGAAAACTAGGTTTTTGACAATTTCTGACATTTTTGACACAAAGGTTTTTGACACGACGGTTTAAACCATGGTTAAAATCGGTTTAAACCGTCGCATGTCAAAAACCTGCCAACCCTGTTTTATATTAAATTGGCTCAAGTCAGTTTCAAAAATTGGCATTTCTGCTTATATTTCAGTTGCTCCTGAAGGAATATGGGGTGGTAGTTTAAACACAAATGAGTTTTTTATTTTAAATGTAAGTTTCTTAAAAAATAAATAAATAAATAAAACTAGGTTAGAGTCTTTTTATATCAAGTACTTCACATTTGACTTCATTTAAATGTATGATTTCTCCAACGGTATACATTTCCTTATGTTTCCATTTATACGGATATTGCTTGTGCCATACACGTTATGTGTGGATATCTCATTCTTAGTACCTCGATGACCAGCTGGGCCTGGGAAAATAAATCTGGATCATCATCAGAGTCTGTAACAGGCAGTGTTTGTTTTCAAAACAATTCCTTCTTAGCTTTATTTCTCTTTCTATTTTTTAATTGCTTAATAAGAGCATTTTTTATTGTCCTGGTTAGAACAAAACTCTTTTTTTTTTCTGTTTTCCTACTCTTACTTCTAATATATTCTATTTACTACCTTTATTACTATAATAAAACATGTTTCATTGTACCCCGTCTGCAAGTGTTTCATTGTACCCCGCACTGAGGTTACTAAATAAAAATTTATTTTCAAACTTCTATTAAATATTTATTTTTTAGTTTGGTTTTGGAGGTATGAAGACAACAACCCAAAGATAACAATGTATAGAAAAAATAATTATTACATATAACAACAAGGAAAAAGAAACAAAATTACTTTTAGTAAAGAAAGTTACTTTCAATGGTGTAAAAGCAATAATCTTCTACTGCTACTGTTGTAGAAGTGTGAATGTATCCATATCATATCAGTAATTGGAACATATAGTTGTATAACATATATATAAACTGCAACTCTCTATGACAAATTTGATTGATTTTACAAGTAATGTTTCATTGTACCCCGTCTTCCCCTACAGTCGGTCACCAAAATATCATAAACTGGTAGTGGTACTATTTATACTGCTATTTATATTGCTTTTAAAAATTAATTCATTAATACAGTTGAAAAATTGATATATAAGCATGATATACAATCACTAAACTATCAATTAAGGATAAAAACGATTTTAATCAACTAATTTTTTTCAGTTACATCAATTTGACGTTTGAAAACTACAATTTCAACAGCAATAATCATAAATAGAAAATAAACTTACTTACAGATAAAGAAACTGAAAAATGACTCACCGTACTTGGGATTCATTCCACTTATTGATTATCGGAGTCTACGCTCGATTATACTTCGCTTCGGCTTTGTACTACCTCTCATCGCCTCTCATGATCCAAAAGCTGTATAAACATAAACAGTTCTTTCACTTCCCTCTGCATCTACATATGAGGAATTATTTAGGGTTTATATTCCGGAGCGAACTTCCCTTACTTCAGAGTTTATTATCAGTAGAAAGCGGTAGAAAGAAACGTTGTTTCAAACTTAGTAATCGCGCCATTTCATGACGCTCGTTGTTTACTTTCACACCGGGCTCTGAATTTCCCACTGCGCACGCGCGCCAGCGGAGAGAAAGCTCGCGTTTGTTGATTTTGAGCATGGAAGAAGGAATACAAAATTTAGTTCCAACTTCTTTGATTTTGAGCGACGCAAATAAAAATATCCATGTATCGGACAGTTGACATTGTACACCGTATTCTTTTTTATGCAACAGCATTTTGCGTCCGTAAAATTTTCGCAATTTACGTACTTTTTTGGGGGTACATAAATTATGGGGTTATGAAAAGGGGTGGGGATGGGGACTCGCCTGACGAAAAATCTTAATTTATTTTGGTCTTCTTGTTTAATCACTTGAAAAAAATATATTTTATTGTCCTTTTTTTTTTCAAAATCTATAGAGAAAAGCAATTTTTCTGTTAATTAAATGTAAAAATCCAGCAAGGGCCTTCCCCTTACCGCCGCCCATGGAATGCAATTCATTAGTCAGGGCCGAAACTAGCCTTTTTTGCACCCGGGGCAAACATGGATTTTGCCCCCCCCCCCTCTTTCACAAAGTATATTTACAAAGAGAATTTTACTAAATTTCTAATAGCCGACTTATTCTAAAATTAAAAATATGTAATACTGAACTACGTAATCTACAATGGCGGATCCAAGGGGGAGGTCACGGGGACGGTGTTCATGATCCCCTCTGAACACCAATAAACATATTCTAAAGATCATTTTAAAAATGAAATATACAGTAGAGTCCCGATTATCCGAGTCCCGCTTAACCGAGTTTCCGCTTTAACCGAGTTATTTTCTTCATATGGACTGATGGTTTCCATTATTATGAAACAGTGGCCAGAAAATCAGAGTTCTAACTTTTTACGAAAAGAAAAAAAAAATATGGCCATTTTGTCTTTCCCATTCTGACCAGAAAATCAGAGTTCTAACTTTTTACGACTGCTTTTTCATCTTCACCTAACACTTCATTTATAATGGGTGTTTCGTAATAATGGAAGCCATCAGTCCATCAGAAGAAAATGATCCATTCCAAAGGTATAATCCCTCATTTGGCGGCCCTTCATTCTGGCGCCCGGCGCGCATGCCCCCTCTGCCCCCCCCCCCTTAGTTTTGGCCCTGTCATTAGTTGTAATGTTCTTGTAATGTTTTCCGGTGGTCTAGGTTGCTCTGCATAGTTCTCCCCCTCCCACCCTCATTTCCATGCGCACATACTCCACACCGCGGAGAGATGCCTAAAAGAAATCGCCACTCGGAAGTTTTCAAGTTTTTTATTAATGAATTTTCAGAAAATTTATTTTCCTCACAGCCCGTAGCTGCAAAAAGTCCTCCTCTCGGATAAAAATTTCCGAATTTAACACGGAACATGGCGTTAATGAAATGCGTTCTGATTGTGTTCTGTTATAAGCATGTGTTTCGCTTGCCGTTCAATCTTTATCAAAGTTGATGCCGATGTTCAGGAAACACATTTTCAAACACATTTTCAAACACCTGGGACCGCATTAAACAGATTGGAAGCACTTCTTGGCATCTCAGGCGTTTATGAATGCGTTGTATTGCGAGTAAAATGGGTTTCGAAGATTTGCAGTGTATACAAAAGGTTTTTTCGAATTAAACAATCCATTAGCCATGTATAATTACCTAAAAAAAGATGGATTATAAAGCATGTTAGATAAAAATACTATCAAATATAAAATTATTCAATTAATTATATTTTTTGTGCGCATGTATCGATTTTTACAAACAATGTGCATTATACTAACCTTTCCAAGCTTTTTATATATTTTTTTCCTAGCTAATTATATTTAATAGGACGTTCTTTTGTGTTACTTCGCTCTGGTGCAGATTCGTAGATTTTTGTAACTATTTTGTAACATAAGATTCTTTTATTAACTGTGCAGTAATGAGCTCCGTTTTAAATGAATAGCTCTCCGTTTTAAATGAATATGTCCGTTTCGCGTAAAAATAATGGGGAATAGAAATTTTGATTAATGAATGGATGTGGATATTTCGATAGATTTAGAGTGTTGAAAGTTTTATTACTAAGAAAATAATTAAGAACCAATGGATATCGGTAAAAGTGTTTATATCGAAGGTTAAGAAAAAAAAAATATTATATTTTAATTCTGTGATTTTTATTTTTATTTTCATATTGGATATTTCATGTGCAAGTGTCGATGTGGCTAGAAAATCTATTATTTAAATTAGTATGATTTTCTACGAGACCGATTCCCCGTTTAACTGCTTAGACAATTGTAAAGTTAGGAAAAACTAGGTCACTTTTCTATACAGATATTGAAAATAATTAAAATGTATATATATATATATTTAATTAAAAAAAATATTCTTACGAAAAGCGGTCAGAAAAAAATAATTTTTCAACCTGCATATTTTAACCCCTTCAAGGGCAGTGGTTCATTTCTGAACCACTTAATTTTAATTCCTAAATGCCACATTGGCACCAGGAGATTGGAATGGAAATTGTCCTTTTATTAAGTACGTGAATAATAGCTTTTGCTTATCTTGAAAGATTTTTTTTGTTGTAAATTCTGGTGTCGGTCACTCATTTCAGCATTTTACTAATAGAGGTACCTTGCCCCTGAAAGTGTTAAGACACTCTGCACTACTTATTACACTACTATTTCAGCTTCAAAAGACTAATATTCATTTGAATTAAAGTCTGAACTTTTGTAAATATGTTCAGTTAGGTTTCCACTATCAGACAGAAATGTTCAAAATAAAATTTTAATATCTATATATATATATATATATTTCATCTTTCTTTCTTCATGGGTCCAGTTGCCCCATAAAAAGGGGGAAAGTTGACCAGAAAAGTCTATGTTCCACATGTTTTTTTTTTTTTTTTTTTTTTTTTTTTTTTTTTTTTTTTTTTAATTGGTTATCAAGTTCTGTTTGAAAAAGTGTAAGCAACTAAAACAAAATGAAACCAGACACATCATGTATATTATATATCAAATAAAGGTCGTTGTAAGGGAAGCCTTTACTGCCAATATGTCAAAAAGGAGCACTAAAAGTGAAAATATTAAATTTATGTATATGTTACGGCCAAAACCCGAAATTGGCCAATTCCCGAACTGGCCGGCCAATTCGCGAACTGGCCAACAACGTTTTAAACTGACTGGCCAATTCGGGAATTGGCCGGCCAAAACCCGAACTGGCCAGATGCAAGCGGCCAGTTTGCGAAGTGGCCATACACTATCGGCCAATTCGCGAAATTGGTATATAGAAACCGATTTTTACGTTTTATCATTTTCCAACATAGTTGAAAGTGTTTATGAATTCAATTTGTCTGGTCGTATGCATGCCCGTGCTCTAACTCTGGTAAAGACTCGGATTGACTTGTAATTGTTATAATATTTAGGTTTATAAATACATTTTGGTATTACTAGTGAAGTTGTACTATTTTTGGTTAATTTGCAGGAACACACAAAAGTATTTCATTACAATATCATCAATGGTTTTTTCAGTGCATTTTAATGTTGTTACATTATCTCAATTATAATAAAATAGGTATGCTTCATTAAGATGGACGACAAATTGTTATCTAAAGGGTATGAAATAAGTAGCAGTTATAGTTTGTCTACAGAAACACTCAAAAGTATTTCGTTACATTGCAGTGAATGGTGAAAGATCATTTCTAGTGCACTTAATTGATATTACACTATTTCAAATATAATAAAATTTACATGCCTAACTCATGTAGTGAGCAATATGTTTTTTTTTATTATTATTTATAGAGTATTGATTAAGTAGCCATTAAAGTTCGTTTATAGGACTTCCAAAAGAATTCAGATAAAGAATTATGATGTATGTGTAAAAATCGTTTATAAGGTATTTTAATTATGTTACACTACTTCAAATGTAATGAAACTCTTATATATTACTAATATGCTCTACAACATTTTTCTATAATTTATTGTTTAGGTAAAATTTGTCGTTTATTTACAGAGTCCCTCAAATAATTTGTTTATTGGATTGGACAATGAATCCGATGCACCGATATTTGTCACAGAGGACAGAAATCTTCAGCAGATTAGAATATAATGCTCACAATAAACCCAATTTATCGAAATATATCAAACAGGCGGGAAATTGTCCAACATATCAGAATATAATCGTCACAGCATAGAACGTTCTTTCCTATCATGTGTGCACGTCATTGCCACCTACCGGGTAGCCTTGAATCCCCACTTCGTATATTGGCCAAGGCTTCCCTGCCAGTTCGCGAATTGGCCGGCCAAAACCCGAAATACGCTGTTCATTTCACGTATTTCGGGTTTTGGCCAGGAATCTCGGCCAGTTCCCGAATTAGCCGGCCAATTCGCGAACTGGCCAAGCTCCGGGTTTTGGCCGTAACATATACAAAAACATAAAAATTCAGTAAGAACTTATGTACTTTAGTATAGGTAATAAGTATAAAAGTTTCATGGGTATTTTAAGGAAAAAATAACTAGATAAATTTATAAACAAACGGTTACCTAAGTGCTTAAGTATCTCAATATCTTTTTATTTGCCGCCATGGAAATTCGATATGTCCAATAAACCTCTAGAGAATGTAGCCATATTTTTATATCGACTATTATACTATTTTTTATTCGCTTCAATAATTTTCTAACAAACTCACTTTGCCTTATGTACGCCCCTTCATCTGTATCTTAAAATTTCGAGCTATAGCTATCATACTTAAAAAATTTGGTTTGGTACCGTCAACATGCTTTTTTATAATTTTATTATGTAATTTTAATAAGGTAATATGTAATTTTCTTTATTGCAACATTATTACATGTAAGATATTATTTAGTTTTGTTTATTGCAAGAAAAAAAAAACTATGGATAAATTAATTTCCTGTAGTAAGAGAAACTCAAAAAGATATTGATAACTGTTGAGATAACTGGATTCCATATGGTCCTGTTAACCCTGATACATGTCCCAGTTACCCCATTTTTGAAAGAATTAATGGGTAACAGGAACGCCGGCCTTGCATTTGAAACATGAAGTAAATATGTATAGATACCAAATAATATTAATGTATTTATGAGTCTAAACTTTAAGTAAAATGATTGTTTAATAAATGCACTTATCGTATTTTAATAAAAAGCCGAGGAGGGTCAACCAAATGGACGTTTTTTTTTTTTTTTTTTTTTTTTTTTTTTTTTAAAGAAACCTAAATTTTAGGCCACCTATCACAGAAAATGCATAGTTATGATTGAATTGACACACGTTGTTTTTAGAAGTACAGATATGGATGAAATGTTGACAAAAGCTAAGACTTAAAATACATCAACGTTTTTTTTTTTTTTTATAAAATAGCTTATTAAATTTTTATAAAATAGCCCAGTTACCACAGCTTACCTTAAAAGAATAATAAAATTTCCACCCCATATTTTCAACAGACATAATGCTGCAAAAGCTTTACCAACATATACAAAGTTCGTAGTGTTATATGGATACAAAAATAGATTTATAATTGCAATAACATAATGATGCAAAAATGCATTTTATCCACTTAACTGCCCGAATACTAAAGACACATTTTCTTGCCCGAACAGAGTTCAGCAAAGCATTTTTATATTTAGCTTTATTTAAAGAATTTTTCTATTTTTAATACAAAGTTGTATTTAGCTAATACAAAATTTAGAATATTTCAACAGTGTAATCACTGAAAAAATATTTATTTGAACAATAAAAATGAAATTTTAGTCTCAGTTTAGTCTCAGACAAACATGAAACATGTGTTTTGAAAATTTCATGAAAACTATTTAGAAAATTTTGAGATATCTTGAACGTTATTCCCAAAAATGTCATTTGGCGGAAAATAGCTTGAATGTTTCGGAGACGCCGCTTCAGGTAATGAGCGGGTATTATTCTAAAAGCCATAACGTCTGTATTAATGGGAATTTCTATGTAACAATTATATGAAAATGTTCAGAAAAGACAGGAGTTTAACGTCTAAAAAAATTTAATTAAAAAAATTTTGAAGCTTTAAGAGTCCTGAGACAACCTTAAATATTATTTGAAACAACTAGATTGTTTTCATGAGGTTTTATTTATTTGAGTAATACAACCTCCGTTACGTGATGAATTTAGAAAAAAAAATAACTTGATCTCTTTATGAGAGAAGTAAATTGCATCTCATCCTTATTAAACTGCAACCGTTGTAGTTCACACACAAGTGATCACCTGGATTTACGAAATTTACTGAGATATGCTCATAAAAATGTTTACGAAAAAAATAATATTATTCATGTGCGCAATTTTTGTTCATATCAGTTTAAATGCCCAAATGATAGTATTACGTGAGATTAGTTTCTTGCACTGTTATATAATTCATTGTACCAACAAAAAGGTTTTATAACATCAATTCAGTTACTTATACACATATATTTTCTGTCATTAATGATTTTTATACAACCAGTTGGTTAAATAGAAGAAAATATGAGCTGCAGAAGTAACATTTTTAAACAAGAAAACGATAATATAATCTCACAAGGTCTCTCTTAAATGTTGAGGCACACACTAAAATATGATAGTAAAATTTGAAGGGGAAATATAGAATATTTTCGAAATAAATGTTCAATATGCCATTTAAATGAAACGTTGTGTATATATTATAATGTTTTAAGTTAATTTTTTTAAAATAAAATTTGCATACACGAACATAATCATACACACAAGACTTGCTCGTATTATAATATAAAATATCACTAATTAAAAAGCTGTTAAAATAATTATAGCTACAGATAGAGATTTAACCAAATTCCGAGAACATCCTATGTTAATCATTTTGTAGTGCACCTCAATGACGTATATGAACTTCAATGTGTTTTAACTAGCGTAAAAGCACTAAAATATATTGCAAAATAATTTCCTTATACGTCATAAGGTAACTGATATCTTTTGAAAATTCCTGTGAACGAAGTACACTTTTGAAACTTTCCGTAACATTTCTAGCGTTTCATTCAGAATAAATTACTGTGATTGCTTTTGAAATGCATTATTAAAACTTGCACATATTAAACAAATGAACCAAATCTTTCAAAAATCCATTTTATATCTTCAAAATTAAGAAGTTATTTGTTCAAAGTTAATAAAAACATTGTATATCTCTTTTTAAACATTTTAATGAGCATTTGCATATTATAGCTTTTTTAGACTGAAAATAAGTTATTACATTATAGTTGTAAAAGATAAATTAAAATTATGCGCAAGGAATGTATTGTGAAACCATTTCTATCATTTAAGAGAAATATTTTATGAAATTTTGATTTTTATATTTATTAAACGGAATTCTGCGAGTATAACCCCTTAGAGACGAGAGTCTTTTACAGAATTTTTATTCTTTGAGCACCGATTTTTCAAAACAGACTTTTTTGCCTGTTCGAATCAAGAAAATGCTCAAATTAAAAAAAATTACATTAAAAATAACAGGTAGAACAATTAAGGATTCTGAGCAGCTTATGCATCATGTATACGTGACGCTCGTTCCGAACGGCTTGACCATGTATATTTCTTGTTAACGGATGTTCTGTATTTGATGAATATTCCGAAATCGTATCTATAAATTTTGTGAGAGTGAAAACAATTAATTTAAATCTGACGTTATTGATATTCAATACAAACACAATTATACTGAAATAGTTGTAAATTTAGATATTCTTAAATGCATAACTTTGAAATATGTTTTTGTGAAAGAGGGTTTTAAAATTATTTTAAAAATACTAACAAAATAACTTAAGCAAAATGTTTAATGATTTATTGAATGCAAATGAATATGAACCAATATTACAGATATTAATAGGCATAATATTCTAATTCAGCTATTCATATCTTTGAATAAATTCTGAAGAACTAAGTATATTTTTTAATTAAACTATTGTCGTGACAATGCAGTTGTATTAAAAAGATCTCCGGCCTAACACGGGAGGAAAAGGTATTTTTCATATATCTTGTTTTTTAAAATCTAGAGCTTATTTCACACAAACATAAGAAGATAGAGATTGAAAATCCGATTATAGAAGATTCGATACCAGTTTTCATAAAAAATGAGTATGAATGGGTTTTCGCCAAATTAGTTAGCTTTTTCAAAGTTGGCTTCATTTAGAGCGATTTATATTTTGTTTCCAAATTTGGCGATATCTTTACGCGTCCGTAACGCACAAAACAAAATGGTGGATGAAGCAGACAAATGAACATGGTCGAGTCATTTGTAAGTTCTGTACACATGCTCAGTCACATCAAAATCGGCCAATAAATGCGCATGCTATCGCATGATAAATATCAGATTGTGTCAAATTGTCAACCACAAGAGAAATGTTATATTTCAGCCATTTATTAAGATAAAGACAAAAAAAAAATGCTCCGGAATCCTTGTATAAAGTTCAAACACTTAAAAAAATCTTATATTCTATTTCTTTGTAAACCTTTTTACATTTTTAAATTCTGAAAACTATTGAAAAGAACGCCATTTTGAACAATGACGGCGGTTGAATCTGCGCTAACGACCATGGTTGAGAACGAATTACGTCCTTATACAAGATATGTCACATCCAAATTGTTTAATAAATACGCGTACTTCTACTCTTGAAATATCAGATTGTTTCTCAGTATCAGTCACTCTAGAAATTCAAATAGTATATCTCAGCCATTTTTTAAGATAAGGACAAATGAAAAATACTCTGGGGTCCTTTTCAAGATACAACACATCAGGAAAAATTCCTTTTATATTTTAGATTTGTTGTACCTCTTTTTACATAAAAAAAATTTAAACGGCCCCATTTTGCATAAAGAGGGCGGACGAAGCTGACCACCATACTCGGTTATGACATTGGTATGTACCAGGGTTGGTGAACCTATGGCACGCGTGCCAGAAGTGGCATGCAAAATAAATTTTTTGGCACGCCGTTGATTGATGTTATCAAGATACAGTGATATTCTTTGCACAAATATACCGATATTGTCGATGTATTGAGCTTGTTTACGTTCGATATTGAATAATTTAAATTGCAGCTCATTAAATTCCAATCTAGTTAAAAATGGACTGAAAATTTTATCAAACAAAGGCAACATATGGAAAATATCGAAATGATTATTAAGAAATATAGGTAAAAATGCTGATGATAAAATTACAGCAACTCGGAATTTAATTCCAGAGTTTTTTTTTTTTTTTACTGATATTTGTATTTAAAAAACGTTTCCGCCTATCTACGACAGCGTATAATTTTTTTCACAACTGATAATATTAAAACTGAAATATAAACCAATTGTCAGATAAAAACCAGTTCAGCTTGCGTTCTATTAAATGAACTTAAGAATGAACTTCATATTTTCCCCCTCCAAGATGCAACAATAGAAGTCGCATTTAATCGATTTACTTTTTTATTATTATTTTCTAAAATATATTTTTTTTTTCTACAAAACTTACAATGTAATACTACGTGTATGTTGCCCATACTTTTAAAATCTCAATAGATAATTTTCGAATAATTTTAATTCTTGACTTTTTTTATCCATTAAATTCGTTTTGTAGATGGCACGTCATGGCTACGAATTAAATTTTTTGGAAAAAGTTGGTACGCGGATGTAAAAAGGTTCGCCAACTTTGGTATATACTATGCACATTCTAAGTCACACTAATTCGGTTTTTTGCTATGAAAACTATCTAATATTTCATCCTTGTCAAAATGGCAATTTTTTTTTAATTGTAGATTATTATCCCGTAAAAATTTATTTATTCTGATTAACTGTTGTTTGGTATGTTTCTCTGACTGGTATATTTGTGTTGATTCAATAACACCATCTATTAATGAAACAAGACACAATTGTTCAGCGCTTTTTTTACAGGCAATTCTAATTTGTTAAGGGGATCCGGGACAAAAAATCTTCAAATTTTCAAAAAAAAAGGTTTATTGCATTAATTTTTTTCTGCTTAAAAGGACATTAAATTCATGTTTCTATCTTAATTAGAACAGTATATATTACTTTTTTGGTTTGGTTTGTTTTCAAAATGTAGCTTTCAAGCAATGGTTGTCATGGAAACGACTTCTTGCGAAAATGCGTTTCTCTTCATGATGAGTTTTTTCACCATTTCTCGAATTTAAATTGCTATAAGTCAAGAACTGTTAAAGATAATTGGTTGAAAATGAAATTTTACAAAGAGCATGTCGAGACATAAAGATTTTACATCACCCCAATTTTTATTAAATTAAATTTAATTTAATTTAATTATTTTTTTTTAATAGGAGAAGTTTTATCATGCGATTCCATTTGCAAATGATATGGTTAACCATCACAAAAAAAAAAAAAATCAAAATTTTAACTCAATAAATAAAAATAATTTTAAAATGTGTCTGGGACCCTCTTAAATCAGAATTAAGACTCCCAAAATACAATAAAATGAAAATGCTCTGGTGTGTATGTCTCTCAAGCCGACAAATCTAATTCGTCTTCTTTTACGTCTTAAGTTTAAGTTAGAACATCTTAGTGGTTTTAATTCACAAAAGATTAATAGAAGTAATTTAAACTAGTAGGCTGTGGCAATCCCAAACTTTTTTTTTTTTTTTTTTTTTTTGATTTCATACATGTTAAAATTTCAAAAGGATGTTACGGTTGTTAATATTTCAATGGCATTACTTCAACAATACACCAATTTTAACATTCATCTTTTTTTTTTTTTTCAGTTTATTAATCATAGTAAAAACGAGTTAACCTCGAACGTAATATTTAATAAAAAACAATATTATCGATATTCTAATACACCCCAGTAGTTTTCGGATCCCTGGGTTAGCTACAAATGAAGAGTACGTCCCTACACGTGCAGGCAATGCGCAACAGAACTGCATAAAAATCGAGAATATCGTGCAAAAATCGTTATCACAGCGACTTGATCCGCGGTAACGTCTCCATTTCCAACTGAAACCATTCGTCTATAGTAAAAAAAAAAAAAAAAAAAAAAAAAAAAAAAAAAAAAAAAAAACTCTTGTATTATGTTTGTTTTAAATTTATGAATTACTTGGTATATTTTCCGATTATACAATAATGAAAATGGCACGCAATTTACTATTATAGAGCCCCCTTCCGGTGGAATATCGTTACATTCAAAGGGCACGTTCTGAGCCCACTCAAAATTTTATAAATGGAATTTGGTTCAATTCTATAGATAACTTCATACAGTTTTCGATGACACAATACAGAAAATTACACAAATATTACTATCACAGCATCATCTTACGGCGGAATATGCTCTAATTAAAGTGTGATCTGTTTGTCATAGTGAAAAACCTATCTATGAACATCATACGCTGTTCGGTGACAGAATCAGGAAACACATACGGACAGACATGCATTTTGTAAAAACATGTTTTTCGGGATCTCTAATCCCTAAAAGGTGTAAATCTGTCGAAAACGGTAAGTCAATAAAAATTTTGATAATACTTTCTTTTGTTATAGATAGAAAAACTAAAAATTCACATTATAAGAGATCATTTATATTTTAGTTTTTAATTTCTCAAATGACTTCAATAATTTTCTTTCAAATAAATAATATATACACAAAATATATTTTCTATTTAGTTGCATGCATATTTTGAAATCGAAAATTAATATTATAAATATTAGAAGTTTAGTATTTTTTTTTCAAAAAAATATCAAAATTAAAAGAACTTTAATTGTTAAGCTCTCCTATGTAAAATTAATAATTAGAAAATTATTTGTCCAATAAATATTAAAAAAGTCCTTCCGGCCAGTGCCGGGAGGAAGAGGTAGCTTTCATATTCCTTATTTTTTAAAAGCCAACTTGTATTATTCAAACACACGAAGCTCAATTAAGTGGAAACCGAATGTAGGAGATTCAATGCTAATTTTTATCAATACTAAATCATTATGAATGAGAATTTCGCGAAATTAGTCAGCTTTATCCAAGCTGCTTTTATTTAAAGTCACTTATATTTGGCTGCCAAATTCGGCAATTTCTTAAAGTGCCTGCCATTTTAAGACAACATGGTAGTTGAGGCTAACCAGTGAACTTGGTCGAGACCTTAGTAATTGCTGTGCACATGCTCACTCATATCGGAATCGGTTGATATATACGAGTGTTGTCGCAGGCAAAAAATCAGATTTTTCAAAATGTCACCCACTTTAGAAATTGAAACTGCTATATATGAGACATTTTTTAAGATAAAGACAAACAAAAAATGCTCCTGAATCCTTATATCAAGGTCAAATACTTAAGAAAGAAACCTTTTTCAATTTCTAATTTTTTTGCACCTCACTTTAAATATATTTTTTTTTAATTTAATGGCCGCCATTTTGAAACAAGATAGCTGATGAAGCTGGCCAGCGAACTTCGTCGAGATATTGATATATACTATCCACATGCCTTCTTCCATCGAAATAGGTGAATAAGTGTGGTATCGCGTGACAAATACAAGATCGTTTCAAAGTGTTAGCCATGATAGAAATTCAAAGTGCTATAATTCAACCATTTTTTAAGATATAAACAAAAGAACAAATTTTCAGAAACAAAAACTGCTCCGGAATCTTTTTATCAAGGCCAAACACATAAAAAAAAACCTTTTTCATTTTCCAATTTTTTAATACTTTATTTTAAATTTTAAGTTACATTTTTTTTTTTTAAATGGCAACCCTTTTGAAACAAGATGGCGAATGAAGCTGGCCAACGAACTCGGTCGAGACATTGGTATGTACTATATACAGACCAAGATACATTCAAATCGGTTCATAAATACGCCTGTTATCGCGTGACAAAAATCAGGTCGTTTTAAAATGTCAGCCACAATAGAAATTCAAAATGTTATAACTCAGCCATTGTTTTAGATGTAGACGAAACAAAACCTGTTCCGGAATCTTTGTATTAAGATCAAACACATACAAAAAAAATCTTTTTCATTTTCCAAATTTTTGGTATCTCATTTTAAATTTTTTTTTTAAATTTTTTTTAAATGGCCACCATTTTGAAACAAAATGGCGAATGAAGCTGGTAAACGAACTCGGTTGAGTTATTTGTATGTACTATGTACACACCAAGGTACATCCAAATCAGTTCATAAATAAGTCTGTTATCACGTGGCAAAAATCAGGACGTTTCAAAATGTCAGCCACGCTAGAAATTCAAAATGCTATAACTCAGCCATTTTTTAAGATATAGACGAAACAAAAACTGCTCCCGAATCTTTTTATCAAGGTCAAACACATAAGAAAAAAATATTTTTTCAATTTTTTGCTACCACATTTCAAATTTAAATTTTTCTTAAAATTTTAAATGGCCGCCATTTTTAAACAAGATGGCGGATGAAGCTGGCCAACGAACTCGTTCGAGACATTGGTCTCTACTATGTATAAACGAAGTTACATCCAAATCGGTTCATAAATACGCCTTTTATCGCGTGACAAAATTCAGGACGTTTCAAAATGTCAGCTTCGCTAGAAATTCAAAATGCTATAACTCAGCCATTTTTTAAGATATAGACGAAACAAAAACTGCTACGGAGTCTTTGTATAATGGTCAAATACATAAGAAAAAAAAATTTTTCCTTTTTCATTTTTTTGGTACCACATTTCAAATTTTAAATTTTTTTTTAAATTTTAAATGGCCGCCATTTTGAAACAAAATGGCGGATGAAGCTGGCCAACGAACTCGGTCGAGACATTGGTATGTACTATGTACACACCGAATTACATCCAAATCGGTTCATAAATACGAGAGTTACAGTGTGACATAGGTCAGATATATATATATATATATATATATATATATATGCAATATATATATATATATATATATGTAACTATATGCAAAGCATATAGTTACAGGTGACCTTGGTTTTATATCCAACGATGAATTGAAACAATTAATAAATACGGTACTAAATTTAGATTAAACAAGAAGATTAAATCTTTCAGTCTATTCAAATCTGAATTACATATGTTTATACTCAATTTAAGTTACAAATTCAATAAACCTATCCCCCTTTTCAATGAATGGAAATTTAAAATATTGGATGATTTTAAATCATTTCAAATAAAATATATGAATGATTCTTCTAATTACACTTACCATAGAATAAATGCAAATTTAGAGAAGGAAATATCGAAATTAAAAAATACCTTTGTTTTTTGTTCAGTCGATAAAGCATCTAACAATTTTGCAGTTATTTGAAAAAGCTATTATGCTAATATGATATTTACTGAGCTTAACAATAATGTCACCTACAGTTTGTATAAATCTACTATTCAGACACTGATTAAGAAACATCTGGCCTTTTCAATAAAGGTTAATATTCCTCTGCCTAAAGTAAAAAATTTGTCATTTCCTTTTCTTTTCGTAACACCTAAATTTCATAAGATACCAATTAAGTACAGATTTATTTGTAGTAATGTAAACAGCATTGGAAACGGATTTAATCGCAAATTTGAGGAAATGTTAAAAAAGATTTTAAATATACTAAAATTTAAGTATAAAGATAGTAATATGTATTGGAGTATTTTGAACAGTTGTGAGATCAGGAATGAACTAATTAAAGATGATATACAAAGTGTCCAGACATATGATTTTGAGAATCTTTTCACAAACATTCCTATTGCAGGGTTAAATGATGTCCTTTTAAAGGTTGTCGATTTAATTATAGCTGACACAGATTTAGATTTTAATTTATTTAAATTATTATGTAATTTTTGTTTATATAACAACTATGTTTATACAGGTTCAAATATATATTTACAGAATAATGGAATAGGAATGGGAATAAGTTATTCTTAAACGGCAGCTAACTTATTTTTATTTTATTATGAATTTCAATTTTGTAGTGTCAATAACGATGTTAATTTTCTGGCTTTTAGATATATCGATGATTTGATAATTTTGAACTGTGATCGCGATTTTTTGGGGATATCATGTAACATTTATCCTGATATGCTGGTTTTGAAAAAAAACAAATGAAAATAATAGTGCTGCTGATTATCTTGATTTGAAAATAAACATTTCAAACGGTATACACATATCAATTTATAATAAACGGGATAACTTTAATTTTGAAGTTAACCATTTAGTTAATTGGAGTTCAAATATCCATAAACGCGTTTACGTCAATATCATAATAGGTCAGATTTTTCGCTACTATAAACTCTGTTCGAATAAAAATTTATTTTTTAAAGAACTTTTTAATTTAACCAGCATTTTGTATTATAAAAACAATATACCTTTGAATTTCATTAATAAATATACTAGTTTTACAGACAGTCTTCTTTTTTGAGGAGTTGCTATGCGATTGACAGTTAATGATTTGTATAACCTAAAGCCTTTTTGGACGGTTTTAAAAGGATGTCTGCAATTGTGTGGCAACAGACATGGAACGTTTATGGACAGATTATGGATCACTGGAATTTAGTTATTGTTTTTTGTGGCTGTGTTGCTCGGATTTGGGTAAAATAATTTTATTGTTTCAGTATACATTACACATACGTTCTGAATCAGTTGTATCTTCGAGATGCACTGTTTATTGTGGCGTCGGGTCCGGTGGGGGAGTGTTCGCTATATGCTTTCAATTGTTTTTATGCATTTGATTTATGCTTTGCGACACTCTGGCCGAAACCCACTGCCACTACTGAATAATAGTTTGTTGTAAATTGTAATTAATCTGAAACATTGCTGTGCTTTCTAAAATGCCCACCGCTGAAGAGGCCACAGCCTTTTGTTGTTTTTTCTTGTTCAGGTTATATCTGTTTAAATTTCTTGGACGTTTTATGGTTATACTTAGTTTATTTATGGTGCAGGATTCTGGGTCCGACAAACGCATTTAAAACATAATGTGCTATATATAATCTGTGTGGTTATATGCAGCTGTAGCGCTTATCGCATGGATTTTATTATTATTATTATTATTATTATTATTATTATTATTATTATTATTATTATTATATTTTACTTTTAGTTTTACTTTTGATTTTTCTGAGCTTATATATATATATATTGATATATATCAATTTTGAACGGAGGGTGTTTTCGGGGTCTGGGTGTCATGATCGATGAAAATATACCAATTTGAAAATATACCAATTTTGAAATCGCTTTCCTCCGAACGGTTGCAATAGGTAGCTTTTTGTAAAGAAAGCTACCTAAAAATTCCACGCTTTAGTAGCTAACTAAACTGCCAAAAATTTGAAGCACTTTATTACTAGCAAGGAATGAAATTAGTGTGTAGCAATGATATTAAATGTTGAAGCAATGAAATGAATCAGCTATTGATAAAATATAAAGATTGTAATCACTTATTTGCTTTGATGTGCGCTTAAGGAGTTTATAACGAATCTTATCAATTAGAAAACCATAAAAGCTGCATTTTAATTAAAATATATAATTACACGTCAATAATAAAAATAAAGAAAAATTTAAATTAAGTAAATTATTACGTACGAAAAGCATTTCATATGGTGAAAATTGCGCTACAAAGATTTTTTTTCTAGCGTCTGAAATAAAAGCTTTCTGCTGGAAGTTATAAGAGTCCGGAAGGCAGAGAAATTTTATAATTCATCATTACATACAAGTTGATTTCATGTATACATTTAATATTCCTTAATCACGAAAATAGCTGTCAGCTATCCTGACATCGGTGAATGCAACCTTGCAGGCGTAGTGAATCGGTGTCGGCCTGTCAAAATGTAATAAATAAAAACTCGATTACAGAACATCTATAGTATGTATTTAAATCTCCTGAAATAGGGTAATCTTTTTAAAATGGGACGAATTAGCATTTTTTAAGAGCATTCATGTTCTAATTGGGGTTGGAGTCCGTAATTCGAACGGGGTAGAGCCACTTTGTTCTAGTTGTAGCATTATAATTATAAATTTCAAATTCCGAAATTTGATAAAGTACTGCCCAAATGTTTTCTTGTGAAGGACATGTTTTGGAAAGACAGAAAATAATTTAGTGATTTTTTTTTAAAGTTGACAAAAGGTAAAATGTGTAAGATATCTTTACCTAATAAAGTTGAAACCTTGCAAAATAAAAATTATCTTAAAAATGCATGTAACACTGCAATTTTGCGTTTGTGTTAGAATGAACAGCGTGGAATTAATGTTATCATAACTTTGTAGCTTCTTGAATATAGTTTTCATTCAATTTTCATTTATCATTATTTTGACATTTTATTTTTTATTATTTTAACATTATCAGACAAAGTATTTATGACTGGTTCTTTTGACTGTTTCTTAGCATCCCTGTATATTTGTCTAGAATCTATTATTTTTAAAAAAAGGCTTTGGTTTCTTCAACTTTTAAGAATTACAAGGCAGGTAATTCATACATTAAGATTTCTGTTGAAGGAAATGAAGAAGCAGTTTCTGGTGTATTCGTTCTCTCAGCGTGAAAGTAATTTTAAGACCATAACAAAGACATTGAATGTAAAAGGAAATATATATTACACTTCATCAATTTAACGCAATTATGATAATTATGAAACAAGATTCACGATTTTTAATTTTTCAACAGAGCGAAAAAGTGTCCACGTGAGAATCTAAAACAGGTACATATGGCTTAAGCTTCCAATGCTCTGCGAACTGAGATATTCTGCAAAAATATGCGGACACAATTTGCACTTATAACAGATTGTATAAAGTCATCTGGTCTGTGTTCTTATTTCGCTAACATTACAACTCATGTGATATTTTTAGCAATTAGAATGAATAATTGAGTTAAACTAATGAAATATAATTATTTAATCAAGATTTCTTAAAGTTGTACCTGCAATTTTTTCTGTTGAAGTGTTTCGGATAATAGGCCAGATGCCGCCATCAAGAAGGTTATCTGGGCGAATTGTGTCCGGCAGATTTGTTCAGGATAGCTCAGTTAGCAGAGCATTAGAAGTTTAAAGAAAGGTCCAAGAACCAATACCACTTTCTCGCTCGGTTGAAAAATTACAACTCCTGTAATGTAATATTACGTCGCGTGTTAGGTCATTATTTCGCGTAATGTAGCATATTATTAAAAAAAAAGAGATCTACTTACATGAACATTACTAAACTATATTAAAGCACATTCTTGGGCTAAGTTATACAAGTTTATATCCGTTTGAGCAGTTTTTTATAAGCTGTATAATACAAAAATGAAGTTAATAGCAACACACTTATAAAAATGATTAACTAACTTTCTATCTTTTCAAAAGCTTTCAGAACGACTTTTGAAGACAAAACAATCGTCAATATATTACTAAGGCAAAAATCCTAATGCTGGAGTATTTATGTATATTTCAGTTGTTGTGAAGAACATTGGTGGAGTAAATATCCTCAATTACATTCCTTAAAACTAATTTTATATATCTACACTAAATGAAATACACAGTTCATTTACCAATTACGTTATAACTCATAATATGCAACTAAGGTTTAACGTGGTTGCCAACATATGTGACTAGCATGTTAAAAATTGATTAGTAGAATAATGAACATATTGTAAATAATAAACATTATACTTTTTTTTTTAAACGTTAATAGTTGTTTTAATTCTCATAATGAAGTACCATTTATTGAATAAAATTTCTTAGAAAAAAAGGACATTAAAAGCTTAGTTTAAAATAGCTTAAACAAAAGTATCTACGTATTTGAAAATTCAACTCCATGAAAATAATTGCTTTCGGAAATTAAGTTATTTCGGCATTTGCATAATATTCTGCAAATCTTGCAATTCTTTTAATAGCTTTTGAGATTCCAAAATAATTTATTTTTAATAGTAAGTTCTTTTGTATTATTTACCCTAATGGACATCCCCAGACTATCTTAGCAGATTCATCAAATAATCCTATCCATTTGCAGTTAGTCAGTGCTACAATTTTATTCGATTGTTTGATCTCTCTTTCGGTCTAGTGCTTTCGATTCATGTTAATGGACACGGAATAAAAGTTTCGCTCATTAAATGGTTGTAATTCACGGGAATTCAATTGATTTAGGATTAGAATAGTTTTATTCTAAACAGAAAATGCTTAATTGCAATGTAAATTTTAAGAACTAATTAATATACATTAAATCTTTATTTCCAAAGTTAATGAATTAAAAGTAAAGTTTATAAAATAGATCTTTTTTCATCTATTATTATTCTTTTTGTTTCAAAATTCTCAAGTTTTATTCAAACTTCTGGAAAACATAATGACACATTTATATAAATTTTCAGTTCCTTTTTAACCAATTAATTTCTAATCTAAATTGCACTATCAATGTGATTGCTTTCAAGCGTACTTCATTAAATAGTGAAATTTTAATATTAATATTCAGCAAAAAAGCTTTCGTATCATCCTTACAGAAATGTTTGAGAATTGACAGAACAACTACAACTACTACAATTAAAAACACACTGCATCTTTGACTTTCATAATAAATCAGTTTGTTCAAAATATGTTTTACTTCGCCTTTCCACACATGTTTACTTAATTAAAAATCTACGCATACGTCATAAGTGATAAAATAATTTAAATTATCTGAGATTAACAGCCACTCTATTTGTAGATCAACGTGAAATACGTGTCATATGTCTCAATATGTGTTTGTTAAGTTCAAGCTAGCCATTATTCTAAATAATATTCGAAACACTGTACAAATACGAATAGTGGGTAAAAAAGGAATGATGAATACTGTTAATACTTTTATTGACAATTTTGTATGCTGTCTTGTGTTGAAGCTATCCTATTCACACCTCCATTTGTCTCCGAATCGGTATAGTCTACTTTGTTGCATCTTTTTCCAGGATAAGTAACGACATTTTCCAATCTTTGCGGGTAAATTAACAATTTCCCTTAATCATTAATACATAAATACAGTTTCCTATTTGTATTGCGCTCTACAATTATAAAAACAGTAAGAAGATTTTCTTCCGCGCTCTCGTTCAAACACTCCAGTGATTAACATGCTGGCCGCAAACTAGCGTCAATTTTCGCAGGTTTCAAATCGGTTTTCTCGTACTACAGCGATTCTTTGAGTCGCTTTCCTCTCCAAATTCCGCCTTGATAACGTCAGAGCAGGTGTCTTACTTGTACTGAAATTTCAAGGCCAGCAAATTCTTCGGCGCCAGTATTCTCTTATAGAAAATCTCTTCTTAAATAAGGAGAAATTTTGGATTTTCAACTTAGATTTATTTTTCTATAAAAAAATGCTGATGTTTCTCCTGAAAAATTCCTTGAAGCGTACGACACCTGCCTCAACCCTATGATCCCCTCTATGACTATACTATTGAAAAACTGAGAGATGATTAAGGGGTCTCAAGACCCTTAAAGCTTTAAAATTTTCGAAATTTTTTTTTTTTTTTTTTTTTTTTTTTTTTAGATTTTAAAGTCCTATTTTTTCTGAACATTTTGATATTATTGTTTCCTTGAAATTCCCATTATAACAGAAGTTACGGCTTTTAGAATTATACCCGCCCAATAGTTGAAGTGGCGTTTCCAAAAGATTGAAGTCATTTTTCCCCAAATGTCGTTCCCAGGCGTAACGCGCACGATATCTCAATAACCTCTGAATATTTTTTCAGGAACTTTTCAAAACATATGTTTTATGGTAGTCTGTATAAATTGAACATAAGATTTCCTTTTTATTGTAAAAAATATATAAGTGGCTATATTGTTGAAATTTTCTAAATGTTGCTTTAGCTAAATACAACTTTGTATTAAAAATATAAAAATACTTTGAATACAAATTTATTTGGGTTCACGGTAATTATTACAATCTGAAGTATAAGCAGGCAACAACATTTTCATTTTAGTTGCAAAATTTATTTTGTAATCCTGCACGTAATCTGTTATGCCGATTTTCTGCTCGTCGAATGTCTGTCATTTTGGAGACCCCTGTAAATGTTAATTCTGCATGTTGTAATTTTTTTAAATATTTGAAATGGAAGAAAATACATTATATATTTCAATTAAAATTGTATCTTAAAATAAAATACATTTTAAGGTATTAAATGTTGAAAATGGTCTTTTTCTCCCCTTGAGACTCCTTAACAAAAGCAGTTCCCCTCTCCCCGATTCCTCTGCTCTTAGTAGAAGATCATCCCTTTGAGACCAGAGGATTAAATGTATTTATTTCCCAAAACTTTGTGTCAGATTATTTTATTGGGGATTTCAAGATCAGTTTCTGCTTAATATTACTAGACAAAATTAATTAAAACTTTTTTACCCCCCTAAAAATGTATTTTTTTAAAACTCTTGCTTAAAGTTAAGTTATTAAAAAGTCAATACTAAGTTAACATATTTTCTATATTGAACTCTAGAATATACATAAAGAGAAAATTTGTGTAATAATGTCCGTTATTTATTTTAAAAATTACAACAATTTCACCGATTATAATAAAAATGTAATTTCATTATAACTTTATTTGTATAAGCCTCTGTCAAATACTGATACATAATTCTACACCAAAGATTTTCTAAGAAAGAAAGATTCTACAGGGAAAAAAAAAAAACTTTATTATATTTTAAACCATTTTTACGACTAAGAAAATCTTTAATCTCTCCATCCAAAAGATATCAGTTTTTCGTAACTATGCACTTTAGTTTACCTGAAAGAAAAACACTACAAAAGGAAATATAATATTCGCAACAACACTTATATGAAACTCTTGAAACATCTGAAGACAAAATAAATATTTGCTACGTACTTATTACTGTAATTAGTTGTACCAACACAAATTGTATCCTTTAGTAATTATTTAATAACACATGTTTAGTACTTACAATATGTTACAAGTATTTGTGTGTGAATATTTTGTTACTTTTTTGGAAATTTCATTAATATAAGTAATTCATGTTAATGAGAAATTTCCTTTGATTACGTACTCTTAGATGTCTAATAGATAAAGCGAAGGCATAATAATAAGTATTTTTAAAGCTACACATAGTACTTTCAATTTAAACATTTACAGTTTAGTCATGTTTTGATTCAGTATATCCAGTTTTTTCTTTAGGAAAAAAGTTCTTAGTGTCATACTTTAGTTTATCTTTTCTTGTATAAGTAATTTAAAATAGATCTAAAAATTTTTTTCACTTCTAGAATTATACAGATTATTAGGAAAAAAAAGGTGTATAAATTTTACAATTATTACACTTATCACAAAATTAAAGAAAAATGATATTAGATGGGATTTAAGTACGGTACAAATTTATTATTTATTTTAAATAAATTTTTGTGATAATTTAATCTTTAAAATTATCGACACAAATTTGAAATTGAAAAAGTATAGAGTGATTCTTGTCCATTTTCCAAACACTAGTGTAGGAATCCAAGAAAGTTAAAACATAAAAGGATTTATATACACTTCTGAAGCAAAGTAACGGGTGGATTTAAAAGCACGAGCTTTCCTTTGGAATATGAAGATTTTACCTTTGCAGGCTGATTACATCGCAGTAATACTTATCACTTATGCAATGACACATTTCCTTGGTAATTTTCCTTATACAGTTAGTTGTTAAATTATTTAAAAATAGTTTTAAAATCTCTGCTCACTAAAGAAAAAGCAACTAACGATGTGACCGCCGCAATAAATGAATTTTTTGTGACTGGATATCTATCTTCGCTAATATTAAGGAAACTACTGCATACAAAATTATGAAAATGAGCAGTATTTAAGCAAAATATTTAATCATTACCTGAAATAGATAGTTGCCGAAACGTCAGTGAAGGCTTACTGTGGAGACACGAAAAGTTTTGGTTTCTGTTAGTCTGTCTGTGTGTTAGTCTGTCTGTCTGTTCCGCGATAACTGCCGTAAAAAGCATCCGATTATCTTAAAATTAAGGATGCATGTTGGTGAAATCCCCGGATTTAGCTGTATAGTTTTTGGTTAAATTTGATTCATTCGTTCGGAATATATAGAACATTTTATTTTGCGACTTAATGCTTTCCTATAGCAATTCAGACGATTTTTCCATTTTTATTTCTTGAAAAGAAATGGCTCATATGATTGAAGGATTTAAATGCTAAATTAAGGATGATGAAATTTCCTAATTAGAACCATACATTATTCATATTAGTTTGAAATTTTGTGTATACATTTGTCAGAGTTTTAAAATTCGGTGTATAACTTTTATGGAGGTATTTTATATATGTGTTTCAATAATATAAAATATTTTTTTTAAATATAAATTTTCTTTTTAAGCACATATTTAATTGTTTTTATTATCCGTTAACTGTTACCTAGCAGATAACTACACCTAAAAATATCGTAAATGTGAAAGTATGTGTAATTGTTTGAAGTTAAATCAAAGTCAAAAGGGACGAATTAATGCCTCTGTGTCTTTACATATAGATGGAATTTACCACAGAAATAAAGAAAGACTATGTTCTATTTGTTTTGTTCAAACATTTTTCTTTTAAATTAAAAAGTTCATTATTTTCATAAGGAATAAATCGACCTTTTGCTATAAAATTTAACAATCTTTTTTTTTTTTTTTTTTTTATTGCCGTTGCCACGAAAATTTAATCCCGGAATAAAAATTTATCCTAAACAGTTAATTTTGATTTGAAAGATTTTTATGTGCGAGAGGAAAATGAAATAAAAAATAGACATGAATACGCCTTCATATTAGAAATAAAGTGAAAATACGAAAAGAAGGTGAATTTGATCTCATATATCAAAAGTAAAACGAATACGCTTTGAGGTTGAAATAAAAGGGGCTTGTGTTATGATATTAATTCTTATTATTAAAAAAAAATATTACTAATATCTCATAGTTTATCGTCTGCACACAGCTAACAGAAATGTTAATTTTTAATCGAAAATTCTAATGAGAAAAAAAAAAAAAAAACATTTGAAAAGCAAATATATAGTAAATATCAAAATTATGCACCGCGAAATTATCGCTGTCGAAAATGACGTCATTGTATCGGGAAATAAATATTTTCATCCTTAAAAACCAAGCATTAACTAGACTGCCTGAAAAAAATGTTTTTTGACGGGTGTTACTTCTTAATGCCGCCTCATTTCAGAAAATATGAATGAAAATTATTTTATTTTTAAAGGAAATTACATTTTCATTCATAAAACCTAAACGTTTAATATAATTGCGTCAATGTAAATCATTTTCTGTGTTACCAGTATTGAAAAATAAGGCTCGGAAGTGTAAAAAGAAATCTAAGATTTGCGCTAACCATTAGCGCAATCAATAAAAAGTTACATATGTAAATTAATAAGACCACGGGAGTTTCAGGGGGGCTCCAACCCCCTGAAGAAATCTACTTTATTATTTAAAAAATATACCAGAATTAACAGCTCATGAAAATTTCGAAATATCCTTCCATAACGTTTTTAATTTAATGCTTCTAATGTCTGAAAACTTGATATTTTTTATTCTTATAAATAATTACATAATTTGAAAACTTTAAATTGTGGTTTGCAGGAAACTGAATATTACCAAATTGTGTCTAAAAACAATGACTTGCAGAGCTGACGTTGAGGCTCCTGATCTGCAGATTTACTAGTTTTGAAATAGAATAATTATTTTAAGAGCTATTTAATGCTTAAGTCGGTCAAAACCATTCAACTAAAAGAGTTATATAGAAGCAAAAGCTATACATACGAATTTAAAAACTTTTTCTAAGGATATACATTAGAGGGCCACGGTACGAAAACTGAAATTATTTTTTTCAATTTGACTAATTTTTATAGAGTTTTATTCAATTCTTTACTCAAAGATTCAGCATTTCAAGAGAGATTTCTTTCATATTTTAGAAAATGTTATTATATTAAACTGTTGCCAATTGAAAAAACAACACAAATAATAATAATATCCTTTGAATTAAAACGTATTTACACGTGATTATTACAAACAAAAAAATAAATTTTAAAATAGAATAAAATTATTACGTTTTAAAATTAGGGAAATATAGAAAATTACGCCATAAAAAATTTACTTAAACATGAATATTAAAAAAGAAAGATAACTTTAAACAATGAATTCATTAATAGATGTTAAGAGCAGCAAATGAGAAAAAATTCCGTCATATTTAAATTGGCCAAGTATTGACAATTTTCAAACAGTTTAAATTAAAAAATATATTTACACGAGATATTTGTATCATTTTTTGAGATGACCCTTTTGATTTATTGTTGCCAATTCTAGGACAGCGCAAATAATAATAGTTCATTTTAAATTTAAAAAAAAAAAATTTACGTCAATATATTACAAAGAGAAAGAAAGCTTTGAGGAGAATTAAGCCGGATTTGAAGCGATACATTTGAAAACTTTGGCAAAAATTACATAGGATTTGAAACAATACATATAAAATATATTATTTAAAATAATTTTCTTAATCATTTTAAAAAATAACGGAATTCAAAGACTGTGTTCTCTTAGTTCATTTTATATTAGTTGAATTTCCAATGTTTAACTGATCTTACTTAGTCAAACAGAAAACAGCCATTAGATGTCTTAATATTAGCTGATTCGGCTTTAAAATCCCACAATAAAAGGGAAATGAATAGAAACCTTTTTAAAACTATATCGCCCCTGTATTTTTAAATGTAATTCAATCTTCCGTAATAGTTTTAAAGTCAATCAAGTTAGTGTGTGTTAGAGTCTGCGGTGTCTGAACGAGTGTTTACGGGCGTATTTTCAAGGAGTGCCCTCTAGTTATGTGAATATTAGAAAGGAGAAAAATGTTAGCAGCAAATGGTAGTCAAAGAAAGAACAAAGAGTAATTATCATTAAACAATCTGTAACTATCATAGTTTTCAGTATTCACTTTTCACGATTATAAATATATTTAATAAAATATTTATATTTGATACTGATTAATTAATGTACTTTAATAATTTTATATTATTTTTGTATTCTATATAAAAAAAAATGACTAAATTAATAAAAGGTTTTACCGAAGAGCATTGTCACACAAAATAAAATTATAATAGAAACTTTTTTTTTAATAAATACGAAATCATTTTGATTAACACATAATAAAAATTTCGAGACTTCATTGCTACTGGATATTTAATGAATACACGCAACGATTATTAATGAAAGTCTGAATAATTTATTGAATGCTTCACTTTAAGAATATATTTTATAAAAATTATCCTTGTAAAATTTATGCTTACTTTTAATCTTCAAACATACGAAAGATAAACCTAAAAATATATGACTATGTCAAAAGAGTGATTAAAAATTCACTTTAAACTATTCTAAAGTATTTTGTACATAAGCACATCAGAAATAGGAGTTAATAATTCTTTTTCATCAAATTGTATTATAATAAAAACTTTATTGCGCTGAAATTTTACCCTAAGAGTTGAACTAATTTTATTACTTGCTAGTTTTTTTTGTAATAATATGTGGCAAATCTCCGACATATTAAATTGATGCATATTATGCATATATTTTACTTGATGCATTAGTCGAGTAGATAGAGGAAAAGGTCCAAATACCGGCTACCACTTTTGTTTTCAATCAAGATCATACAACTTTCAAAATTAATAAACTAAAAAGTGACAGCAGGGTACCTTGACACGTTTTACACCTGTTTAGAGAAAAAAAAATCAGTTTTAAAGGAGTTTCCTGTTTATAAGAAGCAAAATTCCGTAAGTCTTCAAATTTTGAGTTATTAAAATGGAGTCTAAATGCATGCTACCTAAGTTTTTTTTTTCCAAAAGATCACACGAATAGAGCTAATGACAATTATTAAGCAATAAGAATATTATTTTAATAAATTGTATTGAATAATAACATTCCTTATGCACAGAAAAAATGCGCAATTTTTAATTAATAAGTATTTTTGTCAAATTTCTAAAATTTTTTACGACTATCTCTCACAGTCTTCTTCCCATTATGTTTCTAATTTTGTTTTTTAACGTGTAAAACGAAAAAAAAAAGCTTGCTGATTGAAATGAGAATTATTTTATCTGAAAAAATCAAAAGAATAATATCACTCTCTGCGTCGGTATAGTCCCTATCAAGCCACATATCGCATTCTTAACAATGAATCCAGAATCCCCCCCCCCCATTCTTGTCCACAGAGAAAGTACCCATGCAGAAGACACAAATTTATCATCTTCCTCTGTTGGGTATTTTCTTTTTCACTTTTTTAGCTTTCTCGCTGCGTAATTGTTTTATCAAAATACATTCAAAAACTGCGTATTTAGCCTCTTCGCGAAGAGCTCCTTTTAAGAATTTTTATTCTTTTGTCACCGGTTTTTAAAAACAAAAGTTTTTGTCTAATTTAATTGGGAAAATGCTCCGATTAAATAAGGCATAATTTACAATAAAAAATAACTGGTGTGAATAATCAAGAAGGATTAATTAGACGGAAAAATGCATCCCCCAGGAAATCTCGGATTGCGCAAACTTTGCTACTTTTACGATGACCAAGGAAATCTCGGGTTGCGCAGCGAGAGGGTTAAAATCAAATTTCTGCCTCTTTCCCCTGGTTTACTCCGTCATTTTTTTTCTTTCTCTTCACATTTATTACAGGCAATTTTGTAGTGTCCAACAGCTCTTTTTTTGGAAAATGATCCGGTAACCAGTGTCGGTCCTGAAGAATTACGGTCATGTTTTTTTTTTTTTTTTTTTTTTTTTTTTTTTTTTTTTTTTCATATTGCGAAATGGGACGGGGACTATTTCTGAACCATTTAAATTAATTTATTAATTATGGAACTATTTAAATTAATTTATTTTCCTCCTCTTCAAGCAGAGCAATCGAGAGAAGTCCATATACCGACTAGCCGGTATTTAGACCACTCTAGGTAGCCACTGCTATGGGACCACTGCTATGTTTAAGTTAAAACCGGAGTCACTCAGTCATATAATAATATACCAATATTGTGCGCGTGGTAATTGAGAGCTAAATATGTCTAGAAAATAACTTAATCAACAATTCAAGTCAATATACGATCAGTATATAAAAAAAATAATGAGAAACACATATCTGAAAAAACTTTTGATGTACCAGATTACGTAGATTCGACACTTTTGCATTTACTATTTGTAAATGACACAGACTTCAACGACGTACTTTTCGGAACTTTCTTCTCTCAAATAAAGTTACAAACTCTGCCTATCACACATAGGCTGCACTGCGCTCAGTTCTCAGAACACCGAGTAGCCGGTATTTGGACCTTCTCCTCTTTATAGGATGTCCCAAATGTCCTTGACAATCTTTTTTAAATTCAATAGTAAATCATGTAATTGTTGTACTAGAGTGCGGTTTGAACTGATATGCTTCTCGCAATGAAAAGTTTTCTTCAAGCAAATGAAAATAATTAGTTCCAATCTTCGATCGCAGATTGCGCCAGTCATGCAGTATGTTTGGTTTTATACATGCGTTTTTTTTTCTCATTTTCAGACTAGTTTTGACGTTGTGACACAGAAATGACGACTCCCATCGTCATACCATTTTTCAGTCATCACTTCTGCGTCAAAGTGCCAAAACTAATCTGAAAATCATTAAAAAAAAACATGTTTGAAAACAAGTGACGCCCTCTATGATCAAAATCTGAAAATTGTAATTTTCCTTCGCTTGAAGAAAACTTTTCATCGCGAGAAGCATTTTAGTCGAAAACGCACCCCTCTACGACAATTACTTGATTTTATATTCAATTTTAAAACGTGTCATGTACTTTTGGGATATTTTTTTGTATGTCTTTATCATTTTATAAAAGTTAAATTCTTTAAATTTAACCTTTCGTTTATTTTCACAATTTTATCAACTTTTTAAAACTTAATAATCTTTTGAATTTGTTCAAAAGTTTGAACCTAAAGTTTCAAATTCATGCTGGTGTACACTGATTTAAGTGTGAGATTGCATGTAATTTAAGTCTTTTAAATGTTTTTTAAATGTGAACGGATGAATTTATCATTCTGGTGATCCAGTTTAAAAAAGTTAATTGAAATGCATTAAATAGCATACTTTGAATCCGATATTCGTGGGGGGCTGAAATCAAGTTGGCCTTAACAGAATATTAAAATTCATAGAAAAATATATTTCTAAATCTCCACATTATCCTATATAATTTTCTCCATTGTATGTAAATGATGAATTCTCTGAGTAGATTTATTAATACCACATTTCCTTTTCGAAGCATATTTTTCTAATTCGCAATTTTAAATGAGAAATTACTTGGAAAACGTTCATTCATCGGGTTGAGAAGGTAAGAACTTTTACATTCTTCTTTGCCGTTTATTTCACATATTTGCATTAAATGGGTAATTTTTGGAGAAAATGTCTCCTCTTTAGCGGATGTTGCCACGCTCAGAAATAAAACAGATTACAGGAAGAAAAAATTTGATTTGCTTCACTGAATCACTCGAATTTGGCAGACCATGCGTCTGTATTCTGCAGAGTAAAAGTAATGAAACTGTCTCCCATCTTCAGTAAATGTATACAACAGGAACAAAATGCTCATGCATTTTAAAGCTAGACTGCTCTTTTCTCTATGAAAAAGAGTATTTCATTATGTACAGTTTTTAGAGTGTGACAGGAAAGAAATAAAAAAAAATAGTGAGTAATTTGGACAAAATTTTAAACATTAAAATTTATTTTTTTAGTATTCCATAACATGAAAAAACCTAACGCCATTCTGTGATGCTCCACTTCTCCGAAAATGTTTGAAAAAATTAATTAAAACTTTAAAACCATAGCCTTTACAAACATTATTGTTCAAATATGTGATACTTGTAGACATACTAACATTAAGATTTGCTACAGTTAATTTTAATATTACTATTTAAGTAAAAATAACTATCAAAAATTATTTTGATAAACTTCATTCTTACCCCAAATTAAGAGTACGCGAGATTTAATTATAGAAAAAAAGTCTTCAATCTAATCCATTTGCAACCAAATCCCTATACTAAAAAATTTTCAAATCATTCTAAATTGGAACTGTTTTTATGAACTACCGTGGGGTGATTACTAGAGAAATGGACCAAATTTTTTCTTCGCGCTCTAAAAGACATATAGTCACATATATGTTTGTTTTCACAGTATATATGTATAGAGTTTGACGTTTCTTATAAAAGTCTTAATGAAAAAGTTCATATGTTTGAAGGACTTTCTATTATACATATTTTAAATTTTTACTATTTAGTTCATATCACCGGATTACTACGGGTGACATCAATCACAATAAAATATTGCTATATGATTGCACATATATGAAATTTATAAAAGTTTATTTTCATTACAAGAAAACTATATGACTTACTTACAATTAAATTACTGAACATAAAATTTACATGAATTATTATTTGACCTTTTAATGTATATTTATAAAAATTATATTTAATTTTCCCTTGAAATTTTAATATCATAATAGATTTAAACAATATTTATGGAAATGTCTAATATACTATTAGTTAAGATTGTTTTACAGTAACTTCTTTCCGGCTATTTAATTTCTTCCCAACATTATAGAATGGCACTTCGATCGTGAACATCCTTCATGAAGCCAACACAAACAAGAACACGCTGTATCCGATTTAGTTTTTGTTTCATGTGATTATAATTTTATCCGAATCCACACATTCATTTTCGTTCCAATCTTCTAAATTGTCATCCTCGTTATCACATATGGTCTTGAATTTATATCCATGTCAGAGATTAATCTTTTCTAATATCGGTAGTCGGCATTTTCCGAAAACAGAAGCATACAATCCCTTAGTATTTTAAAATCAGCTCCTATAAAGTTAAATTTGAAATTCAATATTGTATGGCCAATCCCTCTCGATAGAAAACCTTCTCCATCCCTCCCGTCTACACATGGTCTATATCTCTCGATCAACTAGAGTAGAAGTATAACTCAGAATGACTCTACACTGTAGATATTGCGTCGCATTTTTAGGTTATTTAGAAGCCTAAATGTTCCTTGAGATTACATCATTATAACTATATAGATATCTTATAAATAAATACCTTTAAATGCATAACTACGAGGGAATGTCACTAAGTAGTTCACAAAACTATATGAGAGGTCGGGAATTAGTAGTAAATTGTTTTCCAATTTACCAATAGATGCAAGCACCGTCCAACTATAAGATGGCAATTTCAAATTTATGAGACTACAGTTGTACAAGATGAGCAAGGGCGTTCAGAAGTTGTTGACGAAGAACGAAGCGGTCGTGCTGTTGAAAATGCGACACAAGAAACAGTGCGAAAGGTTGAGAAAATGTTTTGAGCTGACAGGCGAACAACAATAGTCAGCATTAGCACCTGCAACAGAGTGTTTACATGGTTTGGCCTTCAGCCTACTGATGCCGACGTTGACGTGAGGTACACAGATGGCTGATAATGCAGTTCAAAAACTTTTATTTAGTAGGTATTAGAAAACTCATAAAGATATGGGACGAATGTATAAATGTAAATGACGATTATTTAGAGAAATAAACATGTCTTTTAAGTATGTATCTTGGTTTCCCTTTTTTTATTGACTTTTTTGACCTATTTACTGACTTGCCCTCGTATAACCATATGAAAAAATATATTTGGTTACCAAAAGCAACAATGAGATTTAACTAAAAATAATATTATGTTTTTTGCGAAGATAAAAGTTGATCGACATAAAATTATCTTTAAGTATCTGGCAAAGATATTTAATTGCACAATCTGTGGGACGCCGCATTAACGAAATATGTGACAGGTTCATCTCATGATGTTATCCATCTCACACGTAATTACCCCACAGTGATTTTTTTTTCCTAATCGTCTTAGTACTTTCAGCGTCTATTTCACACAAGCAAACACTTCTTTCATTTTTTACACTATTAGTACACATTGATTCATTATAAAAATCAAAATACCGTTGAGTAATAAGCTGAAAAACATTGGTTTGGTAAATTTAACCGTTATTTCAGTGCGATATTTTAAAATGTCGTATTCTTTAGAAACCGTTCTGATATACTATGTGCACCTTAAAAGTAACTATCATGGGAAATGTATTGTTTCAATCCCCAACATTATCGAAGAAATTGCAGTTTTACTTTTTTTGCATTGCACTCTTTTGGAGGTGCAGTACCGAAATAAGATATTGCTTACATTGGAGTACAGACTATCCCATTATTTTTACTTTCTTCTATCTTTACAAGAAGAAAATATTGGTTTCATGAAAATTTTCGAATTCCAGTTTTCGACGGATTTACACGTTTTATGAGTCAGAGATGCCAAAAAACATGTTTTTACAAAATGTCTGTCTGTGAGTCTGTCTGTCTGTCTGTCTGTCCGTCTGTCTGTCTGTCTGTCCGTCTGTCTGTCTGTATGTGACACAAATTTTGTGGGCGCTCTATCTCAAAAACTAATGCACGAAATTTCACAAAACTTCATATTTAGTTAGACCTTGATATAAACTGGAACTGATTAGTTTTTGGTGAAAATCGCCCATCAGGTGGAGCTGCTATGCGGCATTTTTAACGATTTCTGCAATAGCTGTATCTCAAGAACTACTGCACGGATTTTCATAAAACTTCAGATTCAGTTAGTCCAGAATATAGTTTGGTGCTGATTACTTTTTTGTGAAAATCGCCCAACAGGTGGCGCTGGTATGCTGCATTGTTCATGATTATCGCACTAGCTCTAACTCAAGAACAAATGCACGAATTTTCATCAAACTTCAGATTCAGTTAGTCCCTGATATAAATTAATGCTGCTTAAGTTTTGGTGCAAATCGCCCAACAGGTAGCGCTGCTGTGCTGCATTTTTCACGATTTCCACAAGAACTGTATCTCAAGAACTATTGCACGGATTTTCATCAAACTTCAGATTTAGTTAGTCCTTGACATGAATTGGTGTATAAATTAGTGCTGTTTAATTTTTGGTGTAAATCGTTCAACAGGTGCGCTGCTATGCTGTATTTTTTGCGATTTCCG
The DNA here is from genome assembly GCA_963932465.1 of Maratus speciosus. NCBI lineage: Eukaryota > Metazoa > Arthropoda > Arachnida > Araneae > Salticidae > Maratus > Maratus speciosus. The sequence continues at coordinate 126,894,874 of OZ010800.1, forward strand.
CAATAGCTTTATCTCAAGAACTAATGCTTGGATTTTCAACAAACTTCAGATTCAGGTATACCTTGATATCGTTTAGTGCTGTTTACCTTTGGTGTAAATCGCTCAATAGGTGGCGCTGCTATCCTACATTTTTTTTCAGAATTTCCACTATAGCTCTATCTCAAGAACTAATGCACGAATTTTCATCCAACTTTCAGATATACTTTGATATGAATTGGTGCTAAATCGTTGTTATTTCTTTTACTATTTAAATGATTTAATTGACGTGATTTATATAGAAGAAAGTTTTGTGATGGCCACAACATACTAGTTTAATTTGGTTCGGACGTTGCTGACATTATTCACTACAAACAGACACACAAACAATAAAACAAAACTATCTACTTTATAATATTAATATTAATACATGTTTAATTCATAATATAATGATTTGAAACTGTGCATGCTTTCAGCTAAATCTTCTGTATGTTTCAATTAGGTAAGTATTTGTAAATAAGAACTACTTATAAATATAAGGTCTTTTTTGATTATTTTTAATATAATTTTAATGCATTTTCTTTTTCAACTGTTTAAATTAAATTAATTACAACTATCAATTATTTATTTGAATTAATGGATTTAATTTCCTAAAAAATAATTTATGTTATGGTCTATATGTTTGGAAAGGTGTAATGTTATTTCTAAAGACTATTTACATACATTAATTGTGGTTTCCTTCATATTTATTCAAAAGAAATTCAATAAAAGGAAATTTATTCTGTGAGATCTCGTGTTATGAGAAGTTTGTGCTTCACTATTGAGCTCATGAAGAATTTTCTATTCATTATGCATTCTATAAACATATTTTGAGAAAATACAATCTTTTTAAAAGTTTAAAAGTATCGTTATCCTTCTTATTATGCCTTAGAAACTTCAGAATGTACAAATACAGCTGTTTGAAATATCGAATAAAATATGTAGAAATTAAAAAAAAAAAATGAAAACTGTTTAATCTAATAAGAATCAAAGTTGTTTTAATGTCTTGAACTGTGGCAGTTGCATAAAGTATTGAATATGTGTATCTATACAATCAGGAATGTTTTTAATGTATTCCGAATTACATTGGCCGATGAATATATCAATTATCTAATTAAGTCTAATTAAGTCTAATTTAAGTATCTAATTAAGTCTAATTAACTGATAGCGTAACTAGTAAAATCGTCATGTGATGCGACAAAATAATCAAACAATGAATTCAGAGTTACCTTTTCTATAAACACCAAGAGGTACGTTGTGCATTAAATAAATTTATCTTTAAAAATATGCTTATAATTTTCTGAAAATAATGAAATAATTTATTTATATTCACTAAAGTGTTATGCCACATCATTTTACATAATGAGTTTCATATACTTTGTTCCTATAGCTTCAGAATAAATTTTAAAAAAATGTTAATGCGAATAATTTGTAAGCTGTAACTAACTTTTTAAATCTGTTTGAATGGTGTTCCTATTGCTTAATTAATGACATATTTGTATACATCATACGATTTTTGTTATTTTTATATATCTTCATCGTTTTCGAAAAATGATCTAAAGAATATAATAGTTAGTTTCCAGTGAAGATTTATCGTATATCGTAAGAGAGAAATACGTTCGATTATAAATTAAAAAAATGAAAATCATGAAACTTAAATCACAAACTTTCCTAAACTGCAATAATGAACTTAATGGTAATTTGTTACATGTTTTGTATACCTATAAAAGAATTTCATATCTTTTAATAAATTCATAATTTTCTCAAAGTGCAAAAACAAATGAAAATTTTATTTTCACTGAAGAATTAAAATAAACCATAATATACATATGTACCTTATTATAAATAAATAAAGTTGAAGGCATGGAGTTCAGTTACATTTAATTAATTTTGTTAAACATTGACAAACCTCGCAGCGAAGAATAAGTAGTAGTATTGTTAGTTTATTACATGATATTTTAATCCACATTAAACAAAGTACTTTAAATCAATAATTAATTTCCTAAAATTTCTTAAATATGTTAAATACATAATAGTCACTAACATTTTATAATATATGATAGACGGTGGGTCTATGTACTCTTGCCAGAGACTTCACGCGATGGTATCGGCAGGATACTTTTTAAGGATTTGATACTGATTGATGTTCAGCTTCTTATCGTGAAATTCACGTTTTACGATTTGTTTTGATTCGTAAAAATAATTTGTACAATTTAATTTATTATAAAGAAAAGATATATATATTTCATTTAAATGCTTAAATATTTGCGCTTTTTAACGATTTACTTGTAAATATTTTGACCTAATTTTCCCTATTCGCGGCAGTTAACACGTCATCATTTAATTCTTATTTTAAAATTTTCTGCCTGTTTTTAATAATTTCACTTTTAAATTTAAAATTTAAAATGTCGTCAAAATAAAATCTAATAATCGCTTTTGTTTTCCCTTTTATTTCTTTTCTCCTTTACAAAAATTGATTTTTTTTTAAATTATTATTATTATTATTTACCTGTATGGAATTTATATTAAAGTTCACAAACGATTTTTGGTTTCTAAAATAAACTGATTCTTATCTATGAAATCTGAAAAATATTTTCATTTTTTTTTTTCAAATTTTCTTGAGAAACAAAATTTTATCTTAAATATCTGTTAAAATAAAGACAATTTCAACTTCTATTCGAAAATTACGAAAATGAAAAAATCTAATAATTCCTACATTTCTCATTTTCTCAATTTTTCTGCAAGAATGGGGTCATTTAGTTGCCACCATTGCAGAAATGTCATTACAATTAATATATATATATATCGAAAACTAATTCAAATACAACTTTGGATCAACACCTCTGGATCAATACGAATAATTGGTGTTAATTTCACCGCATAACATTCCATATTTAAGAAGAATTGCTGTGGGTCGCAATAAGTCCTTTTATAAATTCGTTTAATTAGGATTTTTTATAAATAGGGTAGATTTATAAATGTAGCATCTAAAATAAATCATATGTTTGTTTATAGTTTACTGTAATAATTCTCCATTTAAATTCTTAAACTAAGTCATAATTATTTTTAAACATTTAAGCATTATTTTTCCAAAATCGACTAAACGAAACAAATTTTATATCTAAAACATTCATCAGTAGCCTTCTTTTATCTACATTAATTAATATTCCGATTCTGAAAGAATTTAAAAACTCAAAATGGCACTATTCTTCCATTTGTTTATGATTTGGTAATAGATTGTTTTAAGGAAAATGGTAGACGGGATAAGAGTGTAGTACCAAAAAATATATATGAACCATGACCTATATTGAATTTTTTGTAAAGATAACAATATTTTCTGGAAGTGTGTGTGTTTTTAAGTTTAAGATCGATCATTGTATTTCAAGATATATATAAGTTTACTTCTCGACGGTCTAAAAATGTCATTTCACGTTATCGTTCAATGTAATATCTTGATCTCTTATCGTTCAAACAAGTAATCGTTGAAATCAACCAGAAAAGTTTATGGAGTGCATCATATATATTAGAAAGCCGTAAACTCTAAAAGTTCCGCTCAAGTGTTTTTAAAAACTACTCGGTCGATTTTTTTCCAAATTGTATCATTCGATAGAGAATATTCGCGCGGTGGTTTATGCGTCAAATATACAGGGATAACTATGATTTTTGGTAATAAATTTCGCATTTTATTGATATTTTCGGCAAAAGGGTTACCAGTAATTATTTTTTGGCATCATTTTATCGTTTGTTAAAGAATTGAAGCAGATATATCACGTAGAAAATAATGTAAAAAACTCGCAAATTAAAAGAAAATAACTGTTATTCGTTTAATTAAAAAAAAGAATCAAATCCCTTTTAATGAGAGATAAATTTATAAAACTAAAATATTTAATTTAAACACGAAAGGAATGTTTATAAAAGTTAAAAATTAATTTAGTTTGAAAGAAGTAATTGATACATTATTTGGCGATTTTTCTCTTGCGTCAAGTCAATAAAAATGTGCCTGAAAAAACTTGAAGAAATAAAATTTAAGTAACATTCTTTTAGTCTTCTTCTTTTTTTTTTTCAATTTAATTAGCATTTCTATGTAATTCTCCCATCGTATGTCTTAGAAGAGAAACTAGAATAAGTAAATATAAAAATGGCTATATTAGTGCGTTACATGCGATTTAATTATTACTTTTGTCGCTACACAATGCAATTTTAAACCACAATGGCAGAAGCGTGAAATAAGCCAAGCGAAGATTGCAATAATGTTTTTTTTTTTTTTTTTTGTGCCACTTACACACATATGCTAGAATAATTTAATTTCAAAGATGTAAAATATTTTTTATCATAGTATGGAATCTACTAGCATTACTATGGAAACATGCCGTTTTGTTTTCTTCAAGCATGGAATTTCTATATCCTGGAACTCAGATCATTACTTATTAATGGAATATTGCGTATTATGTTATTTTTTTAAGATGTCGGATCTATTGCCAATTTCACTTATAGGAATATTCACTGCTTTAAAAGTAAAAATATAAGAATATTCTTAAGAAGATTTCTACAAGTATGAGTTATTATTGTTGTAAAAAAAAAAGTCAAAATTTTGGAATAAACATTGCGTGCGGAATTTAATTTCAGCTATTTCTTCTAATCCGTCGCTTCAGATAAACGTAGCAAAAAATTAAGAGTTATTTTCATAATCTGGGTTATTTACAAAATAGACGGTAGATTAATTTACTCTTGTCTATAAATGAATTAGCAATCCTATTGTCCGCGTTATTATTCTCTTTAGAAAAATGCAAAATAAATCTTCGGTTCAAGTATTCACCAAAATGCTTATTGTTAATTTTTTTTTTGTATCACTAACTTTATTTACATTGTTATTTATTTAACACATGAATATTTATTTATAAAACATCTATAATTGACTCGACAACAATTTGACATTAGTTATTGGATCGTAATTTGGCGAGTAATTAAGTTTGTTTTGTCATCAACTCAGGTAAATCTGTAACAATATTGTTGCATCAGACTTAATGTTTGACGTCAAACCATCACAATGAAGTAGATTACAGATGATTAGAAAGATTTTATTGGATGCAGGAGGTTTATTTTTCTACAAGATTAAGTCATCGAGTTTTGTAACGCGTAAACGGTTGCATGATTGTAAATGGTCTACAAAATATGAAAGTTATGAGTACTAAATATGAAAGTTAAACATTATGTTTTGACTGCAAACTGTCCAATACACTTTTTACGGTATTTACTCTGTTGGAATCCAAAGAGATAAAACAGTAGTGGGTTACAAGAGGACATTTATTAAGAAATATAACGTAACATTCAGTGAGATTATATTTAAGCTACCAGAATCACATATTTCGCGAACTGACATTTCAGGAGTTCAAGGACTATCAAACGAAAGTGAACCACCTGAACATTATTCTTGTTCAATGATCAATCTCTGCAATCATTCTAATGGGTTCTAATTAGGTAATGTCAGAACAGAGGCCATTTTAATTCCTGTTGTCATAAGGGTCTCATTACCCTACCAAAAGTGCATTGTTAATAATCAACCAAAAGAATTGCTGGTTAATAGTTAAATTTTGTCCAATGCTTAAGATAATATAATATTGCAATGGCGTTCGCATCTTTTACAGCATTGCAGCAATGAGCAAAGTCCAGCTGACGGTCCGTATTGTTTAAAATACAAGTTCAAATTTATTTCGTTTAATCCAAGGTTAATTTGGAAATACTGACCAGCGCAGCGGGCATAGCCTGCTACTTTAATATAAGGTTTTTTTTTATACTTATTTTTCCTCAAATTTTTTTCCGGTTGATAACTACGTGATTTTGTAAATTAAGCTGTAAGGTCTTTAATAATTTTTTTTATATATATATAAATTCATGGATAAAACTATAACGTATTTTCTATTATAACTCGATCAAATAATAAAAACATATCATAATATTAAAATATTCTTTTGCTTAAAAGACGTTACAAAAACACGTTAAAAGTAAGTTAAAAATCTATATTTACATGTTTCAACTCCTTTTCTGAGTCGTCGTCAGAATGTATAACTGAAAATAAGAAATGCATATGAAAAATGGAAAAAATCATCGAAAATAAACAAGTAATCATGTAACGAGCCCTACATTTTCGCGATGGCTCGTGTTCCATGTCGCGTTCTATGTCGCGATGCCGTAATTTGTCCAACCATTCAACCCATAAATTCGGGATACGAAAAGATAATGTATTGTTACAAACCACTGAACCTCTTGAATAAATTTCAATGGACTCTCTTATGAATAATTGTAAATAAAAATTAGACCAGTACATTATTTTACTCTCGTTAAAAAGTATGTTAATGTTCTTTATTTGATTTAGCCGGGATAAAGCAGTATTACCTCCACCGTATTTTATGTCCGCTATATGTTCTTTACATTTGATATTGAATTTTTGTTTGGTTATACCTATATAATGATTTTTGATTCATCCCTTCCTAATAAATGGAATCATATAAGCTCCATGGAATCATATCAATCATATAATATCATATCATAATCATCCAATGAAATCATATATGGAGTTTATATGATACTTTTAACGAGATACATACTTTACATACTTTTTAACGAGAGTAAAATAATCTACAGGTCTAATTTTTATGTACAATTATTCATAACAGAGTCCATTGAAATTTATTTAAGTGGTTCAGGTGTTTGTAACGATACATTTTCTTTTCGTATCTCGAATTTATGGGTTAAATGGTTGGACAAATTACGACATCGCGACATAGAAGAAACAAGAGCCATCGCGAAAATGTAGGACGCGTTATATGATTACGTGTTTATTTTCGATGATTTTTTTACATTTTTCATATGCATTTGTAATTTTCTGTTATACATTCTAACGACGACTCAGAAAATGAGTTGAAACATGTAAATATAGATTTTTAATTTACTTTTAGTTTGTTTTTATAACGTCTTTTAAGCAAATAAATATTTTAATATTATGATATGATTAGTAATGGACGTAATTTTGACTTACTACACGCATTTATTTACATTTGTAAAAAAAAAAAAAAAAAAAAAAAAAAAAAAAAAAAAAAAAAAAAAAAAAAAAAAAACAGTTTATAAAATATAACTACTTTTACTGGACGCCTTTAAACAAGAAACTCAAATGTGGTATCAAATCTAGGTGTTAATGTTTGAAATTCAAAAATTCTTAATATGTAAAAAGTCCCTAATTCCAAAATTATATTCCTATCCAGCATGGAGTAATGAATCCAATATGAACGGCACATCTTGCATCTGCATGCGACAATTTGTTAATAAACCATTTTTGATTGATAACTTTCGTTTCCAGAAATGTACAATTTCGATTTACTATGGAAACCTTGATGAAGTAGAAATATAATATTGTTTTCGTTTACTGTCGTTCATATAACGATATCCATTTTTTATAAAATAAATGAGAACGTGAGATCATCTGAATATTAAAAAAAAAAAACGCAAAAAAAATAATACATTGATGGCAAAAAGATGGGGACAGTCTATATTCCAACATAGACTACACTTTATGTCAATGTCGCCACCTCTAAGGGTGTGCATAAGCAAAAAACTCTCTAAAAATGCGATTTTTTGTACTACTTAGGAGCCTAGAAACTTGAATGTTCGCATGGAGTTATACTATATAAGTGCACTCTAAAAAAGTTTCTAAAAAATGAAATTTAGAAAGGATGAAAGTACGCGAAAAGCGTTAAAAACATTCTAAGTTACTATATTTTTATGCAATCTGAGGAAATAACAAACAAATTTCGGTAGTAACGAATTTCGGAGTTAATGATGGTAGCAATTTGATAGGACCATATTTGCAAAAATATATTCATATTCATGAAATAAGACTGATTCCCAGTCGAATGGCACATCTTGTCTCCGCATACTACAATCTGTTAATAAAATATTTGAGGTTTGATAAGTTTTGTTTCCAGAACTGTATGATTTCTATTTACTATGGAAACCTTGATGAAGTAGAAAAATAATATTGTTTCGTTTACTGCATTTCTTATATCGATATGCAATTTTCATACAACAAATGAGGATGTCAGATTTTCTGTCTATAATAAAAAAAGAAAGAAAAATAATAGCTCAAGCAAAGATTATGAAACGCTTACGAAATCTTCCTGAATACTCCAACAAAACTTCGCAGATTAATAAGGTAAAGAATATACATAAATAAATATGTAAGAAAACGAATAACTGATTATAAACAAGTTGAAAATTGCATCAAATGTGGCAAATGAGGTGCCTTCGTACTATAGCTAGTTGTATAACCTTTTTTCGCGCAAAATATTGCACTGAATGCATATTTTAGTACACTTCAAAAAGTGTATATCAATTTCCCCCTGTTCGAAAGGATGTAACATAATTAAAATGCACTTGAACTATTTTTCCCTTTGGCGGCAATGTAAAGTAAAACTTTTTACTGTCCCTGTAATTAAACTATACATCTGATTTAATAAAATTTGAAATGACTCGATAAAATTTTGAAACAATTATGTATTTAAAATTTCAGACCAAACGATTGGGTAGTTTTTTGCTGTATTATATTCGGACGAACAGACGGAGAGACATAGCGAACGACGACTATAGGTGCTACGAATTTATATAATTACGAACGGTCCTAAAAACATAGCATATAAAAATAACATAAGTGTAAAATACATAATATATTATATAAAAAAAGACATTTTAAAAATAACATGAAAATAGGCATAATGGTGCATTAAAATAGCGAAAAGAAACCATGCATAAGCAATACCTGTTCCAAACATATGTTCCCTGAGCATAAAATATAAGCGTAAATTTTCAAAACAGTGTGCTTTTCATTACTGCTCTTCTGAATGTCATTTAGAAGCACACGAATATTTGTAACCTCGAGCACAAAGGAAGAATATTAAATAGCATCGTTATAAAAGTCCTAGATGCAGCAACATTTTCCCCAGAACTATTTCATACAAGCTGATTTTAAATTGTGCAATTGATCTTAATTATAAAAAAAAATAACAAGAAAAAAATAACATTTTATTATTATTCTTATTTTATCTATTTTCAGAAATAATGATTCTTAATAAGTAAATAAGCGTTAGTATACTTGGAATGACAGTCTTTTCAACTTATTTTAATTCCTCGGCACCCGTTACTGTAATAATTGCTCTATTAAACCATTGAAAATCTAAGATTAAGAGGAAATTTATGTACTTAAATACCAGTTTTCAAATTAAAAGATTTTTCCACCTTAAACGGCACTTATTCGTAATCGGCGTCACGAAGGAGTTAGCCTGTTTTATTTATCATCTTATTTCAATAGCAAGAAGACATTTTTAATGTAATATTCTTGAAAAGAAATTCTGCATTTCAATCTCGTTTCAATCCATTTAAACAATGATATAAGGGAAAACATCTAACCAAATGGAAAATCGGAAAGATTAACTTCAAAAGAGTCTTAAGGCCATTAAGAATATGAATGTGTTCTAACAGATGAAATGCACTTATGGTGAAATTTAAGCAACATACCTCTTAACGGCGGCTGCACAATCATTAGAGGATTTCAAAAGAGAATGTTTGAAAATTGTTAAGGGCTTTCTTATTGTTCCGGGAGATGAAAAGATGCCTTTATTTAATCTGCATAATGTTGTCGAATAAAATTATAATAATTATGTCCAAGGGCAGGAAGTAATATTCTTAAGAATTTCAAAATATGCTTCTTTGTTATAGTTTATTTAATGTTAAGTTAAAATTTTTCTTAATTTCAATTCAGTGACATTAATTTTTAGGATTTAAAAAAAGCGATTTGATTTAGATATGATTGGCATGCATGAATGTATAAATACAGTAAACATGTATGTGATACGATATTTTGTTTAACATTTAATTTATTATTAACGAGATGGCCAGAACGGCATTTCCAGGGCTCATTATAACAAACTTAAACAAAAATCAAGTTTGTATGATTTTATATATTCGGAAAATCTCATAAATGAACTTAGTTTCGGGGGCCCAATGCTTTCAGTAGCATAGAGTGATTCAAATGAATTTAGCTTTTGGAGTCACAATATCCTCGGCAGCATGAAATGTGCCCAAAACAAACCCCTTTCCGAATGAACTTCTGACGTGGGTCCCCATCTGCCTGAGGCAGCGTATAGCGGAAGGGTACCCACGCGCCAGAATTAATCGAAAACCAAGCTTAATGAGTCAAACCACGTAGTGATCGGACCATAGTATTCGAGATAATAATGCTCCCCCTGGGCGTGGTAGATGGAACTAAAATCTGCGAAACATTCCCAATCCAAGATGAACTAACCCTCGTTGAAATTGGACCCATATTACCCGAAAAAAATAATGTACCATTAATGTTCGAAAATGTTTGTAACCGAAATCTAATACACATTATATAACCCTTAATCACCGGACACTATCAATTTTGGGCATTTTGTCGAATATTTAAAAACGCGCTCCTTGGATTCTCCTGGAACTTCAGAATTATAAAGAATATGTTTGTCCTCTTATTTAGGAACGTCGATATGAGAAAGAGGACAATTAGAGGACCAACAAAAAATCAGAAAAATAATAATATTTGGGATCAACATTTAAAATCAATGCATAAAATTATCCATAGCCTCAGCATACAAATATGTTAGAATATGTCAGCATACAAATATTATACAAAATATTTACTGATTTGTCCAACAATAATACGTATATTCATGGAGGTATAATGATTTTATTTTAAAGTTCAAAAAATTCTTGCATGATTTTGAGATTTATGTGCTACTTAAGGGCCTAGAAATTTGAATGTTTGCATGATAGTTATTCATACGATATAAGTGCCATCTAACAAGGGTACCACCAAACATGGTGCTCACACGTTTTCATGATTTCAAAATATCCGTGACTATTTTGCTGAAAGGTTTCATTCAAATGGGCCCTAGTTTTGCAGAATTTGGAGGTCAAAGTTCAATATACGTTTCAAATACTGATTAATTTTCATTTCTGAATGTAGGCTGTTTAGCGTCGAGGTAAAGTGCGAGTACGCTGTTCCGTAGATGGCGGGTTCGAACCCAACTTGTACCACTTGTACTTTTTTATTTAATATTAATTTTTGACGTGTTACAAGTTTTATACTGAATTAAAAAATCCACAACTTTGAAATTTTTTATATTTTCCTAACAAATTAACAAATTACATTTTCGATTTTTTAAATGAAGATTTATATTTTCTCTGCAAAATTTTAAACTAATATTTCTGTTAACGAAAATTAATATATATATATATATATATATATATATATATATATATGCATGTATGTATACTGCTGTATACGTATACGTGTATGTATCTGTATGCATATGCATATGTATACGTTTACGTATATATGTATACATATTGTTTCATTTATGGATATTTTTTTATTTATCACATTTCTGAAATAACGCATAATATTTTTTCTTACATTTTATTTATAAATATAAATAACTGACTAGGAAAATTTAACAAAATGATATATAATTTTAATATTTCATTTGTTCTAAATATAATGAATGTAATATATTAACTAATGACATACAAAAATGTTTATCATAGCTGACATCACCATTATTAATTTAGTAAATATGCAATTAACTGAATGATACATATCATAATAAAATTCAGAACATAAAATTCTATTAAAAATCACAATAAAAACAACTTCTGTGCATGAGATTTTAACAATATTGGAAGATACTTACTGACATAATACTGACGTTCTTTAAATATTTTAATTTATTAATGCAATTAAATAGCTGAACGAGATCAATAAAAAGAAAATACAGTCGGAACTCGTTATCACGACACCCGGTTTTCACGTCACTCCGCTTATCACGCCAGTTTTTGAAAGCCCCGATTTTTCGTATCAGATTTTAATTTAAATAAACTCCGGATTTTACGTCGTTGTATAATGTTCAACTCCGGATATCCCGACGGTTTAGGAAAATATTCCATTTTTCATAATCCATCTTATACGCACGGAAATTAAGCAGTAAGAAATGTCTTAGTCAAACTTTTCACAAAAGTGTCTAAAATACCCTGTGAGACAAATCAGAAATTTTGCATCAATCCTTTATCTGACTTAATGAACCCAAACTCTATGAATGACCCACTTAAGCTCCAGATAGACTACTCGCGGTCTTTTTGTTCTGGCCAGGTCGCGCTTTTTTTTTTTTTTGGTTACAAAGCATTTTTCATCCGACTAAAACCAAAGCATTGTATTGCATTGAAACGAGTAGCAATTATCTAACATACATTTCTGAAACAACGAATACTGATTACACTTCACTGTATAATATTGAAAAAAGAATTGTAGGACACACATCTAGAGATAAGCAAACCTTAATTTATTAATATTTCATGTAACAATAAAAAACAAGTCACCATAAATCTGATTTTTATTCTTTTCATTTTTGTTTTTGTGTTTATTTTGTTTAATAATAATGTTTTATTGCTTAAAACTGCAAGACCAGTTATAAATTTCAAATGGTCTTAAATTACTTAAAAATACAGCTTTTTATAAACATTTTTCTCCAACCCCGGTTACCACGACACCCCGCTTATGACGACACTTTGTTCTGGTCCTTGGAATGTTGGCATAACGAGGTTCGACTGTATTACTTATTCTGACAGTACCGCGAAAATACAGCAGTCGATTATATTAAAAATATTTTTTATATATATGACAAATTATATCTGGCATCAAGTCGCGATTCCGCTCAGGTATCCCTATTTTCTAGTCAATCCCAGCAGTAATTTATTCGCGTTTCCATTCTGGATAGCTTCGCGATACCTTATTTTCTATGCATTCAATTTTTAAAAATCACTTAGATAAAACACGCTCCTCCCCAACGCCTGACAATTTTGTTTCCTTATCTCCAAGAGCATAATCATTAGAGTTTACAGAGTTTCATAATTGTAAGAATTATTAAACATAAAATCAGTAAAATAAAAACAAAATTGTCCAGTTAAACTGATGGCATTGAGCTTAAAAGCTATCCACACTAATTGTATATTATACACTTTTTTCAAAGAATAATGCCCCTGGAACAATAAATGAAGGTGGGGTATTATCCGCTCCCTATTTCACACCTTTACACTTAAACAATGAGCCTCCAAATCTCATCAGGGAAACGCCTTATCAGAAAGATTCGATATACGAAATTTGAAGCAAATCGGATATTAAAACCCATTTATCTAAATTAAAGGGGTATCCCCCCCTCCCCTTTCTCCCTTCATAATCGACCAATGAACCTCCAAATCTAATCTGGGAAGCGCCTTATCTGAATGAACTTGGAAAAAATGAAGCAAATCGGATATTTCTATCAAGAGTTACCGCGTTACGTACATACATACATACGTACATACAGAACCTGCGGGCTTCATAATAATAGAATAATCCACATTTTATCAGTCATAAAAAATAGCAGAAACCTCTCGAAACGCAGATGACCCACCACCTTTCTCATTAGTTAATGGAAATTATCTTTTTCTATAAAAATCACTTTTGCCATCGACCACTGAAAAATATTCCAAAAACATTAGTCTATCGAAATGAAGAAAATTCTTCCCTTTAACCCCCCCCCCCCCCCATCCTATCTAAATTCTCTACTTTCAGGGTTTTCGCCACTTATAGTTCACACTAAGAAATGTCAGAAAGCTTTGACCAATAAGACGGTAACTACGCAGATTTTCATTGGTCCATTTCCAAATCGTTTGGATTAGTTCCAGATGGTTACTTTTTTATATATATAAATGGATTAACTACTACATTTAACTTTATAACATAGAAATGTGTTTCTGATAATGATTTTAAATAATTATATGACCACTTAGTTCAGATTCGTGTTACACATATAAATAAAGTTCTTTAATAAATTATCCAAAAAAAAAAAAAATCATGCGTTGTTGCTGACGATAAATGTTTTCTAAAAATGAGGAAAGAGAAATAATTCATCAAAGCAGAAATCAAAATCATTAAATGAAATAATATGAGGGAACTTGTAAGGCGAACGTCTTTTCAGACGAACGTCTTTTTTGCACGCTCTTTTTCCTTACGTATTATCCCTACACAATGGTAGTGGCATTGTGTAGGGACAATACGTAAGGGAAAAAAACGTGCAAAAAAAGTCCATCTGGCACTAGGCTAAGGATTAAAATGTGTTTTTTCCAATCAAATCCACTTCATTTTTTCAAAGTTAAATGCTGCCGGATATCTGGTCATTGATATGAGGATGTTCGATAAAAATATTCCTTAACCTTCCGCCAGGCGTGCCGTTGTAAAAAGTACAACATTAGCTTTCTTTTTTCATTAAAACAAAATTCAAGAAGTAGAGAGCGTTAATAATCATTTCTATTCGTCTATTGGATCTACATACCCACTTCCTTAACGTTATATGCATTTCAGATTTTGCAATTAGCTGCACTTATCATTTTAGTCTGTGAACATCTGTGGTGTTGTACTTTATGCAACGCGCGCCTACTTGTGAAATTCTCTCTCAGTAGAAACATTCTCAGCGAAATTTTTTCAAAGTCCTTTTAATGGGATTTGAGTTAAAATTCTATTTAAACAAAAACGATATTTTAAAGATAACATTGAAGTGGTGAATTATCTAACGAAAATTTTTAATGAAGACAGTAATAGTGATAACATTTAGTCATTGATATTGAATAAAATCTGCAATTTCCTGAATGTGACGAAGATTTGAATGATAAAAATTTACAAGAGGAAAATCACAGAAGTGACTCTGAAATAAATGCATCCGATAATGAGATTATTGAAAATAATAGTGGCGAATATTTTTACAAAGGAAAAGATAAAGGTCACAAAATGGAAAAAAAGAGGAATTCGTAAAACCTCCAAAACCAAGTACAAAAATATTATAAAGAAAATGGCAGGACCAACTGCATATGCAAAAGGAACTACTTCTGAAATCAATACTTTTCTGAAATTGATTGATCTGAACATGATTGCTGAAATAATTGATTGCACTAATAAATATATTTTTTACTTTGTGATTGAAGCAGTAAATAACATTTTATACATTTAAAACCTCTGCTTTAATATATTATAACAAAATTCATCTATATATATTACGGAATAATTTCATAAATTGTGATCAGAGATAACTTATATGATATTTGTACGATAAATTATTTGTAAAATTAAAATAAAGCAGCAATAATTGAATGCTTTTCCGCTGTTGTACAATTTACAACGCGCGCCCGCTCATGTGATGAAAATTTGCGCGCCCGGCGAAAGGTTAAATCTTATTTTTGATTTGTTAAAAGAAAAGACATGTTTGGCTCTTTTTTTACTGTCATTATGAAACTGTATTTCTAACGGAACTCTAGAGACTTAAATTAAGTATCTCGTTGCTTACTGTTATGAGAAAATAATGTTTGGATAGTGTCGGGAGAAAAGGATACTGACACATAAGAGTTATTCATTGCTATTCCTTGCGTTTAAAGATGACGATAAATATATATAGATGTATTTGGCTTACGAAAATAATTTAGCCGTTAGATTTCGTTCGTTAAATTTATTATTTTTTTGTATCATACAGGAGTATGGCGTTGGAATATTAAGATATATATATATGGGTGGGTAGATGTTAGAGTACGGAGGAGGTTGGAGTTGTCTGGATAATACGCAATGGTTAATTAAAAAAATGATGGGGCTTTGGTATTATAACTACATTTCTATTACGCATTTTATATGGATGTTGATTTGATGTTTTATATATAAAGGGTGATTTTTTTTCAATTCATATTAAATTTAGCTTATTTAATCAAATTCAAAATGAACTTGTTTTCAAATTTTAGTCTACTCAGGATATTATCATATTAATTAATAATAGTATACCATCTTTATAGTGATTATTATGCATATAAGTTTATTTGATATAACTAATGTTATACTGTATGTATTAAAATTGGGTAATTGGTTTTTATTATTATTCTCTATACTTTTCAATATTGTTTTATTTTCAACTTTGTATTCCATGATCAATTATTGGTTTAATGTGTTTGTTTGCCACAATCATATTTTTTAGCTTTTTTATGGCTAATATGAAAATAATCCACACACTATATTTGTAATCTTTAGGCTATTGGTAATTTTAGAATCTGACAATCTTCAATAAACATCCATTTTTTTTCCTTCTTCCAGTTCATTTTATTAATTTATTATTTTTAAAATTTAATAGTAAGTTTTATTATATTTTTATTACATATAATTTATCTTATGTTACAGCATATAGCTATATTCTATATATTATCAATGTTATAAAATTATTTACATTATCAGTGTAGATTAAATGGGTTTGGTAATAGAATATATTGAAAGCATTTTATTAACATTTAATTTATTTAATTTTTTTTAATAATGATATATAGTAGGGTATTATTTATATATTAGGATTTGTGTGGTAATGCAGATGATATATTTTAATTTCTAATTTTTATGTTGTATGTATGCTTTTATTATGTTCTTGTGATATTTGAATAATAATAAAAGTTTTTAAAATAACATAATAGATGGCAACACTAAAAAAATTTGTATTTTAAAGCTTCTATTAAAGTAATAATTTTAATTGTTTACACCAGGTAGTATTAAAATTTAAATTAAACAATTTAAAAGTGTTTTTTAGGTAAGTTAAATAATGTAATTATTTTCAATTTATATTACAGTGAAACCCCGATTTTACGTCCCACGAATCTACGTTTTCCCCGCATTATACATTTTTTTCATCACGTCCCAGTTTTTCCGTATAATTGTAATGTTAATTTAACCCGGATCGTAAGTTTGTTATTTATGGAATTTCCCGCATTTTACGTTTTCTCTGGAAAGTAGAAAAAGAAAAAAAAGTTCTAAAATAAGCAATATTTTTCCTTTTGTATTTTTTAAACGTTAATCCACGTTGTTGAAAGTTATGCAATCTATGAAAACAGAAACGCATTCTAAATACTCCTGTCTCCTGAAACTGGTTCTCCCCCTCCTTTGTTGAGCACTTGCAGTCGCGGACAGCTCCCTTCCCTCCCCCGGATAGCTGGCGGGTGAGCAAAGTAAAGAAACAACACACTTTATTGGTGTAGGAATGGGATGGGCAGGGGAAGAGACTCTCTTGTTACCAATCAGATGGTGTAGCTCATTTCTTTCGTCGGGGAAGAAAAGGGGTTCTTACCCTTCTTCACGTTTTCAAATTCAGTTGCTGTTCAGCACGCGGTTGTCGCATTTCTAACCTTTTTGTGCCAAAATGATGAGTAAAAAAACACAAAAACTTTTCTGTTGCTGAGAAAGCCGAAATTGTTAAACAATTTGATGAATTCCAGGGAACCAAAGTAGCGTACGCTCAGTTGCAAGGAATTCCCGTGACAACTCTGCAATCCATACTACAGAAAAAAGAATGCATTGAAAAAAACATCGAGAAAGTGGAAGAAAAAAATGCCAAGAAACGAAGAACATTGAAAAAATCGCCGTACGACGAGCTGGAAGGTATCTTATTAAAGTGGTTTAAAGAAGCTCGTGCCGCGAACGTACTTGTAAATGGCACGGTATTCGAGAAAAAGCTCTAGAAATCGCCGATAGGCTTGGTGGTTTGAAAGATTTCACAGCTTCAAATAGCTGGATTGACCGAATGAGAAAAAGACATAATCTTGTTTATAGATCGCTTTCGGGAGAATCATCAAGTGTAAGTGAAGCTACATTAGAAGATTGGAAGAAAACTCTACAAAATTTGACCGAAGGATACAAACCAAAGGACATATTCAATGTTGAAACCGGACTTTTCTTTAACCTTCTACCGGATAAAATTTATGTTGCTAAAGGAGACTCCTACCATGGAGGGAAGATGTCTAAATTTAGTCTTACGGTTTTACTGTGCTGTAATTCTGATGGAAGTGAGAAGCTGACGCCTCTTGTTGTTGGAAAGTCGCGCAACCCACGATGCTTCAAAAACGTGAGAAGTTATCCGACAAAGTACGAATCAAACAAAAATGCGTGGATAACCAAACCCTTTTCGAAGACTTTTTGCGCAAATTAAACAAAAAAAATGGAGTTGCAAAATCGTAAAATAATTTTGTTCATTGATCAATGCAGTGCACACCCGGTTTTGCAGCTGTCTAATGTGCATGTCGAATTTTTTTCAGCAAATTGCACAAGCAAATTGCAGCCTTGTGATCTCGGCATTATTCGATATTTCATGGTTTTTTATAGAAAGCAAATTGTCCGGAAAGCTGTAGCTAAAATAGAAAAAGGAAACCTAAATGACGCCTCCAAGTTAAAGTTAAGTGTCCTAGAGGCTATGCATTTTATTTCTGCGTCGTGGAGAAATGTTACACAACAGTGCATTTCCCATTGTTTTGAAGAAAGCGGATTCGTAGCATCTAATGAACCGAGAACAGATGAGGAATCATCTGCGGTAGACTTGGAGAATGTTAACGAAACAGTTATCTATGATTTCGATGATTACATCCCAGAAAATTTAGCAACTTGTGAAGCTGAAAGAGCTACTGCTCCATCCGTAGCCGACCTTATGGACTTTTCGTCCACCGATGAAGATGAAGAAGAAGAAACAGAAGCACAACCCGTCCCTTCTTTCAATATTGCATTGAAGAACTTACAAACAGTGAAAGACTATTTTCTTTCTCATAAAGACCAGGAAAAAAACTTGCAAAGTATTTCAATCCTGGAAGATGCTGCATTCACTTTGAACTTAATGACTAAAAAACAATCCACTATTGCGGACCATTTTCAACCTAAACGTCAGGATTCGCAATTAAATGTGTTAGTAAAATTATCTTAAAATGGTATGTATAATAATGTTCTTTTCGTAAAATACAGATTGTAATACCTTTTGAGAGAGTCATCTTTTCTGCCTTTGTTTTTTTTTTTCTACGATTTTTTGCTTTCTATGTATTTCCCGTATTTTACGTTTTTCCCTTATTTTACGTTTTTTACTCAGTCCCTTGAGAAGCGTAAAATCGGGGTTTCACTTATATTAATTGAATTTATCACGGTATTTCAAATTGAATTAACTGAATCCATAGGTTTTAATTTCTGTGTTAACTTAACTGTTTTATTCACCTTAATCTTATCATGCTTTTGGATACCATGTGCGAGTGGATATTTTAAAAATCAACTGGTTTTTTATTCGGTATGTTGTGTAATATTTCTATTTTTTATGCTATAAATTAGTTATTTAAAGAGTTGTATTGTTTTTTCCATTTCATGACATTTGATAATGTTCTGTTTTCATCTTCAAACTATTCTCTTGTTCATATTGGTTGTTTGCGTACAGGAGAATTTTTTTTCAGCTTTTAGCTTTTTCTCACAGAAAACAACCGATTTGCTTATATCATTGAATTCTGTACTCTTGAAAACGCAATTCAATTTATAAGTTTTTCATTTTTTCGGTATCCATATTCATCTTTTTTTCTTCCATATTAATTCTTGTAATTATTTATAAGGCACTTTATTTTATACATACAGTTCTATATTATAGGATTGTGGTATCCATTTTTATTGTCATTTCATTCACAATATTGCGGTTTTTGATGATGGTTGGTAATGTTTAATTAATGGTTATAGATATATATATATATTTCATCACTACTTTAAAATGCAAAAACACAATAACTCCGAAAAGAAAGTGCATATCTGCAATATATAACTATATAAAACTCATAAACTTTCAGAAATACAGGTAAAAAAACAAACTAAAACACAGTCAAATAACAGTCTGTTCTTCATCAGTGGGAGGACAGACCGACCTAACTCCACCCCGCTGTTAAAAGTCTGCAGGTTTCTGAACACACGTCCATCCTGCACTCAATACAGAAAAAACTATTGTCATTTAAGAAACTAAATTCAAAGAGGATTAAAAAAAACAAATTTATACAAAACAAACTATAATTTAAAATACAAAAAGAAAATCCCTTAAAAAATGATCTTTTAGAAAATTACTTTAAAATTTACAATTTAAATATAAACAAATGAAATTAACTTAACATGTATGAATGCAGAAGAACGTGCACCCTCCCAAACCTGCAAGGAAAAATTTCCAAAACATGAAGACAGTAGCTGTATAATGTTCTTCACCTGTCAATAACAAAACTACTAATTTTCACCCCGAGTCCATTGTCAAAAACTTGGAACCCATATCTGCAGACCTCCTTTGATTCAAACATCCTCACAAATCCGTTCTTTAAACAAGACTTTAGAATTTAAGTGTCATTTGGAATGTTCTGGAGGGATCCGCCATAAGTTGTTCACGCCGCCAATCCACAATGTTGCCACTCACTTTTTAAAACTATCTTTAAATAATATTTCAAAAACTGTATAGGATAATTATTATTGTAAAAAAGATTAGCCAAAAACTTAAAAATCTGCCTATAAAAATTAGTATCTCTGCCACAAATTTTATTAAAACGAATTAATTGATTAATTATAATATTTATGTAATATTTTTTATGCAAATTAGAAAACCAATGTGGCATACTTCTTGTAAAAAATTGAAAGCTATTTATTTTATCATACAAATCCAAAGTTAACTTATTATCAATAATTTTAAAGGAAATATCGAAAAAATCTGCATTATAGTCATCACAGTTTGCCCTATTCAACTTTAAAAATTTAGGATATATATTTTCATATTCGTCAGTAAAATCAAAATTAAAAAATCATCAATATACCTAGATGCTTTTAAAAATTTATTATATTTCATTGTATACTTAAATTCATAATAAAACAGAAATAAATTAGCTGCTGTATTAGAATAATTAGTCCCCATTCCAATTCCACAAATCTGATTAAATGTATTATTGTTGACACTTACATAATTGTTATAAAAACAGAAATGACATAAACTTAAAAATAAATCTCTATTAATATTTAATTCTTCATTTAAATAAAATAAATCAAAAACATACATTAAAACATTATAAAGACAATCAATAGGTATATTGGTGAACATATTTTCAAAGTCGAATACCAGCATTTTCAGAGTAGCCAAAGGCAGTTTGTCCAAAATTTCGATACTATTATCAATTTACCAAAAGTGACTATACTTTTTAAATTAACATTTTAAAAAACCATATACCTTTTTTTAATAAATTTAATAAATTTAATATTGGTTTACAGAATTTCTTTCTCAGTCCTGAACAATGAAGGACTTATTTTTTTAATTTGTTCTGTAAATTATATTTCTGTTTAATTTGTCAAGTTTAGCAATAACTACTGCATTCAAATGAAATTATTTCAAAGTTGATAGAGGATTCTACAATTAATGTTTCATTTATAGGGTATCGCATAGCAATTTGCAATGTAAATTTATCAATAATTAATCCAAAATGTTTCACTATTGCAACAAAGCATTTGTTGTTGTTTGTATAAAAACTTCCAAACAGAGCATAAAACCCCCATAATAATAGTAATAATAATAATAATAATAAAACGAATTTACTTTAATTTAGTTCTGGGCGCTATGAATACAAAAGTAAATTGTGTTGCATTTTTGCTGCATATTTTTAACATAATTATAGCTGTAATACAGGTTGAATTTACACTGTTTATTTTTCAATTGAAAAATGGTCCCATATTACAAAACATAAAAAAAATCCTAAAGTTTTACATATGCAATTTCTCAGTGGGGGAGCAAAAAGTATGTATCATGTGATTTTTTAAAGAAAAGATAAATTTGACCGTGACAGAAGCTTATTCTGCAAATTTATGCAAAATAACTTAAAAAATAATTTTATTTCAATTTAGATGTCCTATTTTACACCAAGGGATGCTATAAACACAAAAAAAAATCGTGTTGAATCTCTTTCACCTACTTTTTACAACTACTATACAGTTAATATAAAAAAATCAATTTCACCTGAGTTTATTTACCTTATTTTATCACTGTGTCACTTTAAATGCGAAAGTAAATTCTCTTGAATAAGTACAACTTATTAAATAATTATCATTTATTCCAGTCACTGCTCACCGCCTATTTCTTTAAAAAATAATAAAAATTCCTAATACAGAAATTTGCTGAAAAGCAATTAACTTTATAAAATATATCATGTTAAAAAAAAAAAAAAAAAATGACAATTTTCCAAATTTTCTAATTTCTAAATAGTTAATTAATTTTATATTGCATTAAAAAGGAAAATCTAATTAATTTTTAGTAAAATTCCTTAGAATTAGGAAATCTCTCAATATATAAATAAGAAGTTGCATGTTATAGATACACAATTTCAGCATTAAATTTTACTAAAATCCCAAATTTTAATTGTCTAAAGCAATCAATTTACTATTATTATTACGTTTAAAACCTACTCTAGCATAAAGGAACCGCAATATTTCAAAACAATACGAATAAATATAATAATAACCATATTTTAAACAAAAGATCAATAATATAAAATAATTATCAAGCTCCGTACTTTATATTATTTTCTTAATAATATATAATGTTCAACAAAATTCCATTATGAAATGCAAGTATAGTGGACATTTCAATGTAGCATTTGTTAAAATATTGTCATATTCAATAAACAAATTTCTTTATTTATTTATTTCTCTGTAAGAGCATATTATACTGATATGTATCTCTCAAATTCATTAATAATAGAATCACTTGATAACATTTTAATTACTTGTAAGCACTTTCAATAAATTTAAAAATACATTTTTAAGAATACTTTCAAAGCATTAACATTTTCCAAACTTTAATATTATAAATAAATCTTTTACAGAAATAACAAGAAACTACCATAACAAACTTAAAATAATGCTTACTGAATGCATTGTAGTTGATTATACACTTTTTAATGAAATTATATTCATAAATTTCTAAGTGTATATCTGAAAAAAGCTAATTTATAAAACACAGTATCGGACAATTGCTTTTACATTCCTAAGAATCTGAAGGTTGGTTTGGCCATGTCGATTAATGACTAAATATGTAGCTTATTGCTATTCCAAAAAATAACCTATTAAAACAACAAAGAATAACAATCCTATCCCTTCGACATCTGGTATTTGTTCAGAGATTGCCTGTATCGCCACAAACGCACCAGTTTTTGGATGAAACTAAAAAAGCCTCATAGAATCACAAGATAGAATGGCATTCCCAATTAATTAAACTAGGGGATCGTACCCGGGCTTCCCGGGTTACAGAATACCATTTTTATTATTGAAAAAATATATATATATATATTTACATGCAATGTATTTTTTATATTGCCTACTAAATATAAAAAAAGCATTTTTCATATAAAAAATACGAAAAACACAATCAGATAAACTTTTGAAATTTATCAAAAGCGATGTTTTTCATATTAGCCACATGCTAAGATTTATTAGCTCAAGATTTTGCTGCCTACGGCATCCTTTTATTTTCTGATAATTTTAGAGCTTTAAGCACGTACTTCAATTACATTTCAGTTAATTTTGTGTTTTTTTTAATATTATTTCGAGGAAGTTTTAATTTTGTTTACGGAACATTACTCGTAAAGAAAGGATGAGCACTTTATGTTGTTTTAAGGGCAAACGTATGAATTTGTGTTAATCGAGCTCCACGCGATAGAGATCAAGTTGAAAATTAACCTCTCATACCCGCAATCATCCTTTTTAAAAAATCGGTATTTTAATTTGATCATTTTAAAATCATTTTAACTGAAAACGTGAAGTCACAATTGTCAGCAAAATCATTGCATGTGAACACTCACACTCTTAACTCGAGATTCTAACCTCAATACCGGAGAGTAAAAATGCGGTAATTTATTTTTTTTTTCTTAACGCATTTGTGTTGTTTAGTTTTATCTAAGAAAATCGCAGTTTTCTTTTAATTATGACGTCATTTTAACTTACTTAAGCATTTCATGTAGTGTCTGAAACTTTGTACACATACAGAATGAAAAAAATTTTTGAAACTTTATGAGGAAAAGTAATACGTAATTTTCCGTTCACAATATTATGTTCCTACTGAGATTTTGCGACCATACAACAATTTTTATCAACAATTTTGAATTTTTATCAGATAATCACGTGAAATTAGGTAAATAAACCTCAGTATTTCACTCTTCTCAGCAATAATGGGAGCTATCTTATTACCATCATTTTGAAGAAGTTTCATAGAATACTTTTAAAATTAAAATATAATAATAAGATATTTAAAATAAACAGCTAGTGCGGACACATCTACAAATGATCAGTTTTCATAAATATATATATATATATATATATATATATATAAATTTGTTTCAGCAGAAAGGTCCAGGCAGATGGCTTTTCAGTAACATATCTTAAAGAATAGCAATAAAATTTTATTAGTAAGGAGAATTTTGGACAAAAACTTGTTGAACCTGATATTATTTTAAACATCGAATTATTGCCAAGATCTTCTGTGATTGCTTGTCTAACTCGGTGAAGCGAATTGATCCAAGAGAGAATCATCAAGTTCTGCAATATAAATCGCTATTTTTCGGACAAACAGCAGGCACATTGTATGTTACTGCTCTTCCATAAAGTCACTATAAATGTTTGTAAAACATTGCATTTTATCAGTGTGTGATTTCGATTACATTATTTTCAAAGACAAACCATTTTCAGCTGTGAAGAATTTCAAAGCAGCTGGGGTGAAAATGACGCACTTCTACAAAACATATTTCAGTTTTAAGAATTAAAATACCCGCTTTTTTTTATATAAGGAAGTCAATTGCATCCGCTAAAGCATTCCACGTTTACGGTCCCGTCTTAAACAACATCTATAGAACGGTATGCAAATGACATCATTATAAATAATACACATACCCAGCAGAAAGCAATGATGTCATTTAAGAAGCTCCGAAAAACAATCTCTGGTATCTAATGATTTATATAACTTAATTTTTTGTTTATAATAGCTCCGTGTTTTATCAGAAACCATTCATTTTTATTTTCTTAAAAAAATTTAAAAATTTAACTGCACACGGATTAATAAAATCGCATTCCTTCATATTTTTTATACGAATTAAGTGAATGCGGAGAAAATAAGTCGCACAAGTATTCATTTTAAAATAAATTGTGGTAAAGAGAAAGTGTTGTATCGTTTGTAAATGGAAAT
Organism: Maratus speciosus; assembly: GCA_963932465.1. Classification (NCBI taxonomy): domain Eukaryota; kingdom Metazoa; phylum Arthropoda; class Arachnida; order Araneae; family Salticidae; genus Maratus; species Maratus speciosus. The sequence continues at coordinate 126,920,061 of OZ010800.1, forward strand.
CGCTATAAACTAAAAATCATTTAATTGATAAATAAAAACGAAATAAAGCCAAAACGCACCGGGTTTTATAGCAGACGATATTCTAGACATAGCACGCATTTTAATTTTATTTTTTTTTCAGTTTTTATGAGAAAATGGCATCAAAAAGATTCAGCAATCTACTATTTTTCTCTACTTTCAACAGAAATGGATTACTTGAGTTGCCACGATTACAAAAAAGTAATAAAAACTACAAAAAAAAATTAATATCTTGAAATTAAATTGAGATACAGCTTTCAAACAAATTATATTTTAAAGAGCATTTTTTTCCCTTATACGACGGGGTTAAAATTTAAAATGTGCGATGCTTAAAAGTTTAAAAGTTTGCAGTAGAGACAATTGAAAAATCAAAATTTTATTTCAAATTTCAAAATTTTAACATTCGCAAAATTAAGTATGATTTACGCACATATATATTTGTCCTTTATCATATAGAAAGATTCTAAAGTGGACAATATTTTCAAGTTGCAGGTTACAGATTTGTTGATCATAAATTTTATTCTCCTCATTACACATCACCCTACACAAAACAATGAAATAGGAACATCACATCTCCAATACTAAATATCGCTTCAGGACACAAAATTTTCATTTTCAAATTCTTCGAGAAATTCTTCTTTTAATCTTCGAGAGCTAACAAATACAAAATTTTACTACTCGGCGACCCAGTTATCCGATAAGACTCCATTCATTTAATCGGTACAAGCTATCACATGATCTCGACATCTAAATAATTAATGATTTCCGTCATACTGGAGACTAGTATTAGTAGTCTCTTATATAGTTGAAGCTTATATAGTGCAGTTGTTTTAAGCTAGAATAATGAAATTATTTACAAGGATAACCAACGCATATAAACGGTCGATTATAATGAAGTTTTCTCACAATGAAAAAGTCCAAATAGAGACACTTCCTTATTTTCAAATATAAGTAATTGCAATTATAAGCTCGTCTAAAATCCAAGATAGTGTTTTTCTTCTTTTAAACTGGGTGGCGGGACATTACTGGTCAAAAGATAACACTTAGTGTGAGGTAATACATATATGTTATCATGTGTATGCGCAGTCGTTTTAAGCTAGAATAATGCAATTATTTACAAAGATAAACAATGCATATAAACGGTCGATTATAATGAAGATTTCTTACAATGAAAATGTCCAAATAGAGACACTTCCTTATTTTCAAATATAAATAATAGCAATTATAAGCTCGTCTAAAATCCAAGATAGTGTTTTTCTTCTTTTAAACTGGGTGGCGGGACATTGCTGGTCAAAAGATAACACTTATTGTGAGTTAATACGTATATGTTATCATGTGTATGCACAGGATCACAAAAATCTTCAATGCGGAAGCCGGTATCCAATGGGATAACCCACTGAAGCAGTTACGATCAATGTATCAAATAAAAGGCTATGAAACGGCATGTTTAGGCAGGAATGAAAGTTCTAGAAGCGAAAGAATATTTTGAAAACGAATGGATTAAAAAGAAAAGAAACAAAATGTTATTGACGTCCGACCGAAACGTATTTGAGACACAAAATGTAGAAATAAAGAATAAAATTTATTATGCTTATTGGGAATATGGAATAAAATATTTTAAAAGGGAATAAATTAAAATAGTTGATTTTAAAAATCATACAGAATTTAAGGTAGGTTTAACAATGTTTAATATTATATATATATATATATATATATATATATATATATATATATATTCGTATAGGGGTACATATGTGTTCTTTGAATCATAAGAAACATAAAGGTTAATCCCTAAAACAATTAAATTATTGTTAGTTTCATTTTGCAATAAATGTGGTCCCACAGTGTAGAATGTTCGCAATAAACTTTAATTTATACTACATTAAGTGAACCATATCTGGCATCACTAAAGACATTTAACGATTCCCTTGTCGCTTGTAAACTAGTAAATTGATATCAAGTAAAGTAACTTATAAACCTTAACTTGTGATAAAATGGCGCGAGATTATCCGGTTGAGCGAAATTCTATTGAAATGAAAGAGTTCCAATTTGTTATTTCATTATTTAATTTACGAACCATGAATAAAATGTGTCTAGTTTTCAGAATGAATTGGATGTAATATTTCTTTTCCATAAAATTATATTTTCAAAAACTTTAATACTTAAAAACTTTATAAATTTATAAATCTGCAAATAAGTGGAGAAATTTATACTCCTACATAAATATATTGTCTAGGAAAAAAAACAAATCGGTGGATAATGCTTTAGACTTGACTTTTTCGTTTTGTTTTACCTACATTCCCCTTTAAAAAAATAATTTGTATAACTTTATAACATTTTAACATTTCTTTTGGTTATATACCACTTCTGTTTCCATTAGGAAGGATTCAAAATTTTCTTTATTTCGCATTTAAATATAAAAGTGAGTAAATGATATAAAAATTTAGAAAATATGTAGTATTTCGTCTTAACAGGTTATGTTTGAGAGAAATAAAAGTGACTTATATGGATAGTTTATTACTTCACTATTTTAAATTTATTTATTGAACACATGCTTCTTTATTTTAATGAGATTGATTTGATATAACATTGTTTTTAGAAGCTCTTTTTATTGCCAACCTTATTTGCTTTAACTCTTTCATGATCAAATTACTTTTCATTTGCAAAATACTGAAATTGAATGACACCAGGATATACAAAGAAATATATTGAAAAATATGTAAAAGATTTCCTTCATTTACTTAATAAAAGGAAAACTTCCGTGACACAATCCTAGTAGAAATGTGCTATTTAAGGATTAAAATTAAGCGGTTCAAATATGAACCAATGCTCTTTGGCACTAGAACCACCAACGCTGTCATTTTGACACTTTCGAACTTTCATTCCGTACCAATCTGTTTCTATTTATAGTATAACAGTTAGATTCCGTAACTTTTTCTATAATGCAAAAAGCTATGATATGCCATTGATAAATTTTCCTGTCGCCAAAATTGATGAAGTATTGCAGTACTATTGAAAAAGGCAATATATAAGTAATACAGGGTGTATTTTCTTATCACCGATTAGTAGCTATTCTCTAAACCATTTTTTTTTCATTTTCAGTGACAGGAAACACCGAAAACTTATAAAATTCAATGTATCATAAATTGGTAAATTAAAGTCGTAGCTAGAAACAAAATGTTTATATTTTTATATGTTATAACGCAGAAACATTCTTGCCAAATTTAATGTATAGGAGCAAGAGATAAAAATGTAAGTTTTTTTTTACTTTTTTTATCTTGATCATAAATGGTTAGTAATATTAATAAAAACATTTGAGCCATTTATGCAATTGGAATTACACCTCTAAAACTAAATGATTTGTAATTAAATATTACCCAACGATAAGAAATGATAACCTGCATATTAAAATAATATAAATACACAAGTTGATCCAAAAGAATTGCTTAAAAATTCAGTTCTTGGTCTTTTTTTTTTTTTCAAACTTTTCAATCGCGTAAGTTAATTTAAAATCATGATATACCATTATTACAACAAATCCAAACATGTATTTAAATATGGTCTTTGAATTGTTTATTTTTTAATACGTGAAAAAATTAATTAACATATTCTTAAACTTAAAAATTTATAAGTTAACAGACATGTGTTAGTGCGCAGACATAGAAATGCATCAGGGTATAAATACGAACTAATGCATTTATATTTCGAAAAACGTATGTATGTAGATAGAACTTTTGGCAAAATATTGATGATTTTGTTGAACATTACAGGTTAAAGGGATTTAATATACTTTATCGGCTTTTATGAGTTAATATGCCGTAAATAACATTCGCTAATTCTCTACTGTTGAAAATGACGCAAATAATTAGGGAGATTATGACCTAAAGGCGATTTGCTTAGCACTTGTATGCTCATAAACACGTAAGTTATTAAAGTATTTACTTTACTTAATATTAGTAAAAAGGACGATATGTGATGTCAGAATATGTCATTTTGATGAAACATTGTTAATTATAGGTAAACATTGTTATATATAAGTTAAAAGTGTTTAAGAAATGACCATTCTGTGATGAATTAAAGTTTAAAAAAAAATGTTATGTTGGAGAAACTCAAAAACATGAATGTTAGAAAATTGCTTATTGAACATATTTTTTTAAAGATGTACATGAAATAAGAGTAGGATTATATACATGTCTTGGATCTATAGTCAGTTCATAACTACGGCAAAAAATAGCGTAGTAAAGTTTCGTTTTTCAAAAATGTTTTAAACCTTCACGAACGATGGCACATTGAATAAGAAAATTCTATAAGAATATTCCACTATGATTTTCTTTACCAAATGCACATAAATATTTTGCATACTTTTCTCAAAAATTAATATGGATTTTATTCTATAAAAAATATTTTATTTTTTATTTCTTAAAAGATAGTTTTATTTAAACTCCAGGCATTAAACCAAAGTTCCATACATATGTGTATTTCTAACTGTAAAACTAAATTCTTGTAATATATCGTAATACGTATAATATTTACGTATAATATTTTTTTATAAACCTTATTTTTTAATTAAAATTTTGTCATTATATTTAGTCAAAGATTTATTAAAACCTATTCAAAATTCTTTTTCACTTGATCTTAAATTTATTCTAATAAAATGCTCTATTCTAAAATATTTTTCGAAAAATCCCATTTCTTTCAATAAATAAAAATTTTTATAAAAGAACAAGAGATTTTTTCAAACTGTTAACTTTTGCAAACTACAAATTAGCTGCACAATTTTGCACTCTTTTGCGAGGATAACCACATCAAAATTACAAAAACTCATAGATGGATTTTCACGTTGTTAGATGTGTTAAGAGTCTCATTAATGTAATTTTAAGCCTTTCAGTATATATGTCTTTTCAATATTTTTTCGAGTAAAATTTTGTTGCTGTTTTATTTTGTCTAAAATTTTTGGGCTACCGTCTTTGCCTGTAGAATATTACATAGCTGTAAATTTAATTATTTATCGTTATCCTATTTTCTTTATTACATCCTCATGTTATGAACCGATTACGGCACGCCAATTTCGTCACCCTTTTCTCACCTTGGTTGATATCACAAATTACTGCAATTTATATGCTAGAACAAATAATTGTAACATTAATAATCTACATTTTATATGCTACATATATAAGCATACATATCCCGGAGAATACCAAAAAGTTGGGAACTGATTTAAATTTTTACCATTTTAAGATACCTAGGAAATATAAATCGTCAATGCCTTTAAAATAACGTAGTAGTTAAGCTTACGTTTATGAAATAGTCCTGCTATTGATAGTCCTGCTATTGATCTTCAGATGGTTACGTATTTTTAATTTCTATACATTTCCTGTGTCCATTAATTGATTCTGATAAAAATGACGCACTGGATTGAATCAAATTTTGATCCTGCAGTAGCTGCAACGATCAGATCTTGAAATGCCTATCCAACATTTTAATCTCTGGTTGAACCATAGATACAATAGTTATTGCGTAAAATTTCAACCTTATGGTTGCAGCTACTGCAAATTTAAAAGGTGGTTCAATCGAACACATTTTTTAAATCACTGTTCACAGAAAAAATATTTATCCGACCTCTGTGATATTCTACAGTGCAAATTAGAATCCTCTGCGACCAAAACTCACAGACTTGCGATACTTTACGATTTTGGATCTTTCTGGCATTAACATATCGTTTATCGATTTTTAGCTTCATAAGGCACAGAAAATTAATAATCTTTTAAATGCAGCATCACAGTGATTTTCGGTCATACAAGAACGGAATATTTACTATTGTAATTGTTTGAGCAAGGAGAAAATATTCTTAATATAACTGATAAGACACAGGGACCAAAATTAATATCAAAACTATATTATAATTATTATATTAATTCTTACACTGTCAGAAAAACTCGTCAATATACACTAAATTATTCCTTATTTTTTAACATATAATTTCTGTACTCCTAGAGAACATGTTTTATCTGTGAAGTATCCCCGAATGTCTAAAACGAGAAAGAAATTCCGTTAATTCCAGCACGCAAGCATTGGGTCTATTAATAAAACTGATAAAAAAAAATATATATATATATATATATATATATATATATATTGTAAAATTTTAACAGGTTTTTGTAAACATACCCTTAGGAATTTATTAAATATTCACAAAAAGGTAAAGTTGGTTTCCGTTTCAGAGATATCTGTGTTTAAATATATGTTATTTATGTTAATTTATTGCCTTTTAAAGAACTTTGTTTCTACGGTCTAATACCCTGAAACTTGACAAATATTTACTATTTATAATATATCTAGGCGCCAATAAGATGCGTTTTGTGCATGTGAAAAATTCAGCACAACAGCGTCACCTAACGGGAAATTTACACCAAAACATAATCAGCACCAATTCATATGAAAGACTATTTTAAATTTGTATACTTTTACAGGGAAGGTGAAAGTAGATATATGTAGATACAATAATGCAGGTTTCGTACACATATCTTTGGACTTTCAAGAACCAAAAAAATAGAAGGACCTACAAATTAAATAAACTAATAAATTATAATATGCATTTTTTAATAAAGGGTTTCGTTTTTTAAACATTGAAATGGCTGGAAGGGGGTGGGATTTCAGCGTAAGGCAGTAGAAATTTAGAAAATTTTAAAATAACATATATAGCAGACTAAAAATCTAGTCGGATGTGCCGACCCCATGACTTTCTTCTATCGCATACATGTTAATACTACAACATTCACTATCAGAGTACCAAAATTAAATGACAATCTATGCCTATCATGAGGATTCAAAATATATGAAATTCCGTGAATTAGTTCTTGAGATATGACTATTGCTAAAATAATGTAAATCCTGCAAAATGCATTATAGCAATGGCACCTTTTGAGTGATTTACACTAAAACCTAATCAGCAACAACTTATTTTAACGTCTGACAGAATCTGAAGTTTGATGAAATTTCGAGCATTAGTTTATGAGATAGAACTATTGAGAAAATCGGGGAAAACGCGCACAGCAGCGTCGTCTTTTGGTCGATTAACATCAAAACCTTATCAGGAACAACTTGTGTTAACGTCTTACTGAATTTTGATGAAAATTCATTTGTTCTTGAGACAGAGCTATTGCGAAAATCATGAAAAAATCAGCATAGCAGCGTTACCTGTTTGGCGATTTACACCAGAACATTATCATCCCCTATATTTATCAACGTGTGCTTGAATCTGGAGTTTGATAACTTTCGTTCAAGGATGTTGTGCATTATGTCATAGGGAATAACAAAGCTACAAGTTACAATTTTATAGTTCAAAATATGGTAAACAATTTTAAAAAGCTAAATTGTCACATGTATTGCAATCTCACATTGATTTTTTCACACATAATATGGGAGCAATTAGCGACGAGCATGATGAACGATTTCACCAATATATTCTTGCTATGGAGTCTCTTTATCGATCGCAATGGAATAAAGTAATGCTTGTTGATTACTATTGTTTCATCTAGAGAGAAGATACTGAACATAAATATAAACGCAAAAATAGGTAATAATGAATTCAGATTGTGTTGGCTGAGTAAAATGTGCGGAAAATATGTCGAAAATGTGTATAAACTGTGTACAAGTATACAGCTGTTAAATTTAACATTTGTGTATTATTATTATGCATTATTGTACGATCTCCTAATTTGTGATATACAGTAATAACTTATAAATACATATCCTTCGTTTAAAAAAAAAATAAGAACCGAGTAAAATTTTCTAATATCATTTTTATTCACTCAAGAGTATATATAACTGGAGTATTAGCTTTAAATTTAAGAAAAAAATACAAAGTCAATTTTTGTTTATCAGTGAATAAATCCAATTTTATTGTAAAAAGGAAAAACAAAATATTGTATTAATTAACATTTCTAATTTAATTACAAAAGACAAAAGGTTTTTGAATTTAAAAGTAAATAATATTACGTTTCTCATTCATTCAAAAGTACTCACAATTTATTTTTTAAAGTTGAATAAAGCTAAATAAAGTTGAATTTATAAACTTGTTTATAAATAAATATTCGCATTTAAAATATACTTTAAAGGAAAACATTTAAAAGATGTTTTAATTAAGAAAATTAAATGAAAAAAGAAATGATATTACTCCAAAAAAATCTTATCGAATAAAAATATGATATTCTTATTTTAACTTTAGCAATCTACGTAAAAATATTTAAAATTCATATTTTTATATTAAATTAATACTAAAGTATAAAACCCCAGTCACAATCTCACTAAAGGCGAAATCGTCACGAAATGAACTTCAAAATTAAAAGCTTTTAAAGAAATTGATCATGCCATTCCCTTCTTAATCGAACATATTTACTTCAAAGCGTTTCCGGGCTGTTCAATTACAGATCAGTGCTAGAGTGCTCGTCTCGTAAAGCTGACATGGCCGCTTGTAATCCAACGTCTGCCGCTTTTTCCCAACTTTCCTCAGTTGGCGGATATTTTACCTCCTGTAACGGAAGGGAAAAAACGGATATTCGTCAATTTATGAGAAAATACCGACAGTACTGCTTGTGAAGGATATCTGGTGCTTCACAGGTTCGATGAAATGGGGATTAAAAAAACTCCAGCATATAGATGAAAATACAATCACTGTTTATTTATTCTCAATAGGAAGGAATACATCTCATAAAAAGGGAGCCTCGGATATGAAGCTATGTAGAAGCACAGATATCCTTCTACGTGTAGATGTATCGTCGCTACCATGTCAAACTATCCAATGTGAAAAAATGCATTTTTCATATTTTGTGCCATTTCGTTGTATTGTGTATGATACTTACTAATCATAATCGCCACGTCTCTAGCTTGCTTAGAAACTTAGATAATGACTGTTTCAAAGTATCCAATATGCAATTTTTTCTAAAATTTACAATTTCAAACTGTCCAATATGGCATATTTGATCCTTTGCCGCAAATTTTTGGATTTTTTTCTTTTTCGGAGCATCCATACAATGTCAAACTATCCTAAATGAAAATAGTCTTTTTATCAGGAAGACAAAAACTGTTTTATTCATCGATTGAAATTTAACGCAATTGACATATGTTTTTGACGTTTACATAGCATATGTTTTCTATTGTTAATGGAATGTGAGAATTTTTATTTCATTTACAGGGACACTCCCGTTACATTACACTCAATAGGGAAAAAGAGCGGTATCATTTAATGGTGTTTATTTGGTGTTGTTTTTCGATATTTAAAACATAATGAAATTAATCTGGATTTATCAAGTGTATTAAAACATGTTTTATGCAGAATATGGTGTGCAAGCCCTTTATTATTACTTACAGGTTCATACAGGAGAATTTCGTTCTATAATGGTTTATAGTAACAAAAGGGTTTGAACCATATTTAATAACGTTGAAATATTCCAAACAAAGTGAAATTGAGATCCGTAATTGATTTAAATTACAAGTTGCTTACTGTAATATATGACATGTATGATAGTTATCGTTAATTTACAGGGACACACAAAAAAATTCGGTTACACTGCTGTCTATTACCGATAGTTGTTTGAAGTGCGTTTTTAATTATAGTACGATTTTTAACTATTTGAATATTACGTGGTGCGTATAAAGTATATAGATCATATACAGGGCTATACAAAAGAATTTGTAAGCATTACTTTGTGCAGTACTGTTGACGAGATATAAAATTTTTATACAACATGCAAAAAAAAAAATAGTTAAATTTAAAAGCGCATACCGAAATTCAAAAACGCTCTTCCAGGAATTATTTCTCAAAGACAGTACTGTAACCCATTTCTTTTGTGTGTCCCTGTAAATGAACGACAAATGCTATGAATGCATGCCCTATTCTGTTGTAATCTTCTTGTAATGAAATTCAGTGATTTATAACAGTTTTAATACATTTGAAATAGCTTAATGTCATTAAAATATTCTCGAAATGATTTTTCCCCATATACCATAATGTAAAGGAAATCTTTTGAGGGCCCCTGTAAATGAACCATTAATGTTACAGACTTCATATGCAATACCGAACATGCCATTGTAAGCTCTATTAATATTTTTCAATTGCATGAAAATCCAAGTATATTTACGTGAGTTAGAACGTGGACAGACAAACCGAATTCATAAACACTTTTCAACCTTATTGGAAAGTGTTAAAAAGTATAATAGGTTGAAAATTCACATTCAGTAATTTCTACCACAAGACGAGCATAACTGAATTATTTTGTACAACCCTGTATACTACCGAGAGATTTTTATACATGCCACATAATAAGCTAAAAATTTAATGCAAGCTAAAAGACTCTTAAAACTACTAAAATGATACTTCAAGAAATTATCATCCATAATTGTCCATGTTTCTACTTTTTTGCGTGGCCCTGTATATGATTTTACTTATATTCCACAAACATCTCAAGTACTAATTATAGTTCAGCTTTGAAATTCATAACACAATTAAAAGCTACGTTTAAGAACTTCAGAATCATACTTAGTAATGCTAACGAATTATTTTAGGTAGTCCTGTATACAATCTAAAGAATGTATACATACCACGTATTATGCACATAGTTTTAAAACGCTTACTATAATATAAAACACCTTTCCAGCAATTACTGCTTATAAACTGCACTTTAACTGAAATATTTTGTGTGTTACTCTAAATGAACGATAACTGTAGTACACGTCATATTCTAACGTAGGCATGTTGCTGTACACCTCAATACTGTATATAAATTTCATTATGTTTGAAATAGTGTAACATAATTAAACTAAACAAACGTTTCTTTCCGAATTAAGCGTAATGTAACGGGATTCTTTTGAGTGTCCCTGTAAAGGACATACAAATGCTACACGCTCCGTTTTCAGTACCGGACATGCCACAGTAAACGTCAAAAACATAAATAATTTAAAATTATTAAAGAAAATTCTTAAGAGTTTTATATTGAATATGTAAATCATAAAACTTTTAAAAATTAAACTATTAAATACGACACCTGTGCTACTATGAAATGGCTAATCTGGGAAAAACACAATTTTTTTTCGAGTCAAACTATCCAATGTGGCACATTCGCTATTATGGAATGGCAAACCTGGGAAAAGCGCAAAATTTTTAAAAGTCGAACTATCCAATGTGGCATATTGGATAGTTTGAATCTGAAAATGTTCAAAGAAGCTGAAAACGTACAAATAAGCATACCATATCCAAGTATCCTATGCGATTTTTTTGGCGAGTAAAATTATTCAAATGATTTATCTATATTATCATGATTTATCTATAAAACAACACCCGAAAAACATAACAATTGTTTACTGCTGCTTGTCGCTGATTTTGAATCCACAATTAAAGCAGTTTTTTTGCTCTCCTGAAAAGTGGCTATTTTCACATTGGATAGTTTGACATGGTACCGACGATATGTGTGCAGATATGTGTGTCTTCTTCTGTGTGTCTCCTTCTATGTGTGTAGATATATCTCTATGTGTAGAAGTATATCTGTTCATGACAAACTGCTCCGCAGCGTCACCAAAAGAAAAAAAAAACAGCGGTCCTTTTAGCGGACCTTCCAGCAGGGTGGTCGGGAGCGAATTCTACTTAATGCGTATTGAAACTCATAACTTGGCATATTGCACTATCGCCAACTAATAAAGTTTTTGACGCGATATTACAGAGACAAAGCATTGGCGGCAGGTTTAGCAGACAAATAACGCGGCAGCCCCCCCCCCCCTTTTCAGCGCACCCACAGGATGTAAAACAACCCTAGATGTTTCAAAAAGAAGTGCGACATGAAGTCTGGTTTTTATTTAATTTAACAACAGATTGCAGTTAAATGTGATTGAGTAATCTTTAACGAATGTATGAAACATGTAGAAGGCATAATGATAAAAATGAAATATACTGTGAAACTGCAATTCCAGTAAAAGCATTTTTTCTTTATATCTTTTTTTACCCGTCAAATTCTAATAGGAAATGAGAGTGGTTTATTTAAAACGCAGATAAAATACGATAAAGAAAATAAACCATTAAAAGAAAGTACAGATGCACGGAGGTATAAAAGTGATCTTGATTGCTTTTAAATAAAGACCGTTAAGAAAGAAAAATAAATAAATATGCTAGAATGAGAATTTAGAATAAGTGAAAAAAAATATGAAATTATAAATCTTTATATGTGTTGAGTAAAGTTCATTGTGAAAGGAGAAAGGAAAATAAATAAATAAATGAATGTAGAACTATGAATTGTTTTAGGGGGAAAAATACTATAGTGAATTTACTTGTTCAAAGTAGATTTTGAGAAACGGGGGGTGAAACCGATATGTTGCAGATAAAATCTGCCACACTGCTGCCAGTAGAATTTCCGTGAATTGAAGAAAGTTTTTTTGAGAGTGTGTCTTATTTTCTGCACTTTCGAAATTTCCATTGCCTACATGTCTCGAACAGACAAATAAATTAAAGTGCTTTTCAACCCTTTTGGGGCACCCTGTATGCGTGTAAATACGTGCAAAGTGGTAGAGAAAATCAAAACATATATTTTGAATCGCTATAGACCACAATATTTGATGTTGTTTATTTTTTTAAGAAGGTTAATACACCTTATAAACTCTATTATACAAAAAAAAATTGCCAAAACATTTTAAATTTTCTTTTTAATTGTTTTAATTACATTTATTTAAGCGGGTCCGGGACAGAAAAATCTTCAAATTTTTTAAAAATTATTTTTTTTTTCGCTAAATATTTCTCTGTTTTTTGCTGCTGAAAATGACATTTAAATCATGTTTCTATCTGAATTAGAACAAAAAATATAAATTTTTTGGTTTTGGTTTGTTTTCAAACTTTAGCTTTCAAGCAATGGCTGCCATGGAAACGACTTCTTGTATAAATGCGTTTTTCTTCATGATAGTTTTTTTCACCACTTCTCGTATTTAAATTCTTATACCTCGAGAACCCTTAAAGGTAACGGGTTCAGACTTGGAACATATCTTTTTCAATTGTTTTACTTTAATTTTGATGCAGCATATTTTTAAAAAATATTTACTTTTGAAAATATGTTTTTTTTTTTTTAAGTTGCACCCCCTTTTTTTTAATTTTTTCGTTACATATTTAACATTTTAAATCAAAACTTATATATTTCTGTTTATTTAAATGAAAAAAAAATTAAATTCTATAAATAATATTCCTTGTTATAACGATTTTAATTTACCCCATTTTTTAAAGAATTTTAAATTTATTTATTTTTTTAATTATGAGAAGTTTTATCATGTGATTTTGTTTACAAATGATAAGGTGATGATCATCACAAAAAAAAAAAAATCAGAATTTTAACTCAATAAACAAAAATTATTTTAAAATGTGTCCTGGACCCCCTTAAGAAGAAAGTTTAAAACGACAGTATGGAAAACATGAATTTAGCCAACATTAAGTAATTAATTTTTAAAATATTTTATTTTTTCAATTCATTTTAACAATTTTAAAGTCATAAAAGTCACATTTTTAAAAAAAAAAAATGATTAGAGTACCCGTCCAGTGTTACATGCGATAACCACGGCAAAATTCCCGTTCTCCGTAATTTGTAAATTATTTTGTAAAATATACTATTTAAATCTGTAGATAATGCGCAGTTAAATAGGAAAATATAGTTAGTACCATCCAGAAAAATAAACAATCTACATTAACATGTCAAAAGACAACTTGTTAATAGAAAAGCTTAATGGATCGTATTCTCCCTTTCGGTTCCAGACTATAAAAATCACCATTTAACCGTATATGACGTCACAGAAATATTGTATATCGTACTTATTGCATGCAGATTATTACAGAAAATTACGCTTACACTTAAAAGAATATAAATAGTTTAGCAGTTGTTTACAGCTAATAATGTATAAAGAAATGGAGCCTGCTCTTCTTTTGGGTCGAGGCTATAAAAATCCCCAGTTTACGTTATGTTACGTCACAGTAATACCTTCCATATAAATAGAATTGCCAAACGATAAAATTTTTTTGCATTAAAAATACCTTTAAAAGGCAGATTACATGTAATAAAAAAATTCAACTGTATTATCCTAAGTTCAGTGCATAAACTAAAACCAATTGTTTAAACGACAAGCAGAATAAAATAAAGTTATTCGCAAGTAATCATAAGAAAATATCTCAGCATTATAAATTAGCATGCAAGTTTACTTTGTAGATAGCTGTAGAAAAAAAAATAATTTCCCTGATAATGTTAAACTAGTTGGAAATTGCTCGTCAAACGTGGCAAATGAGGTGCGTTCGTACTATAACTAGTTTTAGAATTATTTTTTGCACCCCATATTGTACTGAATGCATAATTTTTTGCACTTCATAAAGTACAAACTCTGTAACATCATTAAAATGCACTTCCAATATTTTTTTCCCATTCCCCGTAATGTAACGGAACGTTTTTGACTGTCCCTGTCATTAAACTAGACATCCGATTTTCCTAAAATTTGAAAAGGCTCTACAAAATTTTTGCTACAATTATATCTTTAAAATTTCAGCCCATTCGGAAGGCTGTAACATCATTAAAATGCACTTGCAATAATTTTTCCCATTGGCCGTAATGTAAAGAAAAACTTTTGACTGTCCTGTAATTAAACTATACATCCGATTTTCATAAAATTTGAAATGGCTCGAGAAAATTTTGCAACAATCATATATTTAAAATTTCATACCATTCGGTTGGGTACTTTTTGCTCTGTTATATACGGACAGACACACTGTTAAAAATTTTGCAGCATTCTGGCAGGTCACTCGACCGTTTTTTGAAAAAACGGTTTCATAACCATAATTTAACTATATACTGACCATAAAATGGCCCATAATATGGTCAGAATAGTGTTAAATTATGGTTGTGTAACCGTTTTAGGAAAAAACGGTCAAATGACCTGCCAGAATGCTGCAAATTTTTAACAGTGCAGACGGACGGAATGAACGACGACTATAGGTGCTACCTATTTATATAATTACGAGTGCACCTAAAAATAATACATTTAAATGGCGAAGTCTTTACTGAAAGTGTAGTACGTATGGCTGGAAAATGAAGTCTTTACGTTGTAGATAATCAACTATAATTTTTGAGAGTATCAAGGGCATCAAATTTAAACTGAAAGAATTATTGTCAAACATAAAAATTGAATTTACAATGATAACATTAAAATAACGACATTTTTTTTAACCATTTGGAAAAATGGTTATTGTCCTCGGTCAGGGTAGGATATTAAAAGCATTTCTGAAGAGTTTATTAGTTGAATCCCGCATTTTATTCGTTTTCTGATTGGTCTATACAGAAATCTGTATTTTCCCTTTACTTTCAACAGAGATTAATACTTATGTTACCACTATGGCAAAAAAGTAATAAAAACTATAAAAAAATTAATAACTCAGAAACAAGTAGAGATACAGGTTTCAAACAAATTGCATTTAAAAGTACATTTTTTTCCTCTATACGACGGTGTAAAAAGTAATATTGTGGGATGTTTAGAAGTTTAAGAATGAAATTTCATTTAAAATGGGTCCAGGAATATTAATGTTTAATCAATGGCGTACTTAATGCATGACAAGCTCCGTAGAAGTTTAAAAATTTACAGTACCGAAAAACTGTAATTCATGGCGTACGTAATGTATGATCAACTCCGGGCGATTTTTTATGTCTTAAATTTTAGTCTTTGAAAAAATCATTTTCCAAATGTTCGTTGTAATTTGTTAAATTGCGTTTTTTTTTCCTTGTTCGATTTTTATTTTTCTTCCATGGAAAGTGAAGTGATAGGTATGATATTAGTTACCTGCTTCCAATTTTCTTTTCTTAAATTAAAATATATCTATTATAGCAATTTTTTTTTATTTCCAAGTACATTTCATGAAGGCACTGTATCATTTTAAAGCAATAATATAATTCTTATTGTATATTTTGACAAAATTCGCATTTTCGGTTCACAATGACGTCAGATTTGGATTAAAAAATTCAGATAGGGAATATGAATTTTATTGATATTTATAAATATTATAAACACGTGTTTTCTTTTTAGGACAGCAGGAAAAAATTAAGTGGTATTTGAAAAAATAAATAGATTTGTATAAACTACGTTAAGTGATAAAAAAGCTAGAATGTTTAACAATGATTTTTATGCACAAATAACATACAGAACGACAAAAAAATCCATACGATCGTTTCGAGGATTCCTCGATCCCTTTCCTCAATGAGAGAGAAAAAAAGAATTAAAATGGGTTTTAACCCATTTTAATTCTTTTTTTTTTTCTCACTGAGGAAGGGGATCCAGGAATCCTCGAAAAGTTCGTATGGAATTTTTCGTCGTTCTGTACGTTATTTGTGCGTAAAAATCGTTGTTAAAATTTTAGCTTTTTTATTACAATTCGCACAAAGCTTTATTTACGCCTACTTTAAGTGGTTAAAAAAGGAGTAAGCGTTGAACTGGAAAATATGTAAAGTAGCCGTATTTCTCTGAAGTGTTTTAAAAGGTATGCATGTCGCGATTTCACTAAATCGGTAAAAACTTGTAAATATGTAGATCAAACATACACACAAACATTGACTTTTAATTATATAGAATAGCAGACTGATCCGCCATTGCCGGTGTTTATGGAACTTATACATGACATAAAAAAAATCATTTATTTTAATGATAAATTGATGTCAGTATCAGGAGAACAGATGGTCTGTAGTTGGGCAATTCCACAGAAAATCATCATTTTTTGGGAGGAATAAAATTTATAATATGTTTAATTTAAGGGTATGATTGGAAAACTTGATATTTTTATATTCCATAATAAAATCCTAATAAAAAGGCATTGTAAATTACTGATCGCAAAATAAGTTAACTACCATTATTGTCTTTTTAAAGTCATAATGTTACGTCAGTTACACAATAAATGTCACGTCAGTTACACATGTAAATGCCATTTTTTTCTTTTTTATTATTCAGAAATTAATTAAACAAGTTATTGTTATAATTTGGTATTATTTAGTGTTGTTGAGAATATTAAATAACTTTTTCTTAACGGGATAGTTTTGATAATTTTACACGGAAAAAAATGTTTGTATATTTTATGTTACGTCAGTTACAGAATTTAGAATTGCAATTTTGGGGAATAAAAGAGAGATTGAGATAATCTGCAGATATTTGGGTATTAAGTCTTTAGTAAAAAATATTTTAAATTGTAAAAATTTTTCCTAACTTTTTTAGAAAATTTTCTACATAGGTTTGAAAACAATATTCGATGATAAAATGTTACGTCAGTTACGATGGAATTGCCCAATTATGAAAATCCATATTTTTTTAATGGAAACTTAAATGTTATTCATAAAAAATTAAATACTCAATGATTACATGGAGAGGACGTCATTTACTTGATTTTCCTGAATAATGCGGATTATAATCCATATATACATTCCGTTTCCTCCATCAGAAATGACGACCAATTTAGGAGAATATTTTGTGACTTTTTTTCCGAAATTTAAATGTCTGTATTATAGTAGATGCTTTAATTTCAACTTCGTGTTCTCAAGGAACCACTTCACTTCACCACATTTATAGTACACTGTTTAAATTTTTATACGAAATGAGTGCATTATCATCAAGGAAAGATGTTATTTTCTGATAAAAATATATAACGTGTGTTATTAGCGAACGAAAATATTGAATATGTGCAGTTTCTGTTTGTTGAAAAAGAAAAAAAACTATATCGATGAAAGTAAATGCAAATAATCGTAATCAAAGTGTATTGGCAACACAAAAAGTATTACGCATATGGCCACCAAATGAGTTGTTAAAAAAGAGAATTATGGGGGTTTTTTTTACGCTTGATGCAGTTAAAAGTTGTATGTTTTTGAATATCGAATTATTTTTGAAGTTATTAATTTTAAATAATATAAAATTCATAAATGCGATAACCTGTACACTCAGAAGCTTTTGCCCCACAATTGCATTTGAAAAGATATCTATCTATACTAATATTATAAAGAAGTAAAAATTGTTTATTTTTAGGAGGTAAGCTCTGGAACTACCGAACCGATTCGAAAAGTAAGGGTATCAAAATGATGGTGTTAGTCCAACTTAGAACATAGGCTATACCTTATGTCTGTGCCACTAGCCAAAAAGGGATGCAGGAGCAAAAAACGTTCTAAAAATGTGATTTTTTGTTACTGAAGGGCTTAGAAACATGAAACTTGGAATGGTAGTAACTTATAAGATATAAATGATCTCTAAGGACATTTCTTAAAAAAAGGGATGAAAAGGAAAAATTCAAAAGGGGTGAAAATGCGCGGAAAAACGTTCTAAAAAAGTTCTAAATGGTGATTTTTGCGCAATTTCATGAAGTACCAAACCGATTTTAAAAATAATGGCGTCAAAATGATGGTGACAACCCTTGCTCCTACATAGTCTACGTTTTATGTCAGTGCCACTAACTCCCAAGGGGGTGCAGGAGCAAAACAACGTTCGAAAATGCAATTTTTGTGTTACTGAAGGCCCTAGAAATCTGAAATTTGGAATGGTAGTTACTTATAAAATATAAATCATCTCTAAGAACAATTCTTAAAAAATTCAAAATTTAAAAGGGGTGAAAATGCGCGGAAAGATTTCTAAAAAAACGTTCTGATTTCTACGCAATCTCAGAAATTATCCAACCTATTTCAAAATTAAAGTCTGTAATTGATGATGACAGCCCTTGACAGTGACTAGCACCTAACTGTTGCAGAAGCAAAAAACGTTCTAAATTGCGATTTTTGTGTTACTGAAGTGCCTAAAATCCAGAAATTAGGCACGGCAGTTATTTATAAGATACAAATGATCTCTAAGTACATTTCCTAAAAAGTCGAAATTTAAAAGGGGTGAAAATGAGCGAAAATCGTTCTATATAACTTCCTAAATTGCGATTTCTACGCATTCTCAGCAAGTACCGAACCAATTTTAAAAATAATGGTGTGAAAACGATGGTGACAGCCCTCGTTCCAACATAGCCTGTATTTCATGTCGGTGCCACTACCCCAAAGGGGGTGCAAGACCAAAAACGATCTAAATAGCATTTTTTGTAATACTGCAGGGTCTAGCAACTTTAAACTAGGCATTGTAGTTACGTATAAGATATAAATGATCTATAAGAACGTTTCCTAAATAATTTGAAATATAAAAGGGGTGAAAATGGAAGAAAAACCTTCTAAAAAAACATTCTAAATAGCAATTTCTACGCAATCTCAGAAAGTACCAAACCGATTTCAAAAGTAATGGTTGGAAATTGATGATGACAGCCCTTGCTCTAATATAGGATCTATTTCATGTCGACGTCACTACACCTCGCGGTTGCATAAAAAAATAGGTCTAAATTGTGTTTTTTGTGATACGAACGGGGCTAGCAACTTGAAATTTGGCATGGCAATTACTTGTGAGATGTAAATGCTCTCTGAGAAGAGTTCCTTAAAATTTTGAAATTTAAAATGTGTGAAAATGAGTGAAAAGCGTTCTAAAAGCCTTCGAAATAGCGATTTCTACGCAATCTCAGGAGATATAAACCGATTTCAGAAGTAGTGATTTCAAGTTGATGGTGATAGTCCCCACTTCAACATAACCTATATTTTACTTTGTTGTCACTACCATCTGGGGGTTACAGGAGCAAAAAATGTTCTAAATTGCGTTTTTTGTGTTACTGAGGGGGGTCTAACATTTTAAATTTGGAATGGTAATTACTTCAAAGATGCAAATGCATTCTAATAATTGTCGAAACAAAATTCGAAGTTTAAAAGATGCAGTGAACGAAAAGCGTTCTATAAGCGTTCTAAATTACGAGCTTTATGCAATGGTATTAATTACGAAACCGATTTCAAACATAATGGATGCAAATTGATGGTGATAAAACCTGATCAAACATAAGCTATGTTTTATGTCGGTGCCACAACCCCAAGAAGGTTGCAGGAGCCAAACACTTTGTAAATTGCGATTTCTGCGTTACGGAAGATGCTAGAAACTTTAAATATAAAAAGGTAGTTTCTTATAAAATATAAATGTCCTCTAAGAACTGTCGAAAATAAATTCAAAATTAAAAAGGGGGGAAAACGAAGGAAATGTGCGAAAAGCATTCTAAAACAGTCCTAAATTACGATTTCTATCGAATCTCGGGAAATAATAAACCGATTAATGAAGTTATTGGTTGCGAATCTAGAGTGATATTCCCTGATCCTATACCGGCTGTATTTTATGCCGGTGTCGCTACCACCTGGCTGGCAGGAACAAAAAGAAAACATTTAAAAATATCTATGTTCCGTTTTCTATAGAATATTAGGAAATACGAACCGATTTCTTGGTTAATATTGGAAAATTAATGGTGACAGTCTCTGTTTCAACATTTTTCGAGACATTCTACTTCAACTCTATTTTGGCATTTTATGTTGGTGCCACTAACGCCAGAGACGTGGTAAACTGTTAGACAAGAAGATTGGAATTTGACATGATGGTTAATTTTAAGATGTAAATGTGTTAAGATGGTTTCTAAAAAATTCAAAACTTCAAATGAATACTGAAATGAGCATAAAAGTCTAAAAAATTCTTTCTAAATTATCATTTATTTGGAATTAGTTTCAGTTCTTTTTATTAAATAAAATCTCATTTCTGTCTATTGCACTTTGATAATGAAGTTTATTCAAACTGTGACTTAATTTGTAATTTTTGAATTAAGGGAGACTACGGAGGGTTGACCCACTTTTTACAAAGTGATTTTTTATTTTTTAAATATTGAACCTAGAATAAAGTTTTATATATAATTTTATTCTTTATACAATCAGTTATCAAAATAAAATTGCTACATAAGTGAAATATATAAGAAATTTGAAAAATCATTGATTTTAATTATGAGGAAATAATGAGTCAAGACTCCCCACATATGGGAGGGTTGGCCCACTATATGGGAGTCTTGACCCACTTTGTTTTATATTGAAATATTTGTGAAGAGGAATAAAATCAGTTTTAAAAAAAGCAAAATGACTTTATGCTACATGCTTTAATTATTATAAAAAATATATTTTTGAAAATATGATGCTTAAACAAACCTATTTTGAAGCAATTGAAAGTCAGAGTAGAAAAGTTTGTTTAAAACATGATTTTTTATGAGCAGGTATAATTGTACAGCAGGTAAAATGAAATTTTGACATTTAAGACAGTATTCCGTTAGAGACTGCATCGGTTTTCATAAGGTTGCATGTATTATTATGTCCAGATTTAGGAGCCACTGTTTCCCCTTTTTTGTCTCCTTGTCCTACTTTTTGTGAGACTCGATCTGACATCTCTAGTTTTCACATATTTTGGCTTAATCTAACTGCATTCACACTGGTGCGATTTGTCTAGAGACCTTCCTAAAGTTTTTCGATCGATGCTATGATCTATTGCAGCCGCATGAGTACTTAACTTATCATTAACTTCTTTTAACGCTTTCAGTGGCAAAGTACTTTGAGTACTAAAATGTTGAAATAAATGACTGGCCCCGGAATTTACGAACAAATTGATTTGCAAATAAGAAAAAGCTATATTTAACATACATATTAAAGAGAAAATATTTTAGCAAAATTCTGGTGTCATTGGGGCGTATTGGAATTAAAGTTAAGTGGTTTATAAAACATGCCACTGCCGCTGAAAGTTACTATTTACCTATTGTAAATAATATTTAAATGGAAAAAAGTTCTTATCAACTTTCCCATTTATATTTCATTAATTTTTTTTCTTGCAGTGGATATTACAGCAATTTTTCACATTTTTCTTTAATCAGCTTTAAACATTTTGTTTTCCATCACCCAATTTTACTGCAGCTTTACAGAATAAATGTAAATTTTTTATATATATATATAACCATTAACCTTTCATTTTGCACAGTGTATAATAAAAATATTTCCAAAGCCACTTAATTAAGGGAGGCTTGAACATCTGGTCAACCCTCCCTCACATTGATTGGGTCAAGCCACCCCACATATCCCTTTTTTAAAGAATGGCATATTGTTATGTTAAGATTCGCTTACTCTACAAACTTTATGACTGGAACGAAAGCTCGATATTTCTGCATTACTTAAAACCTACTTACTTAAATTTCTATAATATATTTTATCTGAAAAAAGCTTACAAAATATTTCTAAAAAACACAACTTTTAGGGTAAAAACACTTCACAATTGATTTTTTACACACATATTTCGATTATCTGTATGAAACAAAGACTGTTGTTTGAGCATGCTAGCAGCTTTGCTAGACACAAATTGATAAAACTCTGAAATTCTTTTAAATATGGAAACAGATGCGTTGGTCAAGCCTCCCGTATGGTCAACCCTCCCTAGTCTCCCCTATTCCAAAAAGTGTTATTCTAATAAAAAATAATCATGGAAATATCACTCGGCATATTTCAACTATTATGCGAGCAAAACCGCGGGGTTTGCTAGTATAAGATAACGGCTGATGAAAATACTGCATCAACTGCTGTAAAATGAAAAAGTGTGCAAATATTTTTTTGTGTTCAAGTTTGAAATAAAGATTATGTCTTTACATTAAAATAATCCAGTATTAATTTGCCTTAAAAATTAGTTTCCAGAAGTACATAATTATGCTGAATATGTTCTGAAACAGAAAAATGCATTATTTTATTAAAAAAAAATAGCAAAGTACTTAACCAAAAATGAATTAGATAATAATAAAGTTCATATAATTGCAGTCATTTAACATGCATGTTTATGGGGTTATACGCAAAACGATAACTTAAATATTTTTTAAAGTTTTCGGTAAAGGCGATGACAGCCTAACAGCATTCCGCATGAAAAACATGAAATTCTGGATACAGATTTGCCCATTTTCATGGTGCAATACCCTAATAATGCTTTCCCTTAATTTAATCTTGGTAGCATGCTTCTATTTAGCAATTTTAACACATATTACAAGACAACACTTTAAAATGAGATTAAGATCAGTACTATTCGCAGGCCAGTCCATAGCTTTAATACCAGAATTTTCCACGTTGGAGGGCACCTAAAACGGTAAATAGGTACAAAATTACTTTATACATACATGCTATGTTGTGGGGATAAACACATTCAAATGACTCAACAAAATTATTTATGAATAAATTACATTATACTTACCAATTTTTTTGTATGACAGGTTACTACGTCTTTTTTCTGCACTTTAGAATTAATTTGAAGACCTGGCTTTAAACAATCTTCCAGGATGACAATAAAAACTGATGTTTAGTAATATATTTACTGATTCGAATCCGATTACTGAATAAGCTTTTTTAGACCATTTGGCTCTCTATGAATTTCACAGTTTGCATATTGTAGTCTTGACAACGTTTCACTTTTTCATTTCCTTACATCTTTCTTCCGGTCCGATCCATTGAATTTTAGTTTAGTTACCCCTGAAACAATTACTAAGCCTTGAAAAGCGCTTGTTATTGCAAAATGTTTTTGAACCCAAGCAAGTCGCTTTTGCATATTATTTTTGTAAGTAAAGGATTTTTTGCAGAATGCAAGAATCATACAGACCACATTACGCAAGCCGCCTTTGAAAAGTTCATGCACTTATATTAACAACATATGTGTTTTTAAATTCAACTTTTAAAACATGAGTATTTTAATGAAGATTAAGGAGACAGATCTGTTTCAGATAAATCCTTTAAAGTGTTGTATTTACTCTCTTTCGGCCTGATCAGTGTACTCTCCCAGCATCATCAGCTCTTCAAGCATCAATTTAATCACTTTATTAAATGTAAACTGATAGAATCCTATTAATTTTATGATCACACTTGTCGGAAACCTTTCTTTCTAAAAGCAACGATCAAGCATTTTTCCGGCGTATCAGCTGAAAGTATCAAAGCATTGTTGTAAACCTTGAACCAAACTTGAACAATGGAAAGTCATGACTAATAGTCCTTCACTAATTTTGGCTCTGTATTTAGGAAAACTGGTTGATGCGTTGATTTGTAATTGTTCTATGATGCAACAGTGACGTGAAAGGATGCTATAAGTTGCTATGAGAAGCGTCTAAATAATTTTAGAATTACCAAATAGTAAGTTAAAATTGAAAAAGTGTATATTTCAAGTGCAATTCTTTTGTGTATGCGTGCAATTGTTTTGCACCACTTTATGTATAAAGATAAAGTACACACTCAGAAATGAATACTCATATTTCACAAAATGTCCTTTGTTTTTGACGAAACCGTTTTCTTGGAAATGCTCCGAGCAAGTATTTCGCCAAATTGATGAAATTACTTTCTTCACTTGTTTGACGATATAAATTTCGTCAAAAGAGGGCTGTTGGTGCCATCTAACGAACAGTTTTGAAGCTCCTGTATTTATTGACAGGGGGACGAAAAAAATAACTTCTCGTTTTCCTCGGAATGATTCTAACCCGCGGCCTTCGGCGTTGGAGACCGTTGCTCTTCCAACCTCGCTATTGGGGACTTGTGTATTGGGGGGATGTGTTTTTAGATTGGTGTAATGAATTCTGCAGCGTGTTGATGTTCTTATAAGGTAGATTGTAATTTTATCGGTACTTCTATAATTTCTGAAAGTTTTAAGTAAGGCTAATTTATTATTATGTTTTCTCTTGGTAAATGAATAATTATAATACGGCTTGATTAAATATATTTTTGTGTAATTTTCTTTGCTCAATGAACGATTAGAATATGGTCTGGTTAATTTGTTGCTCGGAAATAACGAATTGTGAAGTGCATATTGCGTGAGATTTTATCACTTTGAGTAGATGGATAAGATTTTAACACTTTACTGTTTATAAAGCAGAGAGGGATCAATTGTGTTTATTTTTAATTTGATTAAAAACAGAGTATACTTCTTAAATAATAAAAAAAGATATCCTGGAAGTTTGAAATTTCATTGACTAAATTTTCTTTTTAAATGGTTTCGAAGAACTCAGAAAACTTATTCTTTTCGAATTAAAACATAACGAACAACAGCATATAAATAAATAAATAAAAACAATAATAAGCATTCCTATAATTTTAACAGCTAAAAAAAGAACTAATGGAGAAACAATAACTACCTATATTTCAGTATTTTCTGAAAAGCACTAAAAAGTGCTGTTTTAAAATAAATTATTACAGGACTAACATAAACAAGCAAATATCTGCTTGCTAAAATCGCAGGATTTGAGGAGGTACAGCAACTGTTTCCTTAAAATGTATTGAGTCTGACCGTGATTGAGGCAAAACTTTCGTCAAATATATGAGAGTTTACGTTTCGAAAAATCACGTGATGTTGATAGGTTTGATCCTCAAAAACGACGAAATACAGCTCAAGGATTGCTGAATCGTCAAAAGTGACAGTTTTATAACTTAGGGTGTATGGCTGGTGATGGAAAAATGATGTTAGGACTAGATTGAGGAATTTCTAAAGTATTCAGTCTTGTATACAGGGTGTCCCGAAAAGGAGTACCTATTTTTAAAAATGAATAATTAACAAACGAATAAAGTTATTAAAAAAATTCTAGCAGGAAATGTATGTGTGAAGCCTGAAATTTTGTTTAGAACGCTTTGTTATAATAGTTCAAAATCTGACCGGCAGATGGCGCTGCAGCACATTTTTGTGGCTATATGAACAAACGGAGCATGCGTGAAGACTAGACAGAAGTAAACTTTATCAGTAAAAGCTCAGTAATTACCATTTCAAGGTCAAATAATAGTTGTCGTTTTATAAATTCTTCAAAATGGTGTATTCGTTGGCCATATAGCCACCAAAAGGTTCTATAGCACCATCTCTCGGTCAGATTTTGAACTATTTTAATAAAGTGTTCAAAACAAAATTCCAGATTTCACACATCCGTTTCCTGCAAGAATTTGTTTAATAACGCTATCCGTTTGTTAATTATTCATTTTTAAAAATAGGTACTCCTTTTTGGGACACCCTGTATGTGAACATAAAACATAGGAATAAGTTTTATAAATTATTTTTTTTACTTGTAAAAATTTGCAATTTTGAATTTTCCTATAAAACTTTACACACGAAGAATCTTCTTTTCGAAAAAAACATTTCTCCTGCTAGGATTATGACTGCTAATAAAAACTGTCAACCAAATTTTCTTTTAACTACATATCACCAGATTAACCCCTTGAGGGGCGGTGTAATATGTAATATCCCGCCTAATTTTAATTCAGATTTGCACCAGAAACTCTTAATTAAATTTTACTTCTATAACTTTGGCGGGAAAAAAAAGTTGAAAAATTGTTTTTCCTTATGCTACAACAATTTAAAAAAAAAATTCCTGTGGGAATTCCATATTACAGAAACGCAATTACCTGCCCCTGAAATGGTTAAAGGAGAAAATGCTGTCTTGGACAAAAATTAATGCACATCGAAAATTTAAAATTGTATAATTAATTAAAAAATTTTAATATGTTAACTAAATTTATTTTCATCTGATTTTCAATTTAATGTTTTCCCTTTATATACAGAACTGGATTAACGTATTCAGTTTCAAAGCATATGACATTTAAATTCCAAAAAATACTATTTTATTAACCATTTGGAAAAATGATTATTGTCCTCGTAAGGGTAAGAAATCAAAAGCATATCTGAAACTTTTTTTTGGTTTAATCCGCATTTTTTTCGTTTTCTGATTGGTCTATACAGTAATCTGTATTACCCTTTACTTTCAACAGAGATGGATGCTTCTGTTGCCACCATGACAAAAAAGTAATAAAAACTACAAAAAAATTATTAACTCAGAAAAAAATTGAGACACAGCTTTCAAACAAATTGCATTTAAAAGTACATTTTTTCTCTATATGACGGTGTAAAAAGTAATATTGTGGGTTGTTTAGAAGTTTAAGAATGAAATTTCATTTAAAATTGGTCGTATGGGAAATCTGACGGTGGAAAAGCCTTTTCCCGAACTGCCAATGTAATGCTTGGATAATACGTAAGTTTCAGGTGTATAATACGTAAGTTTTAAGAAATCTGACGGGTCGCAGGCGATTTTTGTGGATTCATGGAGTACGTAATCTATAATCAAATCCGTGCAATTTTTTATGTCTTAAATTTTAGTCTTCGAAAAAATCATTTTCCAAATGGTCGTTGTAATTTGTTAAATTGCTTTTTTAATTATTATTCCTATAACAAGCTTCCAATTAGCAGGTGTAGATTGTTTAAGACAATTAATGATACAAAATCTCGTATCCTAAACTCATGATTTGACTTATTACTACAGTGCGGAAGGGTTTTGCACTGCAAATATGGGAAAAAACTCATAACAACACAACAAAACGCCGAACTATATTTTAAAGGTGTGACAAAGACAGAATTGTGCGATTTTCCTGGAAAAATAGCGCCAGAATGATTTTTAGAACAAAATAAAAAAAAAAATGGTATAAAACAGATCATTTTAATTGAAGTCATATCCGAATTTAAGATTGTGAAATGAAAGACCATGAAACAAATACTAATGTCGGAAAATGTTTTTATAATGGATATTTGAAAATAAATAAAATATTAAAATACTCATTTTCAATAGAAATGAATTTAGGTTTAACGGAATGAACATCATATTATTTAAGATAGGAAATAATTAAATAAACTACGATTGTTTAATCGTTTTAGAAAGGAATTTTTTTGTGGAATAATTTTAATGAAGCGCAGAAATTTAATTCTCGTAATATATGTATATATTTATTTATTTATTTATATGTGTCGGTTTCTGTGTATAAATACGTATATAGATAGGTAAATAGATACAAAGTAAGACGAACTTTAAAAGGAAATTTTAAAGAACCACTCTATCAGAATATTTACATTTAAATATATTTAAAAAATAATTTGAAATAGCAAACCCATTTCTCGAATGTATTTTAGAATTGATGCTGTTTGGTATTTGAAATATGCTTGTAATTTCAATACAAATTTCTTCTTCTGATAAAACACAAATTTCTTTCGATCACTGAAATGTATATATATATATATATATATATATTTGTTTTCTGAAGAGTATCAAAATATTTGAGTGAGAGAAGAAAAATACATTTTTAGCAAGGAAGTAAACAAAAGAGAGAGAATTATTTTTTGTTCATATACGAACATTTAAAAAGTAGCTTAATTTATAAACGAATATCAATTAATACTCGGAAATTTTGTCGAAAGATTGGAAATGAGGAAATGCATTCATAAATAGTGAAAACTATAATGCCTAAAAAATACTTCAGAATTCCATACAGTGCGCTGATATAATTCATTATAATTAAAGTAGAAAAATCTATTTGTTATAACAAAAACCTGCATGTTTTTCAAAATTACAATAACTAATTTATCAGGAAATACGTCATGTAATCATTTGCCATGATATTTATTTTCGTATTATTTATTCAGCTGTTTACACTTTAAAAAATACTTTGTTATATTTTTCCGTGAATTATGTTTATTTCAGCTTCATTCTAATTAATCCAACTGAAGTATTTTATTTTATTTAAAACTGATAATTTTTCATTAAATTAAGCATAATGAGAAACTTACATTTGTTCACACAGAAATATTGCAGTTATAGAAGTAAATTGACTCTAAGTTCAAATATCATGCAGAAATATAGCTAACGATAAAATTTGCAAATTAGGAATACTTACTATGATTTACGAAGAAGAAATTTTATTACAAATTTTATTAAGCATAATGAGAAACTTACATTTATTCGCACAGAAATATTGCAGTTATAGAAGTAAATTGACTCTAAGTTCAAATATCATGCAAAAATATAGCTAGCGATAAAATTTGCAAATTGAGAATACTTACTAAGATTTACGAAGAAGAAATTTTATTACAAATTTTATTAAGCATAATGAGAAACTTACATTTATTCACACAGAAATATTGCAGTTATAGAAGTAAATTGACTCTAAGTTCAAATATCATGCAAAAATGTAGCTAGCGATAAAATTTGCAAATTGGGAATACTTACTATGATTTACGAAGAAGAAATTTTATTACACATTTTATTAAGCATAATGAGAAACTTACATTTATTCACCCAGAAATATTGCAGTTATAGAAGTAAATTGACTCTAAGTTCAAATATCATGCAAAAATATAGCTAGCGATAAAATTTGCAAATTGGGAATACTTACAATGATTTACGAAGAAGAAATTTTATTACAAATTTTATTAAGCATAATGAGAAACTTACATTTATTCACACAGAATATTGCAGTTATAGAAGTAAATTGACTCTAAGTTCAAATATCATGCAAAAATATAGCTAGCGATAAAAATTGCAAATTGGGAATACTTACTATGATTTACGAAGAAGAAATTTTATTAAAATTTTATTAAGCATAATGAGTAACTTACATTTATTCACACATAAATATTGCAGTTATAGAAGTAAATTGACTCTAAGTTCATATATCATGCAAAAATATAGCTAGCGATAAAAATTGCAAATTGGGAATACTTACTATGATTTACGAAGAAGAAATTTTATTACAAATTTTATTAAGCATAATGAGAAACTTACATTTATTCACACAGAAATATTGCAGTTATAGAAGTAAATTGACTCTAAGTTCAAATATCATGCAAAAATATAGCTAGCTATAAAAATTACAAATTGGGAATACTTAGAACGATTTACGAAGAAGAAATTTTATTACAAACACATATTTTCTCATAATTCAGTTCACATTTCAAACAATGATAAATAACTAACAAATTATGTTGCTGACATTCAAATCACAGCATGAGTTTTTTCTATATATTGTTTGTTTTGGTACCGGGTGTCCCAAAAACAACCGATGTATTTTAAAATTCCATAAATGTAACAGGTGACAGATATTTAAAAAATTCTTGCAGGAGTGTTATGCAAGATATCAGGAGTTTTTATGCTGCGTTTCTCAGTTTTAGTTACAAATAACATCGATAGGTGGCGCTGCAAGCAATAACCGCTAAATCCAGGCCCGACTTTATCGACCTCTCTCCTCTTCCATGCGAAAAATGAAGATTAAAATGTATTGAAACGGATCCCGAAGTACCAAAAATTGGGTCTGGACTGAGCGCCTATTGCTCTCAGCGCAATCTATTGTTTGAAATTCGAACTAAAATCAAGAATCACAGTACAAAAACTCCTGACATCATACATAACCCTCTTGCAAGAACTTTTAAAATATCTGTGAGTGTTTGGAACTTATTGAATTTTAAAATCCATCAGTCATTTTTGGGACATCCGCTACAAACATTCTGACTATTTGCGGTGCAAATCATGTGGTGCAGGCTGTACTGCAGGATGACACTTTTTAAAAAATTTCTTAAGAATTTTTTTTAAACGCGAACAGTTTTTTAAATGTGGGAAATTTCTATAAAAATTGTATAGAACTTTCTATTAGATTTTGAATGAAATGAATAAACAAAACAAATATTCATGTAACTACCGATTATTCGGAATATTTATTCTTAAATTCCTCTCCATTTGATAAATTCCAATAGCATTTAATTCTCCCTAATTTGAAATCCAACGAGTTGACTATTTCTTTTATCCTTGTAAGTAGTTTTATATTTCATTAGGATAATTGGATCTAATTCTATTACTCTCATCAAACAACGATTTAAATTTAACGTTAAGTTAAATTTTCAGTTGTGATAATGATGGTGACCTAATAGTGAAATTAGATTCAAGAGGAAGGTCCTTTTTCTTCTTGAAGTTTAATATGATATTTATGCGTATAACTAACTTTTGTGACAATTTTCTAACTCCCGAAATCTCTAAAAAGTAGTAATTAATTATATAAAATCAGACAAGTGACGTGTCAATCTCTATAATAATAGCCTAAATCATGTGACTGCCATCAATAGTTCCGGGCTGACAGCTTCGCTTTTTATATGCCAGGTGACCATTTTTAGGTGCGTTCGTAATTATATAAATACGTAGCACCTATAGTCGTCGTTCAGTCCGTCCGTCTGTCCGTCTGTCCGTCCGTCTGTCCGCATGTAACAGAGCAAAAACTACCCAACCGAATGGTCTGAAATTTCAAATATATGATTGTTGCAAAATTTTGTCGAGCCATTTCAAATTTTATGAAAATCGGATGTATAGTTTAATTACAGGGACAGTCAAAAGTTTTTCTTTACATTACGGCAAATGGGAAAAATTATTGCAAGTGCATTTTAATGATATTACAGCCTTCCGAATGATCTGAAATTTTAAAGATATAACTGTTGCAAAATTTTGTCGAGCCCTTTCAAATTTTAGAAAAATCGGATGTATAGTTTAATTACAGGGAGTGTCAAATTTTTTCTTTACATTACGGCCAATGGGAAAAATTATTGCAAGTGCATTTTAATGATATTACAGCCTTCCGAATGGTCTGAAATTTTAAAGATATAATTGTTGCAAAATTTTGTTGAGCTATTTCAAATTTTAGGAAAATCGGATGTATAGTTTAATTACAGGGACAGTCAAAAGTGTTCCGTTACATTACGGGGAATGGGAAAAAAATATTGGAAGTGCATTTTAATGATGTATCAGACTATGCGCTTTATGAAGTGCAAAAAATTATGCATTCAGTACAATATGGGGTGCAAAAAATAATTATAAAACTAGTTATAGTACGAACGCACCTCATTTGCCACGTTTGACGAGCAATTTCCAACTTGTTTAGTTTCACGTGGTAAATTAAAACAATGCTTTGATGTTGAAATTAAGAGTCAGGGTTTTTGGTATTATTTATTATTTTTCTTTTCTTTTCCTTAAAAAATGGAAAGAAAAAGTGAAAGTCATGAATTTCAAATTAAAATTATGCATTTTAAATAAAATGAGAGAAATTATTATATTTTAGATGAATTTAATAAAATATGAAAAAATGCGATTGGAAAGACAATGTTTGATGATTTATCACTTGCGCCTGGCTAACATAAAAAAGTACTACTTAGTTATACTGTAGACCCATTTCGCCAAATTATATAAATCGCCAAACCACTCGCCAAATTATACAAATTGACATAATTTTTATTTTAAATAGCGAAAGAACAAATAAATTAGTATAACATTAATAAAAATACAAATAAAACGTCGAAATAAAAATTACTTGATGATGTAAGCACGTGTAACTTGCTTAAAGACAAGCAAATGTGACATTTACTATCAACCATTATTGGTATTTAATCTTAGAGTTTGGCGATAGATTTTTGGTCGACGGGATAGCCAAGTGTTATCCATAAAAATACGGAGTTCTTGATTTCTCTACTAGAAACTTCTGATTTGGAGAAGTATTAAGAAAGTAAATTAATTTTTGGATAAAAGTAACATAGTACAATGCTTAGCACTCATCTAACGGAGACCAAACTGGTCGCCAAGGGCAGCTAGTCAGATATATATTTCACATTTAATATTTATTAAATATTTATAATATCTTCCGAAAAATTAACTTTTATTTATTCTATATAAGATACTTTATCTATTCTAAATTGGACTTGCCTTCTTAGTGATTATATACCCAATTGTTTTAGCTAATTAAAAAAAAAATAATATATTAAATATGTTCCTTTTTAAGGGTTTAATTGAAATACAATACTTAATAAAATGTACATGATCATTCCAATGCTCATTCCACTAACTAATCGAAATTACATTATCTATGTAATGTTTTACATATTTTATTTCTTATTATTACTCTCAATTGTTAAGTATTGCAGATAAAAGTTTTCTAGGGAAAAATTCGTTTACTTTATATTATGTCAAAATAATTTATATTTTGTTTTGTGTTTTTCTATATTAAGACCAGACTTACTCAATTTATCTTCAAAAGAACGTTAAGAATTTTTTCTTTTGTGTTTTTAGATTCAGAATTGTGATTAATTATCACGAAAATAAATCTTGAAAATTGACATTTTCGAGTTTTATAAACAATTTTCTTTCGTTAGATTTAAAAGGAACTTTTTTCATGGATAAGATTTTTAATAAAAATATAAAACCTTCGTTATGTTCATTATTTAAAAGATTAAAAATATTTCTAGTCATTTAAAATTATTACATTCAGACACACTTGGACACAATTGATTTAGTGTGCCCATAAATATTATTTTATTTATTGTATCTAATTATAATATTGCCTTAAATATGGTGATGCCTTTTTTAATCCATTTGTAATGCAACTTTCCTAAGCATTTTCTTAATTTATACTTGTAGATGTTAGTTAAAAGAGGACTATCATACATTAGGGCCATGATTTCTAGTAGTTTCATTTAGCTTGATTTGAGGGTGTTAATTATTGGTTCTTAAGGGGGTCGGGGGCTAAAAAAAAAATGCATTTTTGAAGCGTTAAATATGGCAAACCACATACTTTAATCTTCATTAGATACAGAGATATAATACCTTTTGCCTTGAGAAGCAATGCACTTTAACTTCACTTTAATTGACTTTAACTTCATTTATCTCAGAATGAATTTTTTCACGATCTCTCAAATTTAAAAGAATATATATAAAGTTCCTTGCAAGATATATGTATGATATTTTCAATAGAGGTTTTATGCTATATTTTCATCAAAATGTCTTCAAAATTTTTAATTTACAGTGATAATTGTAAAAATATGCTAATTAATGCAAAACTTACCATAAAAAAACTTCTTTTACTTAAATTTTTTCATAAAATTCATAATCAATATTTTAATAAATCCTGAAAACAAATTTAAAAGACACATTTTCTGTACACAAAAGTGTATATTTTTTTATTATTATTGAGTAGGTACTTCCTGAGTTATATCAAAAATTAAATATGTTTAAAATTTTAAAATTAATTTTTTTAAACATTTAAAAATTTGCAGATTTTTTATATGCAATATTCTTATTATATTAAAACATATTAAAAAAAAATATATATAACAAATCTCTATAAATAAAAAAAAATAGAATTTTGAGCCCCGGACCCTTCTTAATAACACATAACATATCTGGAATTAATATTTTATCAACGAATTGCTTTAATTATAAATTTTTTCTAAGGAAACTATGAAAGAAAAAGAAAAAAACACGTTTTATATATCATGTATATGGACTTCGGTTATATAATCTAGAAAAAGAAAAAGAAGCTATAGAGTGAAACCCCTTGTTATTGACACATAACAAGTAAGTGACACTTCAGAAAGAATCTAACTGCAATAAGTATTTTCTTGTAAAATTTTCTAAATTAATGTCATTTAGGGGTAACTTAGACACTCAATTTCATTTTAATGTCAATTTATTCTTCACTATTAAGCCAAGAACACAAGGAAGAAACTTTTGAGAACACAAAACAGGACCAGTTTGAGGCATGCATCTTATTTCTAAAATTAAAGTAATGTTTTTTTTTTTTTTTTTTTTTTTTTTTTTTTTTTTTTTTTTTTAAATCTATTTGTTATGCAACCTTCCTAAATATTTTCGTTAAGTTATACTTGTAGAAATTAGTTAAAATATGAATAGGATACATTAGAACCGAGATTTTTGTTGTTTAATTTAGGTTAGTTGTGCGGTGTCGCTTATTGCTTCCAGTAATTTCATTTCACCAGTGTCCGACAGAGGTGTTACTTATTGATAGTATTAAAGAAAGTTGAAATCTATCATTTGACGTGTTTAAAAAAATAAATAAATTAAAAAAATATAAAAATAAATTTGTCTTGTAGTCACCAACTTGGCAAAACCGGGACCGGGCGTGGAAATTCCGGTCCGTGCAGCCCTCTAAGTCTCTAATACCATATTTATATTTTACATAGAAGAATGAACAAATCTATATTCTTTAATATTCAAATATAGTAAAAACTCTGAGCACATCGGGATCGTTGAATAGAGTCAAACATTGTTGCGAGTTATTCTGAATTTTGTTTTATCGTCTTGGAATGAACCTAATTTTCTTTCTGCAGTTCTGGTTCATACTAGAAGAATTCTTTCCGGTCAGATTTCTGCACGGGACGGAATGTCAAGTCCCGGGCACAGCCCAGATCGAAAGAAAGGTATATTGTCCTTATATACATGGGTCCAAGTTGTTCTACCTTGGAATAACACAAATTATCAGTTACTGGTTCATAAATGCAGTTATAAGACATCTTCAATACTAATAATTTAAAACATTAAAAAGGGGACACAGGCAACTGTAGTATTACCTCATATACAGGGTGATTCAGCTCGTCGGTGACAAACTTTAAGGATCGATAGAGCACACCTAGACGAACATTTTTGAATAGGGAATGTAGGGTCCCTGACGCGATGGTAAGGCGCTAGGCGCTTTCGAAAATTTGGGTGCCGAAATTCGAAACGTCATAAAAACTAGGGAAATGGTTAGATTTTCTTGCTTGTTGCGTCGAAATGATTCTGTTTGTTTAGACTTTCTTCAGTACCAATTTGATAAGCGTATCTCTTAAAACATGGATAGGGGGCGCTGCAGACTTTGTAGAGCTAGACAACAACTTTAAGCCCGTTATTTTGATAATTTAACACATGCTCGCCAAAGTTTATACTCTAACTTAAAGTTTGAACCCAAAAGTAGAGCCCTGCAAAAAGCGTAAGAGCCGGAATAAAAAGTCAAAGTACAGGGTGGTCGAAACTCGAAGGCTCCTAGGAGATAAACAAACAGATTTCTTGACTTATGGCATGCATTTTCATGATTCTGTTTGCTGGGGCTCTCTGAAACTCAGTTGAACGGTACAAAAAGAAACATCGATAGGGGGCGCTTTGGGCAAAAAACATAATTCGTTGACATTTCGGACGCTAACTGGAAACGGGGCGCTACGATCAGTTAGAAACAAAACAAGAGAGTAATTTACTTATCATAAGAAGCTATTAAAACTGCAGTTTGTTTGTTTTTTTTAACAAACATAGCTGGTTTCAATCATGCACAATGCGCGCAATAAAATTTACATAAGGTGCTTTTTGCTGATTTATGCAAAAGATATCGTACCATATCGATATGCAAAAGATACGTAATGCGTAGACGACAACGCGAGATGACGTAGTTGTATGCGCAGACACGTCTTTTGAACGTGCGGTACCTACTTAAGCTTCGGGTTACTTGTCTGCAGATCGGTAGTAGGATGGAACGGTACACAAACTCTGAATTGGCTGACATGCATTTGGCGTATGGCGCTGCTGGTTGTAATGGACGAGCCGCTCAGCGGTTGTACGCCGAGCGTTACCCCAACAGGCAAATCCCCTGCCATGCCTTCTTCGCTCGAGTACACCAGAGGTTGTCCACAACGGGATCTTTCGACGGAGGCAGGCCTGAACGGGAGCGATCAGTGAGCACCCCCGTCAACGAAGAGGCTGTGCTTAACCTGGTTGAGGACAACCCAGGTCTTAGCACGAGAGATATCGCCAGACATGTTGGCATTTCGCAAGCAACTGCGTGGCGCATCTTACGTTCCCGGAATCTGCACCCCTACCACATCCAGCGGGTGCAGTTGCTCAGAGAGCAGGATTTTGGCCCTCGAGTGGAATTCTCAAGATGGTACTTGGCGATGAGATCCAGGGATCCCCGTTTTGTAAACAGCATTTTGTTTACGGACGAGTCCACCTTCAGCCGGGAGGGAATGTGGAACGCCCACAACAGTCATGTGTGGTGTGATGAAAATCCACATGAAACCAGAAGCCGAGCAGCCCAGGAGCGTTTCTCAGTAAATGTGTGGGCCGGCATTCTGGGGGATTGCCTCATTGGCCCTTATTTGTTACCTGAACGGCTGACAGGTGGGAATTACCTGATTTTCCTGGATCAAGTGCTGCCGCAGCTTCTGGATGAGGCGCACGTACCCGAAGGTTCGCGTCGCCAGATGTGGTTCCAGCACGATGGAGCTCCGGCCCATTACACGAACGACGTGCGTCTCCATCTAAACGCAAGGTATGGCCAGCGGTGGATCGGGCGTGGGGGTCCAGTTCACTGGCCTGCCCGATCACCAGACCTCACCTGCTTGGATTTCTTCCTTTGGGGTTACCTGAAGGCCGAGGTATACCATACACCTGTCAGCAGTGCTGAAGAACTTGTGGCGCGCATTGTGGCAGCTGCAGGGCAGATCAGAGATACTCCTGGCATTGTTGGAAACACACACTCCTCAATGCGACGGAGGTGCGAAGCCTGCATCATGGCCCAAGGTCGAAATTTCGAGCATCTTCTGTAGTGTTATTTTTTGTAAATAAATTTCCAGTATCATTGATGTTTTTGGTCTAAATTTATTCAGAAGTGTTGAGCAGAGGTAGAAAATGTGTTTTCATTATTACTAACTGATCGTAGTGCCCCGTTTCCAGTTAGCGTCCGAAATGTCAACGAATTATGTTTTTTGCCCAAAGCGCCCCCTATCGATGTTTCTTTTTGTACCGTTCAACTGAGTTTCAGAGAGCCCCAGCAAACAGAATCATGAAAATGCATGCCATAAGTCAAGAAATCTGTTTGTTTATCTCTTAGGAGCCTTCGAGTTTCGACCACCCTGTACTTTGACATTTTATTCCGGCTCTTACGCTTTTTGCAGGGCTCTACTTTTGGGTTCAAACTTTAAGTTAGAGTATAAACTTTGGCGAGCATGTGTTAAATTATCAAAATAACGGGCTTAAAGTTGTTGTCTAGCTCTCCAAAGTCTGCAGCGCCCCCTATCCATGTTTTAAGAGATACGCTTATCAAATTGGTACTGAAGAAAGTCTAAACAAACAGAATCATTTCGACGCAACAAGCAAGAAAATCTAACCATTTCCCTAGTTTTTATGACGTTTCGAATTTCGGCACCCAAATTTTCGAAAGCGCCTAGCGCCTTACCATCGCGTCAGGGACCCTACATTCCCTATTCAAAAATGTTCGTCTAGGTGTGCTCTATCGATCCTTAAAGTTTGTCACCGACGAGCTGAATCACCCTGTATAAATAAAGTTTAAGTATTTTGTTTTTATAATAAAAATTAAAGTATATTGAAGCATAAATACCTTGAAATATAAAATAACTTTTTTCTATCTTTGCAAGTAATGTGTCAGATACTGGTTCACTTTGCGTCAGTTAACAGTTTCTTAAAATAGGTTTGTTGTCAGTTATTGAAGTTTTTGACAATGTTTATGAAAGTTTTGTTATTTTTAATAATACAATGTATATTTTTTGAGAATTTTTTCAACGGTGATTTTTTAATATATCTCTATTATCCTTTCAAAATATAAATAAGTACGAAATGCATTAAAATTTTGTAATAGTTATTTCAACATGGTATCACAGAAGAGCAGAATCCTTAAGGTGTGAGTTACTAGGGTTACAACTTACCACGTGTTCACTTATGTATAATTTGTAGATAGTTTTGATAATTAATTATAAGGAACGCAGGATTACACGACAGAAAATCTTATATAAATAAAAAAAATAGCAATGCAAAACAGTGTTATACAATATTAATACATGGAAATTATTCCAGAGAGAAACATTCGCCTTCCATACAATATTTTAAATGAAAATGAAATGTCAAAGTAATTGCTTAAGAGGCGCAAAGGCCAACATAGTGAAAATGATTCCATGCCGGGACTCGAACCCGGGCCATCAGTATAGCGCACTGACGTTCTACAGACTAAACCACATGGAACGATACCCAGCTTGGAAAATCTCTCACTATTATATGTTGGCAAGGCTACAAACGCAGCACAAGATGGAATATTTATCGTGAGCCACCGACTGGGGTAAACACGACACTTAATTAAATCCTGGAATTAATGCTGGATTTAAGTTTCGTGTTCGGCAAAGGTCGGTAGCTAATGATAACTATTCCATCTTGTGCTGCGTTTGTAGCCTTGCCAACATATAATAGTGAGAGATTTTCCAGGCTGGGTATCCTTCCATGTGTTTTAGTCAGTAGAACGTCAGTGTGCTATACTGATGGCCCGGTTTCGAGTCCCGGAATGGAATGTTTTCACTATGGTGGCCTTTGCGCCTCTTAAGCAATTACATTGAAATTTCATTTTCATTTGAAATACTGTTATACAAA
This sequence comes from Maratus speciosus, assembly GCA_963932465.1. Classification (NCBI taxonomy): domain Eukaryota; kingdom Metazoa; phylum Arthropoda; class Arachnida; order Araneae; family Salticidae; genus Maratus; species Maratus speciosus. The sequence continues at coordinate 126,959,068 of OZ010800.1, forward strand.
CTTCAGCTTTATGTGCAATGAAAGTAGATTTGTGTTAAAATGCAGGTTCTCAGTCGATGAAATCGATTTTATTTAACAAAAGTTTCATAAATATAGCGCATATATTTGAATCCGTATGAAAAATAAAATTCTGAAAAAAGAACCTTGTAAAATCGGAAAAACACAAACATCGTTGGTCACATTTCGCTTTCAAATTATACTCACTTGACACTAATGCACAGAAAATACTTCCAGAATCTGCTTTTCAATTGTCCACAATGGAAATTGTTTCATATGGTGAAATATGTAAACACTGGTGCAAAAGAAGATTTGTCAAATTCAAGGATTAGTTTTGAACTATGCATGAATTTACATTATATTGAAACACACATACACACACACATATATATATATATATATATATATGTGTGTGTGTGTGTGTGTGTGTGTGCTTATGCGAGTGTGGTTGTGTGCATGTGCACATTGGAAAGTTCCTTTTTGCTGAAGCCTGCTAAGTAACGCATACATGTTTATATATTTTAAAGTTTACACAAAAATAAATATCAGGTGAAATTTTATAAGGTGAATTTGATTACATTCTATTCAAATTAACTCATATTTACGCATTCTAAAATTAAAACATCCATATGTACTACTGTTGTACATAGCCACATATAGTATTCATCTATCGCGAATAATTCATTTGATTTATTATTTTCCTATATACTCAATTTCAATAGGACATAATTATGTAAAACTATATGAATCAACGTTCATTAAAGTTTAATAAAATATTATTCCTTAAATATACATTTTTACTTTACTAAACCTAATCTTGTGTTGCGAAGGTATTGTGATATTATTCTAAAGATACTGTTGCTATTTTACTACCCTTTCACTTTTTAAAAGGAATTTTTCTTACAATAAAAGGGATTTCAACAAATTCAAATTTTTCTAACAATGTAAATTTTCATTGTTTGTATTTCTTGTAACGTGAAAACGAATCTAACAATAAGAAATATTTTACACATTGTATTATCTTGTTATAAAACTCTGTATACAACAATGCTATTTATTTGTTTTGAATCTAAACAATACTATCACTACGTTACTTAATACAATAGAAAACATGTAATTTGAAACTTTTAATTACAATAGTAGTCAAAAACATTTAGTAAAACCATGCGCATTAAAAAATTAATTATTTTAATAAATCGCAGTTTACGATCTACGGTAAATTTAGAAAATAAAACGTTTGTACCTTTGATAATATAAACAAGAATACACTATCATATTTCATTAAAATGTACCGAAAAATATCTATAAAAGATATAAGAATCAATCATCTGGCTGGCTATGATAATGAAAACATTGTACAAAATGTACCTCCCAATAAGTACGGAATTCACCTTCCTCCAATTATGCAGACAGTACATCCAAATAATATTAGATCAAAAACTATTAATAAAAAAGAACGAAAATTGCCAGTATTTAGAACTACTGAACAGGAATCAAGTGAAAATCTTCGATTTACTAACAAGTTGTATCTTGATAATGAAATTCCTCAATGTTTTGAAAGACAAATTGACCGCTCTAAGATTGATGTTTCTGAATGCAGCTTTCTTTCATATCGTTATGAGAAAAATAATCAGTCCAGTTCCTTCCACAATGAAGACAGTTATAACTGCGATGGTAATGTTGAAAATGGAATTTCAGACAGTGTAAAACTAAAAAAATATGAATCACATCAGCGTCATCTGACATATCAAGCGAAATATGGACACGACGCATACGAAAAAGTTTTAAAGATACTTTATGGTGTCAAATTTATAACTAAAATGCATGAGGATCAAGATATCCTTTTAAACAAAGATTGTGATCTTAATCATAACCTAAACGAAAAGTCAGGGGTCACGAAATATTCTACAGTCCTGCAAACAAAACAGTCTAAAATAGCAAGCGAAAACAGAGGATGCAATAGGGGGAACTCTTTTCATGCAAATAAAGATCGAAATATTAAAACATTTGAAAATGACGCTATAGATATGAAACAGATGGATCATCATGATATTAATAGCGCAGAAATTAACGGAGTTCTTAATTGTGCTTATTTTCAAATAAATGAACTCCCGAAGACAGAAAAGGTAGATAATACAAAATCTTGTTTAAAAAGTTCATCGAATGACAATGAAAGAAGACGCAAAAATGATTTTGAACAGTTAAGTAAATCCCTGCCAGATTGTAAAGTTGGAAAATCGAGTGTTCCAAAAAAGGGAAAAAACAGAAAGTGCGATGTTAAATTTGTTTATTATAATAAAACATTTAGTTCTGAAGAAGTTCAAGATGTTGCTGTCGCATCAAGTTATTTCAAAAGTAATTCAAATGATATTTCTGAACTGGAAAATACTATGGAGGATAGCAATATTAATAAAGTATCTGTATTTCTTAAAGATGTTGCAGTAAATACATCACCAGGACTGTTTAACCATAATCAAAAGCATCACGGCGCTGCTTCAAGATTGGAGGAAAAAACATCTTCTCTGAGTCCTAATAAAAGGTTATATGATATATCAATACCATTAAAGGATAATGCTCAAATAATTGTGAAAAACGCATGCTCAAATTATGAATCATGTAATCAAACTGTATGTATAGAACAGTTTTCTTGTGAGAATGCAGAAGAGTTTGCTACTTGTTTTTCTTTGGACATTAAAAAAGATCAAGAAAGCATAGAAAAAGCTACTCTTCCCAATAACAATGTAAATAAGTCTGAAATTTCGCAAATCCCTGACACACATAAAAATAATAATTTTGAAGAAAAGGTGCATTTATCTGAATCAAATACTCCTGATGTACAAGGCAATTCAACACCAAATAAATATGAAAATAATTTTGCTAATAAGATTATTACATCATTAGCAACCAATGAAAGAAATATTTCACCCATTAAGTCGCTTGTTAACGAAGTAAAATGTGATATACTCGATTCAAAGAATTATGCTAAAGACAAACTAGTTAATTTTAATCTGGGAAGTGATATGACCTACACGTTGTACGGTGCGAAATTTGTTGAGGGAGGACATAATAGAAACGAACAAGACAGTGAAGCCAAACTATCAAAAATTGATCATAAAAAAGTAGATTGTAGCGAAAAGGCGATACATATGCCGTCAAATGTTGCAAATACAAATGAAAATTTGAATGATTATAAACATAATAGAAATACTGAAAGTACGCTGTATAGAGAAAAGTTGCCTGCGATTCCTGAAGCAGAAAGAGAACTTAAAAAAGAGAGAACACTTGAACGAAAAAACATCATTCTTTATAAAAAGGAAAATGAATATTTCGTACCATTTGAAAAGGGATCGCCTGTTGAGAAAATGCAAATACTAAACGTACAATGTGAAAGCGATAATAATGAGACATTACAAGTAAAAGCGTTTCACCCGCCAAATACGTTTAATAATAGTTGTACTAACGGTGTAGTATCTCATTCATTTTCATCTGGAAAAGAAACTATTTTTAACGTACCATACGTTTATTATCCTATAAATAATACATTTATCAGCCAACTGCCGTTTTCATCTAATCAATTCAAAAACAATATATATTTAAATCCCTTTGTCACACATAATGTTTCTATCTCTCAAGAAGAAGGCGGTTTTTCCCAAAATACAACAGTGAAGACAAGTGAAGGGATGGAAATTACTTACCAAACTTTATCGTCAAATATGGGGTCAGACGGATTTGTAAGGTTTGAAAGTACACAGCCTGAGGACAATAAAATACACATGAATAACCAAAATTCCGGTTTATGCGAATTAAACCTACAGTCAGATGCAACATCAGAATTTGATAAGTTTAAACATACTTCCGAGTCGTTGACAAATTCATCAGAAAAAACAAATGAAAACGCAACTGAAAGTCATGAACCTCCTCCTTCAGTGTTATCAAAGAAAATAGCTTATGAGTCTTTATGTGGTAAGAACATCGCATCTATTTTACATGGAGGAAATAAAACGTGTTCTAAAGATTTAACGTACACAACTATCAGTCAAGCATCATACAAATGGAATAATGTAGAATATCCTTTGGAATCGAAACAAGGCTTACTTTTAGAAAATAAGGTAAAGCAGTCTGGTAACAGTGATAAGCAATCCTCAAAAGAAAACAGTGATAAGATCGGCATTCGCCGTAGAAAACCTATTGGAATACTTCCTGGCTTAGAAGAAGAAATAGACCAGTATTTTTTGGAAAATTATGAAGATAATGATTTTTGAAATACTATTATCGTAATAGCTTATTAAATTCTGTAAATAAAATAAAGTTGTAAGGTCTATCATGAGATTTTTTGGTAAGTTCCAACATTTGTAAAATTTATAAATGTGTATACAAGTCGTACATACTCCCATACTAACAAAATAATTTTGGAAAATAATTACCGAAGCTCTTATTTGTGTTTCACAAAAAAGTTAATTATCTCACTCAGTTTAATCAAATTATTCTACAAAAAACAGGGGAAAAAAATCCAAAAATAATCGTATTTGAGTTGATTATATTTCATATTCATAAACATTGGGCTTTTTTTGTAACTTCCAACATAAGGGACATAAAAAGGAGGTGTATATTACAAATTTATGTATTTTTCCAGTGTAATGGCTTTTGTTGAAATAGGAAAATTGAAAATATATTTTCTGGCACCATATTTATTTTTCTATATAAACAAGAGCTTTTTTATATACAATTTGATTAATATATAGACATTTAATTATTTTTATTACAATCAGAAGTAAATAAAAAAAAAGTAATAATATGTATATACAAAATATTCACATATAAAATAAGTTAATAGATCCATAGTTTTTTATCATAGCTGTTTAAATAATTTGGCAACAAATCTCAATTTCTGTAGCACGAATTGTGCCAAGACTTTAAAAAAATTGCCAAGGGCTCTTTAGTGTAAAGTACTGAAATTTATTTTTGTAATTTTTTAATGGTGGTAAATAAATACTTCACAGATTTTCATAGAAAAAAATTCTCTGCTCTGCCTTTTGAAGGATTTCTCATTAGAAATATAGAGATTATTTATATTCATAAAAACTCTTATCTAACGTTCCAGTAAAGCGGAATATATCCAGCAGGGAAAATGACATGTTATTTTCAAGAATCACACCTCTTTTATAATTCTATGTTTTTGAAAGAATTTTTTTCCTTGCATTCCCTCCAAATGTGGTCGGTAAATGCAACTATCATATTTCCAAAACGTTAATTAGGTTAAGTAAAAATACACTGTGACAGATTTTCTCTGTACATATCAGTTTGTCTTCAAAATTAATTTAAACTTAACTTTAGTACTTTTAAACGATGTTTTTCGTCCCTCCTCGTTAAACTGAAATATGTAATTTTATTTCATTTCTTAAAACCATACAGTATTTTATCTAGATGTTTTTCACCATTTCACTAACGTCTTTAATTCAGTTCCTTTTTTTTCTTTCCGTTACCACTCATAGTTCACAAAGATAATAAAAAAATGTATAATCAGCTGTTTGTAACATTACGTTTTCATTTAATGTCACCCACTTTCGCGCACGTCAAACATAAGCAATTCTTTAATTGCTCATAAAATTTAACTGTTGTGAAAACATATCAAAAATAACCTTGATTTGACGCCAATGCGATCTTTGAAATCATCTCAGTACGTTAGCTTGATTTATGACTAGTTTAGGAACAGATGCCTTTTTTTGCTGTGTTCAATAATATATAGCTATCATTTAGATTTAATATAAACATATCCAGTCTTCCTGTCGCCGTTTAAGTGAATTTGAAAACTTTTTTTTTTTTTTTTTTTTTTGGCAGACCAGACGTCACGCATCTGGTAATGTTACCAGATAAATTGTTACAATTCAACGCGCCAAATGATTTATGCGGCTTCGTTCAGTCTGCAAGAATGTTTGTAGATTGGCGATATTGTATACCACCAAGATATCTGACCTCTAGCGAAACTGGCTCTGCTGACCACCATATCTAAAGGATGTAACCAAATTAGCGTCTCGGCCGCATTGTCTGCTATGGGCACTCTTTCTCATTTTACTGTTTTCCCAATTTACTGTATGAATCACCTTAACTTAATTTTTTTTTAAAATAAAATTCTATTTTCCAGTAAAATTATTAGTTTGAGTTTTTGTGCAATTCTAAGAACCCGGAACTCAAACTTCATTATATACACTACGTGGCATGCATTCAATTTAATAAAATGAAAATTTATATAACATGTTTTTTTGTTTATTTTAAATAAACTCTCTTTATTATTAAAAATCCTATCCTTAATTCTATTGGAATGAGAAAGCAGCAAACAATTCTCCTCGATTGTTATTCGACGCTCGAGACTGTGTTAGGTTAAGTAAAAATACACTAGGTGACATACGTAAAAAAACAATAAAAATTAAAAAATGTAGCCTTCGCCATGAATATTTAATATTCTATTATTTTTGCTTGGTAAAGAGTTTAATGCTTTAATTAAAAGAATGTTACAGTTTTTTATATCCCAACGTATTTTTCGCTTAAATGATAAGGGTGATAAGGAACGAATGATAAGTATCGTCAATCAATGATTAAGTCAAATAAAAATACATATCCTGAATTCTTATAACTTTGATAATACTGACATATTGAACAACAACAAACTTAGAAAAATTAAGTTCAAGTAATAACTCAGAATACGTTAAAGGGAAATTAGTGCATTATAAACCCTTTTTCGCATATTTTAAGTAATCGGATTTTTACGAAATTTGACAACAGAGTTATAAATCATATTAAGTAAAAAAATGGAAAATTGATATTTTTGTCATTCTGCGCAAAATGAGGCGTACCGGATCAACATAAAATTTGCCGGGATTCTAATCCGATCAATTCGGATACGGAACTGCCTATTTATTTCACATCATAGGCCACTTGACATATTGTAAGTTGTAGAATATTTCGGCACGAAGCTCATTGAGATTCTAAATCAAAATACAGGGTGACAATTATTGAACTTTATGAAATAAAGCGTAAGTTATTTAAAAACTACTGAGTGCACAAACTTTATTCAACATGTAAACGTCACAACAGATATTCAGATTTAGGTTATGGCCGTACATATAGTAAAAATAACTTATTTTGCTAGATTTTTGGTTATGACATGTCCGATATGGCTGCAATCATTGGCTATGATGTGGCGCAGACGAACAGCAAAATTCTGCATGACCCGCTGAAATGTCGGAACATCGATGCTGTCGATGTCTTTCTGAATGGCAGCTTTCAGCTGAGATATGGTTTTAGGGTTATTTCTGTACACATTGTCTTTAATGTACCCCACAGAAATTAGTCAAATGAGTTCAGATCCGGAGAATATGATGGCCAAGTCGCATTATAGTGGCCTCTAAGTACTCCAGAAACAGAATGCGGTTCCCAAAGTGCTTTTCCAGGACATAAAAAATTTTCTTGGTTCGATGGGATCGAGCTCCGTTTTGCATGAACCACATCTTGTCGAAATCAGGATCACTTTCGATAACGGGGATCAAACCATTTTCCAAAACCTTCGTTCAGCAGTCACCGTGCCATCAATGAATATCGGACCACTTATTTCGTGACTGGAAATTGCACACTACACAGTCACGCGTTGAGGGTGGAGAGACTTCTCGATCGCGAAATGTAAATTCTCAGTCTCCCAAATCCGTCAATTTTGCTTATTGACGAAGTTGCGCACAAGTTGTGTGCGCATGCGCATACTAATTCCCACCATTCCCTGTGGCCAAACACAAAGTTTGAACTTCATCATGCAAACCGTTCAGAAGTTATGACGGTTTAATTTCGTATAGTTCAATAATTGTCACCCTGTATATTGATATTGCGCAGAATACACCAAGTGTTTAATTTTTGTTTAGAATGAAACTTATCTAATTCCAGTACAGTTAACTATGCGCTGAAAAACGTGTGAAATTAATAGAAAAATTGTAGATTATAGAAATGAAAAGCCTATCAGGTTATTGGCAAAAATTCCAATAGTGAAAATATCGTGACGATTAAAACAAACAAAATTCTAAACATGTAGATTTCTTTAACACATTGATCACTATGGACGATATACTTACACACTTCCATAAGTGTTCGCTGTGCATTAGAGACGAGATATTGTGACTTAAAGGAATATTCGCTGCTTGCTGAGGATGAATTATCTTGTTATAAAAATTTGTATTTATAATATTTTTTCTGCATATTTATTATTTTTTTTTCATTGAATTATCAGCTCATCACAGTCTATATACTATATAGCCATTAATCACCGGACACTTCCAGTTTTAGAAGTTTTGTCGTATATTTAAAGATACATTTGTGGGATTGTTTTGAAACTTCATGTTTATGAAGAATGTGCTTGACTTCATATTTATCAACGGCGATTTGATCAGAAGAACAATTACGAAGTCAACTAAAAATCAAAGAAAAATAATACTCTTGGGATCACCCTAATAATTAAAATGCACGGCATGATCCAAATCCACGGCATATGGATATTGTACAATTTATGTACACATTTGTGGAAGAAAAGCACTTATATTTAGTGAGATATGTCGATATTTAGGGTTCCATTCTACTTAAAAAATAAAAACGGAACCATTATAAGATCACTCCTCTGTCTGTCTGTCACAGCAATTTTAATCTTAAACTATGGAACGTGGAAAGTTTAAATTGGGGGATGTAATAAAGACTATTGACTCACATATTTACAGATTATTAAACATTCACAAATATACATAGGGAAAATGTACAGGGGCTGATTAAGTTACTCGAAAAAGAAAATATTTTCTTTGTACATCGTATAGGATATCCTGTGAAAGGTTTTGTAATGCTAAATTCTAAAATACATTTCTTTTAATTTCAGTTGTTATATTTTAGGAGATATCGTCTTAAATGTAGTGCAAAAATATGTGAAAAAATTAGAAGTAGTAGACGTTACTTTAAACCTTGCAGGAAAATTATAGCGATTACCCTATTTCGCATATTTTTTTTAGAAAAGCGCATTTTTCTGTTACACACAAATTTCGATTTATGGGCGTTCAGCAAAGGTGTTGACGAGCGCTGGAGGTAACTATCGTGACAGATGTATAAAAGCATTACTTATATTGATTTTCGAAAAAACATCATTGGTAATTAGCCGAAATATTAACCTTTAAAGTCACGGATGGTTTGGACGTACATAATGACAAGGGCGGCCAACTCTATTTACTATCGGCTTTTAAAGCCTGGATAACAACTTTTAATGATATATTTGTGTAAAGCAATGCGCAGTAGCAGCACAAAAGCAATAAAGTCTAATCCTTAAAAACAAACTAATTTAATTAGAATTAATTACATAAATACTATTGGATTCACGACTAGTATGCTTTGAGTGGATCTCTCAATACGCCTCCCGTGTCTTTAAAAGATAATTAGAAACGTACCTGGAAAAACGCGGCTCGGACCAAGGCGGCGTTGCAACTTTGTGACGTTCATTCGAAGCGCGCTTAGCACAATCTCAAGATTAAACTTTGAACAAGGGTTTTATTTTAGCTACACTGTAAAAAGAAAAGATTATTTCTATGCTGAATTTAGTTTTATGAAATGCCTAATGTGGTTTAACCAGGTCTTAAATTGCGCCGGAGCCCACCGGAACCCGGCTCCGGCACTTCTCTGTTTTTACTAAATATTTAAATATTGGTTGGAATTCACCGGAGCCCATAAATACAGGGCTCCGGCGCCTAGTGCAATAGCGCTTCCGATAAACCGAAGCGCTCGAACTCAATCTGTCTGTAAATTAAAAAAAAATATTTACTCAGGTATAGAAAAAATAAAATAACTCTTCCCCCTTTTTAATGCTATTTTGATCGGAATAGGAGAAACAGAAATCGTGTGTTTTGTTTATCCTACTGATATTTGCAGATTTATGTCTGGCATTGATTTCGGTGACATGTATATTGGCGCCATTCAAGAGCGCGAGCGAACAATAAATTTGCTTTCAGTTTGATTTTCTTTTTTGACACTAGGGTATTTTTTAATTGGATCCTTTTTTTTATATCTAACCGGAAAAGAATATTTTCTATTTTTAATCAACCAGCATCAGCTTGAGATACTGTTTGTTTGACGTTTTTAGTCTTCTATTGCGTACGAGTACGAAAATAACGTTCATGATTTTTCTATTTATTTTTCATCATGAATGCAGCTTTGCTTTGCAGATTTACAAAGTTGTAAGTAGTACTTATATGTAAGTAGATATAATTGTCATGTATTGTTATTTTTATAGTAAGCAATAGAGCAGCGTTTCCCCTTTTTCTATAAAAGCATCGAACATTTCCGATCACGGCGTCAAATGTTTAATTTAATCTGATTTTCAGGGTCTCATCACGAAAGATTATTCTACGGAAGGAATCGATGGTAGTTTCAGATATGCAGCTTTTATAGGAAATTGAAAAAACGTTGTTTGATTCTTTAGCATATTAGTATTAATTTCTGTAAATTTCATTCATTTTTTATAAAAATGTATATAGTTGCAAACTATCCCTTTTTTATTTTAACATTATTTTCGAATCATAATCCTTATTTTATTTACTCGTAGAATCCTGCGATTAATTAACATTAATGTGAGTTGTGGTTTTAGATTCCCATAAAACCCTACTCATAGCAACAGGATATGATCAGCGCTTTTCCATGATAACTTGTAACCGCAGAATAGCAGATGTATTGAATTTGCTGATATGCAGTTTGCATTCTCTTCGCTTGGAAACAAGTAACAACCGAGAGCAGATTTCATTCTGACGCGGCTCGCTCTAGACGAGAGCAGAGGCCGATCTCCGACGATTCTGTGAGTGCGTATGCTGCAGAAAAACCCCCTACCCTCCCGTAATTGTAAATATAATTTCTATTTAATATGTAAAACTATAGCCTAGAATCATTAAACTCCTTATTTCATTAACTACGATCTCATCTTTATATCATCCTTATATTACGTGGGGGCACGACCTATTTGAATCCCACACGAATTAAAAAGAAAATAAAATCCCCTAGGCTTACACCGATGTACGTTCAGAATTGGAGAACTTCTTTTTCAGTCCCGTTATCAACCTTCGTATTCCAGCAGACGTGATTCATCTCCTTAGCCATCTGGTTGAAGCTCAATCTTCCGTTTATTTTTATTTGTGCAAGATAGTTATCGCTGTACAAGAAATGAATCTTCGACTGCAAGTATATTTTTTTTCTACGGATCATTAATTGGATTACTTCAATATATCGTGGCAAAGAATTTATTTTTTCATTTGGATAACTCCTTTGAAGTAAGTTTTTTTTCCTCTCTTTCCTTTCTTGCCTTTTGATATGGAATTACAAGAAATTGAATTTATTAAAAGCCAGTTGAAATCGGCTAAGACTCATAAAATCAAATTACTGCACGAATTTATATTTGGTTGCGATAAAAATCGCCAGAATAGAGCGAATTTAAGGAAATTTAAAGGTTTTTCTTTTACTGACAAAAGCGATGAGTATCAGAATAAACTCACCAAAATTTTGGATGATTACGATCAGATACAATTGATTACTATCGCTAATATCTTATCCATTGACATACATGGATCAAAAGAAGATATAGGACAACGTATTTTAAGCGCACTAGTTGATATTTCGGCTTTTAAAGACACGTTTACGGCAGTTTCCGAATCGGATACAGAATTTGATGATAGCCACAATAGTAGTGGAAGCACTGGTTTATCTTCCCCTTTGGAAGTACAGCCATACCATGCACGTGTACACTGTACACACTCCGCGCCCAAACAGACAATTTCTTTCCATTACATTGATCATTTAATTACACCGTTTAGTGGTGATAAAACGGAAAACGTTCAAACATGGTTTCAGAGATTTAAATCTCTGGCCCATTCATTTCAACTGTCCGACATACAGAAATTTGTGTTTGCTGAGCGGGCATTAAAAAGTTTAGCATTATTGTATGTACGTAGTGAAAATAACATTTCTTCATATGCATCACTCAAAGAGGCATTGTTTCGCGAATTCGGACAATCAGCTTCGCCCGCCCAGATACATCAATTACTAGCCGCTAGAGGCTGCCGCCCAAACGAAAAACTATTGGAATATTTTTTGAAAATGAAAGAAATAGCACAAAGAGGAAACACCGGTGATATATCTTTAATTCACTATATAATTAATGGGATTAACGATACACCACATAATAAAGCAATATTATATGGAATCTCTGAATTAGAGGAATTTAAGAAAAAACTTTTAATCTATCAAGAAGTCTGTGGTTCGGTTACACATTTTAATCGTAAGGCGACACACGTCACTTTGGGTACCCAGAAATCATTTCCCAGCGAAAAACCTCCAAAAATTACTTGCTTTTCCTGTGCGACCAGGGGCCATAAAACCCCTACGGCTCTCGGGCTTAGGCAGAGGTAACGCTCAGCCAAAAGGTTCCTTTTTAACAGATATCGATATCGACAAATCCACTTTTTCTGCCACTGTTTATGTTATTGATTTCGCTCACATGTCGCACCCTGTTATCCTCGGAACAGACATCATATGCCAAGGCACACTAACATGTAACAAGACTGGCATTACTTTGTCGAAACATCCCCCGGCTGATATTTTTATTAACCTTATCAACATTTGCGATGACATGTCCGAAGTCGATTTAACTCATATCACCGACAGAACGTGTCGCGAAGCAGTGGCTGAACTGATTGAAAATTATCGCTCCACAAAATCGAAATCTACCGACTTAAAATGTCCATAGTATTGTCTGACGACCAACCAGTTTACCAACGCCCGCGACGAATGTCCATGGCTGAAAAAAAGATTGTCCGCGACCAAATTAAAACAGCAGCGTCGGAAGCACCAGTAGCCGACTTCACGGTGCGCAACAACATTTTGTATAAACTCCAACAGGGTCGAGATTTATTAGTGATTCTAGAAGAAATGCAAATTAGCATACTCCAAGATATACACACTAAATGACACTATTCTGCTAAAAAGACAGAAGAAATTGCATTCCAAATTTTTTTCATTCCTAACCTACCGGAGTTGACACGCACAGTCGTAACAAACTGCGTTCCATGCATTTTAGCTTCTCGAAAGTTGGGAAAACAGGAAGGTTTTTTGCACTCGATCCCTAAAGGTGACAAGCCGCTCGACACTTATCATTGTGATTTTTTAGGCCCATTACATTCCACAAATAAAAATTATAATCACCTCTTTGCAGTAGTGGATGCTTTCACTAAATTTGTTTCGTTATATCCAGTCAAATCTGTGGCGGCGCAAGATGCACTAGATAAACTTAAATTACAACAAATTACATTTAGAAATCCCCGAAGAATAATCACAGATAAAGGACCCGCATTCACTTCTTCAGAATTTAAAAAGTATTGCGAACAAGAAAATATAGAACACCATCCCATTACTACCGGTGTAATGCGAGGAAATGGACAAATCGAAAGACAGCATAAAACGCTTATCCCTATTTTGACGGATTTATCTTTAGATGATCCAACGAAATTGTACAAACACGTACCAGCGGTACAAAGGATAATAAATAGCACGACTTCATCTGTAACGAAATTCTCCCCGTTCGAGCTGTTAACGGGTGTCAAGATGAAAAATAAAGACGACTTAATGATAAAACAACTCTTGGAAACGGAACATATCGAATTACACATGGATCATAAACAAAGAGTAGAGCATAGTGCAAAAGCCAACATTTTAAAACATCAGGAATTCAGCCGCGCCCAATATAATAAGAAAAGAAAACCCCCCACGGTATACAAGGTCAATGATCTAGTAGCAATACAACGTACACAGTTTGGAACTTGGTTAAAACTTCGACCCAAATATTTTGGACCATATAAGGTTACAGCCGTGAACCCTAATGACAGGTATAGGAAACCATGAAGGTCCCATTATCACAACGATATCAGTTGATCACATGAAACAGTGGCCTTCAATTTAAACAGTTGTGCAGTCCATGCTGCGATTTTTTTTCGCATGGCAAATCAATTTTTTTTTTATAAAATCAGCAAAACAGTGGTTTTTTTGTAGTTTTGCTTAAAACTTTTTAGTAAATCAGCAAAACAGTGCTTTTTTTGTAGTTTTGCTTAAAACATTTTAGTAAATCAGCAAAACAGTGCTTTTTTTGTAGTTTTGCTTAAAACTTTTTATTACAAGTGCAAAATAGTGCTTTTTTTTTAGTTTTGCATAAAACTTTTTTCCAGGCTGCCAAGCAGTGACTTTTTTTCATTTTGCATAAAACACTTTTGACTATCCAGAACTGTGCCAGCAATATTATTATTTTATTATTAAGTACCTGTTTTTATACATTTGAAAATTTTTACCTGTATTTTTATAATTTTATATGTTATATGTATAAGTATATTATTATTATGTGTCCCCCCCCCTCGCATATTTTTTTACAGAAGTAAGAGATGGCTGTCGAAAAAAAAAACCTTTTGGTGGAAAATCCATTTTTTTTTATTTGCTTAGACGAGGCAAACCTCATTTTTTTTATTTTTTATTCCCGAATGACTTTGGGATAAAAATGTTTTTTTTTTTTTTTTTACGAAATTCTACCTAAGATGAGGCAGATTTTAGTATGTTTTCGTGATGATAATATAATGGGCAGACGGCCTTTCAGATTATTTTTCATCCCTGATGATGGCTCATGAGAAAGACGGTCTCATGACGCAAATTGATATTATGCTGAGATTTTTTTTATTCTTTTTTTTTTTGGAGATATCCCACGGCAGCTCAGCATTAATTTACATAAAATTTATAATTATTTATTTTATTATTATTTGGCTCAATTTTCTTAATTATTTAATGACAGTTTTTTTTCTCCTTTGGATCTTAATTATTTTTTAAATAGTTTTTTTTTGTTGTTTTTGACATATCTTGTTGCTTATTTAACGCGCTGTCGAGGTCGACAAGCGGACAAGATGGCCGAGTGTGAGTTGTGGTTTTAGATTCCCATAAAACCTACTCATAGCAACAGGATATGATCAGCGCTTTTCCATGAGAACTTGTAACCGCAGAATAGCAGATGTATTGAATTTGCTGATATGCAGTTTGCATTCTCTTCGCTTGGAAACAAGTAACAAACGAGAGCAGATTTCATTCTGACGCGGCTCGCTCTAGACGAGAGCAGAGGCCGATCTCCGACGATTCTGTGAGTGCGTATGCTGCAGAAAAACCCCCTACCCTCCCGTACTTGTAAATATAATTTCTATTTAATATGTGAAACTATAACCTAGAATCATTAAACTCCTTTTTTCATTAACTACGATCTTATCTTTATATCATCCTTATATTACATTAAAATTAGGCAAAGATTTCTATTCGGAAGGAGTGATAACTAAAGAGTGGAATAATTGACAGCTAAGTATTATGCAGAAATATTTAAAATTTTTATTTTGCTAACGAAAAAAAAAAAGCCTTAAATTTCGCAAATAATGTATGGAATATAAATATGCGGATTAGAGTGACGGTGGAGAAGGGGGGGGGGCGCTACGGTTATTAGTATTAGGGTAAAATATTAGGGCTCCGGTACTTTTTTTTTAGAAATTAAGCCCTGGGTTTAACCCCTTGAAGGGCGGTGATGCCGCTACGGCATAGACTATTTTTAATTAATATTTGCCACATTGGCACCAGAATTTTTCAATGAAATCTTCACTTTTATTAAATACGCGAAAATATCGTTTTTCTTCTTTAGAAATAAATTTTCGTGTAAATACTGGTGTCATTCAATTATTTTAATATTTTACGAATGCAAGTACCTTGCCCCTGAAAGGGTTAAATGTGCACTACCTCTATTGTCAGTACCGAAATAAGTTCATCATAAACGGATTAGGATAAGATTTAAAAAAGCGTTATGCAGAATAGCAATATTTGATACTAGCTGACCCGCCCGACATTGCCCGGGCAGTCACTGTGCTGGGATTGTCATTGAAAACTATAACACTGGAGTAGTCTTCATAAAAAAACACTGAATAATGTGTATTTGGCATGCTCAAGAACGTTTAAATCAGTAATTTGGATTTCAGGAGCAACGCGCTCGCCCATGCGACGGTTATTAAGCCTATTTTGGCGATCGCTTATGCCCTGTCTTTCACCATGGAGGAAAGAGATAGATGGAGTTGCAGTATGCCTTAAAAAAGGTTTGCAATATGAAACCATTTATTGCTCAAATTTAAACGTCCAAGAAAGCCCAAGCAAATCAAGCACTTGGAAGGGATATTGTATTAATAATACGAATTCATAGAGATGAATCACAGCTGAAGTATATTTTAAGAAAAAAATGGTACATTTTTTAAAGGGCCTTTGTTGTGTTGTTATTTATTAAAATAAATGCTTGCTTTTAAAATAATTGGAATTGGAAAATTAGCAATAAAAAAATGTCAATGTAAGATTAAATAAAATATTGAAACATCTGATAAAAACTAAAAATTGTATTATTAAAAGTTTTCTTTCTTTAACCCTTTCCAACATAGATGAAAAATGTTTGTCTTCGGTTTGTATGGCCTTCTGGCCGAGCTCTAACTCTTGTAAATATACTGGGATCACCCTACATTTTTTATATGTTATTGACGTTTACTATAGCATGATCGCTATTGAAAAAAAAAGTGTGGCACTTATTTAAGTATTGCGCGGCAGCGCAATACTTATTTATTTCCAGTGTCACTGCTCAATGTTAATTTAACATGGAAAAGCCTATGAAGATCATCACTTTTTCATTTTTTCTTCCCACCTTATTGTCCCTGATGCCACTCATTTTTTATTCTTTACTAATTCTAATGATATTATAAATTTAAAGTGTAAAAACGTTTGTCTGACGTCAGAGTCAAAATGAATGGTAAAATGCCTTTGCATATGGGTAAACTATAACCCAGAGAGAAACATGGGCCAATTTTTTTTTTGCATTATTCAAATATTTTTCTTAATAATTCCAATTTTCGCTTTTTTCATTGAAAATCAATGGACATTTTTCATAGAAAATGTAACATTTTTACTTCATTGTTGCAAAAATTTCAAAATCCGTAATAGTAATTCATTTCTTTTTAGTTGAAAGATTTTCACGTAAAATATTAAATTGAGCTAGTTTTTTTTTTTTTTTTTTTTTTTTTCAAAAATTAAAAAGGTGAATATGGCGTCATAGTGGAAATAAAAAGGATATTTTCAGAATAAGTTTTTGCTTGGGTCAAGTTTATATTTTAGTAAAAATTTTCTAATGTATAGCTATTTTTACGCATGTAGCGAACTTAGTGGGAAATTAAATTTTAAAATGTATTTTTTTCCGAGATGAGAACTATTTATACCCCAAGTTAAACTTAGGTAATAATTTTCTGATGTGATTACATCACCCCTTGGGAGAGAATAAGGTTTAAAAATTTAAGTAAAACTATTAATTTTTATTTTTTACTGTGTCACAGCTATAATATTGTTAAATATTACCAGTAAGGATTCAACACAATTTACATTTACATTTATAGCTTTCCTGAGTGGGAAATAGGGTATCTAAATTTAAGTTAAGTTAATTTTTTATGTTTTGACTCGAAGAACTACCCGGCTTCGCCCGTGTCAATTATAAGGAGCCTTCCAGGTAAAATAAATTAAAACGAAATGATACGCCAATCACAATAACTGAAATTTGTGCATTCCCATCCACAAATCGTTATAAAGACAATCAAAAAACATGGCGTTGTTGTCTTGCAACCATAGTAAAATCCCTGAGCTTTAATAACAGAATGCACGTTTTCTTTGGCGGGTATAAGAGAAAAATATGTGATTTTTCCTGACAATACGAAAAAAAAAATACTTCCTCCAAATCGCGCAGCACTTAGTGAAATTCTCGTTTGTATGGTATTATCTACATTATAAAGTAAAAACACTATGTCAATGCCCATAAATTGTGCCCCATAAATTTGTAACCCATAAAATGTGCCCTTACTGCAGTTTTTCTAACTTTTAAACACCACACAATTTCATTTTTTACAATGTCGAATAGAAAAAAGTTCTCTCAAATGAAATTTGTTTGAAAATTGTACCTTAGTTTTCTGATTTTAATGGATTTTAAAGTAATCTTTAAGTATGGATATTTTTAAAGTTGAGTGCAACCCGATAACGAAAGATGAACCTGTTTACACTTAATGCAATAGTATAAAGAAAAGACATGTCTATGAGTAACGCTGGTATCATATTTTTGGTGGCAACAACCTAACACAACAAATTTCCCTTTTATTGCAGTTTAACGTCTAAACATTGTACATTCGATTGTTCCAACGTATTATAGAAAACAAAAGTACTTTCAGTAATATTTGTTTGTAATGTTTATCTCAATTTACGAATTTTTTTATGGGTTTTAAAATAATTTTTAAGCATGCATATTTTTTAAATATGCTTGCAACCCAAATACAAAATATTAATTCAATTGTTCAAAAACATTTCAAATAATTTAGAATTTGTTTGCTTTCGCGTAATATTCAATAACTAAATTGACAAACGAAACTAAAACGCCAAAAATAAAATAAAATAAAACACTAATTTAACAGATATCAAATCAAACTACTCAAAATAACCTGATAGGTATATAAAATTCAACTAGGAATTTCGTTCCGGATGCATATAACTTGAATTCTTCAGAACGGATTTCCATGCGACTTGCACTATTAGTTTTTTAGGGAAGATTTTAGTGCGTAACATATTGTTTTCCGTTGCTTAGTCATAGAATTATATAGGAGAAAGTTATATAATCATGTGAACGCAATTATGAAGGATTAGTTTTATTAGCTGAATGAAAATGCAGAACTATTTTTTATCTCTAAGTATATTGAAGGGTTTATCTTCAGTAATGGGGCTGTGGCTAGGGTATTCTTATTTTAATGAGTGTGCCTGACACCTATTATGGCATGCATCTTTGTTTAAAACAATATAGAATGACTTATGTCTTAAGCGACTATCTGGCTTGCAACATGATTACAAAATACTAACTTGCAATAATGCTTAAGGTGCTTCTCCAGTTTCCTGCTCAACAACGGGAAACTTTCTGACTCATTAAACGTAAAGGCTTAAAATTTGTAGTCCTGACTATTAAAGGGATTTGGAATTGAGTTTTTCCTTTTTTCATAAATAAATTACTTATCGAGTTATGAGCAATTGTGTTTGCGTGACGGCCGGTTTTTATCCTTTATTGCACTGTTGCGTCCGAAATTCAGTTCAAAACAGCAACTGAAAGATCTTATACCTTTACCAACATATGGAAACTATCTTTCGATTACATAGTTTCTAAATGAGAACTCCTGTCAATTTCATGCGTTTCCGAACAAAAATTAATTAAAAAATATATCAGAAAATAGCTCCTTTGGATTTGAGAACAGCCTTAACTTTATGAACAGCCGTAATCTGACGTTTATGAAAAAACTCACATTTTTAGTTTTAATTTTGGAACTCGCGGAATTTAAATTCAAAAAAAGGATGTTCTTTTGACACATTGTAGTAATTTTTTTAACTTTTAAAATTAAAATACATGTTTTCGTTGCAGCGCGTAACAAAAGTATACAATATCTTCCACAATAAGGAGGAAAATGGAAAAAAAACATCCAAATGAGGTAATAGTTACTAAAACTTTACTTGGAAAATTTGAAAAGTTGTTGAAATTAAATCTACAATGATAAGATCAAATGATGTCATTTTCCATAAATTTTAAATCAAGAAATCTAACAAGAATTTTTTTGAAAATGTAAATAACCGCTCTCTTTTTGCTATAAATCGCAGAAAATGTTAGCACTGATTCTAAACCAATACAACACTTAGCGATAATGTATAGCTATAAGATATGGCTGTAGTATACAATCGAAGTTGTAAGCAAAATATGGGAGCCATACGTTTACAATGAGTTTGATTACGCGTTGAAAAGATTCGATAGAATGTGACGTCATATCTAGACTTTTTTTTCTTTTTCTTAAAATGTTTTAATGATATTTGACTGTTTGTATTAAAATAGATGTTTTAATTAAAAAAAAAAAAAAAACATTCAAATTGAGGTGCTACGTTATTTTTCCCGCTCTTACAGTTAAAGTTTTTATTTTATATACAAAAAAAATGTAAATTTTCTGTTTAGAATGACGTCAGTATCAAACACGCAAAAATATAGCAAGAAAATCTGAATTTTTATTGGCAAATAGAAACAAAATACACGCGTTATCCTTATTTTTTTCACATTATTGTGTCATTTTTTAGGGTTTGGCAACAGGAAAGAAACGTTTGAATTAAAAAAGATTTATAAAGAGATATTTCTATAATGTTAAATTATCGAAGTGGTAGAAAAAAGGGATAAATAGTGGTCTGATAATTTTTTATCATTGCCTATGTACATGAAGTTTCGTGCAAATCGGTCAAAAATTAAAGATTTGTATAAAGGACATACACACAGAGAACGGCTTTTATATATATACTAGCAGATCTACCCGGCTTCGCTCGTGTCAATAATAATGTTCCACCCGGGTAAAATACAATAAAATGAAATAATACGGCAGTGACAATAACTGAGATTGGTGCATTACCGTCCACGAATCGTTAAAAGACCGATAAGAAATATAAGTAAAATAGTTTTAATTGCGCATACTATTAACTATACCATAATAATGTATATTCCAAACAAATGTCATGACATATATTAAAGTACAATTATTTGCTTAAAAAGCGTCATTTAAATAATAAAAAAAAACATTAAAAATATTAAAAATTTACATGTTTCGACTCTTTTATTGAGTCATCTTCAGAATATATATATATATATATAAACTACAAACACAATGCCAATTGTGACATTATACTGATGATGGCAATGACCTAATCGATAAATTTTGACTTTACTAAAATTTTTTTAACTGATGATCATCATACAATTTCGTTTTTCACACTGTCGAATAGAAAAAGCTTCTGTCAAATGAAATATATTTGAAAATTGTACCTCAATTTTTTCATGTGAATTGATTTTAAAGTAATTTTCAATCATGGATATTTTTGATTTGCATGCAGCCAGGGATAAGATTTCCGCATTTTTTCACACCAGTATTTTGTTAGAGTAAATGATATTTCATTTAATCGGGACACTCTCTTGATTTAACAGAACAACATTTTCTTTAAGAATATACCGGTGTGCAAAAACGTGGAAATCTCATCCCTACATGCAGCCCAATTACGAAAGATATACCTGTTTGCTCTTAATGCAATATTATAAAGTAAAGACATTGATGAACTATGAGTAACTCTAGCATCATATTGTTGGTGGCAATAACCTAACCCAACCATAAATTTAACTTTTACTGCAATTTGACCTTTAAACATCGCACATTTGATTATTCCAAAATCTAATAGAATACAAAAAGTACTTTCAGCAATTTTTTTTTTTTGAAAAACTTATCTCAATTTACGGATTGTTTATCCATTTTAAAGTAATTTTCAATCACGGATATATTTTTAAATATACATGTAACCCAATTCAGAAAGATATATCCGTTTGCTATTAATGCAATATTATGAAGAAAAGACATATCTATGAGTAACGCCTAGCACCATATTGTTGGTAGCAACAACCTAACCGTACCATAAATTACGCTTTTACTGCAATTTGATCTCTAAACATCATGCATCCCATTATTTAAACGTCTAACAAAAAAGTCTGTGAGTCATGAAATTTTGTTTAAAAAAGAAAAAAAGCTTACCCTAAAAAATAGTAGCTATAATTTCTATTTAATGTAAATCGTACCAAAATCGTATTTTATATAACCGTATTCGATACAAATCGTAGAATGTTATCACTGCATTTCAGGTATTAAAACATTTATCTAAATGATATAATTAAAGATTACAAAGAAAGAGGGAATAAATTGTAGCATCCAGTTTTTAGAGCCAGTTTGAAATTATATTGATGACATTGACGTCATATCTAGCAAACGATTTTTTTTTTTTTTTACTATTATCATTTTCCTTATTTGATTCTTGATATTGAAACGACTTCATTAAAATAGATTTTTTAACATTCAACTAAAGTACTTCTAAGGTCATTTTAAAACATGCTTAGTTAAAGTTTTTATATATATATATGAAAAATGTGCATTTTCTGATTAGAATGACGTCGATTTCAAAAATGTAAAAATATAGCAGTCGAGTCTGAATTTTTATTGGCTAATAAAACAAAGTACTCGATTTATCAATTTTTTTTAAAATTAATGAGCAGTTTTTTAGATGCGTGGCAACAGGAAAGAAGCTATTGAATTTGAAAATTTAAAATGAGATATTTCTATAATGTTAAATTATGAAAGATGATAGAAAAAAGGAATAAATATTGGTCTGAGGATTTTTTAAAGGTGACAGGGATCTATTCCACGTTCTAAAGCCTATGTACAGCAAGTTTCGTGCAAATCGGTCAAAAATTAAAGATTTGTATAATGGACGTACACACAGAGAACGTCTTTTATATATACGAGTTAGAACCCGTCGAAATTCGACGAATTAAAATGTTTAGAGTAGTCCTGTTAGATCGAATTTATAATAATTCCACAAAAATAATTACAATAAAAAATTGTCTTGCATTGATTATCTAACTCTTAAAATAAATAATGTTTTTAATTTAAAATTACCAAAATATTATTTCCAAAAACTTCAACTGCTTAAATTATTGAAAAATTAAACTGTATTCGAATACGTAATCAAGATGAGTAATTATGTTGAAGTTATCGATTGAGGCTCTTATACGTTTGTTTTTACGGGAGGAAAAATCAGTAAAAACGATTTCGCTTTGTCACATCATAAAATGTCCCTCCATAAAATCTAAACTGTACATTATTTTCACATTCTCAAAATTTACATACGTACCACTCAAATTCACAATTTAAAAGTATTTTAACGCGCAATACATTATTAATGAATGTATTTTCAAACTTAAAGTCACGTTTGCCCGATACAACTTTTCATGTGAACATTCGCATTAAATTTAAGTTCTAATCTCGTACCCGCGAAAATTTACCATTGAGAAATTTGCCTTTAGTTGCCATAGTATTGGCCATTTCGTATTGGTCAAATATTTAGTTTTATCAAAGAAAATGATCGTTTGTTTTAAATATGACATCCTTTTTACTCACTGAATCATTTTGCCGAGCGGCTCAAACTCAGTATCAGCGTAATTTAAAAACATTAAAATATCTTCTTCAATCTTTGGATTTATGAAGAAGAATGCGTGTTTTTTTTTTTGTTTTTTGTTTTTTTTTTGTTGTTTTTTTTTTTTTTAATGGCTGACGTAATTTTCTGTTCAAAAATTAGAAATAAGTTACTTTTATTTGCAATGTGAAAATGGCATCAATAAGGATATAATCAATAAAAATCGTGTTTTTTTTTTTTTAATGGCTGACGTAATTTTCTGTTCAAAAATTAGAAATAAGTTACTTTTATTTGCAATGTGAAAATGGCATCAATAAGGATATAATCAATAAAAATAAATAAACCATGACTATTTTCCATTTACTTTTAATAGAAATGGAGTACTTCAGTTGCCACAGTTACAAAATTAGTACTAAAAACTATAAAAAAATTAATATCTCAAAAATAAATTGAGATAGATCTTTCACACAAATTTCATTTAAAAGAACATTTTTTCCCTATTCGACGGTGTAAAAATTAAAACTGTGCGATGTTTAGAAGTTTAAAAACTTTCAGTAGCGAAAATTGCATAACTGAAATTTCATTTCAAATTTCAAAGTGTTGCCATTCGCAGAATGACGTATGCGTTACGCACAGATATGTTTGTCCTTTATAATATAGATAGATAGATTATAGATTTTTTACATTCAGATTGGAAGTTTTTGTCCAAACTACCACAACATTCATTACTACAGTGGTGAAATATTTTGAATTACATATTGGTAAACTGCATCCCACATTGTGATGCAATACCGCATACATCAAAGCCTGATGATGATATTCTCTATTAATTTTGAAATGCGTTCGTCTGAGTGGTGCAGTTATTAAAAAACTTGATATATTGAACAAAAACATAATCTGAAGAAGAAATTAAAAAAACAAAATTTCTTTCCTACATTGTTTAAGGCCGAGAAGGGGCAGATATTAAGTTATTTCATTCAATTAGTTCTACAGTTAATGTTAAATTTTTGTAACAAATTAGTTAAGCCAATTGAAGATTTAAAAAAAAATCATACAATATGATACTTAAAACACCCTAAAAAATAGATTCCGTTCAAATGAAATCGAAATAAATCTTAGACATTTTTTTAAGTTTTATATTTTGCATGCATCTTATCATTTTATGCACAATTGTCATAAACATAATACAAAATCTGCAATACAAATATTTTCAATTAAAAATGGAAGAAGTCTAAGATTTATTTCGATTTCATTTGAACGGAATCTATTTTTTTAGGGTGTTTTAAGTATCATATTGTATGATTTTTTTTTTTTTTTTTAATCTTGAATTGGCTTAACTAATTTGTTACAAAAATTTAACATTAAATGTAGAACTAATTGAATGAAATAACTTAATATCTGCCCCTTCTCGGCCTTAAACAATGTAGGAAATAAATTTTGTTTTTTTAATTTGTTCTTCAGATTATGTTTTTGTTTAATAGTTCATTTGCATGGGCAGTTAAAAGTACTTTGTTACATTACGCTCAATGGGAAAAATCGTTTCAAGTGCATTTTAATGATGCTAGACAATTTAAAACATAAAGAAACTGATATGCGTTTATAAAGTGCAGTAAAACATGCATTTCGTAGAATATGGGGTTTGCAAAGCATTTATTATTCATTTACAGGGCACACAAAATTATTCCGTTATATAATGATATATGGGGGGGGGGACTGTTTACAGCGATATTATGTTACTGAAATATAATGGAATAGACATAAATTACTCAGATTTACTACAATGTACTTGCGGTGAAATATGATGTCCATAGCATTTATCGTTCATTTACAAGGACACACAAAAGATTCGGATGCACTACTGTATCTAAAGTTCTTGTCAGTATACCACACAAATTTTGTGGGCGTTCTATCACAAGAACTATTGCACAGAATTTAATAAAAATTTATATTCATGTAGTCCCTAATATAAATTGGTGCTGATTAGTTTTTGGTGTAAATCACCCAACAGGTGGCATTGCTATACTGCATTTTTCGCGATTTCAGCAGTAGTTGTATCTCAAGAACTAATACACGGATTTTCATCAAACTTCAGTTTCAGTGGTCCTTAATAGGAGTTGGTGCTGATTACGTTTTGGTGTTAATCGTCCAATAGGTGGCGCTGCTATGCTAGAATTTTCATGATTTTCGCAATGGCTCTATCTCAAAAACTGATGCACGGATTCTCTCCCAAACTTCAGATTCAGTTTAACGTTGACATATGTTGTTGTTTGGTGGTTTTGGTGTATCATAGGTTTTGGTGTAAAGCACCAAATAGGTGGTGCTGCTGGGCTGCAGTTTGCTGGATTTACACGATTTCAGGGATAGTCATATCTCAAGAACTAATGAACGGAATTTCGTATCTTTAGAATCCTCATGATGGGTATAGACTGCCATTTAATTTTGGCAGTGTGCTAGCGAATTTTGAACTATTAACATGTATGAGATTTTGGGATTGGTAAAGATGGAAGTTTTTTTTTTTTTTTTTTTGTGTCAATTTTCTGAATTGAAAAAGTTATTCTTGAGAAATACATAACAAATTTGTTCAAATGCGAGCTAAGCATTTATTGATAATAATTTTATTCTTACAGCTAAAATTTTCCTATCAGGTGAACGTATTTTTTTGCAAATAATAATGTTTCAAAACTCAAGTAATTCAAACTAATTAATGGAGTTTCTTTGATGGAATGAAATTTTATAATTGCGCTTTAAATAGGCCACCATTTTTGACTATATCAATCGCTACTAATTTAATTAAACGTCTTTATTTGTTTTTAACAGCATATTAATAATTGCATGTAAATAGATAAAATATAATGACGAAAGCATTCTTTTAAAATTATATATGGGAGCTTAAATTCAAATACTAATCGAAAATCTAGATTTTCGAGTGCAAACGATTTTAGGACAATAACGAAAGAATGTTACCCTTTTACGTAAAATCTAAAAGACGCTTCTGATATTTATATTTGAAATACATATAATAAAATAATCATATAATTCTGTGAAGTGATATATTAGTATCTTTGATACATTCTGATCTAGTACTACATCCTATAACAGCGCATAAGTCATTTTTAATCGAAATTTTAATCATATCTTGAAAAACAATTTTCGACGGTAAAAAATGAAAGCAAAGAAATACAGGTTTAAACCGGTTTGAATTGATAGACGTGTCAAAGCACGTGGTTTTGTTTGGGCTTTCTGTAGCGTTTGTTTAGGATTACTTTTTTGGCATCACCTCCAACTACCTTACTGCAACTCCATTTATCTCATTCCTCCAAGGCCTTTCACAATAACCAATGAGATGCGTTTCTCTGGCGTTGCCATTAAACAATAACAAATAATCGCAATTTCTGTGCCAGGTACGTTAGCGTAATATATATATATAGATTATTTAGCATTCATATCTCTTTGAGCTTTTATGGTCTACCCATTCAAACTTTTGTTGCATATACAGCTATACCCAAACCTACGTCTTTACAAAGCATTATTATTCTTTTAGCAATGATTTTGTTTAAATAATACAGTTAATAATTCATATATTTATTGCACGGAAACCTCTCGGCGCGTTTAATACTCACACTGGACCATTTATTTTATTATTATTATTATTATTATTATTTTTTTTTTTGTACAAAAAATTCTTTCAGTTTTTTGTTTATATCATGTAGTGTTTTCTACAAAATTTAATGTCAGTTTCAGAAAATCTGAAAAAATGTTGTAGAGGCAATATGGGGTAAATGAAATATAAATATATTAAATATTTGATCACATGTGATAGGTTAAATGAAATATTTTTTTTATCTGCGCATGCTCGCACGATTTAAAAAATAAAATCATGATTTGATAGTTAACTCTATGGAGCAACTCTTAAAATAAAGCCAGTCAAATATCGTGAAAATTCAGATAGATATCGGCAATAAACGGAGCTGACTTTTGGTTGTTCTCTAAAAACAGCCAAATGATAAGGAGTTTTCCATACATTGTCGTTTTTTACCCTTCCTTTTTTCTTTTCCTTTTTTATTGATGATTTAGTTCTTCTTGGAAAACCACCAGAACAAGCCTATTCCAAGAAAGAAAAAGTATCCAAAACCAACCATTTCTTTTAAATATATTCGTTGACATTCATTAAGTACAAACTCCTTTGCTGAAAGCCAGATAATTAATAGTTACAATTTGTGGAAAATCCCTTATCGTTCAGCAGCTTTTAGAGGGCAATTGCAAATTCGTTCCCTCTATTGCCTATATGTTTCTGAATTTTCAAGATATTTGACTGGCCTTTTTTATGATTTGCTTCATAGCGTAGATTATCAAATCATGAAAAAAAAAAAAAAAAAAAAAAAAAAAAAAAAAAAGAATTAACGTGCGCGCATGCGCATATAAAAAATATTTCATTCAACTGCTCATATTCCATCAGATATTTAATATATTTACATTACAATTAGAACATATTATTTCTACTGTATTTTGTCAATTTTTTTAAACTGCGATTAATTTTTGTAAAAAAAAAAACCCTGTATGATATAAACAAAAGACATGCAAGACATGCATTTAACTTGAAAAATTGATATATCTCCATGAATATACTTTCTATTTTTCCACAAATGAATACATATATTGTAAAATATTCATATATTAGTTAGCTATAGCGATAGATAATTTTGTGTATTTTATTTTACAGGGTGATTCCAAACATTATTATTTTCCTTAGATTCTTTGTTGGCCCCCTAATTGCCCATCTGATGAAATCGCCGTTGATAAATATGAAATCAAACATATCTATATATATAAAAGCCGTGCTCTTTGTGTATATCCTTTATACAAATCTTCAATTTTTGACCGATTTGCACGAAACTTGCTGTACATGCGCTTCAGAACGTGGAAAACATCACTGTCTACTTTAAAAAATCATCAGACCATTATTTATCCCTTTTTTCTACCAACTTCCATAATTTAACATATAGAAATATCTCTTTTTACATTTCTAATTAAATCTTTTCTTTCCGATTGCCACAACCTAAAAAACGGTGCAATAATGAAAAAACTTGATAACGCGTGTACTTTATTTTTATAAGATAACTAGCAAGTCCCGCGGCTTTGCTCGCGTAATATATGAAATATGCCAAGTGATACTCATATGTCTAATTTTTAGTAAAAGGTACTAACTAAATTTTTACTTATTACTTTTAAGAATATTTCAAAAATTACTATTTAAAACACAGTTTGATTAAACATCATTATTGCACTGCATTAGGCAGAAATGAGACTTAAATTAATAAAACTAAATAAATGATAATTTAGAAAATAATTTGAAACCTTTATGCTCATTTAATACGCTCATTTCAGATTTCATTTGAAGTTTTGAATTTTTAAGAAAGCATCTTCTTACATCTTAAAATTAACTTTCATGTCAAATTCCAAGTCCTACCATCTCTCTCAACAGAAAGGGCTATGTTGAATTAGGAACTATCACTATTAATTTGCCAAAATTAATTTTGAAATAGGTTTGTTATTTTTAATATTGCACAGAAATGTAACTTAGAAAGCTTTTAAAGGCCTTTAATAGAACGTTTGTTGTTCCTGTAAACCCCAGGTTGTAGAATCATCGGCCTGTGTAGGATCAGAGACTGTTACTATTGATTCGCAACTATTACTTTTATAATCGGTTTATATTCCCTGAAATTGCATACAAATCGTAATTTCGGACTTCTTTAGAATGCTTTTCACACCTCCCCTTCGCTTCACCCCTTTTTAATTCGAATTTATTTTCGACAGTCCTTCGAGGCATTTATATTTTATAACTATCATGCCATATTTAAAGTTTCTAGCCTTTTCAGTATCACAGAAATCGAAATTTAGAAAGTATTTAGCTCCTGCAACCCTCTGGTGGTAGTGGCACAGATATAAAATATAGCTTATGTTTGAGCAGGTTCTAACACCAACAATTTGTCATCATTATTTTTTTTTTAATCGGTTTAGTATTTGATAAGATTGCATAAAAATTGTAATTTATAACGCTTTTCACTTACTTCAACTTTTTAAATTTGGAATTTACTTTCGACTGTTCTTAGAAAGCAGTTGCACCTTGTAAGTAAATAACATGCCATAATTCAAAATGTTAGACCCCTCAGTTGTGCAAAAAACGCAAATTAGAACATGTTTTGCTTTTGCAACACTCAGATGGTAGTGACAGCAACATATAATATAACCTATGTTATAGCAGAGACTATCACCATTGATTTGCAACCATTAATTTTGAAATAGCTTTGGTATTTCCTGAGATTGAGTATAAATCGCAATTTAGAACGTTTTTAGAACGCTTTTCGCGCATTTTCACACCTTTTTAAATTTCTAATTTTTTTCGAAACTGTTCTTAAAGATCATTTATGTCTAATAAATATGTACCTTGCCTAATTTTAAGTTGCTAGCCCGTACCTATCACAGAAATAAAAAATTTAGAACGCTTTTTTGCTCGTGCACGGTCTAGGTGATAGTGATACCGAACTAAAATAGCGTCTGTGTTAGAGCAGAGTCTGTCAGCATCAATTTCCTATCATTTCTTTTGAAATCAGTTTGATTCTTCCTGAGATATCGCTGACAAATCGGCATTTAGAACGTTTTTAGAACGCTTTTCGCGCATTTTGCTCCTGCATTTCCTCTGGGGTAGTGGAATCAGATATAAAATATAGCCTAACTTGGAGCGAGATCTGTCAGCATAATTTTTACACCATTATATTTGAATTCGGTTCAGTACTTCCTAAGATTGCACAGAAATCGCAATTTAGAACGTTTTTTAGAACGCTTTTTGTGCATTTTCACCCCTTTTAAATTTCGAATTGTTTAAGAACTGTTCTTAGACATCATTTCTATCTTATAAGTAGCTAATATTTCAAATTTCATATTTCTAGGCCCTTCAGTAACACATAAATCACATTTTTAGAACGTTTTTTGATCCTGCACCCCCTTTGGGGTAGTGGCACAGACCTAAAACATAGCCTATCTTGGAGCAAGCGTTGTCACCATCATTTTGACACAAATATTTTTTAAATCGGTTAGGTATTTCCTGAGATTATGTAGAAACTACCATTTAGAACGTTTTTTAGAACGCTTTTTGTGCACTTTCACCCCTTTTAAATTTCGAATTTTTTAAGAACTGTTCTTAGACATCATTTATATCTTATAAGTAACTAATATTCCAAATTTCATATTTCTAGACCCTTCAGTAACGCAAAAATCGCGTTTTTAGAACGTTTTTGGCTCCTTCACACCCTTTGGGGTAGTGGCACCGATATAAAATATAGCCTATGTTCTAAATTGGACTAACATCATCATTTTGATACCATTACTTTTGGAATCGGTTCGGAAGTTCCAGAGCTTACCTCCTACAAATAAACAATTTTTACCCCTTTATAACATGAGTATAGAAGATAAAAATTCAGGCTCAATCGTTATAATTTTGCATTTCCGAAATGGTTGTCATTCAATCAGAAAATGCACATTATTCATAAATAAAATAAAAACTTTACCTAAACGCAGGGGTCGTACTCTATATGAAAAATTTCAGGACAATTACCAGTATTTGTTTAAAGAAAAATAAATGTGGGTGAAACGCGAAAAATATCGCCTTATTTAAAAGGAGATTTTCTGTAGCAAAAATAGTAGTACCGAAGAATTTCCTGGTCGTGAAATTTCAGGACAAGTACGACCCCTGCTAAACGTGTGTTCATATGAGTAGTATCTTCATGTAAATTTTTTTAAGTTAAAAAATCTATTTTAATACATGCGTTTAAATTTCAAGAAAACAATTTAGGAAAAAAAATCGTTTGGTAGATATGACGTTGTAAGAACTTTACTAATTACCCCTAAAGATTATTTATTCACGAACTATTAATTCGGGAGAAGATCCCCCTGGGGTCTTCTGGACTTTCCCACGCTAAGAGGAATCTCATAAACTCATAGTTCATCTCTAAAGAAAGCTATGGTGCCGTCGAGTCTGCAAATATGAATGGAACTGGCAGTACAATTTCGTTCCGGCGCTAACTTAACATTCCATTGAATTGCACAGAGAGCAGGTGTTTCAGCCGTCCAGTAAGTGAGCGGTGGCAACGGTTGAGGGGGAGAAAAGACGATTTCTCCTAGGGCGGCGAGCTTCAGCCTTCGAGAAATAGGCGGTGGCATCGGCTAAGAGGGAAAAAGACGAGTTTTCCCTAGGACCGAGGGTTTCAGCCTTGGAGAGAGGCGAGGTGGCAACGCGGGAGGAAAAAAGAAGGAGTTGAGAAGTGAGAGAGCGAGGACGCTGGCGAGGAGGTCTTGCTGGACCTAGTGGTGAATGAGCGAAGCGAGGAGATGAGATAGATGGTCGCCTGACCAGTCTTTTCTCCGATTGAAGCACTATATCTGTGGAAGCAGCCCGTTGATGGAACTTTTTATCCTGTAAAAATGACGAGAACCCAAACCAATATTGTTTAACTTGTAAATATTCATAACTTAATCGAGACTAAATAAAGGACTTAGATTTTGATAACTTACGCTACCATAGACTCTTGTCCAGTGATATCTAAGTCCCTACAACGTCAATATCTAATATAAACTGACATCACTCTCTAATGATATTTTATTCTGAGGGGGAAATCTTGATCTTCTGAAATTAATCCATATTATTACCATCCATTGAAGCCACGCGAAATAAAATGTCAGTAAATGTTAGGTCATTTGCATGCATTTATTGCTTTATTCCGCGTATTGTAATGGAATCGTGACATTTTGTTACACTCGCTAAGAAAACAAGCATTCTGATTTTAGAAGCCGAAACATTTTACTACATTACGTCAAAATGACTTTTTTTATCCAGAAACTCGAATTTTGCGAGTCTTAAATTAAAACAAGTTGAGGCTTTTCACAAAAGTCAGGTAAAGCATTATTGCATTTTAGTATTCCGTAATCGAGTCATATGTCAAGTATTCGCTAAAAGCATGAACGATGCTCTACATTTTTAAGCAATAGTTCATGCCATAAAAGGTTTAAGTCACATTAGTTACAGTACGCCAAAGACGTACAGCCTGATTATCGAAAATTAATCCATTCGCACTTACGAAGATAAAAATGGTTCAGCATTTTTTTATTTTGTTTATTATTCAATAGCGAAATTAGAAGTTAGCAGAAAAAAAAAACAACAAGATTAATAGGTATTTAATTGTACTACTGAATTTTTCATATTTAAAATAAAACTTTAACGATAAGTACTTTGAATAGACGTACAAACTTAATTTAAATATATTTTGAAGATAAAATGTTTAATATAATTTTGAATAGTTTAATATCAGATCTGTTAAATTCGTATTATATTTTTTTATGGGTTTTCATTTCGTTTGCTGATTTAGTTATGGAATATTTCACGAAAAAACTCCCAAATAATGTATTATTTACATTGTCTTAAGAGCAATCAGGTTCATCTTTTGTAATTGGTTTGCGCAAATATTTAAAAAATATTCTTGCTTTAAAAATTACTATGAAACACATAAAAAATCAGTAAAATGAAAATCACTTTTCAAATAAATAGCATTGAATGTACTTTTTGCTTTCTATTAGACGTTGAAAAAATCGAATATGTGATGTTTAGAAGTAAACAAAATTGCAGTAAAAGCAAAATTTATGAGTTAGGTCATTTCCCCCGAAAATATGATGCCAGCGTTACTCATGGACACGGGGATCATTAATATTGCATTCAGACTAAATGAGTTCTGTTTTCGTAATTTTGGGTTGCAAATTTAGAAGATCCCTGCTTGAAAATTAATTTAAAATCGATTAAATTCAGAAAATTGTATCTCATTTTTAAGATTTTTAATGATCAGTATTGAAATCAGAACCAATTAAAAGATGAAAATTGAGATACAATTTTTAAATAAATTTCATTTGAAAGCATGTTTTCTATTTAGTGTAAGAAATTAAATTGTGCTTGTTTAGAAGTTAAGAAAAATCACAATAAAGCACAATTTATGGGTTAGGTCGTTGATAACATCAGTACGATTTAAAAAATTTACGTTTCTCACTAACATAAATTTTACATTATAATGTATATATATGCTATACCAACGAGAATTTTACTAAATAGTACGCCAATTGGTTGATGTTTTTTCTTCGGCTTATCGGGAAAATAATATATTTTTCTGTTACACCAGCCAAGAAAACGAGGATTCTGATATTTAAAGCTGGGGGATTTTACTCTGTTTGCGATACAAACGTCGCGATTTCTGATAATTTTTATAATGATTTTGTGCACGAAAATGAGCAAATATCGGTTATTATTGCTGTATTATTTTATTTTAATTTATTATACTCGGAAGGCCCCTCATAACTGACACGGGCAACCCCGGGTAGTTCTGCTAGTTCTTCATAATCCCGAAGTTCCAGAAAAATCTGACAAATATATTTTTAAATATTCGACAAAATGTGTAAAATTGAAAGTGTTCGGTGATTAATGGCCATATGGTCTATATACTTTTTGTACAATTTTGTTAACAAAACACGCATATCAAAGAGTGCATTGTGTGCCTTGCTTGTTTACAAAAATAAAACAGCCTAGAAAATTTCTAACTTTATACCATTTTTATGCTGCAAAATATTTGAACAATTAGAAATCACAATTATTTTATTATAGTTTAACTCAAAAGTAAAAACAAAAACATGTTTTATACGACTTTCTTTTGTTTTTTAACTTTAGCACAGTGTTTTTTAACCTTTTTATACGTACTGTCAAGCGAAATAAGATTTATATTATAATCGACAAACTACTATGATTGAAATAAAAATGTACATAGTGCTTTTATTTATAAATTAATTAACACTTTATATTTTTAGAAAATGTTTTTAATGTTTTGTCTAAGTAAATTTTAAATATTAATTATTCTTTTAAATATTATTATTTTTATAGTCAATTGAAATACTTCACGAATTCATGATCACTTGCTATTCACTTTCACGATTCACTTTCAATATCCGCGGATTCCGGGTTGAGGATACCTCATTTAGTTTATGTTTTCAAGAAACAGCGGTACCACAGCTTGGATTACTACATTAAAGAAGCTTGGGTTTGATACTCTGAATTAATTTTCATCTATCCTCGCATGTCGTTATTTTCTATAATTTATGACAGGAAAAACGAAATAGAAAACACGTCTCTGGTGACTACAGTTTAAATGACATTCTGCTAAAAGTATGAACACGATATCTCTTATTTGACCCCTTGAGGGGCTGTCTGATGCATTATACCCCACCTAATTTAAATTAAGATTTGAGCCAAAAACTTTTAACTAAGTTTTACATTTATAACTTTGATGGAAAATAGATGAAAAATTGCTTTTCCTTATTTTAAAATAACTTCTTTTCCAAATTTGCGAAGGGAATTCAGCATTACACAAACGCAATTCCTTGCTCATCAAATGTTTAAGATTTAAGATACAACAGCATAAATTACATTTATAGTTGTATTACTATCTAAATCGCGTTTGTTACTATAATTCTCATAGTATAATATATACATTTTTTATATATATATTTATATATTTATAATATATTTTTTAATCGTAAGAAAAACATTGAAATACTTTAAATTAATTATTTTTTGAACTGCTTATTATTTTTTAATGATGTTATGTCATTTCAAGTAAAACATTTTTTTTTAATTCAATTTGTCACGTGAACGTTAAAAAAAGATTCGCCATCTCCGTGAAAGGGATTAATTATGATTTCGTTAATTTTCCATATTTTTGTCGGATTGCATAAATCACATATTAATCCAAAATAGTATGAGTTTTATTGTACTAAAAACCCGTTACAATTTCTAAAAAAGAAAGAGTTATTAATGTCATAATATGTTGAAAAAAATATATAAAATTTGGATATAGTCTAGTGTTAATTAAATGTTTGCATCAATAAATCGATAGTAACATAAATAAATATTTCGGTTATTCGAATCCATTAAAAACATTTTAATAATCTATTTCCATTTAGAAAATCATGGAAATCTGAATAACTTTTTTACAAAGACTTAGAAAGGCAAATCTCTATTTCTGATTTCCCAGATATATCATAAGCAAAGTAATAAAAGGAATTCCTATCACAAAGTTACTAAAAATTCTCCGCCAAATCTCAGATTCAAGGTAATCGTTCCAAGCGCGTATATCAGCGTTAGAAATTTTAATATTTAAGTAAAATTGGTTTCGTTTTAAAATTTCTATAGTTAATATTTTCTGTACGTTAGTCGGAAATTTTATCTGTTATGACAAATGTAATATCAGTTTTCAGAGTTCAGGCGTATTTGTCAAAATTTGAGAGTTGTACATAAAGTTTCATTATGTTCAATATTATTTCATTTTGAAAACATATCTTACGAAATGTTAACTGTGTGCTATTTAATATTTATTTTATTCTCATAAAAGTTTTCTTTCAGATTTAATTACAATTTAAAAAAAAAAAAGTTTAATCTTCAAAATAAAACAAAGTTATCACCCCTAATCGTTCTACAACAGTTCATCGTATAAAAAGTCCTTCCGGCCAGTGCCGGGAGGAAGAGGTAGCTTTCAAATTCCTTATTTTAAAAAAGCCAACTTATATTATTCAAACACACGAAGCTCAATTTAGTGGAAACCGAATATAGGAGATTCAATACTATTTTTTATCAATGCTAAATCATTATCAATGAGAATTTCGCGAAATTAATCAGCTTTATCCAAGCTGCTTTTATTTAAAGTAACTTATATTTGGCTGAGATGTTGATGTATACTATCCACATGCCTTCTTACATGGAAATAGGCGAATACGTATGTTATCGCGTGACAAATACAAGATCGTTTCAAAATGTTAGCCATACTAGAAATTCAAAGTGCTATAATTCAACCATTTTTTTTTAAAATATAAACAAAAGAACAAATTTTCAGAAACAAAATCTGCTCCGGAATCTTTGTATCAAGTCCAAACAAAAAAAAAAAAAAAAAAAAAACTTTTTCATTTTCCAATTTTTTAATACCTCATTTTAAATTTTAAATTATTTTTTTTTTAAATGGCAACCCTTTTGATACAAGATGGCGAATGAAACTGGCCAACGAACTCGGTCGAGACATTGGAATACACTATGTACAGACCAAGTAACATCCAAATCGGTTCATGAATAAGTTTGTTATCGCGTGACAAAAATGAGGTCGTTTTAAAATGTCAGCCACAATAGAAATTCAAAATGCTATAACTCAGCCATTTTTTTTAGATATAGACGAAACAAAAACTATTCCGGAATCTTTGTATTAAGGTCAAACGCATAAAAAAAAAAAATCTTTTTCATTTTCCAATTTTTTGGTATCTCATATTAAATTTTAATTTTTTTTAATTTTTTTAAATGGCCGCCATTTTGAAACAAGACGGCGGATGAAGCTGGCCAACGAACTCGGTCGAGATATTTGTATGTACTGTATACACAACAATGTGTACATCCAAATCGGTTTATAAATGCGCCTGTTATCACGTGACAAATATCAGGACGTTTCAAAATGTCAGCCACGCTAGAAATTCAAAATGCTATAACTCAGCCATTTTTTAAGATATAGACGAAATAAAAACTGCTCCCGAATCTTTGTATCAAGGTGAAATACATAAGAAAAAATATTTTTTCAATTTTCAATTTTTTGGTACCACATTTAATATAAATTTTTTTCTTAAAAATTTAAATGGCTGCCATTTTTAAACAAGATGGCGGATGAAGCTGGCCAACGAACTCGGTCGAGACATTGGTATATACTATGTACAAACGAAGTTACTTCCAAATCGGTTCATAAATACGCCTTTTATCGCGTGACTTAATTCAGGACGTTTCAAAATATCAGCCACGCTAGAAATTCAAAATGCTATAACTCAGCCATTTTTTAAGATATAGACGAAACAGAAACTGCTCCGGAATCTTTGTATAAAGGTCAAATACATAAGAAAAAAATATTTTTCCATTTCCAATTCTTTGGTACCACATTTCAAATTTAAAATTAAAAAAAAAAATTAAAGGGCCGCCATTTTGAAACAAAATGGCGGATGAAGCTGGCCAACGAACTCGGTCGAGACATTGATATGTGCTATGTACATACCGAATTACATCCAAATCGGTTCATAAATTCGAGAGTTACTGTATGACAAAGGTCATATATATATATATATATATATATATATATATATATATATATATCAACTTTTGAACGGAGGGTGGTTTCTGGGTCTAGGGGTCATGATCGATGAAAATATACCAAAATTTTTTGAAATCGCTTTCATCCGAACGGCTGCAATAGGTAGCTTTTTGTAATGAAAGCTACCTAAAATGTCACTGCTAAACATTAATTTACTAAATAACTTCTACTTATTAATACAGCCTCAGATTTTACCTAAATGGGCACATACATATATGAATTTTAAGAAACTGTAAAATCCCCATTTTTAACACTTTATTAACATAATATTTTGATTCTACGGTAAATACACTGCTCAAAAATATCAGGGGAGCAAGCAAAAAAGTGAAGTAAATGATAAAAAAAAGTAGTGTTTAGAAATGATGCATTTTTTTTAATATGGTGTGTGGTCTCCTCGAACAGCTAAGGTTGCTGCACACGTGTTTTCCATGGATGCGATGAGGTTATCGATAAGGCTTTATAGAATACTGTTCCACTGCTCAAGAATTGCAATCTCCAAGTCCCGGACAGTAAAAGCAGGCCTTGGACTCGCAGCAATGCATCGTATGAGTATGTTCCAAACATGCACGATCGGATTCAGGTCAGAGAAGCATGTTGGTCATTCCATACTCTGAATGTTTCAGCTTTAAGCATGTTTTCAACAAGACGAGCTGTATGAGGTCTGGCATTATCATGCATCAAAAAAAGAAATCAGTAATTGCTGCGAAATAAAATATGACATGAGGTCTCAGTACCTCGCCTGTATAACTTCGGACCGCCAAAGTGCCATTAGGAATTATTTGCAGGCCCGCATGCCCACCTATGCTGATTCCAGCCCATAGCATCAACCCACCTCGTCTGTAATGTTATCTTTCACGAACTAAAGTGGGATTATTTTCAGTATCCCTTTCTCTCCATGCCAAAACACAACCGATGTCACATCCAGGCTGAATCGTTTGTAAACAGAATCTGACACCAACAACGTCGGCTCCAAACTCGATGTTCAGTTGCCCACCTTCTTTGGGCCGCACAGATGCTTGAGATCACCGGAATACACACCACTGGTTTACGTGCATAGAGACCACCCTGATGAAGCCTCTTTCGGATTGTTTGGCTGAACACCCTTCGTCCTGTGGCCAAGAACAACTGTGTTTGCAGCAGAGTAGCACTGCCTGTTCCGTCTCGACGAGCTGTTAAGAGCATATACCGGTCATTAGTTTATGTTGTAACACATGGTCAACTTGGCCTTGTGTCGAGCCCTTGGAATCGAGCCAACAGCTTTGCATTGACACTTCTTGCAACCCCAACAGCGTTTTCTACACTTCGTAGTGTTTCACCATATTCAACTGTCCCGATAACACGCCAAGCAATGAATTCAGCTACATCACATAGTTGTGATATTTTCAAGTCACCTTTTCTCAAAACACAAGCTGAACAATTGAATTTTAGTACTGAGACAGTGAAACTACACTTATCTCCTTTCTCTAGTTTTTGACGTCATAAACTTTAACTTCCATGTGAAGTTTTTTTTTATCTGTTTTCTACTACCCTTTAAAGTATGGATGTTATATTTTACGCTACCTATCGGCGTAAATATTTGCGTAATTTTGTTAAAACTATGTTCTCCGCTAATTGTTTTGAGCAGTACAGTATCTCGGGATGTCAAACAGGAAGACATTCGGTGGAATATTTTAGGAATTATGTTGATTAAAAGATTTGATTTTCCTAATGTTAAATTGATATTTAATCAGTTCGAAGTAGATTACACAGCAAAATTTAAAATTTTGGATCTCCGAAAATTTGCGCTAGTAAACGGAAAAGTTCTACCGTTTTTTGTGTTGCCTTGTATATAATGCATAGAATTTATTCACAGACCACAAATGCAGGTGCAAAATAAATTTAAATTTGAAAGCGTAACACAATAAAAATTGTACTTCCAGCTAATATTCATAGACCATAACTGTAACCGAATTTGTTGTGTTCCTATATATGAAGTATGAATGTTATGAACACTATATTCTATCGCAAGCGTCCTGTAACGCAGCTTATTTATTGTATATAATTTTGTATGTTTGAAATAATAGTGTAACTCTACTAAAATACACATTGAACGGAGTTTCCATGTAGACCGTAATGTAACGGAATTATTTTGAGTGTCCGAAAAAATGAACAATAAATGCAACACGTTTCATTTTCTATACTATACATGTCACAGTAAACACCAATAACATGTATAAGTTGCATGGTAAATCGACTACATTTACGTGAGTTACAGCACAGACAAACGGAATTCATAAAACTTTTTAACTATGTTGGAAAGTATAAATAACAAGAATGAAATATCATCCTCATGGCGAGATTTTTTTACGCAATACAGAACGTCCGTATATACATCTTATATTATAATACGAGCAAATCTTGTGTGTGTACATCTGCCTGTGTATGTAAATTGTATCTTAAAAACGGCTCCAACAATTTTGACTAAATTTTACAACCGTTTTCGCGCACGAAA
This sequence comes from Maratus speciosus, assembly GCA_963932465.1. Classification (NCBI taxonomy): domain Eukaryota; kingdom Metazoa; phylum Arthropoda; class Arachnida; order Araneae; family Salticidae; genus Maratus; species Maratus speciosus. The sequence continues at coordinate 126,999,022 of OZ010800.1, forward strand.
AGACCATTGGGCTGGATCGCATAGTCGAGAAAATTTATTCAGTGGGTCATTTTGGGTCATAGTTTATGGTTAAATTAATTATATAAAAAAACAGGACAATCGATTTTGTCTAAATTTTGTATCCAGCCGTTTTTGAGCTCTAGAAGACTATTGTTCTAGGTCACATGTTCGAGAAAATTCAATTAGTGGGTCATTTTTGGGTCAATTAGGTAATTTTGTCTAAAAACGGCTGTAACTATTTTCACTAGACTTTCTATTTAACAGTTTTGAATTATAGGAAGGCAACTGGATAAGTTACATGTTCGAGAAAATTCGATTAATGGGTCATCTTGGGGTCACTGTGGGTCATGAACGGTTCCAATGATTTGGGGCAACGAGAAGCCAGAATTTGTTGTTAATTCATTCAGGAAATGTTCACTGTCTGGTATTGTTTATGTGCTCATGGTAATTTGTGCATTTTTTTTGTCTAGACAGTGAATTCTGAACGCTATTTTGACTTCTTGTCTACCGTAGGAGAGACTGTGTCGAGGATTATTAGAACTATGGCTGTCGCCTTGAAAAATACTTATTTATACACAAAAACAGATGACACAAACTAGACATAACGATTTTACTTATTTCCATTACATACGTTTACTCATATATAAAATTTAACATAAATCACGTTAATTCTTGTGCTGGATTCAAACCCGGACCTTCAGAGGAGCAGCAGCCTCCGCTAACTGTCCACGCCTTGGGCGACTTATTCTGTTTTCTGTTATGCACAATTACACATTAAAAAAAATTTTAAAAAATCCTACGCTATTTTCGAGAAGAATGGGATATACTGATCATATTCTATAATGATCTCGAAACCACCGTGGCCGTCCGACGTATTAAACGCCCCGGCTCAGCCAATCCCGCTAGTCGGTATCCTAATCTTACCGAAATTGGTTTTTAATTTTTTCTGGTTTTTAAATGAGCCGTTCAGTGCACAAATCTATCGACTCCACTTTTGAAAAATCTTCAGTTTTAAATGTCAAATCACTTGGTATAATATAACGTTTTTATTTGTAATAATTTTCCTGAATAATAATAATTCACACCATTAAATGACAAAATGTTTTGGGCCATTGAATAAATAATTTATTTCAGAGGCCATTTTGATTAACTCCATATTCTAACGTAAATTGTTGCAATGGTACAACGCAAATGCACAAGCAAGCGTTGAATGATAACGGCAAATGTTTTAGTGTCGCCTTATCAGAATTAAAGTAATATAAATTACTGCTGAGCCAAGCATTAAAGACCGTTCAAGTGAGAAAAATGTCTGAGTAAGAGGAGTCTATATTTGATAATATGACTGAGAGCAAATAAAAGGGAGTTACCCCTAGTACTGTTTTTGTGGGGAATGGAGAGGAGAATAAATACTACTAGTAAATCGTATTCACTTGTCTCCAAGATTATAAATAAGGAAGAATTTTTCTTCTCATGTAATCGAAATAACAAGTTCTCACACACACCTGATGAAGAATGCATTATTTAAATTGCTGATGAATTAATCAGAAATCATATATTATAACAGAACTGTCAACATTCATTTTTATGGAAAATCTGTGATAGAAATATATAACTAACTTTTTCTGTAATAAAAAAAACTTAAACATTTAAACACTGAATTTAACTTTATTACTTTTTTCAGTTTCTAAATTGATTAACTCCACCTGCCACATAAAAATTGTAACATTACTGACGATTATTTTTCGGCTATTATTTCTTATTAATTTTACGTACCGTTAGATGGAAGCTATATCTGTATTTAGACATTCTACAATGTAATTTTGAATTTATATTATAAAGGGAATTTTAAAAAACAATGTACATCATTTCATTTCTCAACTTTTCGTTTTATGGAGTTAATCGATTTGTGCACTGAACGACTCAAATATAATTCGTTTATTTTTATTACACGATTTTATTCAACTTCATTTTTGCCTGTCTGTCAGGTTCAAATCTTACTAGCGAGCATGACCGAGCTAAGCTCGGTGAAAATTAGCCTTGTGTTCAATTCCATATTTCATTCTTACTGTATAATTCTTGCTGTTTAGATAAACTTGGCATGATCCTAAGCCATACGGACCAACTAACCGAAATTCTTCGAACACACGACCTAACCAATGCTCTTCTCGAACCCTAAAACGATAGAATACAAAATTTAGTCAAAATCGCTAGTCATTTTATAGATAAAATTAGCTTGACCCACAGTAACCAAAAAAGGACCTACTAATCTAAATTTACCGAACATCTGATCTATCCCTGTGGTCTTCTCGTTCTAGGGATGTAATAAGAAATTTTGTCAAAATCGTTTAAGCCGTTTTTAGATAAAATTAGCTAAACCTTGACCCATAGTGACCCAAATGACTGGTTAATCGATTTTTCTTGAGCATGCGACCTAGACCATTGGTCTTCTTGAACCCGAAAACGATAGAAAACAAAATTTAATCAAAATAATTAAAGCTGTTTTCTAGATAAAAATAACTTGAACCACAGTGACCCAAAAATGACATTTTAATCGAATTTTCTCGAGTATGTGACCTAACCCAATGATCTTTTCGTGCCCGGAAACAGTATAATACAAAATTTTGTCAAAATCGTTTCAGATTTTTTTAAGCTACAATTAGCTTGACCCACAGTGACCCAATAATGACCCGCTAATCGAATTTTCCCGAACATGTGACTTAGCTCAATGGTATTCTCATGCTCAGAAACGATATAATACAAAATTTTGCCTTACGTTTTGAGCCGTTATTTTAGATACACTTAGCCTGACCCACAGTGACCTAAAAATGACTAATTGAATTTTCTCGAACATGCGACTTAGTCCAATGGTCATCTCATGCCCGGAAACGGTATATTATAGAATTCTGTCAAAATGTTTTGGGCCTTTTTTTAGATTCACTTATCTTAACCCTGAACCATTGTGACCCAAACTGACCCACTAATAAAATTTTCTTGAACATGCGACCATGCCCAATGGTATTTTCACGCCCGAAAACGATAAAATACAAAACTTCGTCAAAATCGTTAGAGCCTTTTTTAGATAGAATTGGCTTGACCCATAGGGGCCCAAAAATAAACCACTAATCGAAATTTCTTGAACATGTGACCTAGCCCAATAGTTTGCTCGTGCCGAAAAACGGTTGGATATAAAATTTCGTCGAAATCGATTGAGCCGTTTTTTACATATAATTAACTTGAACTTGACCAATTTGACCCAAAATGACCCACTAATCGTTTCTTCTCGTACATGTGACTTAGTCCAATGGTCATCTCATGTCCGGAAACGGTATATTACAAAACTTTTTTGAAATGTTTTTGGCCTTTTTTAAGATTTAATTAGCTTGACTCTGACCCATTTGTGAACCAAAATGACCCACTAGTCGAATTTTATTGAGCATGCGATCAAGCCCAATGGTATTTTCGTGCCCGAAAATGATAAAATACAAAATTTCGTCAAACTCGTTAGAGACGTTTTCTAGATAAACTTTCCTTGACCCACAATGACCCCAAAATGACCCGCTAATCGAATTTTCTCTAAAATGTGACTTATCCCATTGGACTTCTCGTAATCGAAAACGACAAAATACAATATGTAGTCAAAATCGTTAGAGCGGTTTTTTAGATAAAATTGGCTTGACCCATAGTGACCCCAAAATGATCCACTAATCGAAATTTTTCGAACATGTGACCTAGCCCAATAGTTTTCTCGTGCCAAAAAATGGTTAGATATAAAATTTAGTCAAAATCGATTGAGCCGTTTTTTAGATACTTAGCTTGACTTTGACCCATTATGACCCAAAATGACCCACTAATCGAATTTTCTCGAACACGTGACCTAGCTCAATGGTCTTATCGTGCCCGAAAATGGTAAAATACCAAATTTCGTTGAAATCGTTAGAGCCGTTTTTAAGATAAAATTTACATACACACAAACACACACACATAGATACACACACTTTTTTGCTCGCATTATAGTATAAGATAAACGTTTTTTTATTCACTTCCATTGAACCGATTTAGCTCAAATGTTGTGCAAAGGTTCTATGTCGATGACAGTACAATAGTCTAACATTTTTGTTGCCATTCATTTTTAGGAGCAGTCTCAAAGTGAAAAACCTAGTTATTTGAAACAAAGCCAAACAAATATGCTGCTGCCAATAATAGAGTTACAACAACATAATCACAATAATGGTTACAACAAAGAAATTCATTTCGCACCAAGACATACTTGTTGAGATACAGCAACAGTGTATAGAGTTTTGAGTATATGATATTTGCATTCTTGGTTAAAGCGATAAAATTGAGTAATAAAATTGTGTTTCTTAAATTTGTAAAACTATATTTCTTATTTTTTCTCTATTTATAGATCTATAAATGAAAAATATTTTTCACATACGCGAATTTTATTGTTTCATATTGACCATTTCATTTACCTGTGCATTTAAAAATATATTACTTTCATATCAAATTCTCCAGTTTCATAAAATGTGTCATATCCACAAATTGAGAAATGTGCACCTTTACTTATCCATCCATTAAGTTTCAAACAATTCCTGAAATGAAACTTATTTTTTGCAAAACATTCCCTTTTTTTTTAAGATTACCATTATCCATTTATCATTTCTTTGTTCACAAACGATATAAAAAATAAATTACTGCTTTTTTTTACAAATATAACTGTTTATAGAAAAGTAAATATGAGGCATTCTCGCAAAATTTTAGCTTTCAGGAATAAAAATCTGGTGAAATTAAACTTAATAAAATAACATTTTAAACTTATAGACGAATGCCTTAAGGATTTTAAAAAATGGTCAGCAGAAACGATTGTTTTATTTAATTGACGTTTAATTTAAACTTGCAAATTTAATTTTCCTTACCATTTCACTTATCTAACTTTTTATTTTCTTCTAAATTTTTACTTATAATTAATTTTCATAGTATCCACTGGACATTCAAATAAGAAAGAATAACAATGTAGTATTTTAAGTACAAAATTTTGGAATAACATCGTCTTAAAGGTTTGTTAAGGAAGGACGTTAAGGGAAATTACAACCTAATTTTAGGCAAATCATGTTAAGACTGTGTGATGTCTATAATGTTAATTGATTTTTAGCAACAGTTATTTACATTGGATTCAACTAAAAAAAAATTAATTTACCTTGAAAAATGCAGGAATAAACCTTGGGGATGGTAAGACAACCTATAAAACCATGATGATTGAAACTGATAAACATTTCTGTGTAATTTTAGCATAAGGGATGCTAAGGAATCTAAAATCCAGGAACAGAGTTAAAAAAATATAATAACAACCGCAAAAAAATGTATGCCGGTTGAATTTTTGCTACATATTTGCATAAAATAATAGTTCCAGTTTCGGGAAAAAATTACATCGAATTACTTTTATTGAAAGAGATTTATACAGACAGCTCAAAACCTAAAAATCAACGTCATTGAGAAGGGACGGTAAGGAACTTCGTGATATATTTGGACTCCCAACATCGTCCAAAACTTATTTAGCTCGTTAATATTGTTATACAGTCATGCAATGTGATGTATTCCAACATACGGTATAAAAAAAAACACCGAAAATATGTACTAAAATAAAAATTATTATTCAGGGACTTAAAGATAAAAATCATGTGTGCATGCCTTATATATACGTTAAATATTTACAATTATAAATTAAATGTTAAATATAGCATAGAACTAAATTAAATTAAAAAAAATTAAGCAAAATTTATATGAAAATTAATATTAATTTTCCAATATTTTAAGATGGATGTACAAAATATTTATATTGCATTATTTATCTATAATTTCTTGCTACACTTAAACTTAAGCAAAATTATGATATAACTTTCTTGCGATCTCACTGTTACATAAACACTTAAGTAAATTCACTGTGTTTATTTAATCTTCATTGAAAAGCTTTACGATTGTCCAAGTTGTTTTAATTAATTCCTTTCTGTTATTATGCATCATGTAGAGGGAATGGGGCATTCAACACATCTTATCAGAAAATTGTTCCTGATTAACAAACGTTTTACTTAAAGTTAATTTACTAATCTTGGACTTTATTATGCCTAGATTGTACTAAGTTTATACATTAATTCTTCATGAAAAGTTTTGAGATTCAGAATTAAATTAATATTTCACTGTTACACAATTTTTAGGAGAATGATAATATACTTATATAATAAAATCAATCACAATGCATTATCGATGAATGAAATATGTTTCAGTATATGAGTATATGCTCTTATACATAGGAGTTTTAATTATTAAGCTGGTGTAAATAAAGAGTTTAGTTAAACATAATTTAAAAGCTCAACAATATGCATAGAATCTTTTAATTTATCATTTCGGTGGTGGTGCTAATAAAGGACCATTGTGCGGATTTATATAAAGAAGCTTGCTCTTTTTTAGGTAGCTTTCTTTACAAAAAGCTACCTATTGCAGCCGTTCGGAGGAAAGCGATTTTAAAAAATTTTGGTATATTTTCATCGATCATGACCCCCAGACCACGAAACCACCCTCCGTTCAAAATTGATATATATATATATATATATCAATATATATATATATATATATATATATATATATATATCTGACCTATGTCACACTGTAACTCTCGTATTTATGAACCGATTTGGATGTAATTCGGTGTGTCCATAGTACATACCAATGTTTCGACCGAGTTCGTTGACCAGCTTCATCCGCCATTTTGTTTCAAAATGGCGGCCATTTAAAATTTGTAAAAAATTTTTTTAATTTGAAATGTGGTACCAAAAAATTGAAAATGGAAACATATTTTTTCTTATGTATTTGACATGTATACAAAGACTCCGTAGTAGTTTTTGTTTCGTCTATATCTTAAAAAATGGCTGAGTTATAGCATTTTGAATTTCTAGCGAAGCTGACATTTTGAAACGTCCTGAATTTTGTCACGCGATAAAAGGCGTATTTATGAACCGATTTGGATGTAACTTCGTTTATACATAGTACAACCAATGTCTCGACTGAGTTTGTTGGTCAGCTTCATTCGCCATCTTTTTTCAAAAGGGTTGCCATTTTTAAAAAAAAATGTAATTTAAAATTTAAAATGAGGTATTAAAAAATTGGAAAATGAAAAAGATTTTTTTGTGTGTGTTTGGCCTTGATACAAAGATTTTGGAGAAGTTTTTGGTTCTGAAAATTTGTTCTTTTGTTTATATCTTAAAAAGTGGTTGAATTATAGCACTTTGAATTTATATCATGGCTAACACATTGAAACGATCTTGTATTTGTCCCGCGATACCACACGTATTCGCCTATTTCGATGGAAGAAGGCATGTGGATAGTATACATCTCGACCAAGTTCGCTGGCCAGCTTCATCAGCCATCTTGTTTCAAAATGGCGGCCAGTAAATTAAAAACAAAATTATATTTAAAGTGAGGTGCAAAAAAATTAGAAATTGAAGAAGGTTTCTTTCTTAAGTATTTGACCTTGATATAAGGATTCAGGAGCATTTTTTGTTTGTCTTTACCTTAAAAAATGGTCCAGATATAGCAGTTTCAATTTTTAACGTGAGTGACATTTTGGAAAATCTGATTGCCTGCAGCACTCGTATATATCAACAGATTCCGATGCGAGTGAGCATGTGCACAGCAATTACTAAGGTCTCGACCAAGTTCACTGGTTAGCCTCATCCACCATGTTGTCTGAAAATGGCAGGCACTTTAAGAAATCGCCGAATTTAGCAGCCAAATATAAGTTACTTTAAATAAAAGCAGCTTGGATAAAGCTGACTAATTTCGCGAAATTCTCATTCATAATGATTTAGTATTGATAAAAATTAAAATTGAATCTCCTACATTCGGTTTCCACTTAATTGAGCTTCGAGTGTTTGAATAATATAAGTTGCCTTTTTTAATCTGGAATATGAAAGCTACCTCTTCCTCCCGGCACTGGCCGGAAGGACTATTTTTTAATATAATCTAAATCTGAACTTATTAGTTCTATATATATATTTCCCCCGTTCATGAAGTATTTTTAACCTACATTTTTAACGATTGACTACTGACAACATCCATTTATTTAATTCATAAATGAAAAAAGGCAATTGAAATGCAATAAGATATAAAATGTATCTTAAAAAAAACTTTTTATTTAATAATTAACTTATATTATTTACGCATTTCAATTCATGTGTCCAGAATTCAATGCCATGTATGGATTCATTGCCACACGCATAAAAATTACTTGGGATTTTCGAAATTAAAGCAAGCTAGAAAAACTAATACAGGTGTTTACAACTACATTAAAAGTCATAGGAAATGGGCATTTCCATTAACATTCTTGTTTGATATTTTCTGTACATAGTACGCACAGTTGGCAGATCTAACAATACTTCAATACTACTGCCTTCGAATAAATATGGAGGGTGTTTCATAAAAGCGGGAGAAAATTTTAGAAGTTCATAGTACACATTCAAACAAACAACTTTCATCAAAGAATGCAAGGTCGGAAATAGAACGCAAATGTACTGGCGCATTCGGAAACATGGTCCATGCTAACGTTAAAGCTCCATTCCTATTGAGAGTTATCGCAAGAAGAACAACACTAATAGCATGCAAATGTGATATAGGAAAGAAAACAACGCTTATTAAAATTTCCTGTCCTTTAATACATAAAAGCTGCTGATCCGAGTGTACAGCTGTCAATCTCAATAGGAACGTTTCGGAAGATGTTCCCCTTCACTAATAAGAAAAAGTCTGATATGCATTTTACCTACGGTACTGCAAATGGATTCAGCAAATGCTGCTACCATGGATTCTGCAAATGGATTCTGCAAATGGAATCAGAGGCTCTACGAATGATTGCTTGCTCTAATCATGTGTTATTAAACTTGCGTTTGTTCCTTAATCGTTTTTTGTGTTTTTCCCTTATATAACAACATCACATTCGACTCTCTCTAGCACCGTTAGGTTTTAATTCCGAACATGCAATCCTTGATGAAAGTTGTTTGTTTGAATGTGTACTATTTCCTCTTAAAATTTTACCCATCTTTTATGAAACACCATGTATGTAATTTATTTAACAACAGAACATTGTCATTATATAAATACAATATTGTTATTCGAAAATAGTGATATTCAAATAGCACGATGTCTGGCAGCGATGCTTTTCTTAAATACCCTTCACAGAACGAATAATTATTGACATTCATAAGAAATATGAAAATTTCAGCGCAAATTACGTAATAGTTTTTTTTATTTGTCATGTAATCTAAGTATAATTTTCCACTGCTGATATTTGGAAACACAATAAATATTAATTAAAATGAGTTCGGCGAGTGTGTCAGTATTTAAGAACGGAGTTAGAAGTTCTGGTGAAAAAGCTTCTTAATTATTCAAAATTATAATTTTTTTCTTAATAACGCTTTTAAGTTATAAATTATTGTTTCCATACAACAATTCCATCTTACATATTTAAAGAAGTACACTTCGTTTATAGGGAAAATAACAAAGACGAATCAATTATTTGTTATACTTCAATAAATATCAAGATCCCACAGAGAGATCATTGAGAAACATTGACTGTTTATGAGCGAAATTTTTACACTGAAGCGGAAGATAAAGTATCGAATCAATAGTGATTACCAAAAGCCTATATATAGTCTGGTTAAATGAATTTAGAATTAAATTTCCTGAAATAGACAAAAATTCAGTAAATAAATAATGAAACTTTCAGCAAATCCGTAGTTTTCATAGGTAGCCTGCTTAAGTAATAAGGAATTTGTCGCTTCTGTTGTGACAATTGTTGCTCGATAAAATGGCATCAAATGCTTAATCTTATTTGGTGATCGCGCAATCTGTTAATTACAAATGAAACACTTTTTTTTGCTCATTTTTTCACGTCTTACTTTAAAAGTTGCTTAATCCTGCAATGCCCATGGTAGCAGAAATGCTAACATATGTTCAACTTTAATCATTAGCACGAAACTTCATAAATAATGTATATTTTAATTCATTACTTCATTACATTCATTCATAATTCCACCTTTTGGTAATATTAGTTATGAATTTTAAATGCAAATTGTGCACTATATAAGAAAAAAATTAGTTTGATGCAACATGTATAACAAAAATAATAGCATTTATAGTTACAATTTTTTGCTAGATTTTACAGATATTTTATTGAAATAAACTAAATAACTATGATATAAAGATATAAAAGAGTTACTTCTAGTCTCTGCACAAAAAAGTTCAATGTAAGTTTTTTTTAATGGTAAAATAAGTAATTAAAATCAAGGTAGCAGATCTGCTACCACGGGGATTATTGGTCATGAGCCCATGGCAGCATTTTTGCTACCATCTTATTTTCAAAGAAAGTTTGTACTTCTTATTGTTAGCTTTGTACTTAAGACACTTGTTTTACTTTTAATTCAGATGCTCGTGTTATTAAATAAATCTGAAGTTAATTATTTGAAATGTATAATTTCCATATACAGTAAAATAAAATTATTTTTGTGTATATATTTTTGGACAAAATACTAAAATTCCTTTTTAATATATAAATACAGATAACTAGTAGACCCGCCCGGCGTTGCCCGTGGTCCGTAAATAATAACCTTAAACAAAACTGAAGATTTTATGATTTTATATCATTTGAAATTATTTTAAATTAACCTAATTTCGGAGGCCCGCATTGCCTTCCGCAGCTTCTAGAGTGTTCCCAACAAACTTCTTTCCGAACGAACCTGTAACCTGGGTCCCCGTTACCTAGGGCAACATGTACCTGAAGTGCTCCGCACGTGCCGGAGACAATCGAAAACCAAGTTGAGTGAGCCAAATCTCGTAGTAATTTTAAAAAAAGAATGCATCATTAATGTTAGAAAATGGTGGTAACTGAAGTGTAAGGTAAAATTCAATAATACAGAAAGTAGCCGAATTGTAATCTAAGTTCAATGAACCAAATCTCGTTGAAATTGGGCCCTTAGAATACGAGGAAAGAATACGCCACCAAGCGGTGGAAAATGCCCCCTTCAATTATAAATTTCACGAATTACTTTCAACATTAACAAGATATTTATTAAACGGATGAAATCCCTTATCTAAAGTTACGTTTAAAGTAACGCGATTTTTAATTTATGGCTGTAGATTGTAAACGTAAGTTGATGCTGAAAAGGAAGATTAATGTTTGAAAATGTGGTCGCTGAGGCATAAAGAAAGACCGGTCCCTGAGGGCGAGGGTCTTAACTGTAATGTAGTTCGGTATAAGAAAATCTTTTCATAGTTTTAAAGTAGCTGGAGGAAGCTGAATCTATGTTAAAGAAAATTTTAATAGAATCGAATAGTTTTTAAAGAAGCTGCAACAAAGACACCAAGAAGCAGATTACTATTCAAAATCGGTAGTAGTCGAAGTCTGGGAATTTTTTTTGTCATTCATGTAGTAGCAGGAGGACTTAAGAAATTGTTTTAAAAATGAAGCTAGTGAATTGGACTGTTTTTAAGGGACCTATAACAACAAACCCAAGGGACCTATAACCCAAAGACAGCTAACTGATGCAAAACCTAACATGAAAACTTGTTAAAAGATCTAAGTTCTTAGCACTTTAGATCTTCAATTATTCAAAATTAAGCATAGAGTATCAATTAATAATTAGAATAAAATTTAAAAGAAATGCGCAAAGAATGGGGGGGGGGGGAATGCTTAAATCAGGGCCATAGGGTCCAGTATAAATAAGCGGATATTGTTCCGGGGAGAAGAGTGCAAGACTCAAAGCGCGTTAGATCTTCAATTAGTTAAATTTAATCAGAGGGTATGAATTATTCGTTAAATTAATATTTTAAAGAAATGCTAAATCAAAAAAGGGCCGTAGGGCCCCAATAAAAATATGAGGGTGTTGATCCATTTTATATCAGCTGAACAATACGCTGAATTTTCCTGCAAATTAGGTTTGGTTTGGTTTTGGTTTTGTTTGTGTCGGCCGATTATCAACTCGTGGGATATGGGCCCTGGGGGGAGTGCCCTTCGTGGGGGTCTTTCTAAGGGAACCTAACCCGTATTTACGCATGGGAAACCACGGTTTCGAAGAAAACCACGAAAACTCCGAAACGGTTAGGCCGACGGGCGCGATTGGGTTCGAACCCAGCACCTCCCGTCTACCAGCTTCGAGAGCAGAACCTCTCAGCCACTGGTGGGGCATTTCCTGCAAATTAAAAAATCTGTATAGGAATATCTTATAGTCTGTAAAATACTCTGAAGATGGCAGCACTATACAAAACAATCTTTTGTGTAAGGATAGTGGATTATTTAGGATCAGTATAATCTAGTATGGAGATTTTCCGGAATTTTCAATACACAGATATATGAAAGTTCCGAAATTTAAGGTTATAATTATTATTTGCACCCTTAATATTTATTTCAATAGGAAATGTCTAATTTATATGAATATTTTTTTAAAATCTAATTTAGTAATTTTGACACTGGTGATTCATTTTTGAACGACTGAGGGAAAATTTATTTTCATTTTCTTATATATAAAAATGAGCTTGCATACATAAAATTTCTTATATATAAAAATTAGACACATAACAATTTCAGAAAAAAATGAAATTTCTTTTATTTATAAAAGAGAAAAAATCATCTTTGGTCCTAGCGAGTTTCCATCTAGAGTCCTTCACTTTGGTAAGTTGACGCTTTACCGATCGAACCAATTCGACTTGTGAAATCATTCTAAATTTACATTCAATTTCATAGGGATGCGTACTGGGCATCCGCGTTTATGATTGGAGATGAAATGGCTACTTGTTTATGGGAGTGATGTCCGAATATTAATTAATTACTCAGCTAATAATTGAAATATTAAAATTCTGAAGGTATGGTGCCTCATGAGACACTTTGCGCTAGCTTCAAAAATTTTAATCCTCGTACGCTCCGTGGATTTTGCTAGCCATCGCTGTTGTAATGAAGTAAATTATCACATAAGTAAATATCAGAATTATATGAATTGAAGACTGAATCTAAAGGTAATTTAACTCATTTTTCTGGTAATAATTGGTCACGTAAAAAAACTATTTTTACTTCAACTGAGGTTCCATGTTACCATATAAAAAATATTATAATACAAGGATCCTTTCCTTTTTTTAACTTAAACTACACTTTAATAACTGTGTACACTTATATATGCATATCAAATTAAGATATCTTTGACCACTCAAAGGAATCTTTCTTGCAGTGCATGATCCAAAGAAAAACATTAATTTTTCCTTACGGTGTATATTCTTTGAAATTCAAGTCGAATATTAATTTTTTCTTTAAATATATCAAATAGTAAAATTTATCTTCCTAAACAAACTTAATAAAGCAATATAAAAGAAGAAAAAAAAGCTTATCTGTTTGGCATCTGGAAGACTACTTGCATCGTTGAATAGATAAAGACCCTTCAGGCTTCACATTCCGACGCTAAGTGAAAATGGCAAAACGGGACAAAAGTATATCACATTTTTTACGACGAATCTAACTCTGCGCGAACTCCTACACTACTACTGTACTGTATCAAATTTTGCAAAAACCGTGTGGTGTGGGTTACCACACACTACAACACACGCCAATAGGCACATCAAAAATTCGCTAAAAAAAAAAAAAAAAAAAAAAAAAAACATAATAAAATAGCCTTATTGATCAAAGCGACGAATCTGCCAAACTGGCAAAAGGTCGAATGAAAAAGACGCTGGTTCGTTGGAATCTTCCAGAATAATATGCAAAACTATTTGCGAGGCTTCAACCAACCAATGAGAGGAAAAGGCGGTAAAAATATGACTGGAAGTTGAAGTAGAAGTACGTGAACTAAGACTAACTATTGAAATTAAATGAATATTAAATAAAATAAAACATTGATTTGAAATGGCAAAATGAATATCGATTAAAATGATATTTTAAAATCAGTATAAACAAATGATAAATTTTAGAAAAGCAGAAGAGTAACTTAGATTAACTTTGAAAACTGACAGACTTCGGAAACCATTGAGGAAAAACAAGTGAGATTCAGAAACCATGAAGGAAGAACATAAATGGAGATGCACTCAAATAGGAATGTTGTGAAGGAATCGATATAACAGATTTAATCGATTCCCTTCACAACAATCGCACACAGAAAAACAGACAGGCAGAGCGATTTGTTCTTTTATTAGTATTGATTACGAAGTAAACAAGGAATTAATATTTTGAACTTTATATTTTTAATTATAAATATAAGCATAAATTCTAAGTATAAAATGTTTTCTCTTTAGCTGTAGAACACAAGTATATTATATTTAATCTCAATGTCCTACGTGGTCTATGTTAGACTAGAAGATACCGCGCAGATCAACTGCGCTGTAGTTTACTATATTTTTAATTAATTTCTACGTTTATTGTATGTTAAATTTTATTGCGCGTTTTGTATTTTTATAGGAAATCTTATAGGAAATAGCCTTTTTTTTTTTTTTTTTTTTTTTTTTTTTTTTTTTTTTTTTTTTTATAAATTAAATATGAACTGTAATTGTTTTCAGAATCCTGATTGCTTTTTTTTTTTTGCCTTCACAATATTTTAATACGCTAATATGTAAAATTGCATGATTCGAGCTTCTTAATTGTGTATATTTTCAGAAAAATAGGCAGTGTTACAAAATTTCATTTTTATATTATGAAATAAACAATCCACTCGTTGCCACCGCCAAAGAATCATTTCATCATCAAGAAGCCATCGGAAAATGAGTGGTATATATATATATATATATATATATATATAATTGTACTCAAAATCAAAAAGTAAAATGAGGTTTTTATATTTATTATTATTATTATTATTATTATGTAAAATTGTATAAATGGAGGAAAAATAAAATTACATGAAAACATTGGATGCCTATATACAGGGTGCAATATGTTATATATCGCGACATTTAATTACACAACAGTAGGTTGGTATCACATAGTTCTAATTTTAAAAAAATGTCTCAAATGAAGTAAATATTCATGATGTGGCATTGTTTAAAGTAAAAAGTCAATTTTAGAAAAAATACGAAATCTAATATTTTATACAGTCCCTCAATCACTATAGTTATATTTAAAAAAAAAAAATGCATTTTTTTCTAATTAAATTTTGCGTGAATTTTTTTTAAATAAATTAAAAAATATATAATTAAATAAAAGTTTGCATTTTTTTTTCTAATTCAAAATATGTATCAAATGAGGTAAATATTCATGCTGCGGCATTGTTTAAAGTAAAAAGCCAATTTTAGAAAAATTACGAAATCTAACATTTTATACAGTCCCCCAATCACTATAGTTATATTTAGAAAATGTTTGAACATATCACCACAGGTATAACACAATAAGATTCACTTCCGTACTACAAAAATTGACACAGTTACATGATTTTGTCTTTTATTGAGGTATCAGTTCAAAAAGGAGTTAAAGTCATTCGAAATCGAAATCAGGTTGTAATGTCCTTTTTACGGCGAAACCAGGTATAGCCAAATTGGAGTATCACCAAAGAAGGTTATTTCATGTAAAAATTTGATCTAATTATTAGGGGTTGAACAGCATTCAAGTCAAAGTAGGTAGAATCGACACCCGGAAAATAAAACATACTGGTTATCACTAAGAACTGCATAAATGGCAGCGAAATGCAAAATACCAGCCGAGCTATAACGAGCATGAAAATCTGGATTATGAAAATTAGAATAGTACTGAAGAGCCACACATTCGAGATACAACATGAGCCATCTAGCAGTGGACATGCTAGCCAGCGCTGAGATCGTGATGGCACTTTCACATGCACAAAATAAACCGAAATGACACTTATGTATGGTGAATGTCAAAGGAATGCCAGAGCGACTGCGAGTGTTTATTCAGAACGTTTCTTTAGGGATAGACATTCAACGCATGAAACTTTAACTGATGCATTGCACCGTCTTTGAGAAACCGGTGCTCTTGCACTACAACCCATAGCAAGAAGACTGGTAAGTGTAATTTTCGAGTGGCACCGGAAGAGGTGCTGGCATTTGCCATTTTAAATCCACAACTGAGCATGACGGAAATAAGCGAGGATACACGCGTCTTCATGTCTAGCACTTGTTACATGCACATGATGCGCATTCATACCACCCGACACTGGTGCAAACATTGATGCTGGGTGACCACGCAGGACGATTTGATTATTGTAATTTCATGCTCAACACCTTATAGGGAAATCCGTCGTTCCTTTGTGATATTCTGCGGACAGATGAGTCAACGTTTACACGGGGTGGCATTGTGAGTGTGCACAATGTGCATTATTGAACTCTAGAAACCTCCACATCTCCGGCACAGTACAGCATCAGGTACGCTAGTCAACGAAGATGTGGAGAGGTACACGGGAAACCCAGATCCTTGGACTCATCATCTACAGGGCTCAGTACTGTCACGCAATCAGTTGTGCATTGCCATCAATGGAGAGCACTTTCATCAGCGTCTCTAGTAAATTCCGGCATTTGATGCATTCATTTTTTATTCTAGACCTCTTTCTGATATGATAATAAATGGATATTTGTTTTTCTGTGAAATTTCGATATTTCTTTTGTCACTTTGTATACGACACCTAAAGATTAGCTCAAATTTTTATATAAAATAGCTCTCTTTGGTGACAACACGATTTGGCAATACTGGATAAAGGTGGTTTCAAAGTAAAAAAGACATTGCAACCTGATTTGATCTCGAATTACTTTAATTCATTTTTTGACTGATCTCTCAATGAAAGACAAAATCATGTGCAAAAATCCCAAACTTTAAAATTTAATTACTGTGTCACTTTTTGAGCACAGAAGTCAAAATTTTGTGTTATGTCTGTTATGATATGTGTAAACGTCTACTGAATATAACTATAGGGATTGAGGGACCGTATAAAAAGTTAGATTTCGTAATTTTTATAAAATTGATTTTTTACTTTAAGCAATGCCACAACATGAATATCTATCTCATTTGAAACGATTTTGTAATTGCAACTATATATCTACGACCAACGTTTGAGAAATTAAAAGCCGGCGTTAGATAACATATTGCAACCTGTATATATATAAACAGAGAAAGAAATTGTTTTACGTCATAGCACATGTATATTTCCACAAAATAATACACTTTTGAAATGTGGTAAAATCCTTCCTATTTAATTTAATATACCCATGGTAGCATATGTGATACAATACAGAAATCCCTTAAAATATATTAAAGTCTCCTTTTTTCACATTTGTACTTTATTTGACCCACAAAAGAATAAATTAGACTGAAAAAAAAAATTTTTTTTTTTAAGAGATTTCCTGTAGTGGGAATTAGAGTGTTAATTTCGTCCGCAAGGTGTCAGTATAGGCTACTCAAGTGGCATATTATTAGAGATTTAAGCATGAGAATCCCAGCATAGACACCCTTTTCACTCTGTTGAAAAACTTAGTTGAATATTTTATTATTTAGGTTATTACACATAATCCTACTCATATATTTCTCTGCACGATGAAAACGTCAACTAGATTAAGAAAAAAAATTAATCTTGCTTTTATGCGGCACTTTAAAAGAACGACATGTTTCTTCTTTGGGAATAACTCAAAATATTTGCATAATAATTTAAATACAATAGCCTCTTTGGTCAGTGGGCCCCCATACGGGGACCTGTGTTCTTTTCCTGATAAAAACTAAAATGTCAGATTTTTTTTTTTTTTTCACATCACTTCTTAATATTTGAATGTTTTTTTGCGTTTAAAGTAAACTAATAAATGACAACATCTAAGCTGATTATCACATAAAATAAATGTTATATTCATCTGAGTTTGCAAAATGCCTAAAAATGCCCAAAAGACAGCATGACCAAGAAAGTGAGAAATTTTCATATTTAACTTAAATCTTTTTCAATAAAAACTTTTGAGGATCGGTAGATTATTTACTTGTTTAATGCTCTTAAATTTGTGATTGCATTAATTTAGGTTAATGGTCATTAAATTGATGTTTTAAGGGGGTTTGTTGTTTTACATCCATATTTTTTAACATAAATTACTAATCTAAATTACTAAGCCTAAAGAATCAATTTCAAAAAAGATATTTTTTCTGTCATTTACAATGTCATTTTGTTTGGAAAAAGCCAATGAATAAGCATTTGTATTATTATTTTAGCTTCGGAACTGAAGAGATTAATATTACCTAATTAAAGTGCGATGGCCTCAAGCGTTTACCTTATTAAAAAAATGCATATTTAGTATAAAAGACATTGAAATTGATAGAGTCTGGGATTGTGTGGGATTTGAATTTCCCTTTTTAACAATTTATATCACACTTGAATTGATCTCTCATCCTCTTGAAAATGAAATTTCTCCACAAACCAAAGTATCCCATTACGTTAATATCCCTAGCTTAATCCCCGATCAACTTTTTAGTATCCTAGGTGTTTCGAATAACTTTGTAAATTGGTACAGTTTATATGAGTAATTTGAAAAACTTTCTAGGGTATTTTTTTAATATTAGTAATACTATTTTAGCTTTTGTTTCTTTATCAATTACATTTTTTAACATATTTTCTTGATTTTAAATGTTTATAGTTTCGTAAATATAATTAAGATGTTTTCCAAATTCTACGTTAAAAGTTAAATCTACTATTAAACTAAAATCCGTATATTTAAAACGCTAAGCGTTTTATTTCGACAGTCCGTGAGAAGAAACTACTGCCTCAAATTGCACCATTATTATTATTATTATTTATTTAACGAAAGATATTTGGCCACAGATTTGTTATCGTACATTCGTTTGTTCAAATATTGTATTAATTAGCCGTAATTTTAAATTAAAATTCTATTCGATTTTACTGTAAACCAGATTTTATTTAATATCATTGGGCACTTTCAGCATTATTAACAATTCAAAAATTTACTATGTCGATATTAAGAGCTAGATACGTTTTATTTCGGGGGTGTAATATTATTTTGGTCATATTACACACAGAAGATAAACACAGTGATCTGAGGCTAAAAGTTACGGCTGGTGATCCATCTTATGAATTGCCAATAGCTACACACGAGGAGTTGAAAACTGGCATGTTAAATTGTAGCTTCTTCTTTAAAAAAAATAAGGTTCATAAATATTATAACGCAAAACTATTTCTGTAAGATCAGAACTCAAATTCGAGACAATTGCATATGTTTGCTGTTTGCAACTGTTTTTTGAACCTCTTGAATATCGAAAGAAGAAAAACGAGTTTCTGGTGCGTAGTGCGTTAAAGCAGAAGTTTAGAGCTCGGAATTTTCGTAGAGGATGCAGCTCCGAACCCACGCATGTAAAAATGCGTAATAATTTTATTGATAAATCATTTCAATAATGATAATATTTTAATAATATTTTGTTTGGAAGAGAAGTTATTGTATTTTTATTTTATTATTATTATTATATGAATTCTTTATAATTAAATAAAATTTAACATTCAATAATATTTTGAAAAAATAATGATTTTATATTTAAAATATTTAAGCTAAAGTATTTTGCATGTAATTATCAATTAAATAAATTGAGCTAATCTACAATTTTCGTTATATTTTCTGACCATTATCAAGAATATATGTGGGTGTCAAAAAAAAAAAAAAGTTTATCATTCATTAGCGTAAAAAATAAAACGGAAATAAATGAAAAATATTCACATAAGAGCTATATAAGAAATTAACTTGATATACAGGTTTAATATTTAAAAAATGTAAAATTCATGCACAAAATTCAAGTAATAAAAAATATATATTATAAATCGTTAGCTGCACCAAGTTTCAAATTTAAGCTTTTAGAGAATGAGACAGATAAATTTTTATTCATGGCAGCTTTTAATTGTCGCTTAGTTTTAAAAACTACTTAAATAAATATTAATATAAATATTGTTATTTTTTCGAAAAAATTAGGTCGTAATAAGTTAAAATAAATTCTCTACCCGGTATTTTTAGGTAAATTTGTGATAAAAAGCATACATAATTTGTTGTAAATTATAAAGTTCTTTCACTTCATTGAATAGGTTAGATTGACAGTGCCATATATCGCCTTAAAGAATAGGAATCAATTATGGAGTATAGAAATTCGTCACGTAATTTGTCATTCAATAATTAATTTAAAAGCAACTAATTAAAAATTCATGAATTTTTCTAATGAAAACTTCTAGTTATTTATCGTCAAATCTTGACGGGCACTATCTAGCATCTAATAAAGATTGAAACAAAATAACTCTGAAAATTAATATCTGAAAATTAATATCTGAAAATTAATATTTTAAGTTATATTTTTATATTCCTTAGATTGTATTGTTAGTTTATATTATATTTCTGCGCTTAATTTAGAAAGGTATTAGTTTATCATTAATTGGTTTACACATGAATAGCTTTTCTTCGTTTCATAATAAATGTCCTGCTGGGAATTTTAGGCTAAAATAACCGAATTTTATCGCAATTGTAAATTTGTTGAGGCAAGTATTCGCTTACTTCCATAACTCTCGGAAAGATAATGAAAAATCTATATTCTGCCCTGATCTTTATGACTCGTTATTAAAGTTGTGAAATTGTAGAGTTATGAGTCGTTAACCAACAGACTATATTCGCCCAGCCAGTAGTTGTTAACAATGCCCCTTGTTAAATACAACTATCGTTAATCAAGGTAACACAGAAGTTTTGTACCAAATCATACTCGCTAAGATACGTCGATAAGGTGCGATAGTTTTATTAATTACTATAATTTGGTAATGATTACTAACATAATGTCTAACAGTATTAGTTGGTTCACTGCCAAGTATGTCGTCCAATATCACCAAAGAATTTATTATAGTCAAATTCCAGTGAAGTGTTAATTATAACGCTTGTCACAAGCAAAAGAGGAAAACACTGTAACTATAACATATTTCCGTTTGCTGAAAATCGCACTCACTAGAACGAGCTATTTGGCTGTGGATCTAGTTAAGAAAATTTCCGCTAATTGACGATGATTAGTCATATAGTCAACTCGACATCCAATATTGTCTACATTATCTGTGAAAATCTTAAACACAATTCATTATATTTCAAAAACTAATTTTTATTAATCGGAATCAAAGCCAAGGTTATTATCAAGGATAAGAAAGCCATCTGAGACACCGTTAAATATTTTAAAAACTAACCTATTAAATTTCGTGAACTGATATATATTTTTTTGTTCATGAAATTTAGTTAATTTAGGAAAGAAATCCGGCCTCTGTTTCTACTTTTCCTAAAAACCCTTTTATCAAATTTGAGATCTAAGAATTACTTGAAGTTCGCCAATCTAAACTGCATTTTTGCCTCATCGCAAGGGTGTTACGACAGGTTGACGAAAAAGACAAGTTACCGCAATACAATTAACGTTCGTCTCAATTCGAGCAGCTAGAGGCACGTGATGCTCATTTGTGCACATGCGCCACAAAAAGAGCATAATGGGGCTCAAGGGGGATCGTGTAATGTAGTGCGGCACGCTGTCTTTTTCGCCCACCTCGGTGTTCTGATAACTCTGCTACATACAATTTTTCATGTTAGAATCGTGATTTGAAGTATAACTTCTTTTCTTCTATTTATAGAAACTTCAGAAAACTGAGCTTAACCATTTTGAAATTCTCCATATAAAAAATGGAAAATTCCTCAAAAATCCGAAAAATTCTTTCCAATCACAGGGATATTCCAGCAATTTGTTCACAGTACGTTTTATAATTTTTCGCGAATTTTTTTATAGTTAACTTGCATTAAATTTTGTGCCAAATCATGCTTGAAAAAATACGCTACTGGGTTACAGACATGATTAGACACTTTTTCACATACCTCTAAAACTGTGCAACATACAACAATGTTTTATATACAAAACGTATATAAAAAATTCTTTTATTAACAGTGAAAGTGTCATAAAAATCCATTTAATAGAACCTGAGTTAAAAAGTACAGACAGAGAGACTAAATTGTAGTTTTTATATAAAGTAGATTGAGACGGTAAAGTATGCTTCATTTAAATAACTTTAATAAAGATTTATTATCGTAGCATAAATATTACAACAAAGCTATTTTTAAAGGTTAATTGAGGTCTCATATGCTACATTTATATTTTTCATCATATAAATTATACTTAAAGAAACTCGATATTACTCTAAGCTTAATAATTAAAAATTCTATATATAAGACATTCAGAAGCATTCTAACTTTTAATAATAATAAATATTATTTTTGAAAGACGATTATAGAAGATATCCCAAGAAAACGTTTTGTAGAAAAATATTTGTTTAATTAAAAATCTTAAAGTTTTCCTTGGAGAATGAATATCTATACAATGCAGCATATCGAAGTTCATGCTTGTGTAGTAAATAAAATTAAATAGAACGTGGGTTGTTCATTTCTGATTTTCTGTTAAAAATGATTGATTGCCTGTACATAAAATCAATTAAAAAACCCCTTAGCGGGTTAAAAGTTTGTGACGCAACACTTTATCTTATTGCTATAAGAATTTTAAATATGGAACTTAAAAATAATGATATCAAATTTTAAGTGACGCTATATTATTTATTTCATCATTTTATTTATAATTCCATGCGTAAGAATTACGTTAAATTTAAAAGGATTCATAAAAATTTATTCAATGATGCGTTATCATTCACGTTTTTCAGAAATTGAAACTATGAGTTTTAAAGATATGATATCAAAATTAAAATGCTTTTCATTTATTGCACATATTTCGCTTAGTTTGGATACAATGACGCAAAGAAATCACATAAATTTTACTTTTGATTTTGAGTAGCGTGGTACAAAAGATAAATCAATTTATTCATATAAATACAATACAATGCATTGTACAGGTTCAGTGAAAGTGGTATTTTAAAAAGTGTATTGGAAAATTAAAAGTTTTGGTTAGATGTGCAAATATATTTAGCCAAATCGAAAATAATTAATATTGAATTTTAAAAGAAATTGCCTAATGCTACATACAGGCGTCACTTAAATTTTGATATCATATCTTTTAAAACTCATAGTTTAAATTTATGAAAAATGTGAATGATAACGCATCAATGAATAAATTTTTATACATCCTTTAAATTTAACATAATTCTTACGCATGCAATTATAAATAAAATGATGAAATAAATAATATAGCGTCACTTAAAATTTGATATCATTATTTTTAAGCTTCATATTTAAAATTCTTATAGTAATAAGATAAAGTGCTGCGTCACAAACTTTCAACCCGTCAAGGGTTTTTTTTAATTGATATCCATATTTTTTTCAAGTTAATAATAACAATAATAATAATAATAAAAATAATAATAATAATAATAATAAAAGACAAATGATAGGAAACCATAATCGTGATTTTCATTCACCTTTTGTTCCCTCCCCACCCCCCTCAAAAAAGTATACCTCATACTTCAATTGTAAAGAGGGCTGTACTATTTGATTTTTTTAAGAACTTTTTAGTAAGATATGGAAGTAATATACAAAATGTGGGGTGTTATGGTTTTGTTTCACAGGTATAGAAAGCTTTGTTAAAACTTACTATGTAAAAAGATTACTTTCTTAAGAAAAATATAAAGAAATATTACTTTTTAAACCTTTTTATTTAAAATACAATAAAATTGTAAGCAAAAAAATACTTTCAAATAAAATTTATTTGGGAAATTACTGATTTTTAGTTTTTTTAAGAAATAATTTTCCATCATGTAAGTTTTTCATCTATCAACATGTGACATAACATTTGTTGCTATTTTAATGCAAAGAAATATTTTCAGTTTTCAGTATCATAAAATAGATATGCAAAGCTAATGAGAAATGAGAGCAGGACAAAAGGTGATGGAATGAAAATTTTGAAGGATGTGGGAATTATATATTCAATATGAGATAAAATATGAATAATATATCTCTATCTACCAAATGTGGAAAATCACATCCCCCTCCCCTTTGTGATTTAAGTCAGTAATAAAATATGATTACATTTAAAATGATTCAAAAATGAATAACTACAAATAAAGAAACCATCATTTTATTGCTGCATTACATGCAAGAATTATAAAAAAGAAAGGATATAAATGTATTTAACACACATAGAGTTAAAAAAATGTAAAAATATTGTTGAATTGTTAGGTACTTCTTTCAAAACTCTAACTGCATTTTTAAAATTGTAAATTAGGTCCTGTTCTGAAATATTAAGCTTAATCACTGCATATTATCACCTAATTTGGGTTTTCATTGAATTGCATCTTTATAGTTTTATTATAAATCATAATTATGCATGGTTTAAAAAGTGCATTAACAACTGAACTTGAAAAGCAGTTTAATGTTTTTTTTTCTTAATATATGTTCAATTTTTAGTTGTATTGGGGTGGCAGGATATTAGATTTACTGGTACAACTGTATAAAATGCATAAAATGCATTATTATTGCTCCCATTATTGAAAAGTTTAATTGTAATATCCCCCCCCCCCATTTATTGTTAATGCTGAATTTAGCCAACAGATGGTGATACCATGCAGATAAGCATTTAATTATTGATATATTTAGCTAACAAGTAGCTTAAATTACTTGAAAAACAGATTTTAATTATATTTTGTACATTGAATTTTTTTACGCTAGGCGACGGTTTAATAATTTAGTTAGCTAACTGAATTATTTAATTTGAGGTTTTATTTCACTTATTTTTTTCTGTGAATACATTTCCCATTTATATCAACTTAAATTATTTCAGAAACAGATTTTAATTATATTTTGTAACTTGTAATTTTTTTAATGCTAGGCAATGGTTTAATAATTTATTTAGCCAACTGAATTATTTAATTCCAGGTTTTATTTAGTTTAATTTTTCCTGTGAATACATGGGAAGCTTGAAAAATATTTTTGTTGTTGTTGTTGTGAAACTAAAAAAATAATTTAAATATATTTAAAATAATAAATTTATATGACAAATTTTGGATTTTATGCTCTTTTGATTTAAAGAGATGGTTTAATAAACCTTTGTTTGAGCTTCTCTCCCTCCCACAAAGATAAAAGTATAAAACTGCAATTTATTTGCATGCCAATTTATGCAACTGTACAAAAATTTAAATCTCGTAGACTTCCATTTGCAGTTAGAATAACAGCATGTATTTATTATTATTATTATTATAAAGGTAATGGAAGAATTACGGCCTGTTTTTTTCTCCTTTTTTTATTATAAGGGTAATGGAAAAAATAAAAAACCCATAATTTAAATTTATGTACCGTAGAAAAACAGAAATTTATTTGTGTTAAAAATTGTAAATAAAAAAGAAACTGTTGTATCTTGAACAAATATAAACTGCGTATTTTCTTTTCGTTATCATTAAATCTGAAAAATTTCAAAATTAAAATTCTATTTCTGTAAACAATTCAATGTGTAAAAATGTGCTTTTACTTATATTTGTATTTTATATGTATTTATTTATTATATGTATTTGATCTATCTATCAGTTTTAAAGTTCCATTTACCGAATGTTTTTCGGTTTTAACATATTATTTTTTCCGTCTTATGTAAAAATTGACTTTCGGTGGAACTTAAAAAACTTTCCGTTTCCACGTTAGGTAGATTCCGGCTTATGGAGCACGTATTAATGTTATTTTCAATGGATTCGCCGGGACTTGAAAGTCTTTCCGCGGTAGGCAGATTTCCGGCTTACACAGAGTCCGCCTTAGACAGATTTTACAGTATTTTTATTTTCTGAAAAATTGTCACGAAATAGTGATATCTGAAAATCTTAAAGAAAAAAATCAAAATAAATAAATACATTTTTATAGAAACATAAAATCAAATTTACTTTGATAAAAAAATAAATAAATAAATAAATAAATAAATAAAAATGACAACTGCTTCAAGGAGGACAGACCTTGCAACTTCTGTATTGCGAGGCCCGCACTTATTCGAGTGAGGTACGGAAGGTTCGTAAACTTTCCACTAAGCGTTGATCAGAAGAAATTAACCGCATGAATACAGTAGGCACATTTTCGGGGAAATTCCCATAAATGGTGGAAAAATATAGTCCGATTTTTCATGCTTATTATAAAACGAATAAGAGTCTTCCTGGAAACAAACGTGGTCTTTTCGGGTTCATCTAAAATATATTCATATTATATATTATTTTTAATAAGATCATTTTCGGAGGAGAAAAAAGTGAAATAAAAAGAAAATTAGAGTTTTCACGGAAACAAATGTTATCTATTTCCATTCACATAAAATAGATTCCTATTAAATATCAATTTAAAGTAAATCGCCCGGGCCATTTTCCAGAAATGGAAATTAGGAACTTTATCCATTGCAAGTACTTTAAAAATGGGTTTCGAGATCTCAAAATATACTGCACGTAGAATTGCAAAAATTTCAGAATAGCATTAGACTGCAGAAATAAGACTGTTCTAAAAAAAATCAAAATAATAAGAGCTATATTCGCCGAGTTATTGAAAGACGGCTTTTAGCGTTTTCTTTGAAGTCGAGTTAGTTGTATATATGAGTTCCGCCATCTACAAATTCTACGATACTATACGATACGATTTTATGCTTAAGGCTACGTCACTGGAATACTATCGTCTTTCATGATGAGATATGAGTTAATCATAATCACTGGGAATTCTCGGGCGTTTTAAGTTAAGGTGCCTGAATTTCACAAGCATTTGTTATACACAGAATATTACAGGTAAAATAATCCCATAACTTTATTTCAGATTAATATTATACGTTAATAAATTTGATAAGACAAAATAAGTATTGAATTCATAAGTCGCAAAATTCTTGAAAAGATCATTTTATTCTTCGAATCATTTTTTTGTTTGAATATTTATTAATTATTTTGTAATTTTAATTGGATTGTTACTCGAAGTATAGTTGTGCAAATAGCTTTATCCAGTAGTTAAAAATGTGTAAAATTGATTTATAATTTTTTTTTTAGTTTCTGAGTAAGTCAATTTTAAATGACAGGTAATATTTAAATTATATACTGTAATAAAGCTGAATTAGAATTTTTCACTTTTTTATAATATTTTTTTTTAATTGCCCAAACTATTGGGATATTTAGGGAATAGTAAAAACATTTTTTTTTCTTTTTTTTTTCTTTTTTTTTTTTTTTTTTTTTTTTTTTTTGTAGTAACATATTACACTAATTTCAGATAATGTGGAATTTCACGATATACAGATTTTCGAATTGTAGTAGTTTTTGCTTATGTTAATATTCTGATTCTCTTAATATAAAGTATTTCGGTAACCTTTCGACCCTTTTAAAAATAACGATTTTAGGTAGGGTTTTCTATGAAGGAATTATCAATAGCTATACAGTTTCAGTTAATACAGAAATCACCAGACCAAATTATGAAAGATTTATTTTCTTCTCCCATTAGTATTTTCCCCATTTCATAGAATGCTTTATTTAATAAAGAATAAATATTTATATTCAATTAAATTATTTTTAGTTATTTATGACAATCCTGCATTCTGTCATAAATGTATCTCTAGGCTTGAATTATATGGAAGAACACTTTATCAGTAAGGTATTCTTTCTTCGGTTTCATACTTGAGTAGTCCGATTTCTGTGTTAAGAGTACACTTTTTATTTATTTGTTTTAGTTTATTAGAAAAAAATCCATTTTCGGCAGTTTAATTAATTTCAGTACACATATAATTTGAAATAAATTTTGTCAAGCCTTACATGAATAAATTAAAGATAAGAAGTAAAGGGTATTAGTGTCCACTATTATAAGTAACCTTAGATTTCTTATAGAACCAGTTCTTTGCGCACACTAAATTCAGAATTTTCAACTTCAATTTAACATTTCGATTACTTATTTTTATTATCTAGTTTCTTGTACTGAGTAGGAGTTATTGTAACGAATATTGAGGGGAAAATCCTCTCCTTCAACAACATAAATTATTTCAGAAATAATTTCCGGTATTACTTCTTTATTAATTATTACAGGACATAAAAAACTATTCCCATAATTTATTTTTTGCATTGATTTTGCAGAAATAGTTACTAAATAATGTTTATTTTCTTAAGTACATTCTTAATTTTAACTAAAACACAATGATATAGTACTAATGTCGTTTATTGAAAAGGTTTCAGAAACAATCTAGCAACAAAATAAAAGATAACACACATGTTTCAGTAATTTACAGACTGAATAAAAATGGAAGTACATTTAGTTTTCTCTTTTTGCAAATTTCGCTTTCTAATGATTTTAGAGATAATAGCATAATACATTTTGCAAACCTCCATCTCCAAATAAAAATATTTACTGCCGTTTCTATAGAACAAGCTTAAACATTTGTCACAGACATTTTTGTTTGACTATAGTGGCAATGAAAATACAGGACGCTGCGACACCTAAGGTTAAGTTTAAAGATATCATTAGCTAAAATAATAAGAAATAATATTTATAACCAATTTTTATGGTATCGCTTCTTGAGTATGTCACTTCTAAAAATTCTCAATCTACCTTGGATTAAAAATGTAATGTAATGACAAATAGATTAATTTTTACACAAAGTAATAAGACATTTTGATTTTATTTAACAGAGCAGATACGATATATATTAAAATTTTATAAACTTTAATGTAAATAATTTTTTATCTGAAATATAAAATTTATATTCTTACGTGCATTCCATTCTATAGTAGAGAGTAATTAATATATATATATATATATATGATTGGATTTGGTATACTTGAATGTAATAAAAATATAACTTACCTTTTCTCTGATTGAATTTGGTATTGGATAAAGTAATCAAAATATAATTCATTTATTCTCTAATTGGAAGATAATTTTGCATTTACAGGCCAATATTCTAATTGAACACATGAAAGTGTTACATTTCTTGTAAGGGCGTACAAATTGCGTATGTTATTAAGCAACACAAAAAAAGAAACTTTTTTTAACGTTACGTAGGTGTGTTTAGCTGTCTTCAGTTGTATCAACAACCACCGAACAGATTCGAATGTAACTTTTAAACTAAAATTCTAATACACCAGAAAGTATTTAAACTAAAGGCATTCATCGAATCCTGTACAGTTTATTACACAGACATATCAAATATTTTATTATGTGATTGTCTTCTGCGTTTCAAACGCAAGCGATCAGAAATTGAATGCGTTCAAAAACGTGAGATCGTCGGCACGCGATTATAAAATTCGATTGTGCATAAAATATTTCGGACAAAATCATGAGTGATTTTTGCGAATGTCTTTATAAATAAAAATGCGGCGACATACGTCAATCATGATTTTCGCCGGAATAATGAACTAAGCGCAACTGAAGTCCCCAGTATATAGTAGATACTAGTGACAATGTAGGAAAATAAAATTTCATTAATCCAGAGGTTTTTGCCCGAAATAGTGAACGATCAGCACTTGGTGCCATAAATAATGTACAGTGGCAATATGCGAACAATAAAATTGATTGTTTGGAAGAATTTTGCATAAACATTTTGCAAGCCTGCTGCTTAAACTTAGATAATCTATGCTGAATTTTTCACTCGTTTAAAAAAAAAAAAAAAAAAAAAAAAAAAAAAAAAACTGGTCCAAGAGAGTATTGCCAAATTATGGATTATGGATAGCAACAATTTGGACAAAATATTATTATCTGAAAGCGCCGTGTGTTTAGTGTATGCAACAACTTTTTTTCGTTTATAAAACTCTTAAATCGGAAGAACGTAGATTTAACTAAATGTGAGTGTCACAAAAATACTCTCTTTTGCCCTAACATCCTCGATAATGTATATAACCGGCTCCCAAAAAGTCAACAAAAAAATATCTCCAGTCAACAAGATTTTTTTTTTTTTTTTTTTTTTTTTTTTTTTTTTTTTGCATAATTTGATGTAAGTTTTAATTCAGAAATATTCACTTCAAATTACGTTATTTTTTTTTTCAGAATAGCTTTCTCTAATGAAGATAATTATTTGTACATGTCTGGTCAGCTGTAAATATCGTGAATCGTTTTCAGTTTTATATATATATTTCGTTTTTATTGTGCACATTAAAAAATACAAAAATTGTTCTACCGTGATTTTTCATATGGATTCTTTTTTATATATCGGAAGCGTTATTTCTATCTCAAATAAAGTAATCATGAAACTTTTACAACTGCATTTTTTTATGTGAATTTAAATTAATTTTAATATTTGAATTTTCTCAGCTAAGTTCATAGCTCTATAGGGTAAATTGTCCAGATTTCGTCCCCCTTAACTTCTCCGCTTCTACGAACGTGGCGCCACTTATGACGCAAAACACAAGGAGCGGAAGGTAAAAGGGGTCAGTATTGAAAGTTTCGTTCGACAAGACGCATACATAAATTAAATATGACGAATTTCTTATTTTTAGAATACCTGACTTCTTATTACGTCGTTTCTCGAACGTTATTTACTGTGCTGTAAGTGTTTACTTCATATTCATTGCATGCATTTTACATAGGTAAGATAGTAACAGTAATATACAGTGAGTTTTATGACGCTTAGTTCATCATACGGGAACTAAAGCTCCGTCGTATTGGGAAGAATGATCCGCCGTTATGAAAAAGAAGTTACAAGTTAAAAATATGCGATTTATTTCAAACTTCTTAGTACTTTCGAACCTTTTCCAAGCTCATCATCAGGGAATATTTAAAAAAATAAATGTTATAAAAATGATACACCAGCTCTATTCAGACCGTGCTTATTTTATCAGACTATTTTGTGTGATGAAGCGGGCATTGGTCTGAATAGAGGAGTTTTTTTATAACATTTACTTATTAAAATATTCTCTGATGATGAAATTGGAAAAGGCTATAAAGTACTAAGAAGTTTTAAATAAAATGTATATTTTTAATTTTTAACATATTTTCGTTATTTTAGTCACATTTTACGTAATACAGTGAAATTTTTTTAAGTTCACATTATATATTTTATATTTTCTACTAATTTTGATCTCATGGCAGTTAGCAATGAAAATCGGTCTATCTGGAGAACGTCACAGCCAAAACAGGATTTATATTGCGTCCAGATTTTTGCGAATTCCAGTCTTGAAATACTGAGCATAAGTCGTTGAGCTGTCTGTTGCTGCCTTTTGAACATAGAGCTGAAAGTGTTCCAGGTATGTATATGGCTAACGTGTCCTCTCCTGTTACATGATATTTCTTAAGTTATCAAATATATAAGTTATTATTAATAGTATTGTTTGTTTTCTGCAATCTCGACAAAAATCTACAATATGACTGTAACATCGATTTTTTTTTAAATTTTGCATAACATTTAGACTAAATAATATTATTTGAAAATGTCAGTAAGCAGCAATTTCCTCTATTTAAGTGTAAACAAGTTGATGGATAATTTAAAACATAAATTATGTGTCAATTGTTTTAACATCTTCTAATAAGTAATAAATAATTTGATAAAATTTATAAACCAGAATTTGTTTATGCATTTTCTAAGAATACATTACATTAAAAAATATATCTAATTCTGTACCACAACAGTAAAATAATTTTAAAAGTAAATATTGAAAAGTCAGCTAATGTTGTGAACGATGTAATGATAATCAATATATCGTTTACAACTGTAGCTAAATATAAAACTCGGTTTTGCGATTTTATAATGGTTCTGCGTACTCTTGTGCGCTGCGCAAACTTCCACCACCTTTCCCTTCTGAGACTACTTCTTTGTTCAGAATGTTTGTTTCAGCCGAGATTGAGTGATATGCAAAATATTTGAATGAAAGCATTTTAACAAACGCTTTAAATAAATATTTTGCATAATAGTCAACAAATGTAAGCCTCGATCCATACTTGAGCATGCACAGTTAAAATACCTGTTGATCCCTGTTTATCTGGAGGCCGATTCTATATAGACTATAGAAATGGCTATTTCATGGTCACGGTTTAGTGATGTTTAATACATTATTAAAATTTGTTCGCTGGTGTTAAATTTATTAGAATTTATTTTCTGAATCGTTAATATAAAACATTATAGCTTTAAATCATCGAGGTTTTGGTATAATTCCAAACATATTTAAAATAAATTCATTTTCATTGTAAATGTTTGTAAGTAAATCTATTATTGTATGTAAATTTAAAACAAATAATTGAGATTGAAAGAAATGTCTTACTTGTCTAAGTTTTTAAGTAGCATATTTTTATCTTGTAATAAAGTACTCACATATTAAATTCGAAGCTTAATACTTTGAATTTAAAAACGACAATTTTTCTAGTTTTGGAAAGAAACAAGGTAGTTTTAAAGGAAATCGAAGTTCAAGATATTGCAGTTGAAGAAACCCTTCAGGATATATTTCATAGATTTTCGAACATGGCTTTAGTCAAATCATTTACAAAGTTTCTGCATTTTTATATGAAAAGTATTTCTTGAAAAGTTATTTTGAATAAATGTATTTTCTGGATTTGCAATTGCTTAAAATTATTTTATCTATCTAAGTTACAATACAGTTTTTGAATCATAAACAGTTAACAGTTTAACAAAATACAGAAAATGAGGTAAAGAATTATTTTATAAAATTACAAGTTTATAAAACACATTTCCAAATATATAAAATATTTTTTTCTAATTCTTCTTCGCTCTGTAATTTATACAGTATAAAAAAAATTATAGACTAACTAGGGGGTCAGCCCCCTTCGAGCTAATGCCGCCAACAAACGTTCAGGCTTCGAAGCCTCTAAAACATAGCAATATGCCTTTAAAAAAAAATACCAGTTTACGGAAGATAGAATGATATCATCACTATAAACAGGGCTCGAAATGGAAAAGTCCACGAACCGGAACGCTATTTCAAAATTATTCTCGACTAATTTTTTTTTTTTTTTTAAGTACAGTAAAGTCCCGCTTTAACCGAGTTGTTTTCTTTTGATGGACTGATAGCTTCCATTATTATGAAACAGCAATTATAAATTAAATGTTAGGTGAAGATGAAAGAACAGTCGTAAAAAGTTAGAACTCTGATTTTCTGGTCAGAATAAGGAAAAAACTGGTCATAATTTTCCTTGAAAAAAAAAATTATGCCCATCCCCCCCCCCCATTCTGACCAGAAAATCGGAGTTTTAACTTTTTACGGCTGCTCTTTCATCCTCACGTAACACTTCATTTATAATGCCTGTTTCATAATGATGAATGCCATCAGTCCATCAGAAGAAAATGATCCATTCTAAAGGTATAAGTTCGACTGAAAAAAACAATTTCATTCCCGGTAGTTCTTAAAAATAACGGAAATGTACATCAAAGAAATGTTACTAGCACCATAAAAATAATTGAATTAAGTGAAAATTTATGTTTCATCTCTTTAATTGGTGACGATTTGTGTAAATCCGGCTTATACGAGTTTTTTGCTTATCCGAGGTGAGCTTGGTCCATATCAACTCGGATAACGGGGACTTTAACTGTATAGCAAATTTATATTTAACCGTAAAAAAACCAATTTAAAAAAATGCAATCAAGATTCTAAATAATTAGAAAAAAAAGGTTACAGAGAGCATAGTAAGCTATATATATGAAACTGTAATAATATTTTTTAATAATTCCACGAACCGGAACAATATTTTCCATATTTTCACGAACCGGAACAATATTTGTCACAATTTCACGAACCGGAACATCGTTCCGGTTTGCTCCGGTACATTTCAAGCCCTGACTATAAATGCGTAGTAATATACACTATAACAAGGTAATCCGGTTGCGACGCTTCTCCATTTGAATGGGGCATTATTCAGTTACCATGACATCGCCCATCACTATCATAATAACTGACGGTTGTTTTTGGATTTGACAAGTAGATGTGTTATTACACGTAAAATTTCCAAGCGACAAAAATCGCCTGTGACTCCTCTGATTTCCCGCTTTTCAAAGCCACCTTTTTCGTTTTCCAAAAATTTCATTGGCTGTTCGGGAAAAGTATTTTCCATCGTCAGATTTCCAAGCATTTGATTGGCTGTTACTAACTACTCGCTTCGTTTCAGGCGTCAAAGACGTTTTACAAGAACAATTACAGAAGAAAATTGCTCGCTTTCTATGCGACTCCCCTGGAGCCATAGGGCAACATGGAGACCCTTGAAACTTGAAGCGAGTTTGACCCCTCCTGTAATAGCACTTTTAGATCAACTACTACATGTTTGAACTTAAACTTGTAAAAAATGATTAAATTAAAACTGTCGCTATCATTCTGACTTTTATATCGACGTTATGGACAATATTCTTCCTTTATGTTCAAGGTTAAAAACTTTCTCTGCTTATGGGAATAGCTTTCAGAACCACGGTATTGAAAAGCATTGTGTTCTAAACTTTTTCGGTTATATTTTATGTTTTGATCGAATTTTTGATATTTTTAGGAACAGGTATAGCTTATTCATGAACACTTTTGTCTATTATAATATGTCATCATGCATATTTTCATGTTATTTTTTACAATGCGCATTGTTTGTATTAATTAATAAGAATATCCGAAATTTACAATATATGTTTATTTAATAGTAATTCGTACAAAATAAATAGAAAGTATTTTGCGCATCCATTTATCTCTATTTATACTGCATCAAGTGATATAATATTAAGAGTTGAGTCTCCTCTTCTGTTTGACGCGATTGATACCAAAAGGCCGTGTTAGCATCTTGCCAAAATTTTCAAGTGGCGGTAAAAGATGGTTTTGAAAATTTTACAAACATATATTTTTATATTATAAACACTAGGGGATCATACCCGGGCTTTCCAGGTTACAGGATGTAGGTAAAATCGTTTTTTTAATGGAAATTTTTTTTTTATGTGCAATATATTTTTTAGACTGCCCACTAAAAATAAAAAAAGCATTTTTCATATGACAAATATGAATTATACGTTAAAATTTTGAAATTAAAATCGATTGAATTTAAAAGCGATATTTACATATTAGTTGCATGCTAAACGTTATTAACCCAAGATTTTGCTACTTACAGCATCCCTTTGAATTCTGATAATTGTAGAGCTTTAAGCGCGTACTTCATTGCATGTCTGTTAAATTTCTGATTTGTTTATGTTATTTTATTTATTTATTCATAGAGGAAGTTTTTTACGGAATATTAGCCGTAAAAGTAAAGTTTCCCATTCCAGATCCGAATGGATCCATGCGGTCCTTCGAAGAAGGTCACGTAGCGACCCCCAGTCGTCCAAGGCACCAAACGACCCCCAGTCGTTACGACAACAAACCCGCCAGTCGGAACAGCTGCGCGCGGGACAAGCTTCGCCAAAACGCATTCTAGAACTTCGCGAAGACTTTTAGCCGTAAGAAAATGATGAACTTTTTAGGTTGTTTTAAAGGCAAACGTATAAATCTCTCGTAATCGAACTCCAGAGCAATAGAGATAAATTTAAAAATACTTCATGCTTGAAAATTATTTTTAAAACAATAGATAATCTGAAAACTGAAATGCACTTTGCAAACAAATTCCATTTGAATGGGTTTTTTTTTCATGTTTGGTTGTCTAAAAATTTAAATTGTTCGATTACAAATGTGTTTTTTAATATTGCACTTTTATTTATTTATAGAGGAAGTATTAATTTCGTTGTGGAAAATGAGTCAGAAATAAATGATGAAATTTTTTTTCTGCTTTATGTGCAAAATGTTTATTATTGTTATGCATTGAAGTCCGCTCGTGATAAGATAAATTAGAAAAAATCATGCTTGAAAATTATTTTTAAAATCATAATAAATCAGTCAATTAAGATACAGTTTTAAACAAATTGCATTTGAAAGCAGATTTTTTTCCCTAAGCGACGTTCAAAAACTTGAAAATGTACGATGGTCAGAAGATTAAAAAATTGTAGTGGCGAAAATTTCAAAACCGAAATTTGATCGTGAAGTGTTGCGTCTTTCGCAAAATGACGTCAGCGTAAGGTACAGATATGTTTATACTTTATAATATAGACAGATATGTAATCAATCAATTATAATAACGATCAGTTATTATGATGAAATTATCAAATGAGGCTCTTATTCTTCGTATTCCGGAATGAAAAACAGCAAAATTTATTCCACTTTGACACCACATAGAATCCCCCCCCCCCCCCATGAAATCTAAACCCAACATCAAAATTTACATACGCACTTCTCATGTCCGTTTTCACCTTTTTAAAAAAATGGTATTTTAATTTGATCATTTAAAAATAATTTTTACTCAAAACTTGAAGTCACGATTGCCAGCAACATCTTTGCATGTGAACAGCTACACTCCTAACTTGAGATTTTGATATTAGTACCAGAGAATAAAAGTTGCATGATTTATGTTTGTAGACACATTTGTATTAAAATGCTTAGCTTTATCTAAGAAAATGATCGTTTTCTTTTAAATATTGAGTTAATTCCACTTACTTAAGGATTTCGCCTAGTGTCTAAAATATGATGAAGAGAAAAAAAATATATATGGAAACATTTTGAGAAAAATGCGTGTTTTCAAAAGCAGTAGGTACAGCATTTTCCGTTTTGCGGAACTAAACACTATACAGCAATTTTTATGAACAATATTTAATTTTTATCAGAAAATGGCATGAATAAATATGAATAAACATCATTATTTCTCTCTTCTCTGCAACATTGAAAGCTAATGTAATTACAACCATTTTGAAGAAGTTTCATAAATTACTATTAAAATTAAAATATAAAAATGGGGATATTTAAAAAAAAAATCAAGTACTGCAGGTACATCTACAAATGAACAGCTTTCAGTTAAAAAAAAAATATTAGTAAAATTGGTTCATCAGAAAGCTCAGGGCTGATAACTAAAAAACAGCCTTTTCTTTTAAATATATATAGATTTAATAAAATTATGAAAAATTAAATTATGCGAATTATGTTATTTTGATAAAATTATAATAGAATGTCTTAAAGAATACAATAAAATTTTATTAGTGGGAATAATTTTGTACAAAAACTTTGGGAACCTCATATTATTTTAAACCTCGAATTATTCCCAAATCTTCTTTATCTGATTATCTAACTCGGCGAAGCGAATTTATCCAGGAGAGAATAATCAAGTTTTGTAATATAAATCACTATTTTTGGGACAAAGACTTCCTATATGATTATGCACACTGTATTTCACTGCTCTTCTATAAAGACAATCTAATTTTTTGTAAAACATTGCATTTTATCAGTGTGTGATTTCGATTTCATTATTTTCAAAAGTGAATCCTTTTCACCTGTGAACAATTTCAAAGTAGCTAAGGTGAAAATGATGCACTTCTATAAAATATATTTCTGTTTTAAGAATTAAATACACGCTTTTTTATCAAATTACGACATTTGCTTCCAAAAAAACATTCCTCTTTTACGATCCAGTTTTAAACAACATCTGCAGAAAATATGCATATAACGTCAATATCGGGGAATAATATACAAAAACAGAAAAAAAACAATAATAGCTCTATGTGTTATCAGAAATCATTCATGCATAATTTTTCAAAATTCGGAAAATGTTATTATACACGAAAGAATAAAATTGCATTCATTCAGCTTTGTATCTTTTTGTAAAGTAAGTTTGTAATAAACTACAATTTCTTAAATTGATAAACAAAAACGAAATAAAACAAAATTCATCTGATTAATTAATAGACGATATTCATAACATAATCATACATTTTCATTTCATTATTTTTTCAGTTTTTATAAGAAAATGGCAACAAAAAGATGCAGTAATCTACTGTTTTCCCTTTACTTTCAATGTAAATGGAGCACTTTAGTTGCCACGATTGCAAAATTTGTTTTAAAAACTACAAAAAACTTAATATCTCAAAAATAAATTGAGATACTGCTTTCAAACAAATTGCAATTAAAAGCAATTTTTTTTCTCTGTACGACGGTGTAAAAATTGAAAATGTACGATATTTAGAAGTTTAAATTTTTGCACTAGCGAAAATTGCAAAACCGAAATTTCATTTCAAATTTCAAACTGTTGCCATTCGCAAAATGATGTATGCGTTACGCACAGATGAGTTTCTACTTTATAATGTAGATTGTATTTGTATTATATATATATTAATTATGATATCTTTTCATTTTGAATACAATAATTCATTTCGAATTATTATTCCTTATTAATAATTGGTATCTTATATATTTTTTAAATATATACCATGGTAGCTAAATGGTTTTAGCAGTCTTTAAATATTATACTCTTAGATCTATGCGGCAATAGCGCATAATCTTTGCGTATTATCTATATTATCTATATGATTATTACTCTGTAGTTATCTGATACCTCTATAAGGAAATTCCATTAAAATTCTTCATTCTTATCATCGCAAAGATTCATTTAATGATTTTTACCAATCTAGTTATGCATGTTATATGTATTTTCTCGATTTTGGTATCCATTCAGTGTGTTTCGGGGAAACTGTATTATTGTAATTTCGTTCATACTATCACAATTTTTGTGGGCGGTTGGTAATGTTTAATTAATGGTTATATATTTGGTATATAAACACACACACACACACCAACACACACACACACACACACACACACACACACACACACATATATATATATATATATATATATATATATGAGACGATTTGAAGGCAAGCAGCAGGCATTGTCGAATGATTATTTATTGGGGGTTTCCAGTTATAAAAAAACACAGACGTTCAGGTCGATATGGTTGTTGAGAATAAAAGACTTGAAGATCATAAAAAATCCAGTCGATTGAAAGCAA
Organism: Maratus speciosus; assembly: GCA_963932465.1. Classification (NCBI taxonomy): domain Eukaryota; kingdom Metazoa; phylum Arthropoda; class Arachnida; order Araneae; family Salticidae; genus Maratus; species Maratus speciosus. The sequence continues at coordinate 127,037,767 of OZ010800.1, forward strand.
TTGCACTTTATTGACATTCTAATAATTTGAGTTTAGGCAGGAAATGCTCCACTTTACCGATGATAAAAAAGAACAAATCTCGTTCCATCAAAATTATCGTTCCATCGAAATCATTTTCCCTTCATTATATTACCAGAAATTTATTACCTTCGTAAATTCTCTAAATCTTTCACAAAGCTCTTAAAAACTCCAACAAAATCTCATTAAAAACGCAGCAAATCACTCCGAATAATCTTTATCATAGACCAATGTAGATTGCTTTTGAAGTATCAATACCAATGCAGAATGAAGTGCCATCTATCCAAAACGCTCTTTTCCGCCACATTTCTCTCTCTCTCTCATTACCTCTCTACACCTCTCTGATTGCCGCAATCAGTATTTATACTATCGCCAAAATGTTGTTCGAGAATATTCTATAGATGCCCAGATGAGATAACTGTAAACAAACTTTAATTTCTATTGTCGAGATTGTGCTAAAAATAATTTTTTACCCTCGCCAGACGATAAAAAAAAAAGAATTTATTTCTGCTTAAGTTTTAATCTTTGAAATATTCTAACTGGCACCTGGATATTTTAAGCAAAAAAATAAATTGATATAAGTAGGGTTTTTTTTAGGCGGGATAATATTTTAGCAGTTAAATAAAGATTTCAGGGGAAAATGATATACCGGGATTTAATAGCGGAATTTAATAGGAATTTAAATAATGAAAGTTTTATTATAGTTATATAAATAGTTAGAGCCATTTTCAGATTTACGCAATTTGGAATAAATATTATTATATGGATTAAGATCTTATAGAGAATAATAGACTAGGGTTTTAATTTAATAAGCCGGTATAATATACGGAGTATTACTGAAAAAGGAAAGTTTATATAAAATACTTTAAACTTGGCGAAAAGAATTAAATTTTGTAATATGTATATTATGTATGTAATTGTAAATATACATACAGGGTGTCCATAATTAAACGACCCTACTTTAAAGTTTTCTACAGACAAAACGATTGTTCATAAATTTGTAAAATTTTGTGAAAGACATAATAAATGAATGGGAATTTGTTTAAGCTAAAAAATATATAAATTAAAGTAGTTCAAAATTTCATCACCAGAGGGAGTTTTTTAATAAATTACACATTTAGCATTACAATAATATTTATTAACTTAACCTTATTCTAAAAACAGCATTTCACGATATGTTCCTAGCATTTCCCAGAACACACTGCGGTCAACTGTGAAACATGCTATCTTACGATTCCAAATGGTATCCAAAGCGATATAAATAAGCGTCCTATCTTAAATGGAAGAAGTAACCGCAACATTAAAAGCGAGGTCACATCAATCAAGGTCACGCGCCACGTAGCGGATGGAGTGTGAACTACAGGTAAATACCTTACTGTTTTTTTACTCATACCACTAAAATTATAAAGTTTCTTTCAGCTTGATTAATAAATGAAATCGGTTTGACAAGGCGAAGAAAACCTCGTGGTGTCAAGTGCATGTGGGTTTCCCTCTTACTACGCTATTATTTTGCAGTAAGTGTGGCAAAATAAAACTCACTTCCATGACAGGCTAAAGATTTAGAAAATATGCACCGCCCTAAACGCCCGCGTATGTGGATTATCACTCCGTCCGCTAGATGGCGCAAGTGTGTTAATTTACGCCCGATTCCAACATTAAGTTTGCACGCTTACTTATATCGCTTTGAATGGTATCTTAAAATGATGAAAGTCATGCAGAACATGGTTGGTTATAACAAAATTTGTTATACTATCGGAAATGCATGCTAAATGTGTAATTAGTTAAGAAACGGCCTCCTATTTTATTTTTATTTATTTATTTATTTTTTAAATCTCAAGCAAATTTCCATACTTTTATTATGTCCCCCAAAATATTTCACAACATTCTGAACAATAGTTTCGTATGTAGACAATTTTAAAATAGGGTTGATCAATTATAAATATCCTGCAAATAAAATTTCTAAACTATCGTAATGCTAAATGTGCAATTTATTAAAAATTGCCCTCTGGTGGCGAAATTTTGAACTATTTTTATTGACATTTTCTTTCAATTAAATAAATTCCCATCCCTCTATTATGTCTTTCACAAAATTTCACAACTTTATGAGCAATAGTTTTGTTTATAGGCAATTTTAAAGTAGGGTTGTTTAATTATCGGCACCCTGTATATAAATACATATTATATACGCATGTAAATAAATGCCATATACTTCTGTATATTTCATATTTTATATATTTATTATGAATGTGAAAATAAAACATAACATAATATCATAATGTTTAACATTATACACACTTTAAACATATAAAAATGTGCACAAAAGATATTTACATAATATTAGATTTACTGAAAAATATCGTTTAAAAAAACGGAGAATTATAAATAAAAAAAATCAATTATAAAAACATATGTATGGAAAATTATTCCTTACCCACCAGTAGAATTCATGTAATAATAATTAAAAAAACCCTCAAATACTGAAGATCGCAACAATTACACCAAAACACTTATCACCAAATAAAGCTCCAAAGAACATCAGAACAGAATATGGAAGAGAATATGGACATAACATATAAACAAATTTACTATCCGCACTACTTTTATATCATGCAACGTCGCAGTAAAATTCTCCGGAATGAAAATTGTTTTAAAAGTATCGTTTTAATATATGACGAAATTTTCACTATTAAATGCATTTCTCATGTAGAAATTTATTTATCTTTCTCTTTTAAGATGCGCCGGGCACATGCATTATTTAATTTAAAAGAATATTTCGGTCAAGTTCGTTAATAGTCAAATTAGAACCAAGAGGGTGGAAATAGGGAGGGGTTTTGTGAAAACCGAAAAAAACCCACAATTTCTTAATTTTTATACAAAGCAAATCAGTTCAATGTTATTATTGATTCTAGGAACAAGGCAAAAATTTATGTATCACAGATTTTTGATAAAATTAACAATGGGCGCAAAAAATAGGATTTTAAGGAGAAAAAAATTAATAACTTTGTCAATTTTTAAGATATCAAATTCATTTAAACTTACTATAAATCTTCTTACTATTATCTAAAACTTTTACATTGACAAGGTTTTTATAGGACCAACTTATACTGCAAATAAATAAATAAATAAATAAAAACTAAGAAATAGGGAAGGGGATTGAAGAAGAAAAAAATTCTTACTTCGTCAACTCACAAGATTTCCAATCCGCTTAAATTTATTATACATCTTCTGAATATTATCTACAACTGTCATACTGACAAATTTTTGATAGGATTAGCTCTTACAGCAAAACAATTAAACAAAAATAGTGGTTGACGTAAAATTTATCTTATTAAGGGTCTACTCAAATCGAAACGGCTAATTTTTTGACTCATTTTTAAATTCATTTTCGATCTCAAACGAATCTAATTGGCAGGTCCTCTTATTCAGAAACTACTATATGATGTGCTGTATTAGTCGATTGGCATTTTGAACAGAATTTCACGAAGCAACAGTGCTGGAAATGAAAAAAAAATGGTCCTACTGAGAAAATAATTGTAAATCAAGTTATAATTAATTGAACAAAGAAAATAAAAACGCAGGTCTCTTATAAATCTCTGTAAAGAAAATCTCTTCAGGACGTTTCATGTTTTATTAGTCTGAAAATGTGTCAGAAAATTTCATGCTGTTGAGCGGGGAAAAATATTTTTTTTTAATATCGACTTAATATGATTTTGATAAAACGAGCTATTACAGAAAAATGAAATAAAAAAACTCCCAAAAAAGTGGTCAGATAAAATTGTTAAACTGAGTTTATTTCTAATTTTGATTTAATTTTTGTTGGTGAAATTTGTACTGAACTTCGAACTCTACCTCTTCCTGTAGGCCGAGCCGGAAGGGATTTTTAATTTGCCCTAATATTCAACATTAAGAGTTTTTCACGCATAATAATTTAATTATTTCAAACACTTTAAATATGACGATATTTATATCTGGTCATTCTACATATGACGTAATTACAATCTTTAAGTGCATTTCGCGTGTAACAATTTTACTATTTTAAAGTTTTCGTACATTTTTGACATTTACGCGCAAATATTTTGACGTAATTTTCCTTATTTTCTGCGTTTAACACCTGATCATATAATTCTAATTTTAAAATTTTCATTCTGATTAATTTTATTCAAAAAATTACGGCAAAAAAGAAATCTAATAATCCCTTTCATTTTCCCTTTACTGTTTTTTTTTCCCCACAAAATTGGATTTATTTTATAATGTCTGTGAAATGTATGTCAAAGTTGAAGATGACAGAATATTTTGGTTTATAAAATAAACTGTTTCTTGACGATCGAAATTTGGAAAAAAAGTTTTATATTTTATTAAATTTTCCTGAAAAACATAATTTAATCACAATACTGTCTTCATTACCGATTGAAATAAAAAATAATTTATATTTAAATTTGAAAATGACAAAAAAGGAGAAATCTAATAATACCTAATCATTACCCGTTTTCCACTTTTTCCACAGAAATTGAGTAATTGAGTTGCCATCATTAGAGAAATCTCATTCAAATTAGAAAAAAATTAATATCTCGAAAACTAATTAAATTTTAAAATTCTAATACCTGTTTTGAGATCTGTGGATCAATACGGATATTTGGTGTTAATTTTCTCTCATAATAATGCATAATTTAAGAGAAATAGCTGTGAAACATAATTAGTAGTTTCATAAATTCGTTTCATTAGGATTCTATATAAGCTTAGATATGTACAAAAAGAAAAAAATTTTTACAAAATACTTTGCAATACCTACCAATTTGAACGAAAGTATTCAAATAAAGAAACTTCCAGTTTCGTGAGCATTAAACATTTGAAGTAGCTCTAATACGTACTTGGATTCGTTTTCCAAAAAACATGTTTGCGTCTACCAGTGAAGCTGCCTTTAAGTTTTGTATATATTTGAATTAAAAAAATTGGTGCATGTTTTTGGCTGGGTCAAGCAGATCCTTCTTCATTTTATAAATATTCCGTCGGAAGGGGGCGCTGTAATAGCGATTTTTGTGTTATTTATTAGTGTGTATGAAGTTATGCATGGAATTCAACCAATGTTTATGTGTATGTTTTTAGCTATAGCCAGCAGGTCCACCTTCGATTTAAAAAAATTCTGCCGGAAGGGGGCGCTTTAATAGCTATGTCTGCGACATTTTCATTATTGTGCCATCGAAAACTGTATGACATTATGCATAGGAATTGAACCAAATTTTTGTGTATGTTTTTGGCTATGGTAAGCAGGTCCTCCCTGAATCTGAAATAAAATTTGTTGAAAGGGGACGATTGAATAGCTTGTGCCATTTTCATTCATGAACCATCGAAAAGTGACTAAAATTATGCATAGAATTGAACCAATTTTTTTGTGTATATTTAGTCTATTGAAGCAGGTCCTACCTGAATTTCAAAAAATTCTACCGGAAGACGGCGTCGTAATAGCGATTTTGTGCCCTTTTCATTACTGTGCTATCGAAAAGTGTATAATGTTATGCATAGAATTGAACTTAATTCTTTATGTATATTTTTGGCTATGGCCAGCAATTTCTCCTTGAATTGGAATATGTTCCGCCGGAAGGGATCGCTGTAATAGCGGTTTTTGTGGGATTTTCTTTATTGTACCATCAAAAAGTGTATGAATTTATGCATAGATTTGAATCAAATTTTTATCTATGTTTACGGCTATAGCCAGGAAGATCTCCTGGAATGTGTAAATATTCCGCAGAAAAAGGCGCTCTGATAGTGATTTTTGTATACTTTTCCCGATTTTTCGTAGTTCTATTGTCCATCGGCGGCTTGTGCAGCGTCGGGAACTCGCACCCTGCTATGCGGGTATTCGCAAGCAGCTGATGTGCAACAGAATAACGAAAAACTATTGATTTTAAATATCATGATTGATATTAACTCGTTTTTGCTCTGATTAATTGACTGAAGCAGAAATTTAAGATTAAAAGTAACGCTGACATACTATCGAACTAATAACTTTGAAGTATTAACATCATTAACTAATTTTAGAAATATTAAAATGAATAAGTTAGGAGAATGTTTGCGATTGGCACCCCTTTCGTATTCTGCTAGACCTTGAGATAAATGAATTCTGATTCAATTTTGATTTTGAACAATCGCGAGGGGCATTTGTATTCAATGCTTGAGGAAAGGTTCATATTCTTGTGTTTTTTCCATTGCATTCAGTTAATATAAATTAGTGAACGTGATTATTTTCGTGTTATTATTCACTGACCAGATTCATTCTAGGCTCAATTCTAAGAACGGCATTATACTTCACATCCATAAATGTTTCTGTATGAGTATGCTATTTAAATAAAGATAAATATTTCTTGTGGCCGCAACATAATTGTTTACTTATATTTTCTGAAAACATTATATATATATATATATATATATTTGCGATAAATGCAAAACACTTTATCTTTTATCTGTTTGCTAACAAAGATTGCTCTTTTTGAGAATACAGAATTCATTTTAAAGGCATACATATATCTGATGATGTCGTTGATTAGGATAAGTTGCACAAACATAGGTTCATGCCTTAGGATAAGTTACTCCTTATCCTAATTCAGCCTTTACATTCATAGGAAAATGACTTTGTTTGGAGAATTATCCTTTCTCAAAAGACGTCAATATAGATTTCACTCACAGAATTCAATTTCTGCTTAGTTTAGTGTCTACAAAATTATGTGTAGTCTTATAAGCAAAATCAATTTTTTTAAATATTTTTTATTAAATGTTCGTATTTTGGTTATTTCTTTTAACTAACAAATCTATCTACTATGATTCGATTTTCTTGTCTTGCTTACATTGGAATGACTTAAATAATTACATTTCTAATATTTCATTTTTAAATTAAAAAAAATTAAAATCTCTCTATAAAGTTCCAGTTAAATGTATGAGTTGAAATGTAGGATTAATGTTAATTGTAATGTATGACTAATAATTCAATTTATTAATAAACTTTATAGTTCTTAGCTTATCTTTTTCATGTATGTGTTATTTCTATATTTGAGATTTTAATCAATTATTTTATCATGCTCTCAAACTTCAAACTGAAAACTCATAACTTCAAACTGAAATTTAAGTCCGATGTCTCACTTTTATTCTCTAGCATATTTTAGCCTGTCTTACAAAAAAAAAATATTTGAGAATGAATTTCAACATCACAAAAATGAAAATCAAGACACGAAAAATCATTCCTTTCAAAGAAAAGTTTTCTACTGTATGAAATAACGAAAAGTACTTAAGGAAAATCGGAGTTCAAATCATTTGGCTAATGTGGCGAAAAGAAAATAATAAAAATATTAGAATATATTTTATGCATCATTTAAGAAGGAGAAAATCTTAAAAAGTTCTTGAAATGATTTCTTTTGTTATCTCTAGAAAAAGAAATATTGAAAATAATTTTCGAATATTTTTTACTGCAATTTTGAAAAGATGGAAATTTTTTAAACAGCTGTAAAGCTAATATTTATTGTGGATTTTAGCTTAAGAAAATAACATATTTTTTAATCTAAAATAATGTATGTCATACGTGAACACATGAACAAATATTTTAAAATTAGAAAGCTGAAAGTCATAGAAATTTTTTGTAATGCATATTATTATTATTATTATTATTATTATTATTATTATTATTAGTTGTAGTAGTAGTAGTAGTAATGAAATAATAGACATTATCATACAGAAAAGTGGAGTGCATATTAAATAGTTAAATCATGTTATTTAAATAGAAGGATAAATTAATCACTGCGGCTCTAACAGTATATATTCTAAGGCAAGAATTAATATATTGAAAATAGAACTGTTGTGTATTCATTAAAAATGTTACAAACATCTAATAAAGCCAGACACAAAAATCTTATACAAGGTGCGATTCTGAAGAATATATTCAGTAGTTTTCAGGAAAGTAGAGCATGCTACAACAAATAGCACTCATGTATGAGAACAGTGTCTCAATTGATTCATTAAGTCAAAATTATAAGATAGGAATTATGGTCTTAAATGTAGCAATAAGGAATTTAGTTTAGGAAAATAACATTTATACTCATCTGTGTGAAATATATTACGGAGTATACAGAGTTTGTTTTTACATATTGGGAACGATTTTGAAAACAAAAATAAAAACAACGCATAAATTAAAATAATTATCTGTTAATATGTTCTATATGGTAGCTCTTGTTGTGCACAATCATATTGCAGGGTGCTTTCAAGATAGTAGGGATTTTTTAAAACTAGAAGTGGAATCTTTTTCCATTCCTCCACATTTTATTTCCAGAGTCCACTCAACCTAGTTGGTCTGCGTTTTGCAAATAATTATTTTAATAGTCCAAAGGCACAGTAATTCATTTGTTAAACATTTAGAGACTTGGTTTGAAAGTGACTAAACGGTATACACTTAATTCCAGTTTCTCTTTTCAATTTTTCAAAAAATGCGGCTATACTTCTGGATATATGGCTGCTTGTTTTATCCTGGTGGAACTCCAAACTTTTAACGTCCGCAGGATAATGTTTTGGAATTTCTTCTTTAAAAATAGGAATTAGAGCATTACATTGATAATAAGTACACTTCCTTTCACATTTTTCTCAACTTGTTTAATATTTAACTTTCCGTTGTAAGAGATTCCAGAAATCACCAGAAATCCTTTAGAGAAACTTTCTTTGCAGTGTTTGAATCGGAGATGTAACTCTTTTTGGACTCTTTTACTGTAGTAAATCGATCTTTTGTTTATAACACTCTTTAGACAAAACCATGCTTCATCAATTGTGACAATGTTTTTTTTTTTACCTCATCACCTGCTAAAACATTTTCATGCAGATTTTCAAAAAATAATTCTCGTCGGAAAGAGCAAATATATAACCTTTATTCCTCCTGCTACTTTTCCGTTCCATTTCAATAGATGACGAAATTTTTTCATAGCAGCCAATTTTTCAGTTCTCACCTTATTACACGTTTCCAAATTTTTTCGCTTTGTTTGTCGTTGATTTTTAATTTAATATCAAAATCTTTCCCAATATGTGAAATCACCCTTTGTACGCAATGCTATTACGCAATGAACGAACATAGAGCAACGCGCCCGAAAAATGCAGTAATTCTATAAGTAACACTTATGTAATGTAAATTACATCCCTGAGTATGACGCATGTAGTTAAATGTCTTTTGGATGTGGATAATGATAAAAAAAATCTGGTTAAACATTAGAATATCCTTCATTTTTGACTGAATAAATGCTTTACGACCATTCATTTTTTTTTCTGTAGAGAAACTCTCTATTGTAACGGTTTACAACCTATCGGTCGCGATCCACTGGTGTGTCGCGGAAAAATCAAGATTTGTCACAAAAATATATCTTTTATTTCATCTGTTTAAGAAATATAACAATTTCAACAGCAAATAATATTTCAAGGGAAAATCCTTAATTTCCTCCTGGATGATTATACGAGCAGAATATCCAAAAATAGCTAAATCACTTTGAAGGTCCTTGATGGGGTTCAGCACGATATACTTTTGTGAACATACTTCTTTTATTTTGCTGTTTTTCATAAATAAGTACAGAAACGAATTTCGTGTAAAAAGTGACTTAAATTTAAAAGTAACACGTTTTAACACTATATAGACGCCTTGATAAACATTAGTACCAGCAATCTCACTGATTATAAAGTTGTGCTTTTAAAAAAAATAACAGTACTTTTTATTATATTTTAGTTTGTGTGTTATTTTAATTATTATTCCACTTACACACATTGGGTTTACCAATTCTTGTTTCTGTTTATAGTGTAGCCTTCAAATGAAAATTTGCCTTTTTTGTAGGATAGGATAGCAGATAGCTTACAGAGGTCATGCAACAATTTCTATACTGATATACACATTTATATTAGGTGGGTCGGGTAATTTTTTTCTTACATAAATGTGGACCGCGTACCAATAAATGTTGGGAACCGCTGCTCAATTGTATTCCCTATCTAACCGTAAATTATTAAACATATGTCCTTAATAGCACTGTATGTACAGCGTACGTAACATTTAAGCTTTATTTGAACAAATCATGTAAGTTGATTTCACATTTTCGTGAATATCAAGAAGTAATGTTAGTGTACAATAATTTATTCCTATTCTGAAAGAGAAAGTGCATTTAAATTTTTTTGACAAATTAGGGAACGTATCTTACTATTCAGAGGGAGAAATTCATCTTCAGTAATGACAATCACTTCATGAATATGCAAAAAATGTTTTTACTTGAAGAGCTCTTAGCTTTAAAATGAGTTATTCAAAATAAATCTTTGTAATATGTTTGCTAAAAATATTAGCTATTATTTTTTTTTAGTGCAATGTAAATTATAAATTTTTAAACTTTAAAGGACCATGAAGAGCTCTTAGTTTTTAACAGAATAATTCAAAATATATCACTATATTATGCCTGTACAGGAATATTAGTAATTGTGATAGTGCCAGAGTAATTTAAATAATATTTTTTTCAACTTTAAATGTAAAACATTCAAGTAAAGATTGAAAGCTTTTCATCAGGAAATTCTTTTCAAGCTACTTTCACGATAATTTTAGAACTATATACAAATAAAATAAATATTACTTTCTGTGATTGTAGTTTTAAAAAACCCTACAAAAATATTTATTTTTCAAAACGAGCCAATACAAAAATACTTCATTAACAGTTTTTTCCTATACCAGGTGACTGTTGTTAATATAATCATAAAATTATTTTAATTAGTAAATATTTATTTTAGCATGGGTACAAATGCTTTATTACTGGATAGCGTGGACAGTTCTTTTGAATTTTAATTTTAATCAGAAATATGCGTGATTTCGTGCACGCTTTATAATCCTTACAGCAAAGACTCTTTGCATAATTTATGTTTTGATTATCGCTGCTCGCATGATCTCCCAATTCTTTGTAATTATTTGGTTTTACACCTCACGCACAACCTAAAGGTTTGAATTGCTAACTAGCGGGGCAGATAGAAACGTTTCTTTTCCAAAAAATAACTAACCTTATATTTAATCTTGTGTTCGAAGATTTAAGAAATGCGCGCAAATATCAGGTATATATTTCTGGTGGTGGTTTTTAAATATATGTTCTGTAATCGTCTACTACTTTTGATACTTGACTGATTCGTAAAGAATTTTACTGAATAATTTCAATTCATGTTCCAACAACACCTAGTAGATAAGTAATTTCACTTTTTATTTTTCTATTGAAAATATATACTAATACGAAATGAATATTGTTTTTTAAACTATCAATATAGGGGAGAGTAGCCATATTTGGACCGCCGCTTTAATTGGACCGTTGCCATTCTGCCGTTAATTACAGAAAGAGACTGCATCTACCGCTGAAATCCTACTCATCAGAATGACGTCACTCATGAATAGAAGAAGCAACCACCTACCACGTGCTGTTTCCATACAATTTTAAAAAACCTAAAGTTAGCTGTTTTCATCTAATTTTGCCCTACCAAACGTAAGTGAATACTATTAAACTAAGGTAAGTTGTTATGTTTTCATATACATACATGAATTCATCTGTTTATTGCGCATATTTTTCTAGCGGATTTCATTGATTTCGGTTTTGTTCTTAGTCTTAAGATTATTTTTTTTTAAATGGCTCAGTTGCCGTAATTGAGACAATTTAAGTTGCTTAAATTGGACCAGATATGCAATCATAAAACTGAAATGTAAGTAATGAATTTTGAGGATAGTACGCTTTGTACACTATTTTTATTTATTTTTTAATATTTTATCATGAATTACTATCTCCATGCCAGTTAAAAAAAAAAAAAAAAAAAAAAAAAAAAAAAAGGCTTAGGCCTATATAAACATATATTTTTACATGTTTATGCAATAAATTTTGTTTTTTATTTCTTTTATCTTCTATGTATTTGTATTTATTTTCTTTGAATAATTCCTACAGTGTATTTGGTTTACAGAGTGCAGTTCAAACATTTTCCACCTAGAGGATGTTTGTGATGGCAGACTTTTTACAATTCTGGAGAAAGGAATTAAACTTTTTCCCCATTAAAACACATAAAATGCATAAATAAACCTTCCTTGGGGAGTGGTGATTTCAAGACTCCAGAGGGGGGGGGGGGGCTGAATTCAACAATATTTGAATATATCATGTTTGCATTTGATTAATCGTAGCGAGGATATTTTTAAACACATTTCTAATATAATGTTGAAAATGTTGAAAAAGACACAGACAAACTGTCTGGAAGAAAAACACTCGAGACAGCAAAAGCTGTTAAAGATATAGGAAACAAAAAGGAGAGAGTAAGTTGTGAGCAAATTGATCTGAAAGAAGGCTGAAGCTACAAATCCTTCCCAAAAGCAAAAAAAATCATTAGAAATGATATCCTTCTTGCTAATTCCGTTAAATAAAAGTACAGAGGGAGCCAAAAAACAGTTGCGATGACATATTCGCCATATAAAATAAACCTCAAAATGAAAAAGAAAGACAAAAAGGAAGCTATCACAGCACAAAAGCAATTGGAACATCAAGTTTTAAAAATAGGCGTAATGCAGTTCGCAAGAAAGGGATGGAAGGGAAGAACTACAAACATAATGTAAAGAAACCTTGTGTTGCAAAACAAAACAAAAATTCTAATAACCCTGAATCTAAAAAGAAAAATCTAGATAGTTATGATTCATTTTGCCTAATTTGTAAGAAAAATAAAATAGCAATGATTCAGTGTTCAGAGATTGACAAATACGGTTCCATATTTGCTGAAAAAAAAATCAATCTTCGGTGCGCTGAAAAAAAATCAATAAATGAAATTCATGTGTAAGCTTTGCATCACTCCTTACAGGGTCATTCCACGTAAAATGAGCAAAAATGTAAAAAAAGTCGTTGCCACATAGTAACAGATTTTAATTTGATATACAGGTTCAAATCATATTCAAATAGAGCTCTGCAAAATATCTTCACAAAAAATAAATTATTTTAGCAGTTATGGACATTTAAAAAACTTGTGATAAAGATTGGCATGTGTGCAATCGTCCAAAGTTGCAGGTTTGAAGTTCTGTATCTTGAAAACTAATTAAGTGAAATGAATTTTTTTTAATAATGTAACCTCTGAAAAATTATCTTCTTATTTATTGAGCAATAATAATCTGGTAACTCCATGATTATTCTTTAATTGGTTGTAAAAATTGAAAATTTTCAAATTTTGAGAAAATTAAAAACGTAATAAAAATTAAAGGAATTCAAAAACATCTGAGAAATTAATGCCTGATGTAGTTTTACATATTAAGATCGAATTGCTAATGTTTTTTAGTTTACCATGTATTTCCTTCACCTTTAAAAAAATTTAGAAACTTTAAAAAAAATGACAAAATCGTAATTTTTCCTCTTATTGATAGGTAAAAAAAAATAATGAAGGAAATGTCCCTCATTACAGTTATTGCACAGACATAAAGATCAAAAAGACTAAAAAAATTTCAAGCATGCCTTTTTCATTCCTAACGTCACAAAATTGGGTTAAAAAAGGCAATATTAACTACATTCCATGAGCTATTTTTTTTTTAATTCGCGCGCGTTTCTTAAAATATTGCACGATTTCAAGGTGAAAAAATTTAGTGCTGCCATCTATTTTCTGTATGTGGGTTATATAATTTTCTGTTCAATTGAGCTTTTTTTCTACTTTAATTAAAAATCGTCTTGAGGAAAAAATAAACTGAAAGCAAGTATAAAAGTTTTTATATTTAAAATATACACTGTTATCTAAAATATAAAAAGAATTAAAAGTTTTAAAAAGCTTTCTTTCAGGTCGAAGCAAGTGATAGAAATTTTGCATTTTATCCTCAACATTTTTTACTATTTATTTTTTTTCTCATTAAGGAATAAAAAAAGCCAAGAATGAAAGTTTAAATATTTAATATATATACTTTTAGCTATAACGTCTAGCAATTTTGATATTGTAGGAGGTGTCCTTCATCTCAATAGAAACGTTGCATTTTTCCCTCAATTTTTTTTCAAAAATAATTTTTTTCTCATTATGGAATAAAAATACAATTACTAACTTACGTCAATCTGTTACTTATTATTCCTAATTATAAATAGTTTTTAATATAGTCTTTGCATACTTTGCCAAAATTGAAACTTCAAGCATGTAGCCAAAACCACGATTTTGCATCCGCATTTAATATAAATTTTAATACTTAAATAAACAATCCTAAAATCTATTATTTTACATTTACTCATAAATAGATATGATCTACTTACAAAATGATTTTCGTTAAAATCTGTGACATGTCTGCCACAGGTGATTTGCTCATTTTGTATGAATGACCCTACATGATATTCAAGTAACTGATAATTAATCATATAATTTCTATTCTTAATTTCTGATAACTTTGATTCATATTTTGAATACATTTTGATTTAAAGCAATTACTCTTATTTTCAGATATTTTATTTCATTATATTTCATTGGTGTTATTTTGTTTGATTGTTTTATTAATCGTAAACTTTGCTTTTAATAAAATTAGTTATATTGCCTAGTCATTAAAACAACCTGATATAATTTGGTCCAATTTAGGAGACTTAGGGTCCAACTTAGGCGACCAGTTGCTGAATTTGGACCACATTTGACATATCTTTTAAATTAAAATAAAATTTATGATTTTCAAAAAGAAATTGATATAAAGATTTATTTAGTTAGTAGATGAATAGATTGACCCAGTGTAGTGATTTCCAGTGATAGTTTTACAGATATTCCAAAAATTAGGTGAGTTACACCTGAAAATAAGTGAATTGGTCCAAATTCGGCTATTCTCCCCTATTAACATTAAATATAAACTTTGCATTACCTTATATATTCGATACTTTAACTATACTTCAAAAGCGATGATTAAAATTATCTTGATTTAAATAACTGTAGACAATTACAATAATAGTGGTAACAATCAAGTAATATTCTTTAATAAAAACACAATAGAATTTTGAAGTTTATCAAACGTTTATGAATGATTAAGTAAAATAACATAACTATACGTAGTGATAACGCAAACAAATTTATAAAAGTCGATGCTTATACCGGGTGTCCCAAAAATGACTGATGGATTTTAAAATTCAATAACTTGCAAACGGTGACAGATATTTAAAAAATTCTTGCAGGAGGGTTATGTATGATGGCCGGAATTTTTTTTTACTGTGATTCTTGATTTTAGTTCGAATTTCAAACAATAGATGGCGCTGACAGCGATTGACGCTCAGTCCAGGCCTAAACTGACGTCACTCAGCTTTGATGCGAAGGAAGGAGATTAAGGCTACGGAGTGAGTCTCATTCGACAGCACAATCTTGCTCTTGGGGCCCGATTCTGAACTCATTCGATATGATTTCAATAGAGTGCGTTGTTGCCATGGAAACAACAAATTCTTCGATAGTGGAATACAACGTTAAGAACTGGGCATAAATTTGAGAAGTAGTATTCGAGTTTGCATGCGATTTTACAATTTTAATTAATTTTTTTCAACTACAGCAGTGAAATTACGCTTGAAATCACATCATTAATATTCAATGCGATTTTACATTGAAGAAGTTTTATTTTTCCGGATTAAATTACTTTTTATGGTCGGATTTAAAGAATATTTTATGCATCGTATTTTAAAACTAGGTGAAGAGATTTAGTACTTTTTGTTGTTGTTAAAATTTTCATAACTTTTGTTACATTCTAATAAATTTTAGATCTTTTAAGGGGTCTCAGGACTCCTAAAATTGGAAAAAATAAACAAAAAATCATTTTCAAAATTTAATATTTTAAAATGCATATTATTTAAAAACACAATTTTAATTGGGATGAAAGATATAAGTATGTTCTTTCCTTTCGAGTATTTAAAAAAAAAATTCAAGTTGCAGAATTAGTATTTATAGGGGGCTCCAAACTGTCAGATATTTGTCGAGCAGAAAATTGGTATGACGCTTACGCGCAGGCTTAAAAATAAATTTTGTCACTAGAATTACTTTTTTTGGTGCTAATTATACTTTAGATTACAATAATTACCCCGAACCTAAATAAATTTGTATTTTAAACATTTTTATATTTTTGTATTTTTAATACAAATTTGTATTTAGCTAATACAAAATTTTAAAAAATTTCAACAGTATAAACACCTAAAAAAATATTTTTTTGAACAATAAAAAGGAAATTTTAGGTTTAGTTATACAGACTGACAAGAAACATAAGTTTTTAAGATATCGTGCGCGTTAGGCCGAAAAATGTCATTTGGAGATAAATGAGCTGAAAACTTCGGAAATACCGCTTCAGCTATTGCGCGGGTATAATTCTAAAAAAATTAACTTCTGTTCTAATCGGGTTGGGTTGAATTTTGACGGCGAATTAGCTACATGAGGGATATAGGCCGAGGGAGCGTGCCCTTTGTGGGGGTCTTTCTAAGGGAACCTAATCCGTATTTACGAATGGAAGATACACGAATCGAAGAAAACCACGAAAACTCCGAACGATTAGGCCGACGGGCGCGATTGGGATCGAACCCAGCACCTCCCGTCTGCCAGCTTCGAGATCCGTTCTAATCGGATTTTCAAGGGAATAATTATATCAAAATATTCAGAAAAGATAGTAGTTTAACATCTAAAAAAATTAAAATTTCGAAAATTTGAAATTTTAAGAGTCCTGAGACCCCTTAAGGAAGTTCGCCAGTAGGTTTTTATGAATGTTGGATAATAATCCTGAAAATGGTTAATACTATATTGTTGTTCAAAATAACTACTTAAAAACAAATATTAGAATTTACCTTATTTAACCCTTTTGAATAGGGTATTATATCGTTACATTAAAAAAAAAAAAATAAAATAAATGCTAGTTAATTAAAATTTTGTTTGACAGTTTGATATTAAAATATTATACTACATGCAGCTTCATCTTGATATTTGATAAATTAAAACTAGGAAATATTTTTTATCTAGATCCGTTTTAAATTGTAAAAAAAAATGTGTTAAATGAATTCTTGGAGTTTGAATTTTCACGTTTTGGCAACTCTTTCTACACACAAACGCTAATATGCTTATATTTTTAATAATAAAGATATCATTGATATATAATGAGATAAACTAAGTTCAAATTAGATTTGACAAGTGTCTAAAACTTAGTAGTACTTAAATTATTGAAGGCCACAAACAAATTTTTATTGAAAATTTTATCTTGATATAAATTAAGACCTTATTTCTAATAGCACATTTGTTGGAATGAAATTGTAATTTTAAAGCTTTTTAGTTTATATATATTTAAAAAAAATATGATTCGTAATAATCAGGGCTTGGCAAATCCGATCGCCACTTGCAACCAATATTTTTTACTCGACGACCAAGATTTTTAATCTGGCGGTTTATGTAGTGTTAACGAAAGAACAAACTGTAAACGGCATTTTCCATATCATGCACAGAAAACGACATTCTCTACTGCTCTAGCCAGCTAGCATTTCATGTCATGGGATTAGAATGTGAAGAGAGGGTGGGTCGTTCTTATGGGTTGATACAACAAACAAAGGATTGATTTAATACAACAATCTACGGATTGATTTAATACAGCAATCTAAGGATCGATTTAATACAGCAATCTAAGGATCGATTTAATACAACAATCTAAGGATTGATTTAATACAACAATCCGATTTAATACAACAATCTAATGATTTATTTAATACAACAATCTAAGGATTTATTTAATACAACAATCTAAGGATTGATTTAATACAACAATGGAATCGCTAAGGATAATTACCTCCCCCCCCCCCTCCAAAAAATGTCTTTATTTTCAGTGAATTTTTTTTTTTCCATTTACTATAGATTTACTATTCAAACACTAAACACGTATAATTATAGAATATGCTTCATTAAATAAAGTTATTATTCTAATATTTAAAATTCTCTCTCAATCCACCCCCCCCCCGGGCCACTACTACCAAATGTCTTTGAAAAACTGTAAACCGAACCGTCTTGCAAAAAACATTGGTAAACAACCCGTAAGAACGACCCACCCTCTCCCCACATTCAAATCACATGACATGACATGCTAGCTGGCTAAAGCAGCAAAGAATGTAGTTTTCTGTGCATGATATGGAAAAATGCCGTTTACACTTTGTTCTTTCGTTAACACTACAAAAACCGCCAGATTAAAAATCTTGGTCGTCGAGTAAAAAATATTGGTTGCAAGTGGCTATCGCATTTGCCAAGCCCTGATTATTACGATTCATGATTTTTTAAAAAATATATATGAACTAAAAAGCTTTAAAATTACGATTGCATTCCAACAAAAAGTGCTATTAGAAATACGGTCTTAATTTATATCAAGATAAAAAATTCAATAAAAATTTGTTTGTGGCCTTCAATAATTTAAGTACTACCAAGTTTTAGACTCTTATTTTATAGTTTAATTTGAACTTAGTTTATTACATTATATATCATTGATATCTTTATTATTAAAAATATATGCATATTAAGATTTGTGTGTAGAATGAGTTTCCAAAGCGTAAAAATTCAAACTCCAAGAATTCTTTTAACACATTTTTACAATTTAAATGGTAGATGTAGATTAAAAAAATATTTACTAGTTTTATTTCATCAAACATCAAGATGAAGCTGCATGTAGTACAATATTTTAATATCAAACTGTCAAACAAAATTTCAATTAACAAGCATTCATTTTATTTTTTTTATTTTAATGCAACGATATAATAGCAAAAGGGTTAAACAATGTAACTTCTAATATTTGTTTTTAAGTAGTTATTTTGAACAATAATATACTATTAACCATTTTCACGATTATTATCCAACATTCATAAAAGCCTACTGACGAACTTCCTTAAAATGTCTAAAATTTACTAGAATGTAATAAAAGTTATGAAATTTTTAACAACAACAAAAAATACTAAGTCTCTTCTCCTAGTTTTAAAATACGATGCATAAAATATTCTTTAAATCAGACCATAAAAAGTAATTTAATCCGGGAAAATAAAACTTCTTCAATGTAAAATCACATGCAAACTCGAATATTACTTTTTAAATTCATGCCCAGTTCTTAACGTTGTATTCCACTATCGAAGAATTTGTTGTTTCTATAGCAACAACGCACTCCATTGAAATAATATCGAATGAGTTCAGATTCGGGCCCTAAGAGCAAGATTGTGCTGTCGAATGAGACCCACTCCATAGCCTCATTCTCCTTCCTTTGCATCAAAGCTGAGTGACGTCAGTTTAGGCCTCGACTGCGCGTCAATCGCTGTCAGCGCCATCTATTGTTCGAAATTCGAACTAAAATCAACAATCACAGTAGAAAAACTCCTGACATCATACATAACCCTGCTGCAAGAATTTTTTAAAATATCTGTCACCGTTTGCAAGTTATTGAATTTTAAAATCCATCAGTCCTTTTTGGGACACCCGGTAAATATATTCTGAATAAAGATGCAGACATTTGTGCAGACAATCTAAAAGATACATTAGAAGATATATTGCGAACTATTTATATAAAAATAGGCTATAAAAAACTAACACCTTTTTAAAATCTTGTATTACCACAGGATTATATAGAAATACCAGCATTCCAATATTTTATCACTTTTTAATATTTTGTTATTGGATTTGATTACGTACAAATAAACACTATTTTTAATCTTACAAGGAGAGGGCCAACCTTGTTAATCACAGATTTTGCTTTTTTTAATATATGTTGTATGGTAGACACCCCTTAGTGTCAGGTTCAACGGATTTTATCCAATGCCCCTTAGTTCTTGAAAAACCAGGGGGTCTAATATTAGTAGACAACTGAAATACTTACTTCGCAGCAAAATTGGCAGGTTAGTCGTAGCTCAGTTAGCATGGCGTTTGCCGGCTGATCCGAGGGCCCGGGTTCAATACCTGAATGCGCTACATTTGTTTTTCTCATTTTTTGTTTTATAAATATAGTTATAATTATAATTTAATAATTTCAATTAAAAATTTTAACACCAAACATTAATTATAATGTTAACAAACTTAAATTTATCATTTCTTATTTGTAAACTATCATTTCTCATCCATTAAAGAGGTTTAAAAAGAAATTGGATCTATTATTGAATGATAAAAATTCCAAAATCGTGACAAATTCTGTTGTGGTGCCATCTAGTTATGATAAAAAAAAGAAATATTCAAATAAACTAAAAGCAGAAAAAAGATAAAGGAGAAAGCAAAATAATTGAAAGCGCAAGCATACTTATTACAAATTTAAAAATCTTTAATATGCAAAAAATCGGTTGTAATTTAATTCTGATGCTAATTTTTAATATGATTATGCTTGTTACTTTAAAAACAGAATAATAGTATTATCTCATTGACTTCCTTTGTTAAAGCAATGCGTAAATGATGTTTCTTTAAAATCACGAATTGACACAATTGCTCAATATCATTGCAACGATAAAGAATATATGAAATACATTTTAAAAGTGATTTAAAAAAAAAAATAACAGTTTTATGATGTTTTATTGCAACTATTCAGTTAAAAGAAAAAAATTAAATGGGTTAAAATTATAATTGATATACAATATTAAAAATTTTAATTGACAGTGAGATTATTAAGTTATACTTACAAGTAAATTTATAAAACAAAAAATGAGAAAAACAAATGTAGCGCATTCAGGTATCGAACCCGGGCCCGCCAATCAGCCGGTTAACACCATACCAACTGAGCTACGACTGACCTATCATTGTTGTAGCAAAGTAAGTATTTAAGTTGTGCACTAATATTAGACCCCCCGGTTTCTCAAGAACTAAGGAGCATTGGATAAAATCCGTTGAACCTGACACTAAGGGGCCTCTACCCTACAACATATATTAAAATAATCAAAATCTGAGATTAACAAGGTTGGCCCTCTCCTTGTTAAATAATGAAACTAAAGTTCCAATAAAGTTGTTTTAGTAACATTGTATAGATCTTTAACCTTCGCAGTCCAGCTGTCGCAATTAGGTGACACTAAAAATCATTCTTTAAATTAGATTAAATGTTCGTAGAATTGTTAAAATCACTTCTATACATTTTTAAAAATGCGTGCATGTCATAAGCATCAATATATATACTGATACATCTTTGGAGATGTTTTCTAGTAATTTTAATATGGTTTTTGTGGTTCCGCTTTCCATTGGTCTTATGACCGAGGAGGTTTCAAGCTATCATTACTAAATTCACATAACGACAAAAGCTGTTGTAAAGGCAAAATACGAGGAAACAGAAAAATTCTCACAGACACATTTGAAACCATTCACTTGAAATGAGGACAAAAATGGTAATTTAACAATAATGGCAGTTTATTAAAACATTTAAAAGGGTAGGAATAACTGTGGATAAACCAGCTTAACTTTAAACGTAATCACCCTTCTTTCAAAGTGTTCATAATTTCACAATGATTCTAAAATAATTATTTTTACCAAAAAGTACAATATTCACTAAATGCAAATACTGAAAAATCTCTCAATACCTCTTTATTTAGAGTATTAAAATCAACTTATTACAAAACTCTCTCAACGTGGTATCAAATTAGTCTTACAGCGTTCTTAAAAATCTCCGTGGCGAAGATAAACAAGAGGGAACTTATAATAAAACACTCACACTACAATATATATTAAAACACACATACACACATAAATAACGCCTGCATTCATCAGTTAAAGGTATATATAAATATTATACAGACATACAAACAATAAATACAATAAACCCAACTGGAGTGAAAAATTAGCCAGAGCCAGGAATCGAACCCGGGACCACAGTATACAGGACTGCTGCTCTAACCACTGAGCTACTCCGGCCGATGCCTGAGTCTGCAATTTCTCACTAATAAACCATGTTGGGGAAGTCACCAGCCATCTATACGACAGCCTTGGATGACCGGACAACGATGAATAGATTTTACTATTACATCGATCTACGATAATTATAATAAAACACTCACACTACAATATATATTAAAACACACATACACACATAAATAACGCCTGCATTCATCAGTTAAAGGTATATATAAATATTATACAGACATACAAACAATAAATACAATAAACCCAACAGGAGTGAAAAATTAGTCAGAGCCAGGAATCGAACCCGGGACCACAGTATACAGGACTGCTGCTCTAACAACTGAGCTACTCCGGCCGATGCCTGAGTTTTTAGTTATTAGTGAGAAATTGCAGACTCAGGCATCGGCCGGAGTAGCTCAGTGGTTAGAGCAGCAGTCCTGTATACTGTGGTCCCGGGTTCGATTCCTGGCTCTGGCTAATTTTTCACTCCAGTTGGGTTTATTGTATTTATTGTTTGTATGTCTGTATAATATTTATATATACCTTTAACTGATGAATGCAGGCGTTATTTATGTGTGTATGTGTGTTTTAATATATATTGTAGTGTGAGTGTTTTATTATAATTATCGTAGATCGATGTAATAGTAAAATCTATTCATCGTTGTCCGGTCATCCAAGGCTGTCGTATAGATGGCTGGTGACTTCCCCAACATGGTTTATTAGTGAGAAATTGCAGACTCAGGCATCGGCCGGAGTAGCTCAGTGGTTAGAGCAGCAGTCCTGTATACTGTGGTCCCGGGTTCGATTCCTGGCTCTGGCTAATTTTTCACTCCAGTTGGGTTTATTGTATTTATTGTTTGTATGTCTGTATAATATTTATATATACCTTTAAGAGGGAACTTGATTACCTAGGCTACAATGAGTTATGATATATCATTTCCAAATCTGCTTCCTTCGGCGAACACACCACTCTGTACAACAGCTCTACAACCACAGTCACCTAATTAACATATCGCTTCAAAATAACCATGAGAACCAGATTCCGGTTAGGCTTATGCACTTTGCATAACTTGGAGTGAGACATGATATATTTCCCACTTAAGCACACATTTTAGTGATTCAGAACACCACGATAGCACGCAAAATCCCACAATAACTTACTCGTCCGCTGGCGCACTTTTATAAAATAGTAACTAGACATATTCTAAGATGTGTAACTATTGTTCGCGCGCTAGGTTCTAGAAGATAATTATATTTCAGGTATCATCAGACAAAAAAAAAAAAATGTTCTTGCCTGGGTAGAAACAAGTACGGTGAATTTATAAAAACTAAAATTCTACATATTAAATTTTATTTTAGATTCAAAATATTATCATTATGTAAACTGTTATTGAATATTAATCACTCACATAAAAGTAATTGTTCCGGCTAATTCTCAAAACAGCTAATTAGCCAGCGCATGCTCTATTTGAATTGTCTACTTTTGAACTGAAACGAATTAATCTTTTTGTTGACGTTAGAATTCTTTAGATGTAACCTGTCGAATGTCAGTTAATAGATTTTTATGTTCCGTTTTCTAATTAAATATTTGTTTTGTGCCTTAAAGAATGTTGATTATTCGTAGAAAATAGATACACTGAACCACCGTTGACGCTAGATTTGATTTTAAATGAATGTTTAGATTGAGTAGAAAAGAAATTGATTATTTGTGGTGCATCGCTCCGTCAAGTCTAGATGTGAACAGATAACTGCGTAATATTTTTGTTTTGTTTCGATTTGGAACTGGTGAGTGCTGATTTTTGTTATTATATATTATTTTTTGAAAGTGGATGAAAATAAAGAGCGAAAGATGCGTGATACGCATCGAAATTTATTAAATAAGTTATTTGAAGAAATTGAGCAGTATTTAGCTAGTAATGAATATTCGTTAGAGAATTTAGAAGAATTAATCGATAAGTTAAAGGTTAAATGTAAGACTATTAAGGATCATGATAACAACATTTTAAGCCTAATAAATGCAAAGAATGTCGAAAATGAAATATTGAATATTGATGAATATGACCAGAAATTAATAAGTTACAGAAATAAATTAAACTTTAAAATTAAAAGTTTATCTTCTAATGCAGATATTACACATAGTAATAACATTGTTTCAGTGCGAACATGTCATGCTGCTACTGAACTAAAAAGAGTAAAATTACCAAAGCTACAAATAAACCAATTTTTTGGGGAACAAGACAAATTTTTAGAATTTTGGAACCAGTTTGAGTTAGCGATAGATAAAAACCCAAATCTAACAGAAATCGAAAAATTTACGTATTTGAAAAGTTTGGTTGCAGGAGCAGCTGCAAACACGATTAATGGTTTTGGATTAACAGAAAATAATTATGCAGCGGCCGTATCGCTTTTGAAGCAAAGGTATGGTAGACATGACATGCTAGTACATGCTCACTTAAACAATTTATTAAATATGAAAGGTTTGAAAAGTTCTTCTGACACTGGTGGATTAAGAAATTTATACGACAAATGTCTAGTGCAAATTCGAAACTTAGAGTCGTTAGGTGTAAAACCTGATACATACAGTGGGTTACTTTGCCCAATTTTACTGAAGTTAATACCCCCAGATTTGACCTTAGAATTTAATAGAAATCTGAAATAAGGAGAAATGTGGAATATAGATAAATTATGAGTTTTCTTAAAAATGAAGTTGAAAGTAGAGAACGGGTATCAACTATCCATGACTTAGAAGGTAAGAAATCATTTTCTAATGATAATAAATTTGAATATAGACCAACATTTACAGATAAACAATTGAAATGTAAGCCGCGATATCAATTTAATACTAAAGGATATAAACAAACTAGTGTTCCAGCTACTGAATTAATGGCTTCAGTAAATAAGAATTCGTGTTTGTTTTGTAATAGTGTTGATCATAATAGTGAAATGTGTAAGTCTTTAACCATTGATCAGAAGAAATAAATACTAAAAAAG
This sequence comes from Maratus speciosus, assembly GCA_963932465.1. Lineage (NCBI taxonomy): Eukaryota > Metazoa > Arthropoda > Arachnida > Araneae > Salticidae > Maratus > Maratus speciosus. Next base: position 127,062,610 of record OZ010800.1, read on the forward strand.
CAGGGAATATGCTTTTTATGTTTACAGTGCAAACACAGAATTAAGACAGTGAAAATACCAACATGGGCGATATTTGCGGTAAGAAACATAATAGGGCTATTTGTTTTCAATTTGAAAATGATTCCAAAATAAACGTTGATAAAAGTGCAGTATCTATTTCCCATTGTGGTAACAATTCCACTAGTAATGTACAGAATGAAAACACGCATTGCAGCATATTTTTGCAGACTTGTTCTGTTATAATAAAAGATCCTAAAAATGATAATGATGAACCAGTTCGTGTCTTATTAGATAAGGGTAGCATGAGAACATTTATAATTCGCAACATTTCACAAAAATTACAATTACCGGTTATTAGAATAGAAACCTTATCTGTTTATGCTTTTGGAGCCGAAAGGGCAACTGGGAAAACTTAAAATGTAGTAAAGGTAAAACTTGTAAATAGAGAACATCCCTCTTTACACATTGAAGTTGAAGCTCTGCAAACAGATCAAATTTCCGCTGTTTGCTTATCCACTCCTGATAAATACATTAGGAAAATTTATAATAAATTAAAAAGTTTATAACTTGCTGAGAGTTATGAATGTACTAGTAAACAAATTTCAGTTTTAATCGGCACTGATAATTATTATAATATTGTAACTGGCAGAATCAAAAGACTAAAGAATAATCTCGTAGCTATTGAAACCCTTTTTGGCTGGTGCTTACAGGGTTATACGGGGTCAGCCAATGATTTGTTCAGTATGAAAATTATCGTTGAAGAAAAGGATATATCCGATCAAATCAGAAATTTTTGGCAATTGGAAAGTCTAGGAATTGAATCCGAAACTCAAGATGTTAGTAATGTGGACGATGACATTATGGCAAATTTTCAGTCTAATATTGTTTTTAAGGATAACCGGTATAAAGTAAAATTTCCATGGAAGACAAATTTGAAAATATCTCTTAATAACAATCGCGAAGTCGCATACAGAAAATTTTTGAAATTGAGAACGAGCATTAGAAATAACCCTTTGTTATTCTCAGAATATAAGGCTATTTTAGATAGATAGTTTTTTAGCAGACAATATTATCGAACCCGTTGACAATACATCTGATGTAAACTCATTTTACTTACCACACAGAGCAGTGATTCGTGAAGATAAGTCCACCACTAAAGTTCGCATTGTCTTTGACGGAAGTGCCCATGCTGAGGGTGAATTGTCACTAAATGATTGTTTAAATACGGGATTAAATCACATTTCTGAATTGTTCAGCCTTTTAATCAAATTCAGAAACTTCCCCATAGCAATTACTGCGGACATTAAAACAGCTTTTTTGCAGATCGATATTGATGAACCAGATAGGGACTACACCAAATTTTTTTTTGACGATGAACCATGAATTGATGATCCAGGTAAGGAATTTAAAATATTCAGACTAAAGAGAGTGATTTTTGGTGTGAAATCGAGTCCCTTTCTTCTGGCTGCTACTATCAAGCATCATCTACAAAGGTATGTAGAAACATTTCCTGAATCTTTTGAAATTTTAAATTCATCGTTGTATGTTGATGATTTTATAACAAGTCAACAGAGTCTTGATTACGCATTTAAAATTAGTAAGGAAGGCTATGAAATATTTCATGAAGCTAGTATGATTTTTAGAAAATGGAAAACCAACTCGCATGAACTGCGTGAGAAATGGAAAGAATATGGTTTACATATTGATGAAATTTCTGGTAACTTAAATCTCACTAATCAGAATTTGATACCTTCCAAGGTTTTAGGGATTGCTTGGGACCCAAATAGTGACATGTTTACATTTACGACTAAAAATCTAGAAAATTTCCTTTCGAATAAACTTAGTACTAAACGTTATTTATTGCAAACTGTTGGCCGATTTTTTGACCCAATTGGATTTATAAGTCCTTATACTATTAGAATTAAATGTTTAATTCAAGAAATTTGGTGTTTAGGACTTGATTGGAATGAAAACCTACCCAAACATCTAGACAATTTATGGAATAAATGGTTTGAAGAAATAAAAGAACTAAATTGTATTAGCATTCCCAGATATTATTTGGCTGATATTGCCCTTGATGAAGTTGATTATTTTGAGTTACATAGTTTTTCAGATGCTTCAAAGAAGGCATATGGTACGGTAGTGTACCTTAGAGCAGTGTTAAAGAATAAGAACATTGTTACTAGTTTTGTGGCAGCAAAAAGTCGAGTCGCCCGTTTAAAAACGGTCTCTATACCTCGTCTGGAACTTTTAGGAGCCTTTTTGTCTGCTAGATTTTGTAATAAAATTGCTAAAGAATTAGCTTTTCCTGCAACTTGCTACTTTTGGACCGACTCTACTATTACTTTCTTTTGGATTAGAGGTGAGCTAGAAAGATTTAAAATGTTTGTCAGAAGCCGGATAAAGGAAATCAGAAATCTTAGTGATCCATTAAATTGGTTCCACTGTCCTGGAAAATATAATTCTGCCGATCTAGTTACAAGAGGTTTGAAAGTTTCAGAGTTGAAAAATAATCATCTTTGGTGGGAATGTCCCCAGTGGTAAAAGCAAGACAGATCTCTTTGGCCAAATTTGGATAACACATTCGATAAATTAGATATTTCTGAAGTTAAAGATCAGTTAGAAGTAAAGAAATACACTGTTGTAAAATCAACTATTGTAAATGAAAATCAGTTAATCATTGATTTGATTAATCGATATTCTTCTTTTATGAAGTTAAAAAGAATTGCTGCATGGTGTTTAAGATTTCTGAAAAACTGTTAATTGAAATCAGGGATTAGAAATTATGATTATTTAGATATTTCTGAGTTGCAGAATGCGACCAAGAAGCTGATAAGGATTGTTCAAAATTCCGAATTCCAAACTGATATTAGATGTTTAAAGGAAAAACGTCAACTCCAAAATAACAGTAAGATTTTGAACTTAAATGTATTTCTAGATGCAGATGGACTGTTAAGAGTCCGTGGAAGACTGAAATTTTCTAATTTATCAGAATCACAGAAACATCAAATACTTTTATCAAAGTCTCACTATTTTACTGAACATTTAATTGATTATTACCATAAAAAATTCCTACATTCAGGTACTCAGACAACTCTATCTTTATTAAGACAATTTTATTGGATACCATCTGGTCAAAGTCTAGTAAAGAAAATTATAAATAGGTGTGTCACTTGTCTTCGAACAAAACACCAAACTCTTCAATAATTGATGGGTGACTTGCCCCGTGATATAATTGTACTATCTAGACCGTTTGAGAAAACAGGCGTTGATCTAGCAGGTCCTATTATAACAAAACCTAATTTAAAACGTTCAAAGATAACCCTAAAGTCATATATTGCTATATTCATTTGTTTTTCTATCAAAGCCGTTCATCTAGAAGTTTCTTCGGACTTGACCACAGAAGCATTTTTAGCCTGTTTGAGAAGATTCATTGCTCGAAGATCTAAACCCTGTGTCATATGGAGTGATAATGCCACAAATTTTAAGGGTACTTGTGCTCTTTTGAAATCCTTCTATCAAATCTGTGCTTCGGCAGAAATTCAGCGATTTATTGCTGAAGAACGAATTCAATGGAATTTCATACCCCCTGCATCCCCACATTTCTTCAGATTAGGGGAATCAAACATAAAAACCATGAAGCGAATTCTCTTGAAGATAACTAAATCATATATCTTAAATTTTGCAGAGCTGTCAACACTTGTGACGCAAATTGAAGCAGTTATGAATTCACGTCCGTTGACCCCCTTGTCTGCAGATGTTAATGATCTATAACCACTAACACCTGGTCATTTCCTTATTGGGGGTCCTCTTTTGAATGTTCCTGAAAATAATGCCATTTTAGACTCTTTACCTTTTTCTTCTAGGTGGACACTAGTTCAAAGATTAAAAATGCAATTTTGGCACCGCTGGAGCCGAGAATACTTAAATGAGCTGCAAGTCCGGAGTAAATGGAAAAAGTCCTCGCCAAATCTTAAAGTTGGACAGCTTGTGTTATTTAAGGAAGGAAATGATAAGTTTATCGACAGGAAACTAGCTAGGATTCTGAAAACTTATAAAGTTGATGATGGACATGTCCGTGTAATTGATCTCAAGACCTCTACAGGTATGTTACGTCGAAAAATCACCAAAGTAGTACCTTTGCCATTTTATGATGATGTTGGACAACCGTCCAACGCCGGGCGGGATGTTCCGGCTAATTCTCAAAACAGCTAATTAGCCAGCGCATGCTCTATTTGAACTGTCTACTTTTGAACTGAAACGAATTAATCTTTTTGTTGACGTTAGAATTCTTTATATGTAACCTGTCGAATGTCAGTTAATAGATTTTTATGTTCGGTTTTCTAATTAAATGCGTGTTTTGTGCCTTAAAGAATGTTGATTATTCATAGAAAATAGATACACTGAACCACCGTTGACGCTAGATTTGATTTGAAATGAATGTTTAGATTAAGTAGAATAGAAATCGAATAGTAATGTATACGCGTTTTTGTTGTTCTTGTTGCGTGGACTGTAAAATTCTGTGCATATATAAATACTTAAAAATTTTACCAGAGAGAAACATTCGCCTTGCAAGTAGGTTTAGACGGGAGAGTGTCAGTGCGCTATACTGATGGCCCGGGTTCCAGTCCCGGCATGGAATCTTTTTCACTATGTTGGCCTTTGCGCATTTTAAACAATTAATTTGAATTTTGATTTTAATTTGAAAAAGAAAAAAAATTCTGTGTATAAGTGTGCAATACTCAATCTCAGTAGTATATTTAAGTGTGACTATGTAGATATTTTCTTTAAAAAACAGCGAATAAATTAACTAACAAACAACTGAAGGACAAAGTAGTTTTCCGTTGTGTGCAAAAGTACAAATGAGAAAATTTGGGGAAAATGAAATATAATGTATAGTGTTTTTCCAGCTATTGCTCACAAGTACATCGTACTGTTACATCGAAAAAGAATTTTTAAAAATTATTAATTTTCTAAAGCTAGTTTAATTCAGTGCCCTACAAGTTCAATCTTCTCAATTTCATTTTTCATACTTAAAATAATCTGTTTGTTAAACTACAATCTTATAAATGGTTGATTTTATTCATTTTAAAAATTTCATTCGGACATCAAGTAACATTTCTAATCCAGGAAATGTAAGAATTAGAATATATGATGATATATTAATGTATTTTTATCAATAAATATTTGTTTCTATATTCAGATACGTATTGTATTGAAATTCCGAAACCCCATTGAAAGAAAAAAATCAGTAAAATAAACGAAAAATCCATTCGATAAAAATTGTAAAGGTTAATATTTCAACATTTTTTAGTATCTCAGTCCCTAATCGCTACACAGCACACATGTATAATGTTACCATTTTAACACGTTTAAATTTTATCTTATAATTTGCATATAGCTATTATATTTATAAATTTGTAAATTCATTCAAAAACACAATTAAAGAGCTAAGTGGATGAACGTGTTATGCTACATAATATATATATATATCTTTTGGAAGAAAGCGTTTTGAGGTATCCTATCACATGGTGAAGCTGAAATACTAAGATTCCATTTAGTCTTGAAGATTTAAGAGGTTATTCATTAATATTTAACATTTTAATATTTAATAAGGCCAATAATGTTAATAATTTTTAATACTTGAAAATTAAATATGAATAAGTTTTTCTGAGATCGTTCAGTACCGTACCTGTTAATATATTGCAAACACATGGTATCAAATAGAAAATAAATCATTAAAATTTACAGCAAAAACTTCCACTTCAAATTTCTTCAAATGTCATTTTTTTAGTTAACATGTTCTTCCACTTAGCTCTTCAATTCTGTCACACAGTAAATATAAAACATTATCAAACAGGCGATTTTTCATATTCCATTACTGATTTTGTTAATTTTCAGTTGTAGTTTCACGACAGTATTTTTATTTTTCGTATTAATTAACGAATTAAAAAAAAATCGTACGTTAATCTTTAATGGGAAAATAATTTCCTCTTGTTTATATTTATGATATTTAATATCACTACTGTACAATCGTCACATTATGCCGCGACTGGATCTAAAGCGTTAGGTATTTGAATAATTTCATTCTAAGCTGCTGAAAAAGCTTATGAATTATTTATTCTGTGTTGATGTCCTCTACAGTATATTTAGGCTATTCACTAAATTCTTTTGTTCATATTTGAATTCAGGCTTGTGCTTTTATAGCGTGTTTGAAAGTATTCAGAAATAGAATATTTGCATTGCATATGAGTGTAGTACATTAGAATTTCTTGGAGAATATTAAGGATCGTGACAAATATATTATTGTCTTAGCCAGTTTCTTTCTCTGGTACTCGAGGAAATATGTTCGGTAGTAACTGAATATTAAGCTGCTGCTCTTGAATGTTTAAAAGATAGGTAATGCACTAAATTTACATAATAGATATTCTTTCAAAAACAACACACACATATGCACATACATACGCACACATATATGTAAAAGATTTGGAAAACTAGAAAGCGGTAACAATAAAAAAGTGGTAAATTGAGATTAGAAATAAATCATGCTAAACCAAAATTAAAAACCGTTAAAAACAGGATTTAAACAAAATAAGAAATGACATAGTATAACGAGAATATTATAATAATATATAACAAAGACGAAAATAACCACATGGAGATTGCTAAGGTAAAGACTAGAGACATCATTAAATAATGTTTGAAAGGATTTTTTCTCATTGGCCGTAATGTAAGGGAATACTTTTGACTGTCCCTGTAAATAAACTAAACATGTTATAAACTTCCTTTGAAATAGGGATCGTACTTTGGTAAACGTCAATAACATCCAAAAATTTTTAGGGTAATCCGGTTATATTTGCGAGAGTTAGAGCGCTGACAGATGGAGAGACAACTAGACAAACTGAAGTCATAAACACTTTTTAACTATGTTGAAATGTGTTAAAAAATAAGGCATCAGCTTTAGAAGTAAAAAAGCCATTTTGTTAAATTATGACGTCATTTTCTGTTCAAAAATTTTTATAAAATATATCTTTAATTGTATTACGAAAATGCAATTCGTACTGACATGTTAATTCTCATTTTTTTTTTCTCCTCCCTTCAGCAAAGGTAGTAAATCACTTGCCAGCAATAGGAAGAAGATTAATAAATGACATTTAAAAATATAATTAAAATATAAAAATGGGATTATTAAAATAAAACAGCGAGAGCGGGCATATCTAAAAATAAATGGCTTTCATTAAAAAAAAATATATATACATCAAAATCGGTTTAGTAGATATCCCAGGCCAGATGACTAAAATACAGCATTGTCTTTTAATATATATAGATTATGCTTTTTTGATTCTTGGAACGTGAGATTGAGCTTTTTATCACAAGAATCTACTATTCTATATACATTGGTGTGTATTGTCATATTTTTCTATAATCCAATTTTTTATTTGGACTGTTTCGTTATTTTTAAAGCCAAACTGATGCTCCGATTCAAATTTTGTTTAAACTATGATTTTGCATTTAACATTTTTATTTATTTTTTTTTAATTATCTGTAGGGTAATTCCGGGATTTATGCCGCACATTTTTTTGATTTGTGTATAAAATCCCATGGTGGACATAAAAAAAATATTGCTGTGCTATTTAATATTAAATATACAATGCGTGAACTCCGACAAAAAAATTCAAAACAAATTATTAATATTTTTTAACAATTTTTTTTTCTAAAACATTACATTGCGGCGCTTCACCCGTACATTCAGGCTGACACACCGCACTTGTGCGGTAGTTATGCCGCGCTTGTAATAAGAACTGAATGAAATTATAAATAAAAATATTCAAAAGAAATATTCATATTTGAACTATAATTAACGATGTAATAACAAAATGAAACTAAATGAGTACAATGAAACGGATTAGTAGATTCAAATTAATAATTGTTGCCTTTCACTATTGAAATTATCGACTTATTATTATTATTATTTTTACATTAAATTTGAATTGATATTTCAGCAACAACGTAACATCAATGTATTAGAAAGGGAAAAGAAATAAATAAATAAATTGTGTTTACATAATTTATTTGTTAACCCTTTCATGTTGCCAGATGGGCTACCTTTTTAAAAATCAGATTCGTGATTGGCAACACTTTTTTGAAATGGTAATATGTGTCTTATTTAATGACATATTAATTAAGGCAAAAACAAAGTGAACTTTACCGTTTCAAAAAAGTGGTGGCAATCAAAAAACCGAATTTAAAAAATGTAGCCCATTAGCAACACTGAACCCTTTCGGGATCGGTGGCTTTTACACAAATTTTATTCTGTCAGTACCACTTTTTAAAAAGAAGTTACCTTTACTTAAATAAATCTTGAAAATGCTCTAATTAAACAAAGCAAATATTACTTTTCTTTTTTACAGGTTGCCAGAAACAAATTTTATAAGCTGTTTATGAAGGTGCTTTCCCGAATGGGTTAAGAGGCCTGTTTTTTTACTACAATCTACAGAAAAAGTGTCGAAAAAGTACAGCCTCTATGTAACTACATTTAAACACACGATGCAACGAAGCTAATTACACTTCCTCTTTTTTGGAGTTGTTTGCAAAGAACGTCTGCGTGACGCGTAATTGAATTTTTCATTATTATCATCATGACTTGCATCTTTCTTGCCCTTCTTTCTTTTTATTTTCCCCTTTTTCTCCTTTGGTTTTAGTAAACTTGATAACATGCCTAACATGGTTAGTCTGTGGAAAAAGAAAAGGAAAAGTTAATAACACTTAATCATCCCGTACGAAAGAAACTGCAGCATGTATACAGGAATAGCAGTGAGGCATGTAACTCAATTTGCATGTTGTAGACGTCGGCCATCACAGTTACCTGCCATCGCTAAGGGGAATGGCGTAACCATACACACAGTACTCTATACAAACGCTACACTTAGTTTTGACTTCGAAATCATGCATGCATTTAGTAATTAGTGTATGAAAAGTATTTAAATATAACGTGTTTAAAAGTTTGGACAGTGAAATCCTGCACTTACGTTAAATTAAGGAATGTACTTCTACAAGTATTAATCAAAATGGGATTCACGCTATAGAGTGGTTAAAATAATCTCATTGCGCACCTATACTGTGCGTTTGATGATCATCTATCGATAATTACAAGAAATACAAGGGGTGCGGCATCTATCCCGTATGCGGTGATTCTCCCGGAGTTACCCTATAAATAAGATAACTAAAAACTAAATTTGCATTATTTATATAATCTGGCTGCGAAAAAATGTTTGACACCAAGCAATTTATTTATACGTTCGCTATTCACTCCTTCATTTGTAAAACATTTCATATCTGCAAAATGAAAGATAAGCTATGCGTCGAGCATACATTATGAAACACTTTCCAAAACTTTCAGAATACTGAAACATAACTTTAATGTTCAATATGTTGAAAGATGATATCGAAATAAGTATAGTTTAGGAAGTTTATAACACATATAAAAACCCAGTTTCAGAAATTAATATTTATATTATATCCGATTTTTTTGTGGGGGTCCTGTGTATGATCTATAGATTTGTATATATCTATACTAATAAAAGAAGTTTTCGCTGGTTGTGTGTGTGCGTATGTCTGTCTGTCTGCTTGTCGACTATGCTAGCGAAATCTACCGCATGTACAAAGATGAAGATATTTGTGATTGTACTCCAAGGCCTTTTCTGATAACCTGAGACTCATAATTTTATTTTCTTTATTAGTAGCTGAGATATTAATTAAAAATCACAAAGAACAAATAAAAAATGTACTTTTTCTTTCCGTTTGCTTTCTCTTGGTTGGTTGTAGAAAGCTGTGTTCATCCGAAATACAGTTTCCCTTTCCGATTGTTGTTAATTGGTTGGTTGTTTAAAGCTTTCGCATAAATAATTAAATAAAACGGGGTAGCAATGCTGTTTGTGTGTTCATGTTTCAAGAGTTACTGCTTTTTCAACTAAATATTAATACTATTTCAACACGAATGTTAAACACATACTTTGGAAACATATTTATTTCTCAAGGAAATTTAAAAGAATGGATTAGTTTCAACTCTCGTGACATCTTAGTAAGAAACTTGACAACCTTACGAGAATTTAGTTTCGTCATCTTTATTTTTTTTTATAAAGCTTTGATTATTTGAGCGATGATATCCGCTAAAAATTTGGCGATTTTGTAATCTTAGTTGAAAAATGGGGTCACGTTGTTGAAACTGATAATTTTTGATAACAATAAATAGAATTTTAAACGTTAAATAAAATACGTATTAGAACACTCCTTACTGCCTCTTTTACCACCAGAAATAAGATATCGGCAAGAGAATGCCTTTCCACTCTAAGGCTTTCTGTTGCTATAGAGAGTAGCGATATTTTAAATAGAAATTAAATTCTCATTTTTAATACTATTAATGTATTTTTTCAAAAAGTGCTTTTGTTTATTTTTAAAGGCATTTTTAAATGCGTTTTACATTCTTGTTTTTTTTTTTTTTTTTTTTTTTTTTTTTTTTAAATGCAGAATAATGTTTTGAACTTATTCCACGGTTTCTGTTTGGTGTCGCAGGCAGCGGGGACCCCTGTCGATGTTCATACAAAACATATACAGCGCCATTACCTTTTGAGTAGTGGTTATCTGTATTTCCGAATAGAAATTTCAGCAAAGTTCCGAAATTCTTAATTCAGTCCCCTACCCCCTTGACTAATATATCTACGGTTGCTTTTAACAACGGAGTTTTGTTAGGATATAAATTTGTTTGGAACAGACTCCTCTCCCTGGAAAGTGAAACTAACATATTTTGCAAAGCGTGCGCAGAATGTAAGCTATACGTTGCCGCAGGCAGCAGCGACCCATATCGGAGGTTGTTACATTGCACCCTTAACTAAGTGGTGGATACCATTATTTCCGAATAGTAATTTCAGGAAATATCTTAAATATTTATTTAAGTCTCAATTCCACCGAGTAATATATCTACGGATATGTTGAAATCGAAGTTTTGCCCAGATATAGGATTGTTTAGAATGCAGTGCGCAACCTGGTGGAAGAAAGGGGAACTAAAAGATTTTGCAGACGCCTGCTATACGCTGTAGCGGACAGTGGCAACCTGCGTCTGATGCTCGTATAAAACATATTGCATTCCTTGGAAGTGGATAGTGGAACTAAAACACTTTGCAGCGTGTTCTCGGTTAGGAAACAGTTAGGTTGCGATTAGGTTTCAGTTAGGTTACGCCTACCATTAAGTTACAGTTTTGTTAGTGTTACATTATATTTAGGTTATATTTAATTTACGTTAGGTTAGGGCTACGTTGCAGTAAGTTTAAAGATAACTTACGGGTACGTTAAATTAAGTTACGGCTAAGGTTCATGCCAAATTCTCGCCAAGCTTGGTGACACTTAGCGACCATAAATAAGTCGCCTTAAATGAATCCAACAAGACTATGGCTGACTAATTTCGCAATGTTCAATATCCGAGTCAGTATTGATGAATCTTCTCTAATCGGCCAACTGTTCAAAATTTTTAGGTCATTGTAAGACTAGAAAACTAAGCAAAAATAACATGAGGTAGTAATTCTCTTATTCAGATGTAAATACAGTGTAATTACATTCCAACCGATATCTGACTTTCTACAACAAATTTTACTTTAAATGCAATAGAATAAAACAAACATTAAAAATCAATATTCTCGTCCAAACAACATAAATTGGATGATATGTTACTGCCAGTTCACACGGTATCAAAATTTGAATATACATGCTTCTCCAGGCCCTTTATTATATTATCTGTATTAAAAAAGCATGGTTATTTTTTAAAATTTAGAATGAAATGTCTTTGGGTTTTTTTATTTATTAATTCGGTAAATACCGGTTCATTTGATAAACTTATTTTAGTGAAAGTCTAACATCCTGTATTTCTTACTGAATAAATAAATCACGACTCCACATTCCTATGGTATTATTGGTCAGTTTTATGTTCTTGGCTTCTTGAATGTTTAATTGTAATCTCCTTATCGAGTAACATTTGTATTACAAAAATTGCATTTGATATAAGTTATTTTCTTTAAATTAACATATTCACATGTGAGATATTGAATTTTAAATTATATCAAGTTTTCTACCTACATAATTAAAACCCAAGGATAAAATTTAAGACCGAAATTCTCATATGAGTTCATGGTCAAAATTAGTTTTGCATCTACATTAACTTTAGAGTGTAAGATAGCCGGGTAGACTAAGGTACCCGATTTACTTCGGCTTCCTCAACAGAGCGTAGATTCTTACAGAAGACGACTCTTTGATGTGTTTGTGTTCAAATAATTAATTTCAACCAAATATTTTATTTCGGGAGAAAAAGTATAGAATCTGTATATTTCATCCAAATTTTTTGTCATTAACTTATAGTTACTGCCCAAAATTATTATTGTAATAATGATTTTCTTTAAAAATAATTCAGCTAACAGCTTTTTACATGTAAAGTTTGGTGAAGTGTAAAACGGAAGTTGGAATTTTGATTTCGGATAACAGCCAAAAGTTGGCTGATAGTGCCTCTAATATACGTTCAAAATTTCATGAATTTTGAAAAACACCTTCAGGGCTCTACCATGACCTATATATTTTCATTGTTGCACAGAATAGATTCTTACCATAAATTGTTCATTTACATGGTTGTTCGATAATCTCGTTTCACATAATGTTTACTGCAACTTCCCTTATCTTTTTTTTTTTTTTTACTTTAAGTTTTATTTTAAAATATTTGAAACGTTTTATTGAGGTTTAACAATCGTTTTGTCTCATTTTTAGAGTCAAAATGAGTGCGAATAAAGGCTATACGAAGTTTACCTTTACTAGAAGCGCAGTGGGATGTCCACTATTTGATGCTCCTTCAAAAGTAAATGAAGTTGTTTTGCCAACAATAGCAGATGTTGTAAAGTATTACTTATATACAAGACAATAAATAAAACACAGTAGGAATGAAACACCAAAGTCAGAGGTAATTAAAATCCTGAGAGAAAAGATCGAAGAAATCTGGAAAAAAAAAACATCAATTGATGTAGTTTCTCAGAGGCTTATAGATCAAATGACAGACGACAGATTTTCTGAATATCAGAAGCTTATTCGATTCCCTAAATCCAAAAGAACTGATAATTACATAATGAAAGTTCAGTTTTTCAAAGTTGAAGTTGTAAGTAAACTGCTAGACCTTTTGGCGTGCAAATGCAAGACAATTCTTAAGTGCACCTGCGAAAAATCAAAGAAGGTGCCACTAAAAGAACAAAAAAGATGGTTATTGGCATGCACACTAAAGCATATACAAGTAAATTGAGACACAGAGAAGACAGGAAAACAAGGAACTCGATGAGGCTTCAAAATGCAAATTTAAAGTCTTCAGCTAATCTGGACAGTACAGCTGTTATATATTGTGACAGTGGTGATGAAGGAAGAAGTAGTAGCACTTCATCAGGGTGTTAAGAATTAAGATCCTTATTACAAATATCTACTTCTACAGAAGAATCACAAACACAAATGAGAACAAATCTACCTACGGTATCAAGGATCTCAGATTGATGTGGGGTTTCTGATAAGTGCGTGGCAACAATAGCTTCCGGAATTCTACAAGATGTTGGCATTGTAACAGAAAACGATTCACCACATATAATTGAAAGAAGCAAAGTATGCAGAAAACGAAAAAAACTAGAGAATGGGCTAAAAAAGATGATCTGATAGCTTTAGAAAAAGTAATCGAAAGTATATATTTTTATAGAAGAAAATATAAAACACTACATCAAGAGAAAATTGAAGCTAGATTACATCGAAGAAGTGTAAGTAAATAACATGTATCTCTGATTGAATAGTCAAATTCCTTCTATCTGGACGCATTACACCATCTTCTGGATCAGGAAACATATTCCAGAAAGCATTTTAAAATACTGCACTGCAAACAACTTAATCCTTGATAAACCTATGCCTATAGGATTGGGCGGAACAGTTGTAAACACTGGTGGAAAGAATGATGCTTGGACTTTTGAAACAAAGATTAGTCGTCTCTTGCAGTGGTTAACATGCCAGCTTCCCGCAAACAAATTGGCATTGCGTCATTTGATTTCTGAACTTGATGGACAAACTACAGGCCCACAATCCTTTTCTGGTCGTACTGGAAAATCTTTGTGTGAACAGCAGACAGTGATCAATGTGTACAGCAGACAGTGATCAATGTGTACAGCAGACAGTTGCGGAATTAATGAAAATCTACTCTTGTCTCACAGAAATTAGCTCTGCAGCGTTAAGTATAGACCAAAATTATTTTGACGTGTCAAGCAGTCTCATCTGGCCAATGCACCTCTCATCTGGTAAATGGTAATCCAGGAAAAATGTCTCACTCTAGATGGTCGACAACTGCCAGTCGACTTCTTAGACTGTACAATGGAAGTCAGAATCCTTCCCAGAATATGAAGATTATAACTGAATTTCCAATGAAAGTATACGCGCCTATGTGGTTTCACATTAAGAAATATTCTTCCTGCAAATATGGTGCTCAAAATGTTTTTAAAACAATTAAGTTGTCTCTTTATTTGAGGGAAGAGTTAAAGAAGATTGTCGATCCCGTTACTCAATGAAATGCATACTTCTGTCATCCGGATTTTTTTTTTTTACTAGGAATTGTAACTGGCGATAGAAACCATGTTCCAGAACTTGGGACACTGGTCGAGAATTTGGATTCCGATTAATATTGAAGGCAAGGGAAGTGGGATGTAAGAAAATAAAGCGGTTTCATATTCCAGTATTGAACATCAGTGCTACACATTATATTGATATTATTAACTGGCAAGAACGTGAAATACATCACACTCCACTCTTAATAGAGTATCAAAAGAGGAGCTGAAAGTTCTCATAAAAAGATCGAAAGTCCCAACTTTTCAACTCCCAAGTTCCCGTGTCATATTCAAGCAATTGAAAGATCTGTGAAATTAGTTACTAAAACATCATTAGCAGTTGTAGTAGTAGAAGGAAGCAATGGATATATGCAATAAAGCATCAATTCACGAAAGATAATGCCTAGTTTTGATACCAAAGGCAAATATAAATTAGAGTGAAATGAAAGATCGATTTACAGTACATCGTATATATTCTGTTAATTATATTACTATATATTCAGAAAACTATCTTTCATGTTTATTTGAAAAATAAAAGTGAACAGTATATCTAAAACTGTATATCTAATTATTGTGCTTTTCCTTTAGCTTCTTTGCGACAATTCATATTTTAGGTTCCTCTATACAGTTTAATGTGTTCAAACATGACCACACTTGAATTGATCAAAAGTAATACACATAATAATATTATAATATGTATTTGCTTAAAAGACGTTATAAAAACACATTAAAAATAAATTAAAAACTCTTTATTTACATGTTTGAACACGTTTTTCTGAGTCGTCGTTAGAATGTATAATATAAAATTACAAATGCATAATGAAAAATGGAAAAAATCACCGAAAATAAAAAAGTAATCATGTAACACGCACTACATTTTCGCGATTGCTCGTGTTCTCCCTATGTCGCAATGCCGTAATTAATCCAACCATTCAACCCATAAATTCGGGATACGAAAAGATAATGTATCGTTACAAAATCCTTAACCCCTTAAATAAATTTCAATGGACTCTCTCATGAATAATTGTAAATAAAAATTAGACCTGTATGTGATTTTACTATCGTTAAAAAACGATAGGTCTTTTAAGCAAATAAATATTTTAATATTATGATATGATTCGAAATAGACAATATTTTGACTTACTACTGGCACTTATTTACAAAAGTAATACTTTAATCAGTCATATTTTACAGGTTATTTTATTGAAATCAGATATTTCATAAAAAGATTAATTTGAATAATTTACACTACCTAGTGAAATCGTGGTTTTTCACGTATAAAGGGTTTGTTTAAAATCTGGTAGAGCCCTAAAATTGAATTCCAAATGAAATTAAAATTTAACCTTATATTCAGTATGCCAAAAAGCAACTAATTAGATATATCCAAAGAAAAATATCCCCAAAAACATTTTGGTCATTTTCACTCCACCCTAATATAAAGGCTGATAAAAATAAATTAACAAAAAAAAATCGAGGCTTGCGTAATTTTAATTAAGAGAAAATACTAAGTAATCTTACATACTAAAATTTGAGACTGCAGTAAGTAAATATAATTGCATTATTCTTTCACTTGATAATTTAAATTACATTTTTTAAGTGCAAGGAAAATCAGCTTTTAATTACAAACTTTAAATTATTTTATCCCAATAACTGAGGCACCCGGACTGACACCACAATTCATCACCTTAACTCTAATCACATATAAATAATAACATATGGTAAATTATCAGTTTTCAATACATATTTCATTAAAACCAACCAAATAAAAAACTGAATCTTTTTTTTATTAAATGTCAGTTTGTTTACTCTCAAAGTTTGACAAATACAATGTAGAAGTAAATAAACACAAATGACCAAAATATCTTTCATTAAAAAGAAACAGTCCAAGTCTGCAATATGAATATATTCTTGATTATAAAAGCTGTTTGATTTTTCTGAAAACATATTGTCATAAACTAGCTTTCTGAGTACCTTATGCGAAGAAGCTTTTTCTAAAACTATTACAATCATAAAGTTAACTTTAGTAATATTAAGCCTTGTATTAAATTATTTGAAAATTCGATTTTATTCAGTTCTTAATTAAATGGGCAAAAAGAAATGTCTTTAACGATGATAGATGTGAGAACAAATGATTTTGGTTCGGCCTTTCTCATGTAGCTCTGTTTAACATTTAGTAAAGCATCTTAATGAATTGAGAGACTTCTAAATGAAAAGAGAAGTTTAAATGAGTATTTTTTCAAATTTAACAATTCATTAAAAATGGTTGGCTTTAAAATTTTTATCAAAGATCTTATAAAACAATTTATGCACTTTCAAACATTTCTATAAACAATTTTGTATAAATACTTAATTAAGTGAATATAAATTCTACACTTTAACGACTAGTTTTATTCGTACTAATTTGTATTTTATTCAGAAAAAAATTAAATTACATTTTAATGAAACTATTTACTCTTTATGCTTTGTTACCTATCCTTACTAGAACTTTTTTCAAATGTCTGATAAGAAAATATGACTTTATTTCTTTATTATACTACATTTATGTACTCTACAATAAAATCCAATTCACAAGGTACACATTTCTTTATAAATGATATGCGACCAACCATTATCTAAAATTCTGTCGCAATTGCTATAGAAATCATATAATTTCACATTATTTGAAATTGAAAGCGGTTCATTATTATTGTTACGTACACCTTAAGATGGAAGAGTTTTCTTAAAGGATGGTTTTAATAACACAGGCACATATAGAGGTTGGCGCAAAACTTACCTAATAAGATTAAGCGTCAAGCTCAACTTTAGTAAATGTATTTTTTTTAAATGTTTGTGACATGCTCGTGGCATACATGCATTTATAAATTCGTTATTCATCATTTTCCAAAATAAAAATAGTATTCTCACATACAACACAAAGCGATATATTTCGATTTTGAAGAACATATTCGGTGGTCGAAAGTCCGAAACGAGTGTTAGGAGAATTACAAGTAAAATTTGGATCTCATTTTTGGCACAGACTAGTGCAAGTTTAACTTCGAATATCACTTAGAATAATCTGATCTTATATGAACTTACAAATACCAAGATTTAGGCTTCAATCTGGAAAACATACTGTTGAATGCGTAGGCCACACTTTTCCAAAACGCTTTTCGAAAATAAAATAGCGGAAACATCGCATTGCTGTCTGCGTAAAATGGTGGCTTATACTATCGAACAAAATAATTGCCGATTCCGTAAAATGATTGAAATTATACGTTACACAATAAACTATTAATGTTTAGAAAGTATTCCACAATTACCAAACAATTGTCGTGTGCACTATCTGAGATATCCACTATTAATATCCTCGTAAATAATTTTTGTTCGCTCGTTGTTTGGACTTTTTTGGTATCAGCTTTCAGTTTCGAAAGGTACTGAATTTTCGAATACCATATTGTACGCTAAATACACATTCTGCGTTCAAATAAAATGGCTTGCTCTAGTGACAACTGACTGTTCATAGATTTACAACTTTTTTTCAATACCAAACGAAACCAATTGACAACACAAGTAAAATGTTTTCTCCAATTTGAATGGAATAATAAAAGCAGAGTATTCAAGGGCAAGCAAAGGACGTCGTATGTGGGATATCAAAACACGGATACGGATGAATTTTTGTGCATGTCTGTTTAAAAATTATGGAAATTTTAAGAAAACAGATTTATCAAAATACAGTTTATGGCAATTAATGCTTAAAAATTGAATCATACAAACATATTTCCGCCTATAAAGCTTTCTCATTTCTTGTATAACTGTTACATGGCATTTTGTATCTAATATATTAATTAAAATACGAAATATATTGTTTTTTACATGCCTTTCGTTATTTAGCCTTTAAACTTAGAGACATATTTCTTTCGTTATAATAATACCCTTTATTTCAGAATCCTTAATAATGAAGTGAATTTTGCTAGGTGTTAAAATGTTATACTTCTGTTAATCAATAATAGTTGCTTTGAAACAGGATGAAGCAATTTCCTTTATGCATCGATGGATTAGCAACTACTCCTTCCGTTTACTTTGCTCTATTCACATTTCTTGCGAAACAAAAAATGTGCAAGCTTACATAATTAATCAATAATTTTATATTTCCCATAAGAAAATTATTCGTGAAAACATTATACACGAGATAGTAAAAGTACGCGCCAAGCAAAGATACGAAACACTTTCATCAGTTCCCAAATAATGTACAGTCGTAAAAAAAGTAAACATCCCTTTACTAACTCTGAAACTATTTATAAGAAAAGAAAGTTACTGGTACCAAATGAATAAAAAGTCTACTTTTGAATTGAACCACTATCTATGCGATGTGGGGGGAGGGTAGTGGCTAACTGGAAATTTACCGTGGACATATTATGTTTAAGGCTGTTGCTGTTTGAGAAATGTTGTAATTTAGTTCTCAGGACAGCGATAGTTGTAACATTGGTAAAAATGAAGAATAAGATTGGGTAGTCACGTCTAGTGAAACCCAATTAAAGACTGTGCTTGACTCTTTGGAGAAAAGTGCCGTATATCAAAAGGATTTCAAAAAAGCTGGACAAAAGTCGAAAAATGAGCTTCGTTAAAAACCGCAATACTTTATTTGTTTGTATAGCTTTGTAGTGTGTAGCTTTCATTGTGGCTCGAAGTAACCACGAAGCGACTACAGGAGATTTGGTTTGAGACATTCAGGCTGCCACAGGAACTCGAATTAGCCGTTCTACTGCTGCACAATGGCTTAACAAGGGTGGAGTGTATGCGAGAAAATCAATAGTTTGTATTCCTCTCACTCTAGCTTCCGAAGGGGCCCGTTTGAACTATAGCCCTCGTTAAGTTCAATGAAGGCATGAAAAGTGGGCTCAAGTATTGTTTACTGCTGAGTCCAGATATAGTCAAAACACTGATTATAGAATTGTTTTGATCTAAGAGATGAAGGAAGACGCAACTTGCCCTATTCTTCTCCGTGAAATATTCCGTTCGAGCCCAGTCTTCTTGGCTTCATTGAACATGACGACAGCAGCAGTTTAAACGGGTTCCTTGGGAAGCTGCAGTGAGTGGAACACAAACTTTTCGTTTTCTCGAATACAATCCGTCCTCGTTAAGCCGCCGTGCAGCAGTAGAACGGCTAATTCCAGTTAATTTGGCAGTCTGAAGGTCTGAAGCCAAATCTCTTGTAATCGCTTCGCAGATTCTTCGAGCCACAATGAGAGAAAACAGTCTTCGGATGCAGTTGTTACTTTGGTCTTCCTTGATCAGGCTGTCTATCAAAGGATCCAGCGACTCGAAGCTCTTGATATGAAAGTTTGAGGAATATTTAAATCTTGGGCGACCTCCAATTGTTTTTAAACTTCCTCGATTCTACTAATTATTCGTCACGTTTGACCTTAAATTAAATGATGCCTTTAAGCCATAACTAATTAATATTAATCACACTCAGACACAACATTCACTTTAAACGACACTACAGAGCAGAATTCCAACACACGTTCATTGCGCACCACAATGTCAATCATCCAATTTGCATATTTCCGACTCTAACGTATGTGCGAAAGTGAAATTTTGAGTTCAATAGTATTTAATTAACATAAATAATTGCAGCATTGGGCATTGGTTGCAGCATTAACTTAGTGAGCGTATTTTTTCACATTATCCTTTAATTTTGATGACCAGTGTAATTTAATTTAATTTATTTTAATACCAAAACAAATAAAACTATTTGAAGACTGATAAATTTTTTCGCCGAACAATTTTAATATAATATAAATTTCATTCAAAGATTTTTAAAATAAATTATATTTTACATACAAACACAAAATACATCTTAAAGATACAAATTGACATAAAAAATATTTTTCAATTTTTCACAAATGCATTCTGCACTATGCATTTTTGTAATATTAAATTCCTCTTTACCAAACTCCTTACAGATAAATTTCATTTATGGAACATGATTCAAAATCACATACTTTTTATTATTGAATAGCGTATACCTTCCTAATTCCCTCGAAGATAGATGTCAACAACCAGAACAATCCCTATAACATTTGTTGAAGGAATTAAGATATAAAATCCTGTTATAACTCAACATTAACGCTTTTTATGTTAAGACTTAAAATAGAATTGTTCATATGAAAAGGAATTCGTAGGGAATATTTCAAAATAAATAGTTTGAAATAATGTATAATTGAAGACAAGATATTTTGAAAATAATTGTCGAATTGTTTCTTTATAAGAAATTAAAAAAGAAAATGTTTTTCTATTTTTTTATCTTTAGAAATGCATATATTTTTAATTTACTGTATCCAATTACAATGCTGATACAGAAAACATCATCTTCCAGTCATAAATTTTGACTTTTCGTTTACATTTCTCTTATTTAAAACCAAAGCATTTTAAGTTAAAAAAAAATTCCGAGTGCATTTTTAATATTATATAATTCTTATTTAGAATATTATATTTTTATAACATTTGAAAAATAACTTTTAGGTAAATTTTGAATATTTGAACATGAGATGAATTATACCTAAATCATTGTGCATTTAGCTTTGCATAATATTTAATTCTGCAATTCATTACTTCTGTATTCTTCATAGATTTTGCAGTTGTATAAAAATTTTAATTGTAAAAGCTTTATAAAACAGGTAAACCTTTTCCAAAATCTAGGATAAATATAAACAGAAAAAAATTACCACATAATTTTAAAGATATGACTAAAACATAAAATTCTGTTATCAGGGCATAACTATGCTTCTTTTCTTTTGGATGTAAAATCTGTTTCTACCGAGAATAAAAAAGAGTACTTTTTTATAATATCTAATATCTTAAAGTGGAAATTCTAAAAAAAATGTATACACGTTTTTTTTTCTGTGTATGCGGTATAACTTTCGGATATTTTTCAATTGATGTAAAAGTAAAATTTTCAGTATGATCGTGAATTACATATTGTTAAAAAAATATTTAACATGACTTCTCGTGTTAAAAATATTAGTTATAATTACTCAGAAATGTACTTGTTTTTCAGTGAATGCCAAATTTTAACGACTAAACCTGTAAATATTATGTTAAAAGAATTAGGTCGCTATTGATATGTTTATATTAAAATGACTTTTTTAAAGATAGCATAAAAGATTTTATAAGGTAAGTTTAAAAGAAGCTAAACTGTAATTTAAAAAATATGTATATTACCTATGCAACAGCAAATTAGAATAATTGTAAAGTTCGACTTTTGATATGTAAATTTATATTAAATTTTTGTTTCGATTTATTTAGGAAAAATAAACTATTTTTAGTTTTTCTTTTATTAGCTTAGAACTACTCAATTCATTTAGTGAAATTTAAAAATATTTAAAAATATTTCATTTTTTATGTTCTCTTGTACATTTTTCATGAAATATTTGAGCATTTAAAAATAGTTTTCTAACACTTTTTTGCAATACTCACGTTAAAATTTGCTATTTAAAAATATATCGTGTTCATGAAAAATTTCCTACATCCTGAAATTGTCCTGGACACACAAAATTTTAAAGGGTTCTTTATAACCCTTACAAAATTTACAAAATCACCTTTACAAAATTTTAAAAGACTACTTATAATACGAATAAAAATTAAATTAAAAAAATAAAATAACCCGACTGCTTTATTTAAAAAAGACTAAAAAGCGAAATAATTAATCATTTCTCATCAATGTGAAACTAATTTTTATATTACTTAACATTTTTTTTTATTTACTTGTATTCACGACTTTTAAGTTGTGTTTAATTGTTAGTTCATATCTATAAACACTGTTTTGATGAGGCCTATAGATGTCCATGATGGTTAGAGTTGCAGTAATGCTAGAGATCCTACCTACACAACTTCCAGGTTGTGTAATATTTAAACGTAGCTTCTGACTGTAAAATAGTCAATGAAACATCGTCTTCATTTTGAAAGACCTATCCAATGATATGCCACTCAATAGGGTGTGTAATTCTTTTCTTTTCTACCGCCATTTTGTATTTTACGGCCGTCATTTTGAATTTATAAAAAGAAAACCTAACCTAGAACCATGGGACGATTAAGACGAATCGATAGAGACTTCACTGATTAAAATCCATCCTGCCGTTGGGATGTTTCGAGGATATAAAGAAATCCACATACCCAGATACGCGTGAAACACATAACCCTTCTTGGCAGTCAGGTAAGAATTACTATGTGCTATCAAATGACTGTGATTGCAAAACTTTACCTCTTGACGACATTTGTACCCATCGATATTAAAAGAAAATTATACATGCTAAATGTGATAACAGTACTTTTAAATGCTTATAAATACCTACTAATAAACTGATATACGTGTTTCGTACGCACAATCGACGACATTTTCAAGATAACTATAGATAAATAAAGTGTTAAAAAAATAAATAACTTGATAGACAAATCGATATACATCATACAGATTTAAGGTTCATTTAAGAATTTATCACTGGCCAAGGCAAAGCCGGGCGGGTCTGCTAATGGAAAATAAAGGTAGCTTTAAAAAAATGCAAAATTTATCATTTAAATATTCCAGCAAATATCGGATAACGCCCTCAATTTCATTAATAGATTTTACGAAATTCTTGATTATTTTTTTCTATCGGTGAACTGTTGGATCTACAAATATTTTGGCTCTTAAAACTATTCCGGAGGCTTCCTTTAAAAGTCTAACGTTTTGAGCAGCATTGGGGTAAGAAGTTGAATATCCAAAGATAGATACAGAATAAGCAGTCTTTCTGGATTTTAACGCCATGCATATAAAAAACAGAAACCCCATAGCTTTGCGGAGGGAAATATTTTTTTCTGAAAAGCTTACAAGTGGAGACTGTAATATGAGAAAATGTTAATTTACCGTGATTTTAATTTAATGCAGTGCTTTAAAACAAAGATCATTTTTTAGATTTAAATGCTTGTAGTTTCATAATATATGTAATTCAAAGATAAATATGTTCTTTTTTTCAGTTTATAAATTTTTTTGGTTTCGTTAATTAATAACAGTTCGAAGAAATTAGAGAACTTGTTTTTAACAGTTATAAAAGAAACCAGAAGTAAAAATTTTCTTGTATTAAATCTAAATTTTACCATTTTGTTAATTGATTAGTTTTTCAGAACACAATTAAACTTCGTAAGGTTTTATTAGTATAACTACTGATTAATTTTCGGATTTTTTTAAATCTGTGTATTTGTGAGCTGTATTTGGCGTAATTTAAATATAATTTCAAGGGATTAATTAATATCAAGTTTATCTCTTTCAATTTAATTGCGAATAAATATTAATAACAAGCTGACAATATACGGGATCAAATTGCAATTATATTGAATGGCTAATAGCGATATAATTTAGTTGTATCTTGCAATTAAATAAATAATAGTTAAATTAATTACAATTAACAAATACAAGAATGTTACAAATAACAAGTTATATATGTTACAAATACAATATATGTTACAATTACAATATATATGTTACAAATAACAAGAAACAAAACGGTCAGTTAAATCAATTACTATTATATTTCAATTTATTTTAGCGTTTATCGATATCATCATCTGAATTTTTATGCAAAAAGTATTATCCTTTCCCAGCACACAAAGTTGTAAAATTTAAAATTCATAACTTTTTATTTTTAAACGTCCTTTGTAAATATTTCTTGAATAATACATGATTATTTTCAGCAATCATCTAAATTATCCCTTCAATGGAAATTTCCATTATGACCTTATCCTTCCGTGTTTAACTCCTCGAGCTCCGAGTGAAAAATCTTTAACTCTCATTATCCGCCTTCACCGTTTGCCCCGAGTGAAAAATCTTTAACTCTCATTAACCGCTTCATCGTTTGTCGCGAGATAAGTCGAGGTGTAAAACACTGTTTCCCCATACCTGTCGCCGGTAAAATGGCTAAAATATATATGCGTGCATTATTTATTACATTGGAATGAGAAAAAAAAGAATGATGAATAGATGCATATTCCCCTACCAATTTTTTTCGCCGTCCCCACACATCATACTAATTTTATACCATTATTTTGCCAAACAAGCGCTCAAAACGTTAGCGATTTTGAAAATGCATCCCGGATTTGTCTGCAAATAGCACTTTACATTTTTGTTGTCTTTTTTAAGATTTTTTTACCGGCATTCTGATCAAGGTGTATTATGTTGTTCGTATAAAGATCGGAATCTTTAATAGGAAAATACAGGACTTCGGATTATCACAGCACAAACTTTGCAGAAAGAGAGTCCTTACTCAGAGTACATGTAAAATTTCCAAAGAATTACGCCGTTTAAACGTGTAGTTTTGACAAAAAATGCCAAACAAAAATTATCACGTCACATACAGAGCAACAAGATGGTACTTCAATGAATCTCATGAAATCGCAATGTGGATGCGAAAGAAGAGACTATAATCATCACTGTAAATAAGACTATAAAACACAAACATTTTACCCACTATGCTTCCAAAAGGGGAACGATATAAAAAGGCCTTTTGAACTGTACCAAACAGGAATAAGTAGCTTCTCTATTCCTTGTCTTTAAAATCATCTACTTACACTCAAACACAAAAATTTAAAATACCTTGTAACAATTCGACAATATCTGACATTGAATCTCTCAATATACAAGGCAGAAATCAGCCGAACATGAAATGAAAATATCAACATATATCGATCTTCACAGTTGGCACTTACGTGAAGGATGTTCCTTTATTTAGCAAGAGAAACTATTTTTTTTATCCTCTCGCGGTCATCTCTGGACCACCCGCGTTCGTGTGAACTAAAATGTGAAACTGCATCTTACCTTTGACGTCATGTTCCTCACTCCCTCCTATAGAGAGGGTCCTTGTTCATGAGATCACGATCTAGAGATTTTTAGGGACTAAAAGATGTGGCTTTTGTTCTTGACGGAGAACGAAGCTAATAAATAGAAATGCAAGATCAGTATCGGTATATATTTTTTAGAAGTAGGGACTTCAAGCTGATTATTGTGGCAGTGCAGAGTGGAAGTTTCTCAAGGATTAGTGGCTTCGGAACATTTCCGAAGCACAGTACAAGTAAAGCCGGGAGCGGCTGTCAAAACTTCTCCACTCCGGAGAAACCGCAGAGGTTCCTCAACCTCGGTTGTGAATCGACTAAAGAAGCGACACTCTGTCGTGCGTCTAAGACCCTACCATCCCTTACCTACCTACCCTTAATTATTCGGAGCCAAATAGACTTTCACGATTATTCGTCGACCTGACAAATACTTAGGACTTAGAGTCAACGAGACTATTTCATTGCAAAACGATCTGCCCCTCGGCGACTGGACTTGATTTAATAGACAATTTATTAAAAGCTGATAACGAACCCCATTTTACCATTTAACCAAATACCTAATCCAGAGAATTCATCATTTAACTGTTTATGTTACAATAAAAATTTCTTTGAATTGAATGAGAGTCGGCTGTTTAAGTTACGGGCTACCACACCACCTTACGACACCGGCCTCCATTACAGCGTGCAAGCTAATGATAAACGATTCAATTGCAGTTACCGAGAATATAGAATTTAAATTAGAATTTTGCCAAATTCGTTAGTTATGGTCAAGTTAGCTTAATTTATGAACATTTATTTTGCATGCCAAATTCGGCGATCTTTCATGAATTATCACCAAACGTGGTGATAATTTGAGGTTGGCGGATAAGACCCTGTAGTGTTAAGTAAATTGGAGTAGCAACAATTTTTACAACAATTAAAGTAAATTTGCGACAAATCAAATTTTTTAAAGGTCATAAATGAAACATTATTATATAAAAATCAGCCATACTAGAATTTCAAACAACTATATGATAGCCTTTTTTTAAGATAGCAACAAAACAAAAGAAAATCTAGTGAATCCTTGAATCAAGGACGAAAACAAAATAATAAAAATTGTTTGGATTTCTAGATTTTTGTACATAATTGTTATTTAGAATTACGTAAATGGCCGCGATTTTAAAACAAGATGATAGATGAAGCTGTCCAAAGAATTGTCATCTGGACTTGGTAAATCCTGTATACATGCGTGACCCTATCCAAATCGCTGATGAGTACAACTGCTATCTCATGACAAAAAGTATATATATATATATATATATATATATTTGTGTGTGTGTGTGTGTGTGCGTTTCTTCCTCTCTGCATATATATATATATATATATATATATATATATATAGAGAGAGAGAGAGAGAGAGAGAGAAAGAAAGGACCAGAAGATATGAATGGTAGGAGCACGTCTAACATGCAAATAAAAGCCGCCGTTCGGCCCATTTTAAATGCGACTTTTGGAAACTGTCGGAAAGTATCGCGTACTGATAATGAATTTATTTCGTAAGTATAGCGATTATTACTGTCTAATAGTGCAATGATAAAACTAGAAACCATTAGGGAGTTGGTGACGTCCTGCGTTTTCTTTTGAATTCTTCGCGAAAACTAAGCTTCATTGAGATATGTTTCTTGAAACAACTTTTTATTTACTTATACTGAGGATTTTTGTTCTGCACAGATTGTGTGGTTCTTTCGGACATCTTATATATTAGGTATAAATGTCCTGCTTTGATGGATTAAATAACTCGCTATAAAATTTATAAAGATAATTTTTTAAAGGACAAGTCCAAGAAGAACATAACACAGGGAAAAAATAGCGCAATTGGATGTCGCAGTGAAATTGTGTCTGCAATCTTTTCTTTATTTAAAATTAGGTAACAAATATTGTCAAATAACTAAGAGCCCATAAAACAGGTAACACCGGCTTAAATATTAAATTTAACAGTACGAAAATGGTAAAAGTGTAATTTATCATGCAATAAAATATCGGTTGTTTTCCCATAATCAAATAACAGAAGTGAAACTATCTATTAGTTGAAAATGTCGCATTAGGTACCAACTCATCCTACATGCTATTCTACATGCGCTTTATATAACGGAACATATCTGCCCCATTTTTCGTTAGCCCATACCAGTAACTTATAATAAAAGTCGTGTAATTTAGCTTCATATACTGCCATAAAAAGTGATAACAACACAGAGCGTTCTGAATGACTTACCTTTTTTTAAAAGAGGAAATATGTTCTACCAGTACGGAATAAAGTTAAAGCCATGCTATGTTTTGTTATGTTAAATAAAAAATGAAGTATATGTTGCATTTTGCTGCAGTAATAAATATATTATTGGTTCTAGATACAATACAGTATTTACAAAAAAGTCATATACAAAAGGTTGGCTATCAAAGACAAACAACTAAACTAAGAACAGAAAATGAAAATAATTAGCATTATTCAAAAATGAAATTTAAAAATAAAAGCTCAAATAATTACGAAATTAATTTGCAAGAAAAAAAAACTATATACCAAATAAAGATAAATATACATACATATATATATATATATATATATATATATATATATATATAGTAATATGTGATAAAGCAATAATGATGTAAAAGAAATCTTAAAATGCTTATTAAAATATTTAAGGATTCTTTTGTTTTTGGTCTGCGTTCAGTTTTTTAATCCCTTCTCAAGAGGTAAAAGCAAAATTTATTACAAAAATGTATTTTAATGCGTTGAAAATAGCAAAAGATAAATGTAATATTTAAAAAATAAGTCAGAAGTTTTTGAGTGTATTTAATTAAGTTGCATTAACAAGTTTTGAATTAATAAACGAAAAAAATAATATATTAAGAGAAAAAAGACATAAGATAACTAAAATTAAACTCGTTATAAAAGGTTAAAGTGGAATATAAATATTTTGATCGTATTTTAAAATTAATTTCAAACAAACATTATTTTAGAGCCATACATTCCTTTGATTGCTTTTGTGAGCAATAAAAGGATTATTTCTCTATCTTACCGAGCATTATTTTTTTCATAAAAAAATAAAATCTTGTTTTTCTTAAATAAAAACATACACTCTTAAATAAATAAATATACATATTATTTAAGCAGATAGAACAACGCTTTTAGCACCAGAATATATTACCTTATATTAGACTAGTTTCGATAGCTTTCCGCTTACCGTTATCGTACGATGAATGCTACAAAAAATAGTTTGCTATAAGTTAAAACATTCTAGTGGTAGAAATGCTGTTTTATGTGCTTATATTGTAGTTCACAAGTATCATATTAATTGACAAATAAATATACTACTAGCAAACAATGATTTGACTATTTAAAACTAATTTGATCCAAAGATTAGGGGAAAATTATTTTATTCCATGAAAAGTATTACCAATTTAATATAAACTCTATTTAACTAGGGAAAACTAATATAATTTTACACGAATTATATAAAAATGTGCGCCGTTCTCAATTATGTTTCATTTTAAACTAGAAATAACTGGATATAAGAAATTTTAAATAATTAAGGTTATTTATTATTTAATACTAGTTCTAACAGAAAAATATGTTGCAAATAATAAACAAAGTTATTTATAGCTATTCTAAAAATAATAGTAATAATAAATTAAAAAACAAACAATCCCATTCAACAGTGATCCATTTTCTGAAATATTCCAGGACTAACTTTTAAAATGAAATAATGCAGTTAGAATACATGAATTTTAAAGTGACTTACAATGGTATTTCGTTGCTACTGTTTCAATAAACATTTTACAAATTCAGTAATAAGCTAGTGCGGTATCATGATGTCGTTTCTTGTGCAAACGTGTCCTAAAATTTTGTTCAAAATTCTTATTTCCACAGCATTATCTGAAAGTTCCTTCGCATAAAATAAGAAAACGTTATAGGATTTCAGTTAATTAATTTCCAATAAATCTATAATTAACTAAATATAATAGAAAGTTTCAATTATTAATGGTTTTTATTAGCTAAAACGTGTTCTAACTGAAAGGTATATTAAAATCAAAACCACAAACCAGTTAAGGTGGTACTAATTTTTTTTTAGCTCAATAAAGCGACACATACACGGAATATATATATATATATTTTAATCAAAAAGCATCTAATTCAAAGGCACGAGTGTTGAATTGATTTGAAATACAATAGTACTCTTTATTTTTCGATAAATGGTTGGATCTTGATATGTACGAATTTGCCACATTTCTCAAGCTGTTCTTTTCAAAACTCTTTCAAAACACCGAATAATGGTTAACAGATTGCCCTCCATTTTTATCCATAAATTTCAACTTCAGACCGGTACATTTTGAAAAGAACCTTTAATCTAAGTAATCAAGAGAAGTTTAGCATTGAATAAATAGGAAAATTCCTTTTGCCTTTTCTGGTGTGAATCCGAATTTTTTAATAAAAGAGGAGACGAACCTGGAAACCCTGATTTTCAAAATTTTACAAAATTTTCTGAAAGAACTTTTCCTTTAATGAAAAATGGGAAAATCTATTAGAACATTTTACTTATATTTCAGCTAACATTTTGACTGATTATAATAATATGCACTTTGAATTATTAACTTTATTTAGTAGTTAAAATATTTTTTTACTGAAATGTGTTTTACAGTAAAAACCTAACTGCATTTTCAAGTAATCATTTCTTCTTTACACTGCTTATTACGTTGTATTTCAACTGTACCTGGCACACAAAAAAATTAAAGTTTCATAAAACATAAATGTTGTCGTATTTTGTTTTGTTTTTTGTTTTTCAGATGTACTTTGTAGAGAAGTTAAATCCGTTAAATTAGAAGAAAATAAACATATAAATAAACATGTAACATTTTGATAGTTAAATGTAGAAACTACTGAAATTCTGTTTCGAGGTATGTGAGTTTAACGTTTTAGCTATAGTAATACTTTTCTTCGCAATTCGGCATTTACTCACAGTAATTTTAGGAATTTCTATAACGAACTAATTGTACCGAATTCTTAATTGGTCCAAATTGTAATAATAAAATGAATTTTTTTATCAATTTCATAACTTTCTGGTGCCGTTTTAAGTGCAACCAATAGGCACGCTAGTCTATTGATTTTTTTTTTTGCATTGAATCTAGTGAATTTTTTTGTGTTTTTAATTTTTCTGTAAATGTATTACAAATTTAATTATAAACGATTCTTCTAAAGTAGCCGAATCCGGAAATTTGGATCTAATACCAACATGGACAGCATATTGCAATATTATTGCAATATCATTTGTATTATTGGAATAAGGAAAAAGTAAGACGATATATTTCAATTATGTTTCAAATAAAACTATAATTACCTAAGAATAATAAACCATTTTTAAATATTAAATGTTTACAGCTACTGAAACTCATTATAACTGTAAAATGTCTTACAGTAAAAACCCGAAATCATTTAAGGCTGTCCAAAATGCCTATCCAGCAGTGAGAAACATTCAGACACATTCACGATTTTATTTTAAATTTAAAAACATCAAATGAGCAGGATAAATATTGAAGTAATTTTACTCAAATAGAATTTTGCAAGTAGATTTTTGCATGTGTTTTGCAAATGTTTTTTTCCGACTTATAAACTATTGCTGTCAAATCGCAACCTCGAGCTACTGCATCCAGAAATTTGTTGAAAACGACTAATTTGACAGTGTTTTCTGAAACATTTTTTGATTTATCAAAGCACAGAAATGCTATTCAACTTTTTCAGTTAAGAGTATAAATAACTAAATATAATAGAATATTTTCTGTAATAAAAACTTAAAATTAACACTTAAAACTCACTGTCAACGAAATGCATTTAACAGTACATCTCAGAAATCAGTTACTGAAAATTCTTTCCAGCTGAACATTGCGAAAATTTCTGACACAGTCTCGGACAAAATTATTAGATTAAAAATATGTAATTATAGTGCGTGAGGCAGCATATTTTTTATTTAACAGTTTTATATAGATTGCTTATCAAATATGTAATTTATCTTTCTAAATCATTCACGAAAACAAATCGAGACTATCAATACGACATTAATGGATTCGGCACAAACATATCCCAGTCAAAATGAAATGAATAGTAAAAAAACTGTGAAAGATCACTACTGCATCACATTGCTGTAATATTCTTCAATCATTTGTAATCGGATTTCCTTTCATCTCTCATAGACTTTGGGAGGTTGCGACTCTCGAAGGCGCATCTACGACTATCCCGACAGCTAAAGGCTATTTTCGTGAAAGATTAAGTAAGATAAAATACATATTTGACTGTCATCTTGTATAAATTGTCTGAAAAGGTGTCATTACGTTCTGGACTATTAATAGGCATTGCTACAAAAACGATATGAAATGGAATAGTGTTTCTCATTTGTGAGTAAGTGTTTAACAGACTGATTAAAAGAAAATTTTATTCCATGACGACATTTGTCGTACGGTCACCTCCATAAACACGGTCTTTAAACTTAAAAGAGGAAAAAACTAGAGCGTTAAGATTTTGTCTTGAGGTTTAATTGATTCTCGGTTTTTAATGTAAAGTTATTTATGTGAAGCATAGGTTTTACTACAATGAAATAGAAAGGTAGACACTGAAAAATTTTCAGTGTTTTCTGTTATTTTAGTTTAAACTATGACATGTGAGTAAAAACAAGTCTTACCTAGTTAGAACTATTGTTAATTAAATAACAGTTACTTAAAATAGTTTTTACGAACGGTGTTAGTTAATAATAGTTTTGCCTAGTATATATAAGTAATATGTATATATATATATATATATATATATATATATATATATACTGGTGGACAAAACCCAAGGACTGTGGACGAATGGACGAATGGACATGTTTACAAAAAATGGAGATGCAGTTTTTTGTCACGTACGACTCACTTGTAAAAACGCAATACGAAATATGATATAAAGAGAGATTTTTTGCCAAAAATAAATAAATAAATAAATAAAACTACAGAAACTGTTTAAGCAGGTTGTTTCGGGGAATGGTGCATATTTATCCGGAAACAGAATATTACAAATACTGTAGATTTCTCATGGCAGACAATCGGAAAAGACTTGTCAGTAAGGGATATGTAAACAATGCAGTGGAATGCAAATTTGCATACACCGTGGGATTCTTTGTATGATAATGGTGATCCATAAAGTTTTGGAGATATTTGCACTGTCACAAAACTTCGTCATTATACACAAAACGGCTCGATTGCAGTGTAAAAAGGGCTTTCACAATTAAGTTCGCCCCATCTTTTTACCTTTACATATTTTTATCTCACAAAACTGAAAAACAAAAACTGCTAACACCAGGATATTACCTACATATACATATTTTTTGTGGACTATTTACGCCATCTACAGGCTCTAACCAAAAAAATACATATCCCTCACCCGCAAGAAAAGTGACACATCTCGATAAAAGTAAATTTCGTAGGACAGTCAAAAGAAAATTTGCATGATTTTACAGTAACATGCAATTATAGCACTTAGCTCTGCACGCAGGAGTAAAAAAGTTCATAAAAGCGTAAAACCCTTAAGAATGAAGACGTAGGATGATATTTTGAAGGTTAGATAACATTACCTCTCCACATAATCCACCTCTTCTGTGGTCACGAATGGACATAGAGCGTAATTAAGTGATTTTCCGTATAACTACGCTTATGACCTCTCTTCTGTGGTTACGAATGGACATAGAGCGCAATTAAGTGATTTTCCGTATAACTACGCTTATGAAAATTTTCGTGTAGCAAGACTCATCTAGGACAGACCTATTAGTGGAACAAAACGCAAAGTGAATTTTTGCGAGATGTGTCACATTTCTTGCGGGTGAGCGATATTTCAAATAATCACACAATTATCAACACATCAAGAAATATACTAACAGAATATTAATAATTAGTAAATTAAGACTGAAAGTAAAAAATAAGAAACCTTAATAATACAAATTACACAAATATTCAAAATTATGCACGAATTTTCATCAAACTTCAAATTCAGATACACTTTGATATGAAATGGTGCTACATTGGTGTAATTTCTTGTACTATTTAAATGATTTAATTGACGTGATTTATATTGAAGAAAGTTTTGTGATGGCCACAACATACTAGATTTTTCTGTGTTTTACAGAAATGTTTGGCAGTGTGGTGTTACAAAATGTGAATAATTATATCTTAAATAGGGCTAAGTTTAAAAATTACCACAAAACATTACAATAGATTTTCTTTTTAACTAATTAAGGCTGATATAGAATGATTACCTATAAAATATTGCATAAGATTAATAACATTTTTTAAAGATAGTTTAACATAATATTTTTAAAAGTCTCATCATGTTTGGGGTACGTATTTTTACTTTAAATTTAAATTCCCATGCGCAATTCGATATGAATTAAAATTTAAAAACTGAAATTTTTGAAGTAGGAATAATTTCATAGGATTCCGAAAATTAACATATATTAATTAATTCTAAAATAGCTTTAAAATTACACTGAAAAAAAACGGAGGTTCTACTGTCAATCGAGACGCCAGTACTATTTCCGTATTTTAACTGAAATTTCCGACATAGATTCCAGAAAAACGGAATATTTTCTTTAATTTATGGAGAAAAATTTCCGTAAAAGTACAGATTTCTGGAATTTATGAGTATAAATTTCCGTTTAAATACGGAAATGGTACAGGCTTCTCAATTTCCAGTAGAATCTTCTTTTTTTAATCCCTAATTTCTACAGTGTAGAATTATATATTAAATTTAATAATTTAGTTTTGATTTAGTATTCAAAAATTAGGGGAAGGTGGCCTTGAATGATCCTAGCTGGGAAAATAATCCAAATATATTTTCTTCCAGACAGGTCGCGCTATCTACAGGGTTACACATAAACTAGTTGTGCAAAGTGAAGAAGAAGCAATGGCGGTTTTCAAGTGATCGCAGTATTACACGTCTGAATAAAAGTCTTTGGAAAAGTAGGTTTTATAACATCTGTTATAAGATAAACACTAACTTTCATAATTACTTAAATATACAGTCTTTCTTGTACAGAAATTTGACCTGGTTTACTTAATACAGTATGTTTTTAGATGTGAATTACACTTGCTAAGTTTGTTATGTTTCTCGGGGTTATCCAGTAATATGACCTAAAATGGGTGACCATGTTGCCGGGTAAAATTGTCCATTATGTGGATCGTTTTAATACCATTTCATTTGCTGAAGAAAATCCGGTACCGGGTCTTAGCCATCATGGAAGTCAAATGTGTGACTGTCCCAAATCTTTCTCTCGGAGCCCACGTGTTATTCTACCGTTTCCAAAGAAAACAGAATCGAGGGAAATCGTTCGCACTTCGAGAAAAAGAATTTATGGAAAGTGCCATTTAAAGATATGAGTCTATATATCTCTTTATTATATCAACTGAGCTTGGAAAATCATTGATATTATGATATTTGGTTGTAAAATTTATTTTATTTCATTATGTATTGTCATAATTAGTTTTATATCTTTTATTTTGCCGATGAAGGACAATTTACAATTATTTTTATATGAAGGATCACTTTGCCCTTGGGTGAAGATAAAATGATCCTTTGGATACTTTTTCAAAAATCTATTTTTTTCATTACTCAATTTGGGTTTAAAATATTTTTAAAATATGTTTATAATGCAAAATATAGTGTAAACCATACTATCATAGGTCCAAAGTTTTATTTAAAGAGTAATGTTATTTTACACAAGTTTTCTTCTTAGGGGATCTTTTTAGGCCACCTTCACCTATTTATAGTTTTCATGAAAAACATTTATTAATGTAAAATATTTCTTGCTGTTTGAAACATATTTATATCAAAAAAATATTTTGATGGCATTAGAAAGGAACAAATATGAATAAACGTAGCGTAGAAAATATGAATAAAAAAAGGCATGATGCAAGTTTTTTACTTGTAATTTGCATTGCTGTAACATGAGTTTTTTTTTTTTTTTCCTAACTCGAATCTTATTGTCTATAGATTTCCTGAATCATCAAGAAAATGAGAAACATTTATTAAATAAAAAATTTAATTGTTGAACTTTAGGTTAAGTGGAAGCAATTATATCCATCCTTCTACTTTTCTGTCCAAATGAGAATTATGTTTTAATCACCCAAGTCGTACATGAAAATAAAATCCACAAACGTAAATATTTTTTACAATAACCATTTCAATTAACATTTTTCCATCATATTTAAAAAAAAATAATTCAGCTTAAGTGCATTATAACAAGAGGATTTACAATAATTGAACTCAAATGTCATTAATAAAATATGTTTATAAAAAATAAATAATGCACTATCTTTTAATAACTATTTTGAACAAGCTTATTAAATTTTGAGAAAAAAATCCTTAATCATAATCCTTCTTCCATATTTTTCGAAATTAAAATTTTTAAAATGAATAAATAAATTACGTGTGCTCAACTGATAAGAAACCGCATTTCTGTGCATGCGATTAATTATTTTTGAAGCATTTTACAGGATTTAAGATTAACATGAAGAAAAACATTTAATGAAAAAAATTGTAAATTAGAATAGTTATTACTTTCTTTCACTGTCTCGCTAATTTATTGTTTATGTTATTAAAACAAAATGCATATTTTTGCTACAAATAAGCCATAAATGGTGTCTGTTTGTGTCGAATATGTATGGTAAAAAAAACACTCATACAGTAGATTGTTAGGAAAAATTTAAAAAAAAAATACTTTGTCTTCACTGAATAATATTTATAATTTTAGTTCATTATTCTTATTAAAGTAAGAATAAAAGCGAAATTTTAGTTAATTGTAATGAAATTTTGCCGATATCTATCTCTTCTATACTTATCTATACTCCTATTATAAAGAGGAAAAAATTGTTTATTTGTCGGAGGTAAGCTCTGGAACTACCGAACCAATTCCAAAAGTAATGGTATCAAAATGATGGTGTTAGTCCAACTTAGAACATAGGCTATATCTTATGTCGGTGCCACTAACCCAAAGGGGGTGTAGGAGCAAAAAACGTTCTAAAAATGCGATTTTTGCGTTACTGAAGGGCCTAAAAATATGAAATTTTGAATATTAGTTACTTATAAGATATAAATGATGTCTAAGAACAGTTCTTAAACAATTCGAAATTTAAAAGGGATGAAAATGCACAAAATGCGTTCTAAAAAACGTTCTAAATGGTAGTTTCTACACAATCTCAGGAAATACCAAACCGATTTAAACAATATTGGTGTCAAAATGATGGTGACAACGCTTGCTCCAAGATAGGCTATGTTTTATGTCGGTGTCACTACCCCAAAGGGGTTTGCAGGAGCAAAAAACGTTCTAAAAATGCGATTTATGTGTTACTGAAGGGCCTAGAAATATTAAATTTGAAATATTAGCTACTTATTAGATATAAAGGATTTCTAAGAACAGTTCTTAAACAATTCGAAATTTGAAAGGGATGAAAATGCGCGAAAATCGTTCTAAAATCGTTCTAAATGGTAGTTTCTACACAATCTCAGGAAATACCAAACCGATTTTTAAAATATTGGTGTCAAAATGACGGTAACAACCCTTGCTCCAACATAAGTTATGTTTTATGTCGGTGCCACTACCCGAAAGAGGGTGCAGGAGCAAAAAACGTTCTAAAAATGCGATTTTTGCGTTACCGAAGGGCCTAGAAATATGAAATTTGAAATATTAGCTACTTATTAGATATAAAGGATTTCTAAGAACAGTTCTTAAACAATTCGAAATTTAAATGGGGTGAAAATGCGCGAAAAGCGTTCTAAAAAACGTTCTAATGGTGGTTTCTACACAAGCTCAGGAAATACCAAACAGATCTAAAAGTAATGGCGTCAAAATGATGGTGACAACGCTTGCTCCAACATAGGCGATGCTTTATGTCGGTGCCACTAACCCAAAAGGGGTGCAGGAGAAAAACGTTCTAAATTGCGGCTTTTGCGTTACGGAAGGGCCTAGAATCGTGAAATTTGGAATGGTAGTTAGTTATAAGATATCAATGATCTCTAAGGACATTTCTTAAAAAAATCGAAATGGTAGTTAGTTATAAGATATCAATGATCTCTAAGGACATTTCTTAAAAAAATCGAAATTTAAAAGGGGGTCAAAATGCGCAAAAAGCGTTGTAAAAAACTTTCTAAATTGCGATTTCTATGCAATCTTAGGAAGTACTGAACCGATTTCAAATATAATGGTGTAAAAATTATGGTGACAGATCTTGCTCCAAGATAGGCTATATTTCATATCTTCCACTACCCCAGAAGAGATGCAGGAGCAAAATGCGCGAAAACCGTTCTAAAAACGTTCTAAATGCCGATTTGTCGGCAATATCTCAGGAAGAATGAATATGATTTCAAACGTAATGGTAGGGAATTGATGCGGACAGCCTCTGCTCTAACATAGACGCTATTTTATGTCGGTATCACTATCACCAAGACGTTGCAGGAGCAAAAAAGCGTTCTAAATTTCGATTTTTGTGATCGGTAGGGGTTAGCAAATTAAAATTAGGCAAGGTACATATTTATTAGATATAAATTATCTTTAAGTACAGTTTTGAAAAAATTGGAAATTTAAAAAGGGGTGAAAATGCGCGAAAAGAGTCCTAAAAACGTTCTAAATTGCGATTTCTACTCAATCTACGGAAATACCAAAGCTATTTCAAAAGTAAAGGTTGCAAATCAATGGTGACAGTCCCTGCTATAACATAGGTTATATTTTATGTTGCTGTCACTACCATCTGAGGGTTGCAAAAGCAAAACATGTTCTAATTTGCGTTTTTTGCACAACTGAGCGGTCTAACACTTTGAAGTATGGCATGGTATTTACTTACAAGATGCAACTGCTTTCTAAGAACAGTCGAAAAAAAATTCCAAATTTAAAAAAATGAAGTGAGTGAAAAGAGTTATAAATTACAATTTTTAAGCAAACTTATAAATTACGAAACCGATTAAAAAAATAATGATGACAAATTTTGGTGATAGAACCTGCTCAAACATAAGCTATATTTTATGTCTGTTCCACTACCACCAGAGGGTTGCAGGAGCTAAAAGCTTTCTAAATTGCGATTTCTGTGATACTGAAAAGGCTAGAAACTTTAAATATGACATGGTAGTTACTTATAAAATATAAACGCCCTCGAAGGAACGTCGAAAATAAATTCGAGTTAAAAAGGGGTGAAGCGAAGGGGAGGTGCGAAAAGCATTCTAAAAAAGTTCTAAATTACGATTCTATGGAATTTCAGTGAATATAAACAGATTATAAAAGTAATAGCTGCGAATCAATGGTAACAGTCTCTGATCCTGCAGAGGCTATATTTTATGCCGATGATTCTACCACCTGGGGTTCCCAGGAACAACAAACGTTCTAAAAAAGGGCTTTAAAAGCTTTTTAAATTACGTTTCTGTGGAATATTAGGAAATAATAAACCGATTTCAAAATTAATGTTGGCAAATTAATGGTGACAGTTCCTGTTTCAACATAGCCCTTTATGTTGAGAGACTTGGTAGGACTTGGAATTTGACATGATAGTTAATTTTAAGATGTAAGAAGATGGTTTCTAAAAAATTCAAAACTTCAAATGAATACTGAAATGAGCGTATTGAATGAGCATAAAAGTTTCAAAATATTTTCTAAATTATCATTTATTTAGTTTTATTTCATTTTATTAATTTAAGTCTCATTTCTGCCTAATGCTGTGTAATAATGATGTTTAATCAAACTGTGTTTTAAATAGTAATTTTTGAATTATTCCTAAAAGTAATAAGTACCTATTAATTAAAAAAACCTTTTAATAAAATAAAATATTACCTTTTAATAAAATAAAAATTTAGTTAGTACCTTTTAATAAAAATTAGACATAAATATCACTTGGCATATTTCAAATATTACGCGAGCAAAGCCGCGAGGTTTGCTACACTGCTCAGCAAAAGTTTAGACACTGATGATTTTTAACCTTTAAATAAAAAGTACGAACACTTGGGTTATACAAATGGCTGTGTTTATTTTTTAATATATTTTAAATGTTTTAGGACAAAAATAACGGTTTTAATGCAGGATATTATTTAATTTAACTAAAAAAAGTGAAATTTGCATATTGCAAAAGTTTAGACACTTTTGTGATTTTTTGGCAACTGTTGACGGAAAAACGCAAATTTCAAACTTATGACGTCACATGCATGAAGTATTTAAGTGTACCTCGCGATAATATCGGTTAGTGAAGATGCGCGAGCAAGAAATTTGCAGTCAAATAAAGTAATTAAAGCATGGAAGCTGAAATCGAAAGGGAAGACTGTTGCAGAAATTTCAGCTACTTTGAATCGACCAAAGAAGTCTGTCTATTAAGTACTGTCTAAGGGTGACTCTTTCAAAGCAAAACATAGATCTGGAAGGACTCGTGTGGCCAGAAAACGAGATTATAGAAGGATCCATAAACTGGTATCTAGATAAATGATGACTGCTAATCGCATTAAAAGTGAGTCAGAGCTTTCTGTGTCAACGGTTACTTCGTAGATGAATTATAGAAAGATGTACATTAGTTTACATGAAAATGATAAAACAACCAGCCTTGAAATCTCACAACAAATTGACCCCTTTCCGTCGCGGAGTAATTCTGTTTATAAAACTAATGAAATAATGGACTGAAATCAGAATTTATAAACGAATTTATTAGAAAGTACGAACTTGCTTATTTTCACGTATATTATAAAAAGAAAATTTTATTAATTCTTCTTGGTGCCGACTGTCAGTTTTGGAATTAAAATTAAGTGTGATTTTTAAGGACACCGCCCTCGAAAGAGTTAATGATTTGGGCCTCACTTTGTTTTAATTCTCAAGTATCTCTGGAGTTTCTCAATGGTCGCCAAGCAGCGTAAGACTTCATACATACATTGGAAAGCCATTTGGTGAACTTTTAGCTCTTCCAAAGTATACATTTGAGCACGATAATGCGTCTATTCATGTTGCATACAAATCAAAAAAATAATTTAACTCTCAAAATATTACTGTTCTCGACTGGCCCGCGTGTAGCCCTGATCTGAACCCAATCGAAAACTTTTGTGGCATCATATCTCATACGGTTTATGCATTTTTTGACAATACTCCTCAATAATGAACTTCGATCTGCTGTTGAACCTGTTTGGTACGAAATGGACCACCAAGTGATGCAGGGTTTAGTTTTTTCGATGGGAACTCACATTGTTGCATTAATAGCAGACAATGTAGGTGCAGTTCGAATTTAATTTATGGATACTTCTCTGTTAACAGACAAATTGTCTATACTTTTGCTACAATGTTAAATTTGTTTTTTTGTCATTATATATTATGTAATGTGTATAAATTAAAATTTATTGTTTGTGTATGAAAGATAAGTCCCCACTAATATATGACAGTTGAGTTCCAACAATTCGTTACATACTTCTCACTACAGAAGCATAATTGATCATTGTCTAAACTTTTGCTGAGCACTGTAGTAATCTATACTCCTATTATAAAGAGGAAAAAATTGTTTATTTGTAGGAGGTAAGCTCTGGAACTACCGAACCGATTCCAAAAGTAATGGTATCAAAATGATGGTGTTAGTCCAACTTAGAACATAGGCTATATCTTATGTCGGGGCCACTACCCCAAAGGGGGTGTAGGACCAAAAAACGTTCTAAAAATGCAATTTTAGCGTTACTGAAGGGCCTAGAAATATGAAATTTTGAATATTAGTTACTTATAAGATATAAATGATGTCTAAGAACAGTTCTTAAACAATTCGAAATTTAAAAGGGGTGAAAATGCACAAAAAGCGTTCTAAAAAACGTTCTAAATGGTAGTTTCTACACAATCTCAGGAAATACCAAACCAATTAAAAAAATATTGGTGTCCAAATCATGGTGACAACGCATGCTCCAAGATAGGCTATGTTTTATGTCGGTGTCACTAACCTAAAGGGGGTGCAGGTGCAAAAAACGTTCTAAAAATACGATATATGTGTTACTGAAGGACCTAGAAATATGAAATTTGATATATTAGCTACTAATTAGATATAAAGGATTTCTAAGAACAGTTCTTAAACAATTCGAAATTTGAAAGGGATGAAAATGCACAAAAAGCGTTCTAAAAACGTTCTAAATGGTAGTTTCTACACAATCTCAGAAAATACCAAACCGATTAAAAAAATATTGGTGTCAAAATGATGGTGTCAACGCTTGCGCCAAGATAGGCTATGTTTTATGTCGGTGTCACTACTCCAAAGGGGGTGAAGGAGCAAAAAACGTTCTAAAAATGCGATTTATGTGTTACTGAAGGCTTAGAAATATCAAATTTGAAATATTAGCTACTTATTAGATATAAAGGATTTCTAAGAACAGTTCTTAAACAATTCGAAAATTAAAAGGGTGAAAATGCTCGAAAATCGCCCTAAAAAACGTTCTAAATGGTGGTTTCTACACAATCTCAGGAAATAACATACCGATTAAAAAAATAATGATGTCAAAATGACGGTGACAACCCTTGCTCCAACATAGGTTATGTTTTATGTCGGTGCCACTACCCGAAAGTGGGGTGCAAGAGCAAAAAACGTTCTAAAAATGCGATTTTTGCGTTACCGAAGGGCCTAGAAATATGAAATTTGAAATATTAGCTACTTATTAGATATAAAGGATTTCTAAGAACAGTTCTTAAACAGTTCGAAATTTAAAAGGGGTGTAAATGCGCGAAAAGCGTTCTAAAAAAACGTTCTAATGGTGGTTTCTACACAATCTCAGGAAATATCAAACCGATCTAAAAAATAATGGCGTCAAAATGATGGTGACAACCCGTGCTCCAACATAGGTGATGTTTTATGTCTTTGCCACTACCCCAAAGGGGTGCAGGAGAAAAACGTTCTAAATTGCGGCTTTTGCGTTACGGAAGGGCCTAGAATCGTGAAATTTGGAATGGTAGTTAGTTATAAGATATCAATGATCTCTAAGGGCATTTTCCTAAAAAAATCGAAATTTAAAAGGGGGTCAAAATGCGCAAAAATCGTTGTAAAATAACATTCTAAATTGCGATTTCTATGTAATCTCAGGAAGTACTGAGCCGATTTTAAATATAATGGTGTAAAAATGATGGTGACAGATCTTGCTCCAAGATAGGTTATATTTTATATATGTTTCCACTACCCCAGAGGAGATGCAGGAGCAAAATGCGCGAAAAGCGTTCTAAAAACGTTCTAAATGCCGATTTGTCGGCAATATCTCGGGAAGAATGAATCTGATTTCAAACTTAATGGTAGGAAATTGATGCTGGCAGCCCCTGCTCTAACATAGACGCTATTTTATGTCGGTATCACTATCACCAAGACGTTGCAGGAGCAAAAAAGCGTTCTAAATTTCGATTTTTGTGATCGGTAGGGGCTAGCAACTTAAAATTAGGCAAGGTACATATTTATTAGATATAAATGATCTTTAAGAACAGTTTCAAAAAAATTGGAAATTTAAAAAGTGGTGAAAATGCGCGAAAAGCGTCCTAAAAA
Source organism: Maratus speciosus (assembly GCA_963932465.1). Classification (NCBI taxonomy): domain Eukaryota; kingdom Metazoa; phylum Arthropoda; class Arachnida; order Araneae; family Salticidae; genus Maratus; species Maratus speciosus. The sequence goes on from OZ010800.1 coordinate 127,105,668, forward strand.
CGTTCTAAATTGCGATTTCTACTCAATCTAAGGAAATACCGAAGCTATTTCAAAAGTAATGGTTGCAAATCAATGGTGACAGTCCCTGCTATAACATAGGTTATATTTTATGTTGCTGTCACTACCATCTGAGGGTTGCAAAAGCAAAACATGTTGTAATTTGCGTTTTTGCACAACTGTGGGGTCTAACACTTTGAAGTATGGCATGGTATTTACTTACAAGATGCAACTGGTTTCTAAGAACAGTCGAAAGAAAATTCCAACTTTAAAAAAATGAGTGAAAAGCGTTATAAATTACAATTTTTAAGCAAACTTATAAATTAGCAAACCGGTTAAAAAAATAATGATGACAAATTTTGGTGATAGAACCTGCTCAAACATAAGCTATATTTTATGTCTGTTCCACTACCACCAGAAGGTTGCAGGAGCTAAAAACTTTCTAAATTGCGATTTCTGTGATACTGAAAAGGCTAGAAACTTTAAATGTGACATGGTAGTTACTTATAAAATATAAATGCCCTCGAAGGAACGTCGAAAATAAATCTGAATTAAAAAGGGGTGAAGCGAAGGGAGGATCTAAAAGCATTCTAAAAAACTTCTAAATTACGATTCTATGCAATTTCAGGGAATATAAACCGATTATAAAAGTAATAGTTGCGAATCAATGGTAACAGTCTCTGATCCTACACAGGCTATATTTCATGCCGGTGATTCTACAACCTGGGGTTCACAGGAACAACAAACGTTCTAAAAAAGGACTTTAAAAGCTTTTTAAATTACGTTTCTGTGGAATATTAGGAAATAACAAACCGATTTCAAAATTAGTGTTGGCATATTAATGGTGACTGTTCCTATTTCAACATAGCCCTTTATGTTTAGAGAGGTGGTAGGACTTGGAATTCGACATGATGGTTAATTTTAAGATGTAAGAAGATGGTTTCTAAAAAATTCAAAACTTCAAATGAATACTGAAGTGAGCGTATTAATTGAGCATAAAAGTTTCAAAATATTTTCTAAATTATCATTTATTTAGTTTTATTTCATTTTATTAATTTAAGTCTCATTTCTGCCTAATGCAGTGTAATAATGATGTGTAATCAAACTGTGTTTTAAATAGTAATTTTTGAATTATTCCTAAAAGTAATAAGTACCTTTTAATAAAAAAAAAACCTTTTAATAAAATAAAATATTACCTTTTAATAAAAAAAAATTAGTTAGTACCTTTTAATAAAAATTAGACATATAAATATCACTTGGCATATTTCAAATATTACGCGAGCAAAGCCGCGGCGTTTGCTAGTAATATTATAAAGAGGTAAAAATTGTTTATTTGTAGGATGTAAGTTCTGGAATTACCGAACCAATTCCAAAAGTAATGGTATCAAAATGATGGTGTTAGTCCAACTTAGAACATAGGCTACATCTTATGTTCGTGCCACTGGCCGAAAGGGGGTGCAGGAGGAAAAAACGTTCTAAAAATGCGATTTTTGTGTTACTGAAGGACTTAGAAACATGAAATTTGGAATGGTAGTTACGTATAAGATATAAATGATATCTAAGGACATTTCTTTAAAAAATCGAAATTAAAAAGGGTTGAAAATGCGCAAAAAGCGTTCTAAAAAATGTTCTAAATGACGATTTTTACGCAGTTTCAGGAAGTACCAAACTGATTTAAAAAATAATGGAGTCAAAATGATGGGGACAACACTTGCTCCAACATAAGCTACATTTTATGTCGGTGTCATTACCCCCAAAGGGGGTGCAGGAGCAAAAAAAAAGTTCGAAAATGCTATTTTTGTGTTACTGAAGGGCCTAGAAACATGAAATTTGGAATGGTAGTTACTTATAAGATATAAATGATCTCTAAAAACATTTCTTAAAAAATTCGAAATTTAAAAGAGGTGATAATGTGCGAAAAGATTTCTAAAAAACTTTCTAAATTGCGATTTCTACGTAATCTCAGAAAGTACCCAATCGATTTCAAAAATAATAGTTGGAAATTGATGATGACAGCCCTTGCTCCAATATAGGATGAACGTCATGTCGGCGTCGCTACCACCTTGCGGTTGCATTTTAAAAAACATTCTAAATTGTGATTTTGTGATACTGAAGGGGCTAGCAACTTGAAATTTGGCATGGTAATTACTTATGAGATGTAAATGTTCTCTGAGAAGTTCCTTAAAAATTTGAAATTTAAATGGCGTGAAAATAAAAGAAAAGCGTTCTAAAAACGGTCTAAATAGCTATTTCTATGCAATCTCAGGGTATATAAGCCAGTTTCAGAAGTAATGATTTGAAATTGATGGTGATATAGTTCCCGCTCCAACATAGCCTATATTTTACGTTGTTGTCACTACCACATGGGGGTTAAAGGAGCAAAAAACGTTCTAAATTGCGTTTTTTGTGTTAAAGAGGGGGTGTAACATTTTAAATTTCGAATGGTAATTACTTCAAAGATGCAAATGCTTTCTAAGAATTGTCGAAAGAAAATTCCAAATTTAAAAGGATGAAGTGGACGAAAAGCGTTCTATAAGCGTTCTAAATTACGATTTTTATGCAATCGCGTGAAATATGAAACCGATTTCAAACATAATGGTTTCAAATTGATGGTGATAGAACCTCCTCAAACATAAGCTGTATTTTATGTCGGTGCCACAGACCCTAGAGGGTTACAGGATCAAAAATCTTTCTAAATTGCGATTTCTGCGGTACTGAAGAGGCTAGAAACTTTAAATGTAGCACGGTAGTTACTTATAAAATATAAATGTTCTCTAAGAACAGTCGAAAATAAATTCGAAATTAAAAAATGGTGATGCTAAGGGAAGTAGCGAAAAACATTCTAAAAGAGTCCTTAATTACGACTTCTACGGAACCTCAGAAAATAATAAACCGATTACAGAAGTTATTGGTTTACTAAATTTATACTAAATTCCGTTTTCTATAGAATATTAGGAATTACCAACCGATTTCAAGGTTAATGTTGGCAAATTAATGGTGACAGTCTCTGTTTCAACATTTTTCGAGACATTTTATTTCAACTCTGTTTCGGCATTTTATGTTGGTGCCACTAACACCAGGGAGGTGGTTGACTGTTAGACAAGAAGCTTGGAATTTGACATGATGTTTATTTTAAGATAGTTTCTAAAAAATTCAAAACTTCAAATGAATACTGAAATGAGGGTATGAAATGAGCATAAAAGTCTCAAAATATTTTCTAAATTATCATTTATTCGGAATTAGTTTTAGTTCTTATCAATTAAAATCTCATGTCTGTCTATTTCACTTTTGTAATGAAGTTTAGTCAAATTGTGGCTTAATTTGTAATTTTTGAATTATTCCAAAAAATGTTCTTCTAATAAAAAATAGTCATGCAAATATCACTTGGTTACTTCAACTATTACGCGAGCAAAGCCGCGGTGTTTGCTAGTAATATTATAAAAAGGTAAAAATTGTTTATTTGTAGGAGGTAAGCTCTGGAACTACCCAACCGATTCCAAAAGTAATGGTATCAAAATGATGGTGTTAGTCCAACTTAGAACATAGGCTACATCTTATGTCCGTGCCACTGAGCAAAAGGGGGCGTAGGAGCAAAAAACGTTCTAAAAATGCGATTTTTGTGTTACTGAAGGGCCTAGAAACATGGAATTTGGAATGTTAGTTGCTTATAAGATACTAATGATCTCTAAGGACATTTCCTAAAAAAATCGAAATTAAAAAGGGGTGAAAATACGCTAAAAGCGTTCTAAAATACGTTCTAAATAGCGATTTTTACGCATTTTTAGGAAGTACCAAACCGATTTAAAAAATAATGGTGTCAAAATGATGGTGACACCTCTTGCTCCAACATAGGCTACATTTTTTGTCGGTGCCACTACCCCTAAAGGGGGTGCAGGAGCAAAAAAAGTTCGAAAATGCAATGTTTGTGTTACTGAATGGTCTAGAAACTTGAAATTTGGAATGGTAGTCACCTATAAGATATAAATGATCTCTAAGAACATTTCCTAAAAAAATCGAAATTTAAAAGGGGTGAAAATGTGCGAAAACAGTTCTAAAAAAACGTTCTATATGGCGAATTCTACGCAATCTCAAAAAGTACCCAACCTATTTAAAAATTAACGGTTGGAAACTGATGATGACCGCCCTTGCTCCAACATAGGCTCTATTTCGTGTCGGTGTCACTACCACCTAGGAGTTGCAGAAGCAAAAAACGTTCTAAATTGCGATTTTTGTGTTACTGAAGGGCTAGAATCCTAAAATTAAGCAGGACAGTTATTTATAAGATACAAATGATCTCTAATAACATGTCCTAAAAAATCAAAATTTAAAAGGGGTGAAAATGAGCGAAAAGCGTTCTAAAAAAACTTTCTAAATTGCGATTTCTACGCAATCTCAGGAAGTACCGAACTGATTTTAAAAATAATGGCGTGAAAACGATGGTGACAGTCCTCGCTCCAACATAGGCTGTATTTCACGTCGGTGTCTTTATCCCAAAGGGGATGAAGGAGCTAAAAACGATCTAAATTGCCTTTTTGTAATACTGCAGGGGCTAGAAACTTGAAACTAGGCATGGTAGTAGCTTATAAGATATAAATGATCTCTAAGAACTTTTCCTAAATAATTCGAAATTTAAAAGTTGTGAAAATGGACGAAAAACGTTCTAAAACACGTTCTAAATTGTGATTTCTACGCAATCTCAGAAAGTACCCAACCGATTTCAAAAGTGATGGCTGGAAATTGATGATGACAGCCCTTGCTCCAATAAGATTTATTTCATCTCGGCGTCACTACCACCTTGCGGTTGCATTAAAAAAAAAAGGTCTAAATTGTTATTTTTGTGATACTGAAGGGGCTAACAACTTGAAATTTGGCATGGTAATTACTTATGAGATGTAAATGCTCTCTGAGAAGAGTTCCATAAAAATTTGAAATTTAAAAGGGGTGAAAATGAACGAAAAGCGTTCTAAAAACGTTCTAAATAGCGATTTCTACACAATCTCAGGAAATATATACCGATTTCAGAAGTAATGGTTTCAAATTGATCGTGACAGTCCCCGCTCCAACATAGCCTATATTTTACGTTGTTGTCACTACTACCTGGGGGTTACAGGAGAAAAAAAATTCTAAATTGCATTTTCCGTGTTACTGAGGGCGTCTAACATTTTAAATTTGGAAAGGTAATTACTTCAAAGGTGAAGCTTTCTAAGAATTGTCGAAAGAAAATTCCAAATTTAAAAGGATGAAGTGAGCGAAAAGCGTTCTATAACCGATCTAAATTACGATTTTCATGCAATCGTATGAAAAACGAAATCGATTTCAAACATAATGGTTGCAAATTGATGGTGATAGAACCTTCTCATGCATAAGCTATATTTTATGTCAGTGCCTCAAACCTTACAGGGCTGCAAGAGCAGAAAACTTTCTAAATCGCGATTTCTGCGGTACTGAAGAGGCTGAAAACTTTAAATATAGCACGGTAGTTACTTATAAAATATAAATGTCCTCTAAGAACAGTCGAAAATAAATTCGAAATGAAAAAGGTGTGAAGCCAAGGGAAGGAGCGAAAAGCATTTTAAAAGAGCCCTAAATTACGATTTCTATGGAATCTCAGGAAATAATAAACCGATTACAGAATTTATTGGTTGCGAATCAAGACTGATAGTAACTGATCCTATACGGGCTATATTTTATGCTGGTGTCACTACCCCCTGGTTTGCAGGAACAACAAAAAAACCTTTAAAAACATCTAAATTCCGTTTTCTATAGAATATTAGGAAATATCAACCGATTTCAAGGTTAATGTTTGCAAATTAATTGTGACACTCTCTATTTCAACATTTTTAGAGACATTCTATTTCACTAACAGCAGACAGGTGGTAGACTGTTAGACAAGAAGCTTGGAATTTGACATGATGCTTAATTTTAAGATGTAAATGTGTTAAGATGGTTTCTAAAAAAATCAAAATTTCAAATGAATACTGAAATGAGCGCATGAAATGATCATAAAAGTCTCAGAATACTTTCTAAATTATCACTTATTTGGAATTAGTTTTAGTTGTTCTTATTAATTAAAATCTCATTTCTGTCTATTGCACATTTATAATGAAGTTTAGTCAAACTGTCGCTTAATTTGTAATTTTTGAATTATTCCAAAAAGTGTTCTTCTAATAAAAAATAGTCATGCAAATATCACTAGGCATATTTCAACTCTTACGCGAGCAAAACCGCGGGTTTGCTAGTAAGTTATAAACTGCTTCGTAAACAATTACAGAATTTACGATTGACTTTTAGAATAAAATTAATTCTAAGGAAAATAAAAATTAGGTAATTAACGCAGTTAATTTGTAAAGATATTTTTGTTATTGGTTCATAAGGTTTCTCTTATTATTTGACATGTTATTCGACTGGTCACAAAATATTCAGGCTGTCTAAAAATTAGTTGGGCCATTTCGTAAGTTAAGAACTTCCGAAATATTAAATGAAATAAACTAGTTGAAAGACAGACTAGTAGTAATATTGCCGAAGTTTATTCATAGATGGCGATAGATGTCATAACTGACGATATTGCTTAGAGAGCGGTAATCATTCTCGTTACACTTTCCAACAAAGTTGAAAAGTGTTTATGACTTTGGATTGTCTGTCTGTCTGGTCGTCTGTCCGCGCTCTAACTCCCGTAAATATTCTCGGATTGGCCTGAAATTTTTGGATGTTATTGATGTTTACCATAGAACGTTCCCTATTTCAAATGAAGTTTGTAGCATGATTAGTAAATTTACAGGGACACACAATAGTTTCCGTTACATTACGGTCTATGGGAAAAAATCATTTCAAATGATTTTAATGAGGTTACATGCTTTCAAACTTAATAAAATTTATATGCATTTATCAAGTGCATTAAAGTATGCATTCTGTAGTATATTCGGTGTAGAGGATAGCTATTATTTATTCACACATATTGATATAGGAGAGAAGGGAATTGTTTGAGGCATATTTTAATTATGTTAAATTATTTCATGTATAATGAAATTGATATACGTCACCGAGGTTCACTATAACTTATTTCATGTATAATACGAAGTATATAGCATTTACAGGGACACACAAAAGTACAATATTGTACCCTTAGAACTTACTGTACGGAAGCGATGATTGCTGGAAATACATTTTTAATTATGTTATGCGTTTTTATGTTTCACTATATTTATGCATAGTATATGGTCTGTATAAATGTTATAATTCATATATAGGGATACACAAAAAAATCGTAATGGTTACGGGGTATGAGTGAAATTGCTTAAAGGTGCTATTTAAATGAATTATGCATTAATACGCTGAACTGTATTTAGTTTACTAAGAAATGTTTGTAGAATATAGATAAAATGATATACAGGTTCACGCAAAGGATTGGATACATGGCCGTCTATAAATGATAATTTCTGGAAATGTGATTTCAATAGTTTTAAGAGTGTTTTAGATTGAATTAAACTTTAGCTAGATAGTGGAACGTAATAAAGGTACTAGGTTAAATACACGGTTGTACAAAAATATACAAGTATGTTTCCATCTATTAGTATAAATTGCTGAAAATTTCAACCTGTTATGCGTTTTCCTGCTAAACTAAATTTCCCTATTATATAGTATATATATCAACATACAGATCAAATATAGGACTGTTCGAAATAATATCAAGTCCATATTTTCTATGGACGGTAAGTGCTGAAATCCGTTTTTCAAATGCGTTTAAAAAAAGTTTTATTATGTAGGGTAGGTCGAAAAAACTTTTTTTTTTTTGGTTTTTTGATTAGCTATACCACGAAAATCCAGCCTCTAGGATAGCTTAGCAAAATGCAAAAACAAAATAAATATTTTTTTTTATGTTTGGCGGTAGCGCATCGGCTCTAAAATTTGAGAAAATATACGATTTTATCATTTTTATAATAAATAGCAATAAATGAAATAACTACTATAAGAAGTAACTATAGACATTTTTTAGTGGAAAACAGTATTAGAATGACAAATAAATACTAAAAATTTTTAACTTTAGTAGATGCGCCTTAAGTTAAATAAAATAAATTAAAATAAATTGACAAATTTCCATTGAAACAAATATTTTTGCTGGATATGTAAAATTACTATTTGTAATGAAATATAGTACTTTACTTGTTTTTACTTTTTTTTGGTATTTTGAAATAAGATTTGCTTGAAAAACAAGGAATTAAAGATCTTGAGATAAGTGTGGTTCTTATAAAACCAAATGTGGAATTAAAGCCAACATCTTTTTGTGACACCTCGGTTATCATCTTCACTCATCGTTCTAATGCTTGGGTGTGACATGAAAATTGGTCAAACTTGAACTCAGCCGCTGTTCCACATCATAGGACCTTAGACTAGGTATCTTGATCGGTCACTTTTCGAAATAAAGGTGGCGGTGGAAGTGTAATAATTTCCCAGTGAATCGATTCGATGTAGTCTGTAGATTTGAAATTGTTTTGGGGTGGTTAAATCTCTTGATTGACTTTCTTTTAGAAGCTACGTTTTTAGCATTTATATTTCTTCTGAAACCTGACTCTCTTGCATGATCCCTTTTATCTACTGTAATACTTAAAAATGTTTTCTGGATGGGCAAAAAATACGTTCCTCTCAATTAATGTATCGATGACTTCCTCTCAATTACTCAATCAATGACATTTAGAAAATTTTCGGGTGGGTATCTTAACGGTTTTATAACTTTAAATAGTTATTCTGCTCCATTTGTGAAGCATTTACTTTATTTGATTGGAAGCCATACCGGTATATATAACTTTAGGAGAGAAAAAATCAAAGATCTTGTTTTCGACTAGTGGGTTTTCAATAATTGAATACAATCTTATGACTCTGAATCGTATGACAGCTGTCTGATTTTATACAGAACAGTCCAGCAGGTATTGCTGATCTTTGCTTAAAACTTTTCCGTAAATTTCTGGAATAAAGCATTCAACACCGTCAAACTTTACCACTGGGAGTTACTCTTACATTTCAATGAATTGCCATCCCGGCGTTTGTTTCAAACTTTAGATGGTGAAACGACTGGGTCGAAATTATTTAGTGATCCAATTAGCACATAACTCAGTAAATGTGAGAAACGTCCAGTGTTAAATTTTGAATGTCCTGATTGTTTTATTACAGACATTTACCGAAACATTTTAAACAAAGATAAGCACTACGTTCTGGACATAAGTTCTGCTGTAAAATCACACAGCTGTCCTGAACATTTATCTGTTCGCGAATCTGGCACACTTTCCCACTCAGCGTGGTTAACAAAAGCATTCAGAGTCCCCCGATTGTATTTAAGTGTTGCAACCCACCAGACGAACACAAGATCTTAGTTCTGTACGATTTCCAATCAAATGAAGTAAATACTTCATAAATAGAGCAGTATAACTATTTAAAGTTATAAAATCGTCAAGATACTTGCCCGAAAGTCATTGATACATTAATTTAGAGGAACGCATTTTTTGCCAATTCAGAAATCTTTCTTTTAAGTATTAAAGTAGATAAAAGGGATCATATAAGATAGTCAAGTTTAAGGAGAATTATAAATGCTAAATACGTAGCTTCTGAAAGAAACTTAATCAAGAGTTTTTAACCACCCCAAAACAATTTTTTATCTACAGACTACAACTAAAATATTCACTGGGAAAATATTACACTTTCACCACCAACTTTACTTTGAACAGTGACCGATCAAGATATCTGGTCTAAGGTCCTAACAGGTGAAACAGTGGCTGAGTGTAAGTTTGACCAATTTCCATGCCACACCCAAGCAGTAGAACGATACGTGAAGCTGGTGACCGAGGCGTCACAAAAAGAGGTCGGCTCCAAATCCACAGATGACGTTATAAGAACTACATTTATCTCAAAATCTTCAATTCCTAGTTCTTCAAGCAAATCTTATTTCAAAATACCAAAAGAAAGTAAAGACAAGTAAAGTACTATATTTCATTACAAACTATAATTTTACATAACCAGAAAAATTAATTTTGGCTCAATGGAAATTTGTCAATAAAAAAAAAAAGAATAAATAAACGTAAGGAGAATCTAATAAAGTTAAAATGTATTATATTTTTAGCAGTTATGAGTCATTCTGATTCTTTTTCCGCTAAAAAATATCTATAGTTATTTGTTATAGTAGTTATTTGATGTATTGCTATTTATTAGAAAATGATAAAAATTGTATATTTTCTCAAATTTTAGAGCCGATGTGCTACCGCCAAACGTAAAAATTTATTAATTTTGTTTTTGCATTTTGCTAAGTTTCCCTAGAGGCAAGTGTTCCGCTGTATAGCTAATCAAAAAAACAAAAAAAAAAACTTTTTTTTCGGCCCACCCTATTACTTAGTTATCATATATACATTATTTCCTAAAATAAGGAAGTTTTATTAAAGCATTCAGGAAGTATTAGAAAGTATTTCATAATCTATGCTTAATGCATGATTTTTCTTTCGATATTTTTCTTTTAATCAGCAAATCATCATAAAAAAGTTCACAAAAATAATGATTACTTTTAACTTTTATTGTCTTATGTTTACTGTGCCTTTTTAATTTATTACGAATAGCATTATTCTTTATATTCTGACTTTCAATATTTTAAATTTAATTCGAATATCACAAATAAAAATATAATTGATGCAGATGAATTTTATTTTTAAACTTTGACATTTAAACTATATGGATAATTTTTGAGGCAAAATAAACAACCTGGTATTCTATTTTCTAAACTTCCTCTAAGCACTATAACTCGGTTTTAGTTTCCACGAAACACCCATTTCACATGTCTAAATCATAATAAGGTTGTTTTGTTTTGCCATATAAGTATATGAAAGCCCTTTTCATGCTGCTTCCTCACATTGCAATTTACAGTCACAAAAGTGGCAATTTTATATCGCAGAAGAATGGAACGGCTCTAGGGTAGAATAATAGACATTTTATTTAACTTTACATTAAAAAGTTATCTTTACATAGCAAACTTTTAAATTGAAATCTTACCTAAGCTCAGCCTATATGCACTATGTTAAATTAGATTTCAAGAATTTATTTTAATGTATTTTGTTATATTTATGAGATAAACATTTTTATGGGTTACTTGCAGAACCACCTGGGTTTTAGCGTGTTAACTATGGTTGCCGATATATATATATATGTGTGTGTGTGTGTGTATAGTAGAGCTCAGCCGCATCTTTTACGTTTTGAAACATGATGAAGAGACAACAACTCAAATAAAATCCAAACCTGAACACATCCAGTGATGAATAATGGCTTATTGGAAAGCTCTTAATTTAGCGATGTGCCTTTCGAAGGTCGGGTAAAAAAATATCCAATATTAAGGGAATGGTACTGATTTAAATTTTACATAGCACTATACCTTCCATAATTTAACATTATAGAAATATCTCCTTTTTAATTTTATAATTAAATCTTTTCTTTAGTGCTGCCACATCCTAAAAAATAGTGCAATATTTTTTTAAAGGAAAATACGCGTATTTTGTTTTTATAAGTCATTAAAAATTCAGATTCTCCTGATTATTTTTTACATCTTAATCAACGTCATTCTAAACAGAAAATGCATATTTTTCATAATTATATATAATTTGCAGCTAAATGTGTCATAATAGTTTTTGAAGGCAAAACAGCTGCTATAATATAGGTATTTCAAGTACAGAAGCATAATTTAGGAAACATATAGTAACAAAATAGTTTGCTAGATATGACGTCATTTTTATTGTCCCTTTTTAATGATGTTTCATTCTGAGTGGAAACTCACTGAAATTAATCCTTATTGCTATGATCCATAGAATGGAAGTTTTATTTTTATTTCATACGAAAGAAATTTTCGGTAAATGCTAGGTCAGTTGTTTTAAAATTCTAAAAATCGCATATTTTCAATTTTTACGCAATCATGTGGATACAAAATGTACTTTCAAATGCAATTTGTTTGAACACTGTATCTCAATTAATCATTTTTTTATGGCTTTTAATTTAATTTTTAAGCACGATTACTTCTAAATGTATCTCTTGCATGCTCTATTATGGAAGAATAATGATCCATTATCTCTTAAAGCAATATAAAAATGTCTCCAGTTAATATTCCGTAACAAACTTATAAAAAGAACAATGAAATAAAATAAATAAAACAAAATTTAACATATAAGTAATCGCAAAAATTTCAAACTTTACACCGACGAATACCAGGGAAGATGCACTTCCAAATATAATTTGTTTCAAAACTGCCTATCATATTAGGAGTCATAAGCGCATTTAAGATTAGTGTTAAAATTTCTAAAAAACTATAAGCAAAATCAAAATAGGAAGAAAAGAGAAATCTAACCCTTTTTCGTGAAATAAAGAAGAAATAAATAAAAATGGGAATTACAGGAGAAACATAAATAAATGAAAAAAGAAAATTAAATATTAAATAGTAACAAAAAAATAAATTAAAAGTAAATATTTACTTGCTCTAAAGAAGAAATAAATTTACATAAGAAACATCGATTTTCATATAATTTTTTCTTAAAAATGACGCGCTTAAAATTTTTCACAAAGCCAACTATAGGGAGAAAAGCAAGAAAAATGTCATTTGATAAATATTTATTTTAATTCACAAAGCTGGAATGTTTCTTCTAGTTACAGTAAAAAAAATGGCAAATAGTGTAAGCCTAAAAAAGTAAGTAGTACGTAGAAAAGTAATGGAAACATATTATCTGTAAAGCTCATGAAATTACACAAATTTCTGTTGATAGCTGAAAATGTGGACTGAGCCTTACTGGTGCCTTATATCCAGAATCATATTATCCACTCAAAATGACTACTGGTTATAGTAAACAGAATATGTAGTTATGTACTAAAAAAATTCTGTCTGACCCAGAATTGTGAACATGATTGCATTAAGTCAAGCTAAACTCCACAATGCTAAAAGAATGTAAACCATGAAGCAATATTTTAGGTATAACATTAATATAGCCCGGTTGTTGAGCAATTATTGTTATTAATATTTCTGGCATAACACATCTAACATAATAATTTTTATTTCATGTAACTACTGTGAAAAGGGAACCTTATGCCACTGGACTTGAGCAAAACATGTAGATAGCATATGTTGAATCGTACATACTTAGGATTTTGGGCTTACTTTAGGCTTTGAGCTTCCAGGCTTATCCGTAATCCCTGGAATAGAATTTGGTCCATACTTCGTACTGAACGATCTCTCATGTTCTCGCTCATTACAAAATCAACCTCAAATCAATTCTTATGAACCCAAATTTTTAAACTGGTTATGGATAATTGGAATTCAGAATGAGTTGATCTGCCTTTATGAAATGTCTTTGCCTCATTGATTTTATGGCACCAGTAAAGCTCAGTTCACATTTTCAGCTATCAACAAAAATTTGGGTAATTTCATGAACTTTTCAGATAATCTGGTTACATTACTTTTCTATGCACTATTTACTTTTTTAGAATGAAACTATTTGTCATTTTTTTGACTGTAACTTTTTTAGATCGATTTTTACTTTTTTTCTCATATTCCACCCGTTTTTTATGTCATTTATATTGAACAATTAATTTGCAAAGGTTCTTTTTCTTAAATATTGCACTCTTTACGTTTTATAAATATATTACTTTCTGCTTTTTAGTGTTTAAAATTGTAATAATTTAATTTGGAAATATCCTGCAGATATCGCTTCTACCGACTCTTCTGATTTAAGCATCGTTGTACATTTAAGGGATTTAAAATTTTAGTACTACTTGAATAATATTCTACACTATTTATTCCACGCAATTTATCTATAGGCAGGGAAGGTTTTTGCAAGTTAAGTTGTTTCGTTTGAATGTTAAAATAAATTTCGTAGAAATCTTTCTAAAAGTGGTTAATACGGATTTTTAGCGGAATGTCAACATTTGTTATGTATTGATATTACTTATTTTATTCTTGTACAACACATGAAGACTGTGTCTGTATGATGGTATTATTTTTTAAAATATTTTTGAATATTTTCTAGATGAGAATTATACAGTAATGTTAGTGTCTAGAATAAATAGAGTGGAAATTTGCTATCCAAAGAGTGCTAAAATTTTGAAATCCTTAAATGTACAACAATGCTGAAATTCAAAGAGATGATTGCAGCGACATATGAAAAATATTTTCAAATTTCAATTTAAATATCGTATGATTACAGCGTCTATCGTCTTGCCGATTAAAAAAAATGTCCTGCAGATGTTGAGATCGAATCTTTGGATTTTAGCATTGTTGGATGTTTAAGAGATTCAATATTTTAGCATTTATTTAATTATTATTGGGGTAGCCCATTTCGACACTATTTATTATAGACGTTACAGGAAATCAAAACTATTCGTTTGTAATCCTATGTATGAGCAACTAAGCTATTTTTAGGAGTTTAACGGTGGTTTTTCGAAATCTGAAAATCAAATTTAGTTGGCCCTTGAAGTTAAGTTTAGTACGTCGGTATTTAGGTTTTCAATGATAGTAGTAAGATTTTAGTTTCGTAATTGTTTTAAGTTTTTAGGAAAATTTAGCGCATATCTATTATTGAATTTTTTTTATGTTTAGCGTTACGTAACAATTTGCGTACGATAATGTTGGCATTTAATTTGTTTTAGTGTTAAAACATTTTCTGCTACGGTATGTTTAATTTAGAAGTATGGCCTTTGGAAATGTTTTCGTGCATTATAGACGTTAGAACGTCCACGGAAGCACGTGGAGGAAAAGGCTTATGCTTAGATGTTTATCAAATGTGTAAAGCGAAATTGTACATGTTCCTCTGAGTATGGAGATTTTTTTATGTTTAACAGAAAAGTTGACCTTTAGATAAAGAAAATATTAAGGGAGTTTTTGAAAGGATTAAATTATCTTTTTACTAATATGATTACTTCATAAGAAGTAAGTAAATTTAAGACTCTATTTCATCGTGTAACTAAAAGCATGTTAGAGAACGTTCCTCCACGTAACAACTTTAACTTGAGTATCACTTTTTAAACACAACGATATATTTTTAATATGGCAATATCAGTACAATAAATAACATTTTATGTATGCTGCAAATAAAGGAGTCTTAAAATAAGACAGAAAAACGACTAAAAAAGCATTTAAGACACGTAATTGTCTTAATATAAAGCTTAGACATAATAGATACCTTAATTTAAGATACTAGTTTGTCTTAATGGACCGCTAGTAGAAATGAACTAATATAAAGTGTTTTAATATGGTGAAATGTCTTAAATAAAGATATCCAATTACAGACATTCACTGCACTGTGTTATCACCGCAGCCATATTTTTTTGTTGTGTGCCGCGCGCGAATAGAAAATTTATTCCTTATATGAATGTCAAAAAATCACTGTGAAATGCCAGTAAATGAACAGTGGACAAACATTTCAGTCTCTACTGTCAAGACCTTTCAGGTGAAAATGCAATACCTATCCTGACCGCTCTGATAATCCTCTGTGGAATGCAGAGTGGCACATGTAAAAGAAACGGGGCAAAGTATGTGAATTGAACCTCGTGGTGATTCTTCAGTCTAATTGGGTTTTCTATAATAGCTGGTTACTTTAAATGAAATATATATTAATCAGTTATCTAGAAATCTTTGTTGGATATAAAAAAAATATTTCCTCCATCTAAAGAAAGGAATATAAAATACTAGAAAATATACACTGAAAAGGGTAAGTGACTTATAAAATTTAATACTCCATTTTGTTCCGCTAATGTTTCCTATATGTTATATTATTTTTAGAACAAATTGATTTTAACAACTATTAATGTTATTTATGCTTTTATGAGGTTCCATTTCTAAAGTATACATTTATGTCTAAGATTTTAAATTAACATTAATCCATATTTACGCTATTGCTTACTGTGGGGTTTTTTTTCGTACTATAAAAAAACAGTACAGTATTGTTTACAGTACAGTATTGTTTACAGTACAGTATTTTTTACAGTACAGTATTGTTTACAGTACAGTATTGTTTAACTTGGTGTTTTTACGCAATTTATTTTCTTACATAAAAAAAAACTTTAATCATATTTATTCATTTATTTATTTTTATGTAAAAAAAATAATGGTCTCATTTTTAACTATTTGTATTATTGCAACAGTCGTAAACATTTATTTTATTGATGAAACAGACGGAATTAGGTAAGTTTTTGTTTTCTTTCCAATGGAAACATGAATGAATTATTATATAAATTTTTGACAACTTTAATTATTAAATGGTCTTATATGTTAAATTGAAGCAAAAAAACGTGCAATGTTTTCCGATTTTTCTAATTATCTGATGAAATATATATATATATATATATATATATATATATATATATATATATATATATATATATATAAACGGTGAATTTAATAATAATTTGAAATTATGTGTAAAATTATTTAAAATATTTACTCCAGTTTAACAATATTATTAACTGTTGTATCATAAAATGATTTCTTAAGTGGTTATAATATTTTACAGCAAGATAATTTTGAATAATAAAATCATATGTAAATGCTGATGTTCATTTCACATCACACGAAAAATAATAATAATAATAATAATAATAAATAAACAGTGTTTTTAGAAATTTTAAATATGCTTCAAATGTTTGTTTATGAAAATTAGCCCGGATCTGTGTTTGTGCACATTTTTCTTGAATTATAAATAAAATATAAAAACTTGTTAGGATTTACCCTATGAAGAATAGAAAAATTTCATAAAGAGGAGGGCGGATTTGTCGATTGGAAAATAACATTATACTTATATTGTCTACAATGTTGAAGGGGTTAGGGAATTTCGTTTTTAATTACATTGAATCTATGAAACAATAACATAAATAATAATCCCAGATATGGTTTGTGTGTATGTATGTCTAATAATTTAAATTGACTAAATGATTAATAAACTTCTTCAATTATTTTCTAAATTAAACAAAGAAAAATTAATATTTTGGTATTTTAGTACTTGAAAATGGATTAATAAATCTTGGCATCGAATCAGATAAATGTAAAAAAAAAAAAAAATAAAAATAAAAATAAAAAAACATAAATAAATAAAAATAAATAATGCAGTCTGTTGTAGGCCTTCATAATTGGCAAACATTTATTTTGCTTTGTAGCTTGTAAGTCTAAGTTTTAGCTTGCTGTCAATGAGACAGTGTAAGTAAGAGAAGAAAAAATCTTCTAGAATGTTTCGAGAGTCTTAAAAGATCTCATTTTAGATGTTCAAATGTCTAAATAATGGCGGCTTTTAAAGACGTTTCAAGGGTTTTAAAAATGGCAACCATTTAGATGTTTCGAATGTCTAAAAAATGGCGGATTTTTAAGACATTTCAAGTGTTTTTTTTAAAAATGGCGACTTTTTAAGACATTTCAAGTGTTTTTAAAAATGGCGGCGTTTTAAGACATTTCCAATGCCTTAACTTCAGATGCAAAAAGGTGTCTTAAAAAGTAAGACACCTTTTTTTCACTTAAAATGTGACCATCTACTTAAGACACTTTTTAAACTGAATTTCCGACTTTTGCGTTTACAGTGTATTTTAAGCAATATTTTGTGCTCTTTATGAAGGCTGATATACTTTCCTTTAATAGAAAAGTTTTAGTTTTATTTTAAACATTTGAAACACATATATTATTTATGTTTATGTAACAATTTGAACTTCAGTTTTTAACACAAACAATAAATGCTTAATATTTACTTAAAGAAGCATTATTTTATTTTATGTTTATTAATTAAAACTATTCTATACAGAAAAAGACATCTTGTTGATTTGAAATATTAATCAAAATGAAAATATTCCGAAGACAAGTTATTAAATTTGCGTACTTTGTTATTTAAAGAGAAAGTATAAAAATGGACTTAACTTTCTATAACTGTAAAATGATAAAAACTGCCTTTTGAGAATGAGAATTTTTCATTAATAAATCTGTTTACAAAATATGACATGAAAGAAAAGCTGTGTTAAACAGAAAACTGCTTTGTTTTCAAGAAGTGATTTTTCTAGTTGATTAATTGCGCAAATAAAATGTTATTCTGTTTACTTAAAATAAACAAAAGATAAATTTCAGAAGAAAATATTTCGTTAAGTAATTTTCTATTCGTTTTATTTTTGAATTTAAAACTTAAACAGTAATAGAAGTTAAATAAGAGAAATGAAAATCAAATAAGGCGTATATCAATAGTAATTAACTTCTATAAAAGAAATAAAAATACAGATTTTTTTACAAAAGTATTTTAAAGTATCTGTTTTAAAAAGGATTTTAGAAGAAAATATTCGTGAACGCTTAAATGAAAGATGATTTAACATTTATTTTAATTTATCTAATGTAAACTCCAAAAGAATATTTTTTTTTGCAGTTTTAGCTGCATACCAAAAAGGCCAAATTGCGTTTAAAAGTTGAACTATTATCAGTTAATTTTCTTATCTGATGACTTTTAATTAACGCTTTAAGCAAATTTTCCAGATACTATCCTGAAATGATCTATTAGATAGATTGCGATTATTGTTTATTTTTTTAAGCAGTGTCCTCTATTTTTACCCGTTTCCAAATGCCATTAAAAAGTTACAACACGTATTTTCTGTTATAGAAATTTGCTCTTTTTTTTCTTGAGTAGAAAATAAATGGTCACATTACACACAAAATATATGTGCTGATACAGAAACAAATATTCAGAAATTGTTTATTACTGTAGTAGAAACGCACTTTTATTGATATTTTTTATTAAAAATCTCAGAATCACATTGAGAAATATCTTATTACTATAAACACTTGTGATTATGCTGCATCTGCAATTCTGTTTTCCAGACGGCTGTGATTTAAGTCAATATAATGAGTTAAGAAAACATTCGAAGCAATATCAAATTCTTTGATATTTTCCCATTTTTTGGCTCGAAATATGTTCTTTATGTATGAGATCTGGAATCTTTTTAGCCGCCTTAGGAACCCAGAAAACTCCAAATAAAAAATGTTCAATTTCTCTTTTAAACTCAACCATTGTCAATTTCAAAAACATAATATTTATAATGATTCACATTGTATACGAGGGTGTATCAATAAGCTTTAGCCCTCACATAGAAAAAAATTAGTGAAATTTATGAAATTGCTACAGTGTATTAGTCTTTTTCTATATAGTCACCGTGCACCGTAACACATTTCTGGAAACGGTATTTCAAAGAAAGGTGTGAGTGTTGGATTCCATGAGACTCGATAGTAGACCCAAAGGGGGTCATAACTTTTGCCGATTCCCACATGTGACATACTGTTAGAAAGACCTGTGACCACTTATTCATGCTATGCACCTCCCGAGCCCCTCCCCCGAAAATTTGCCCCCCCTAAGGGCATGAATGATGAAAAAATTTAGAAAAGGTTACTCCTTGAGTGCAAATTTTGGGGGGAGGGGCTCGGGATGTGCATAGCATGAATAAGTGGTCACAAACCTTTCCAACAATATGTCATATGTGGGAGTCGGTAAAATATAGAAAAATGCCCCTCTTTGGGTCTACTGTCGCGCCTCCTTGGGGGACATCCTCCCCTCTGTGTTTGACATACAGGTTGCACAAATGTGTTAATGTGCACACTGATTACATAGAAAAGGACACATAAAATGTAGCAATTTCATGAATTTTACTCAATTATTTCTATTTGAGGGCAAAAACTTACTGATACTCACTCGTAAATATGTTTTAAATTCCAAACAAAAAAATTCACGCATATGGAAACATCGCTATATATATGCTGAATTCGCAATATCAAATTTTTAGATACGTCTTTAAACAGGTTTCTTGGTTATATATGTAACTTAGTAAAATATTTCGTCAATTTAGCGTAAACTTCAATAATGAAAATAAACAAGTAATTAACATACTGTATCTATAAATCGTTCACTTACTATTTCACTTAAATCTGAATCCTGTTGCGGTATGATGTATAATTCATTTTATATCAGTAACATAAATTAGTTGAAATATCACCTACGACATAAAATTATTCTAGAAACAAAATTTAAGTATTAAGTAATCTAATGCAATGTATTTTGATCTGCCGCGAATAATAATACTGCATGGAACTTCTTCGAGTTTTTTATACCGGGAAAATATTGCTTAATGCTGGCAAGTGCTAGACATGAAATTATAAAACAACAGGTTACAGTATTCCTTAATTAAACAAACCACCATACATGAGCATAATAAGGTTTAGAATACACCTTTAGCGTAAACTTTTGTTAATTATGCTGCACCGGCCTCTGCTTGCAGAAGACCTATCGATCGTAAAATCTCAGATAGATAAATGATAGCCTACGACCAGTTCCATAAGTTTCAGCATTAAAAGAATCAGAGTACTACGGGTTGTGAATTTCAGCCTTTCATCTGGCGTTTGGCCCTTGATTTGATTGGAATGCTGAAACACCTCTTTTAGACAAATCAACCAGAAAAGACAATTATTAGTAATTAACAAAAACAAAATGTCTAAAAGGAATTTATGCTAGAACCATGAATTAAAAATAATACTAATTTCAAAATATCGACAACATATTTAAAACAAATACCTAATTTATTTACCTTACCAAAAGCATACTAAAATTACAGAGTTAAAATGATAGAATAAAGAATTAAAACAATTAAAATGTTTAGGGGTCTATTTAAGGTTATTGAGGCTGAACAATTACCCTTCTTCTTTATTCTTAGATTTATATATTCATAACTGAATTTTCACAATTAAAAAAATAATAATACGAGAGAATTTACTGCTAAGCAAATAATTACACTAAAATAATATATTTATGATGACGGCGTTCTCCTGCGGTCATGATTGAACATAATAGAAATCTGAGGTACACACATATATAAAAAGGAACTTTATAAACAAAACACTCGTACTTCCACAATCCCGAATTTACGGATCCACAAAATGCCAACAGGAGATCATCTACATAAATGGCAGACATCAAATATACCCTTCATTGTTACTCTACCACCATTTTTCACAAAGAGGAAAATTTCTCAACAAATCCACTAGTTCGCACTTTTATTTTTTTATTCCCAATTAGTATTTTAATAAACATCCGTATACTCTAAAACCTTAATGCGCTCACACCTGAAATCAAAACTGTTTTGCCAATAAATAAATAAATAAATAAATAAATAAATAAATAAAATTTTCTAAGAATCGTTTTAATTTTTGGCCAATCCCCCAAAAGTTTTAAAAAATGATATATGAAGATCTGAGTGGTGGTCACGAATTAGCATATGTGACTTAATTCAATTACCAGCCATTCCTAGATGGTTTAGGCAAGCCTCCCTATAGATCAGTTAGCAGCGGGTCACCTGATGCCTTGGGCTTAGCGACACCCTTGCATCAGATGCTACGATCCGAACTTCCGCATGTGACCGTAATTCTGGGCTCTCAGACGAAGATTTTGCAGTTGGTCTCAATAAACCGTGGAATCGCAAGAACATGAGTTTTTTGTCTTGATGGTTACAGACTGAAATTCTCTGACATGACACTTTGATTAAAAAAAAAAAAGGTCGACGTTAGCTCCTAAACCACTCCTCATTGTAATTATCATACACAATGCCTCTTCACTTTACTTAACAATAATATTGCCTGTAAAACCTCAAATTAAATGTATCTAATATATACACCAACTGCTCAATATCAATAATAAGAATAATACTAAAAATATTTGACAGTCTAATATTAAAATTATGCAGTTGATAAAACTCTTTTCATAAGCATTATTTACAATCATTTGAAAAAATAAAATAATGGTAAAATCACGCCACATATGCAAAAATCTACTCGATTTCAAGCAGAGATGAACTTTAATATTTTTAATTTTGATTTGGTTTTGTTTTGTTTTCAGTTCACTGGATAAATTAATTTTGTTTATAGTTTTACAGAAAGAAATTTCATTATAACAATGAATCTAAAATACATTAGCCTAAATACCATTTTACACAACAGACTATTAATTGGCAACAGTTACAGATGTTTTGAAAGATCATTTACACAGGATCTATTATTGAAATTGTTGTATTATTTGATTATTACAATTTGATTACATTTGTTAATTGACAGTTACTATTACTGAAATAAAAAATACTGTTTTGATAACCTTAAACATTATTTACAATTATTTGAAAAAAACATAAATTTTTAAATATTGATTTTGTTTGCATTCATTTTCAGTTTTCAGGATAAATTTATTTTATTTGTAGCTTGACAGAAAGAAATTTCATTTTAACAATGAATCTAAAATACATTTCCCTAATTACCATTCCACACAACAAACTATTAATTGCGTTTGCTTCAGTAACTGACTTTTTGAAAGCTCAATTACGCAGGATCTATTATGGGCATTGTTGTATTATTTTAATTACAATTTGTTTTAATTTTGTTATTGACAGTTAATTTTCTTACAAAATTGAAAAATTTTGTAACCCCGTACAACGTCGTTCTTTTAGAGATTTATATAATTAAAGCAAAACTTTATGAATTAACCATATAAAACCTAATCTAAGAAAAAGTTTAAACAATAGGTGCTTACTAAGGTTCATAATAAAAGTTTTATATTAAATGTCCACGGTTAAACTGAATTTATAAACCAAAATGTATACATATTTCATATATATTTTGGGACACCCGGTATATATATATATATATATATATAACTTGCAAACGGTGACATATATTAAAAAAATTCTTGCAGGAGTGTTATGTATGATGTTAGGAGTTTATATATACATATATATATGTGTGTGTGTGTGTGTGTGTGTGTGTACGTGAGGGCGTTACTTTCAAAAATCGCCTTATCCGAAATTCAAAAGAAACACGTGTGTTTTCTATCAATCTATTCTATCAGTAAGCCTGCACTCTGCAATCTGCAAAAAACACCACAATCTTAAAAAAGAAAACTAATTTTATCCTGTATGCCGGGATTGTCAGTTCGAACAAATTCTTTGACGACGATCGTTGTCTTTTTTTATTCTTATTTCTTAGTGCTTTCCTGTATTAAGAATTAAGAATAAAAACATGTTTTCTCACCTTGCTTTCCTTCCTTTCGTCTGTTTTCTTCCATCACTACCATGCGAGAAACGCAATTCCGACCATGAATTTCTATGTGAATTCGCAAGGTTTATGTGTACACCATCTCTCCTAAAATTTTACAACCGCTGTGCTAAAATACTTGATCATCGAAAACAAATGCCAAGATTTAAATAAAAATCATAACATCGAAACCTTTTATGTTAAATGAGTAATTATTTCACTACACGATAACTGGTGAACGCAAGTTTGGTTTTAGTTCATAAGAATTGGTTTGCGTGTCTGTGTTATGTGCATATTAGTTGCGCAGTCGTCAAGGTCAGTCGATGCTTTGTTATCAGGAGCAGTTTAACCTGGATAAGTTCCAAAAAAGCCGCTGTACAATGACTATTCATTTTGACTCCACATACCAAATCACGCACTGTGCTTTTTGTTCCACGGTCAAGATCGTACTGAGCAGCTGCAGACTGTCGCGTCGGCGGACCTTGACGACTGCGCAACTAATCCGTGCATGACACAGACACGCAAACGAAATCTGGTAAACTAAAACCAAACTTGCGTTCACTAGTTATCGTGTACTGAAAGAATTACGCATTTAACGTAAAATGTTTCGATTTTATGTTTTCTTTTTTTAAATCTAGGCATTATTTTTCGATGACCCTGTATATGTATATACATAAACATATATATATATATATATAAACAGAATAAAATTCAACGAAATATACAGTAATACATTTCGAGTTATCCACGAGACTTTTTTATGTTTAGAAACATCAGAAACAATGTTTATTTTGCGGATTTAAAGAAGAATTTATAAAAACAATGTTTCTTTTGCTGCCACTTATTTTCGGGAACTTTTCTCGGTATTTGATACATTGCATTATCCGTGAAACCAAAATATCGGATTTTACGATGCTATCGATTCCCCATACACATTTTCAGCTGCATAATATAACAAATACATGTAACATTAAAAATATAATATTAATCATATCGCTAACGTTAATGCTGTTAATTTATAATGTTTGTGTGCAAAACGTATTGTTTATTGAACATGATGTTGTTTAATTTAGAATTGGTAGCATCCAAAAAGCGTATAGTCCTGGTTGAGAAAATTTATTAATGTATTCTAAAAATCAGGCTTAACACGGGAAACATTGTTTTTCAATCGTGTCTTTAAATTTAAATTATATATTGGCTTCTGAAGTTTCTAAAGATAAAGAAATGTTTTCGGACTTGTGGGTATCTCTGATGAGTTTTTTTTTTTTATTTGCATTCGTGTTAATATTATAATTTTCTAGTTTAATAAACATTTGTCTATGTTTATCGGTGCATAATAGTTAAACCAAGTATTCAATATTGTGCACAGCATTTCACTAAACAGTCGCACCATGCATAAATGGTAACCAAGAAAAAAAAATAGAAATTATAGATGTCGACAATTGTATAAAAAATGAATGTAAATTAAAATTATGTAGGTGTTAAGTAAAATAAAGTCCGGATAAACTCAAAATTATTTTGTAGTGGATAATGCTTGATTTTTTAAACAAGTGATTACCCACAATTGTAACGACTATGAGGTATTATTTGAAAGTGACAGAAATGTTCCTACTGGCGAAATTAAAAAAAATAGTAACCTTATCTCAAAAATTATGAGGGATATAAAATAAATTCAAGAGTGCAGAGCGATCTCGATTAACTGTGATGTAATGAATGGCATAACTGTAATAGAATTCTTTAAAGGTACGTTTTTTGAAATAAATCCACTGGCATAATATGTCCTGCGTCTGTTCTGTGCTATCACACAGATGATAACCTTTTGATTGAATTGGATTTTTGTGAAATGAGGGTACACATAGTGTTATGTTAGTGATGTGTTGTAGCAATCGAATCATCTATCAAAATGTATTGGAAAACCGATGTTTTTTCAAAAAGTTCGCTAGTTATGGGGTTACTAAAATAAATGATTCAATTCTACATATTTTAATTTTGAGCTTTAAAGAGCCTTATTCCAATAAATGCGTATTTGTAAACATAGAATTGCTCTTTCAGAAATTTAAGCTACTGTCCTTAATCGTTTATATCACCGAGTTGCATTTCCATAGCATACCTCAAAATCGTTGTTAGTTCTAAAGTCAGCTTTAACAGACGATTTTTATAATGGCTGCTATCTTCCAAAACTATAGTTAATATACATATTTTTTTGTAGAATCTTCAGTAGCTGGTGATACTTATTATTTACACGAAAGTTTATTTTATTATTTATTCTGTTAACGTGCTTATTTCTAAAAACATCTTTATGAATTTAGTGAAATTATAAAACTGGAAACGTCGAGATACTTATTTTTCATTAAAGTAAGTTTATATACGTTACAGTTTTGATTTACAAAATTTTTCAATATTTATGATAAATATGCAATTTTCTTCTTGTTGTAGATATGACACAATCACCTATTTGTGAATAAATTTTAATTTTAATTTTTATGTATCTTTTTTTTTTCTTACATTCTTTAAATGATGTAGTCTGACGTCTCAGTAAATATCTTTCAAATCGTAGTTGTTACTCTTCAAAGTGTTAATAAAAATAAACAAAGTCTGTACAGCTATTATTAAATTCCATTAAGTGCATTTATTTGAGATATATGTCTCTGTAATAAGGAATATATACTTAGCTATAGCGCCTTTAGAATGTTAGGAAAAGAATCTCATATAACTAATACTATTCTTTCCTTATGCCACTGGGAAAACATGGAAGATTAATCAAAGATATGAATAGCTTTTATAAAAAATGACTGTGTATTCATATATTCCGATACAAGAAATGCAATTGACTTATTAATCATTGTTCGTAAAAAATTCTTTTATCATTTATAAATAACGCTTGTTGTGATGTAGATTGTACACTGCGCAGAATTTATTGCTCGCTCTTTCTTTTCTTTTAGATAAAGAATATTATTTTGGAATTTTCTTCATTTTTTCATAAAATTTTTATTTACCTTGAAAAAGCATTTAATTTTTTCATTGTTGGAAATACCAAACGCCAAATTTCTTCCAGAATATTTCAGTAAACTTTTGTTTTTTATAATATATCTGATGCATAGCTGCCAACTTGTACGATTTTTCCTACCACTAAAATTTAGCAAATTTTGCCTAATTGAATCACCAAAATCAAGCGATTTTTAACGATTCAATAAGGCTAAAGTTTCTTTTAAATTTTAGTGGTAAGAAAAAATCCGTACAAGTTGACAGCTATGGATGCAAACGTATTAATTACTCTAAAATACATTTATTCTTAAATACTAGTTTCATTCAAACATTTGAACAGTCTAAGAACATTATTTGAAAGGTTGTTAATTAGTTAATTTGTAAAAGTTAATAGTAATAAATAATAATTAGTTAATAGTAAAACGTTTGCTGTATGAAAGGTGAAAATATGTTAGTAATAATTTGAATTAATCCTAAACTAATGTAACTTTATCGAATGTTTAAAACCAAATGCTAATTTTTATACTTATTCAAAATTAAATTAAACAATATTCTATGCATTCTTAAATGTGTATTGCTATCATATCTCATTAACTACTGAATAGCTAGTAGAGTCAGGTGGGGGTAATTATGACCAGGGGGTAATTTTGACCGCCGTCATATTGGAGAAAACTGTGTATGGTAAAATTTTGTTTCAATATTAGAAATTAACCTCATAATGTATATATCATTTTAGATATTCTTTATTACTAGTCTGAAGCCCTTTTGAGATCCAAATAGCAATTTGAAACTATGTCTATATAATTTTTGATAAACGGATTTGGCACTTTGCAGTTCAAAGTGGTCACAGTTACCCCAAACAATTGTGTATTGGCAAGTATAAAGAGAAAATATACTGATCATAATTCCCCCCACTAGTGGTCTTAATTACCCCAAACTTATGTGATTGTGAGTTTTTGGTGGGTTAATTATAAACATCCTTTTAACTTAAACAAAAACAGCTATGAGAATTAAAACTTTTAAAACTTGTTCTTAAAGGATCAAAGTCACTTCCTATGTACTAAAAACACCACTTTTCTAAATAGAAATAACCAAAAAAATAGCAATGTTGAAAATGTAAAAAGTGGTCATAATTACCCCTCCTGACTATACAGAAAAAAACTTCAATTTCAATAAGGTTGGTTGATTGGTTGTATTTATGTCGGCCAATTATCAGCACGTGGGTATAGGCCCTAAGGGGGGGGGGGTGCCTTCCGTGGAGCTCTTTCTATGGGAACCTAACCCGCAATTCCATTAAGGAAATAGCAGTTTTTCAAAGGACTGAAAAAGTACATTCCAGAATAAAAACCTTTTTTTAATCTATTGAAATATTTTGTGGAAACTTGGAGTGATTTAATAAGCTAAACGGGAAATAGAATAAAAAGTGAGTAAAATAAATATCGTGAGACTTCAGTTCATACCTCATTAGATTAATTCTATAATATTGCAATTCCTAAACTCAAATTGACGCAGGATCTACAGATCAGATTTCACACGATTACTTAATTAATAAGTATATTACCACTTTCCTTTAGCAAAAATATGTTATCATCTAACATTTTCAGAAAACAACTTAAATTATGCACACTATATCACGGCATCTTTCTGAATTACCCAGATAATTGTTGCCCTATAGAGTTCCGTATTATATTATAGAAAAAAGTTGTTAGGCCAAGCGCAATTAAAATTTCCTTCGTACCAATTCTCATATTTCATTAAAAATTAAATATATTTTTATTCTTATTACAAAATGTTGCTCCTAATTATCTTTGCGAATTGGTTTGAAAGACTTTGAATATAATTGAACATACTGCATATAAACAACTAATATTTGGGTTCCTTCACAAAACGCTCTTCTATAACATTCCACGATATTAATTTATAGTAGCATAAACAATTATGTATATCCTCCCCAGTACTGGTGTGGCCTATCGAAGACATTAAATAATACCCTTTAAATTTAAATGCTTTTCGAATTGTTAATATTACTTCTTGTCTTTTTTAATGAATGCGTACATATCATAAGCATCGAGACATACAGGGTGCAATATGTTATCTATCGTCGAACTTTAATTTCTCAACCATTGCTCGTAGACATATAGTTCCAATTACAAAAACGTTTCAAATGAGATAAATATTCATGCTGTGGGAATGTTTAAAGTAAAAAAATCAATTTTATAAAAATTACGAAATCTTACTTTTTATACGGTCCACCAGTCCCTATAATTATATTTAGTAAACTTTTACACGTATCATAACACATATAACATAAAATGTTTGACATCTGTACAACAAAAATTGAGAAAGTTATTAAATTTAAAATTTTGAGATTTTTGCACATGATTTTGTGTTTCATTGAGGGATCAGTTAAAATATGAATTAAAGTAATTCGAGACCAAAATCAGCGTGGAATGTCCTTTTTACGTCGAAACCACCTTTAGCCGGTATCGCCAAATCGGTGTTTCACTAAGAGGGTTATTTCATCTAAAATGTTTAGCTGATTTTTAGGGGCCGTATACAAAGCTAAGAATGAAACATTAAAAATAAACAGAAAAATAAATGTCAATTTATTATAATATCAGAAAACGGTCTAGTATAAAAAATGAATACATAAAACGCTGGAATCTACTAGAGATACTGCTCAAAGTGTTCTCCATTTGTGGTAATGCACAATTGAATGCGTGGCAGTACTGCGTAATCGGCACGTTAGAGCATGGCAAGTGTGCAAACTGTGCGATAATCAAAAGGATGATGCAAGCTGGAAACTTTCACATCGCCCGGACATTACGACACGTGTGGTGCGGTATATTGAGAACCTGGATTGTTGGACTTTCTAAGATGGGACCTTAACGGGCGATCGTTACCTGCATCTGCTACAAAACACGGCACGTGAATGGTATAAAGACTTGCACTCCAACATTCCTGCCGGGTGTGGTTTCAACATGATCTCCGCATAAAACATCAAACGCCCTGGCCTATCTGGCCACCGAATTCAGTCAACAGATCCTTGGAGATGGTGGTCCGGTACAGTGGCCACCGCGTTCACCGGACTTGACTTCCATGGACTTCTACCTCTGGGATTACATCTAGGCATAAGTCGATGTGACTGAGACTACTTCAATGGTTTATCAGAAGCAGCTTATTATCCTTGATTGTTGCACAGTTTGTACACCTGCTATGCTCTAACGTGTCCAGGACTCAATACTGTCACGTATTGCATTGTGCATTGTCACCGAGCGAGAACACTTTGAGCAGTATCTCTAGTAGTTTCCGGCGCTTTATGTATTCATTTTTTTATAGTAGACCGTTTTCGATATTGCAAGAAATTGATATTTATTTTTCTGTTTAATTTCAATATATTTCATTCTTCTCTTTGTATACGACCCCTAAAAGTCAGCTCAAATCTTTAGATGAAATAAACCTCTTTGGTGATTCCCCGATTTGTTGATATCGGCTAAAGGTAGTTTCGCCGTAAAAAGGACATTGCACCCTGATTTTGATCTTCAATTACTTTAATTCATCTTTGAACTGATCCTTCGATGAAAGACAAAATCATGTGCAAAAATCTTAAAATTTAAAATTTAATAACTCTGTGAATATTTTTAGTACAGATGTCAAACTTTTTGTATTATATGTGTTATGATATGTGTAAAGTTTTACTAAATATAATACTAAAGACTGGGGGATAGTATAAAAAGTTTGATTTCGTAATTTTTAGAAACTTGATTTTTTTTTGTTGTTGTTGTTGTTCTGAATAATGCCACAGCATGAATAATTACTTCATTTGAAACTTTTTTGTAATTGGAACTATATGTCAACGACCAACGGTTGAGAAACTAAAGTTCGACGATAGATAACATATTGCACACGGTATAGCCTGAGACATCTTTGTAGATGTTTTATAGTAAATTTAACCTGCTTTTGTTGTCGCTCGTAATATTTGTCTCGGGACTGAGAAGGATATAATGCATAGTATATATAAGGGAGAGTAGCCGAATTTGGACCACTTCACATATTTTCAGGTGTAACTCACTTAATTTTTGGAATATCTGTAAAACATCACTACACGGGGTCAAACTATTCATCTACTAACTAAATAAATCTTTAAATCAATTTCTTTTTGATAATATTAAATTTTATTTTAATTTGAAAAAATTGTCAAAAGTGGTCCAAATTCAGCAACTGGTCGCCTAAGTTGGACCCGCAGTCTTCTAAATTGGGCCAAACAATATCAGGTTGTTTTAATGACTAGGGAATATAACTAATATTATTAAAAGCAAAGTTTGCAATTAACGAAACGGTCAAACAAAATAACAGCAATGAAATATAATGAAATCATATATCTGAAAATAAGACTAATTGTTTTAAATCAAAATATATTCAAAATATAAATCAAAGTTATCAGTAATTAAGAATAGAAATTATGGAACTGATTGGCAGTTACTTGAATATCATGTAAGGAGTGATGCAAAGCTTACACATGAATTTCGTTTATTGATTTTTTTCCCAGCGCACACAACAGGGAACCTTATTGGGCAATCTGAACACTGAATCATTTCTGCCATTTTATTTTTCTTATAAATTTAGCAAAACCAATCACCACTGTCTAGATTTTTCATTTTAGATTCTGAATTATTAATTTTTTTAGACAGACGTTTTCTTTGCATTATGTTTGTTGTCCTTCCCTTCAATTATTATCTTGATTATTTCATTACGCCTATTTTATAATACTTGATGTTCCCATTTTTTTGTGCTGTGATAGCTTCCTTTACGTCTTTTTTTTTTTTTCGAAGATGTTAACACAATTGTGTTTTGGTACTCTGTACTTTGACTTAACTGAATTTAGTAAGAGAGATAACATTTCTAACGATTTTTTGACTTTTGGGGAGGATTTGTAGCTGCAGTCTTATTGCAGGTCAATTTCTTCCCAACTTTCACCCTCCTTTATGTTTCCTATATCTTTAACAGCTTTTGCTGTCACGGGTGTTTTTCTTCCAGACAGTCTTTCTGTGTCTTTCCCATCATTTTCAACATAACATTAAATAAGTGTTTAAAAATATCCTCTGTTGAAAAATACGCTACGATCAATAAAACGCAAACATTATATATTCAAACAGGGTTGAATTCAGCCCCCCCCCCCCCCCGGAGCCTTGAAATAACTACTCCCATCGGAAGGTTTGAGATTTTATGCGTTTTAAAGGCAAAAAAAAAGTATAATTCCACACTCCAAAACTATAAAAAGTCTGCCTTCGTAAATATCCTCCAGGAGGAAAATTTTGAATTCAACTCTGTAAACCAAATACGCTGTAGGAATAAGGAATTCGAAGAAAATAAATACAAATACATACAAGATAAAAGAAATTGCTAACAAAATTTATTGCATAAACATGTAAAAATATTTTTATGTTTATATAGGCCTAAACTGTATAAAAAATTAATCCAGATATACAAAAAAGAAAAAAAAAACACCTTGCATGGAGATAGTAATCCATTATAATATATTAAAAAAATTTAAAAAAATGTGTACAAAGCGTACCGTCCTCGAAATTCATTACTTACTTTACAAATTTATGCTGGCATATCTGGTCCAATTTAAGCAACTGAAATTGTCCCAATTACGGCAACTGCGCATTTTTTAAAACAGATAATCTCAACACTAAGAACAAAAACGAAATGAAACAAATCCGCGAGACAAATATGCGCAATAAACAGATGAATTCATATATGTATATGGAAACATAAAAACTTACCTTAGTTTTAAAGTATTTACTTACGTTTAGTAGGGAAAATTTAGATCAAAACAGCTAACTTTAAATTTTTTGAAATTGTCTGAAAACAGCAAATGGGAGGCGGTTGCCTCTTCTAATTATAAGTGACGTCATTCTGATGAGTAGGATTTCAGAGGTAGATGGCGTCTCTTCCTGTAATTAACGGCAGAATGGCAACGGTCCAATTAAAGCGGCGGTCCAAATATGGCTACTCTCCACTATATATTTTCAAATTTAACGAACGCGTTCTAGATTAGGGTGAAAGTCTACAAACATAATTATGAAATCATCAACAGTAGGGAACTCTAACAATATATGACACAAATATCAGGTCAGCCGTATTAAAATAGTTGCATATACTGTTTGACCGCTTCTTCTGACTGGACTCATTTATTCAAATTACACCATTAAACACATTAATTCAATTAATTAATTAATATACATTTAAGTTTTCTTTTATTTCACAAATTTCAGCAAGTATAAAAGCTATCACAAAAATTTTCAAACATAAGTAAAACAGTTTACATATCAAAATCACACATAGTCAAAGATATTAGTTTTAGGAGATTATACTAATTACTCTTAAGGGAACCCGTAGATGGGGTAGTAAATGGAAGCATATTAAACACTTATAATAAATAAATAAGTAAACGGTAAAAAAGTTTGAAATATTTTTAAAAAAAGTTTTATTTTTATTTTTATTTATTTTTTTATTTTTATTTATCAGCTCTACTTTTTATTTATTTATTTATTTATTTATTTATTTATTTTATATCAATGTATCTTAATAATGATCGACATTTTTTCATATTATCGTAAAAGAAATTTTAGCGTATTTATTTAGAAATGCTTCAAATAATCTGTAAGATCAATATAATAAATATTATAACTCACTTTTATAGTCACGTACAGTATCCTTTAGAATCAAAAGTGCCCCCTTATTATCACATTGTCTTAATATTTCAACAATATTAATAAATTTTTAAAAGAAAATTAACTTTTAATTAAAATATACATTTAATACAAGAATAATTATAAATGTAAATTCTTGAAAAAATGTTAGTTTTCTATTATACATGTCTGCTGACGTTTATAAACTACGTTATGCACATCAGAATTTTAGATTTTATTGCATGTTCTTTAGTTTGATTTAACCAACGTTTCAAAACGACACGTGAATACTAATAAACGCCGTATATTCAGTCAGATTTAAAAAAAAAAAAAACAACGTAGAATAAATAAAGAAAAAAAAAGAAAGTTAATTGAGATTATTGAACAATTGATTCGTTGAGAAAACCAAAAAGTATTTTTTATTATTTATAAAGTCATTCAAAGTAAAGTATATTGGAAATGAAAATAGAACCTTAAATTAATTCAGATAATTCAAGAATTGATTTCCTGAGATAAGCCAGAACATTACCAAATTCTTCTACGTGGATAATATTTGAAATTTGATTGACAATAAATCTTTTCCGTCTTATCCAACGCAAAGCTGAAAGTCTTACTTATTATCAAATGATTGCATTTTACATGAATAATTATAAAAATATACTGAAAAAAAAAACAGTTCATAACAGATATTTTTAAGCAGAAAATTTTACTACAAAATGAAGATTGCATTTATCACCGCCTATTTATAATTCTTGTATAGAAACATACCACTGATGCTTTTAATAAAGTTTGATACCAGTAGAAAAGTGAACAAAGCGTACGATAAATTATAATATCTAAACTATATACAATAACTACTATAAAATAATTTAGTAAATTTTAAAGTAAACAAAAACATTTTTTGCAATTTAAAAAAGAAGTCATCTTGTTCAAAATTCTTGATTACCATAATCTGGCGTTAGATCGATAAAATTAAATACAAGGGTAAGTCAAAAATTATCCGCAATTTTGACATAACTCGTCTTATATTGCTCATACTGGCCTCTGTCGTCGTTTATTTTAATGTTATGCTATTGTTTTCATGCTATGAAAATTTCATCGTAATTTCTTGATTTTTTTCCTTTTGTTGCAGATATATCATGGTCGATCCATTAGAGGTTTGCACCAAAGATGAGCAACGAGCAGTGATCCGGTTTTTGTGGTCGGAAGGTGTATCTGTGGCCGCAATCCATCGAAGACTTTCGGCGCAATACGGTACTTGCCGCATCGAGGTATCTAAGAATGGATTGAAAAATTTAAAAATGTTCGCACTAGTGATACGCATGAAGAAGGAGCCGGACGACCGTTTACGACACAAATTTTGACACCATTGAGCGCGCACGTGACATGGTCTTGCCCATTCTGACTACCACTTGTATGGTCCACTCAACGAGGTATTAAGGAGCCATCGATTCACCTTCGACTAAGAACTGAAGGACGCGGTCCATGCATGGCTCTCTGCTCAGCCGAAAACCTTCTTTTCTGAAAGCCTCAGGAAACTTGAGAAACGATGGGCCAAGTGCATTGAAAAGCTGGGGGACGATATTGAAAAATGATTTTAACGTTAGTTTACTATTTGCATTGCAATGAATTTTAAAACTGCGTTACGCATAATTTTTGACTTAGCCTCATATATTTAATTGAAATGATACTCTGTTATGTAAAATAGAAAAAAATCTTGCATATTTTATCAAAAGGAAATAATATAAATTGTCACATGTCTAATATGTAAGTATTACACACTTTTAATTAATTATTTTTTAGATAAGTATTTTAACTTGCATGGTTAAGAATGAGTGGCGAACACTTAAAAAAATGACTATGCAGTATTTCATGTTTTTCCATGAATATAAAAAATTTCAAAACATTGTTGTATTTTTAAAATGTTTTATAAAACAGCTTAGCAGATAAAAGGCTCAAATTTTCCAATTGAACTGAAGACAGATTTCGAAAAGGAAAATTAAATTTTCTGTATTGTCTATTCATTCGAATTTAAGTATTTTTAATAACGCTTTAAAAACCTTGCATATGAATAATATACCCTATTTAAATTATCGAAATAACGAAAAGGCAAAAAAAAATCACTTCGCTATATTAATAGTAAAATAGCAGGGAAAATGTATTTATAAATCTCAAATAATGCGAAAAAAATTGCATAGATATATAAAATACAAATTCCATCTAAGAAATATCAGTAATAATATGTTTTAAGTAATCTTTTTTTAAAGAAGGTTTTAAAAAATGTCATATTTAAACTATAGCTACTGAACATAAATATTTCTAAAATATATTTTTTAAAGGTTATATTGTTAATTTCTTTACAACTGATTATAATATCAAATTCGATGACATAAAATAAAAAGGAAATTATTTAAAAAATAAAGTCAATTAGTAACTTGAAATACTTTTTAGGAAAAAAATATGAATGTTTTGTTGCCAAAAATACAAATTGCTTTCTCGTCTTTCACTTATTTTTTTCCGTTTTATCGATAAGACATTTAATAAATCTTTAAATTCCACAGATTATTAAAAAAAAAAAAAAAACGCATGAGAAAGATAAAAATGAAAGGTTAAATAACTTCATCTATGTCAAGATTTATAAATTAAGTGAAAATAGAAATTCTCATTCAGATCGTAGAAAAATATACATGATTTCGCTTGATAAAATTTCGTTTAGAATAATAAATTAGGGGAGCTTAATTACTTACATTATCTGTTATTTTTTATAACAGTCCGTTTTATTTATTCCATTAGTAGATAATGGAAAAAAACGCTATGCTATTTTAGAAGCAATTTTATTTTCCGATTTCTTTTTAAAGTTAGAATAGAATTTTTTTCCCCTCACCTCAGTACTTTTTCCACAGACTTAAAAGCGATGTAAGTATATGTAATTTTTAAAAAAAATATATAAATACACTTTGTTATACCTCATTATAATACAGAATATTATTATGTAATATAAATAAGGTATGACTGTGAAAGTTAAAAAGTTTATTTCATATTTACAGAGGTCAGCTGATATAGGTGGCTTTTGAGGGAAAAAAATGTGTTAATCATATAATTCAAGTTAATCAATGGTCCTGTACCATCTGTAAAATTACTATTTGAAAACACCCAGTACTCAAAGAAATATTGATTGATGACGGATCCGTTATCAATTAATATTTCATTGTCAAATGCATCGAGGCATTTGACAATAAACAAAATAAATAATAATAAATAAATTAAAAATTAATAGAAAACAGGAATTCTCCTTTGCAGAATTTAGTGTCGCTCCCGATATATATATATATATATATGTGTGTGTGTGTGTGTGTGTGTGTGTGTGTATATATATATATATACACATACAGTGACAGTCAAACAGAATCTTGACACATAAGCAACAAACTTAATATTCAGATGTTTTATTTTACTTTTACCTGCTTTAAATAAAAGGTGGAGAGCGACATGCGTCGGTCACGTGGAATGATAGTCCTTGCAGCTTGAGAAGACTCTTTTTTTTTGTTTAGTCTGGTAGTGGTTTGAAATGAGGGCATTTAAAAAAAATTTCAACGATTGTCAAGATTTTTTTTGCTGGTATATATATATATATATATATAACCATTAAATGAACATTGCCGACCACCAAACAAAAATTGTGAAATTATGAATAACATGACATTAACCAATAAAGTTCCCCCGAACACACTTAACAGAGATTCGAAAAACATGGTATAAATCAGCATAAATTGAATAACAGAAATGAAAATATATATATACCAGATGTTATGTAAAAAGTATAGCCCCTTGTACTGTCTTATGAGTATTTTAGTGGAAGAAATAAAGAAAAATATTCATACCGATAAAAATAAATGAAAGACTCATATATTGAATTACTTTATGAAGGGTTCAGAATTTACATATATAAGCAAGGCAGTGACTTTCTGTAGAGAAAAAAAAAAGCTAAAAGTGATTTTTCCCCTGTACCCAAACTACCACTATGACCAAAATATTAGAAGAAAAATGAAATCAGAATAATATTAAATGCCTTAAAATGGAAAAAACAATATAACCTATTAAATAATTTATATTGTCTTGTATAAATAAAATAAAATAATATTACTCTGCTTACTTTATATAACACCACATTATTTAGTCCGAATTCGCTCCTGCACATGTTGTACTTTACCGCTTATAACTTTAATGTTATTTTTGCAGTTAAGTTAAAACAGATATTATATGTAATGGCTGCAGTTATACTTTAAAAAAATGATAATTGCATTTAATTATTATAAATAAAAAATTATTTCAATATTAGTTCAATTTACCTATTGACACTTTTAAATTTATTTAACTAAGCTAAAAAAATCCCAAATCGCTTAATTTACATGATCGCTATTAAATGGCTTACGGACATCTAGTGTCGATAGAAAAAATGGAATATATATATATATATATATATATATATATATATATATATATATATATTAGGGTGGTGCGAAAAAATTCAAGTTGATATTTCCGAGTCGCTAAAGTGCGGAAAAGTTGCGATTGGTCAATACAAGGAAAACAACAACAAAAAAAAAATTCTTCAAATCGGACATTATCTTCCGATCCCGCAAACTTCCTAAAAATTAAAAAAAAAATTGAAAATTTCAGATTTTTTAATGATTAAAAAAATTTACGTATATATATATATTATCACTATAATGAAAAATATTTGCAGATTGTAATGTTTAATAACAATAATAATAAACAATTGCGTTTAAAGAATATCTTCCGATCGCGCAAGCTCAATAAAAATCGGGAAAAATTCAATTTTCAGCGATTTTGATGGATAAAAAAAATATTCACCTGAATCCAGTTTGCGTTCCAATATTAACATTTGCATATAAATTGTATAGTTCTTTGCTTGTTTGGATATTTGATAATATTTAAACAACCCAAAACTCACCACGGGAAGGTAGCTGAACTTCGAGTTCAACACACACCCTTCCCTTCATCCAACCAATGAGGGTGTTTGCTATTTACATTACTTAAATACGCAATTTGTTATAATGGAGTCAAAACACTGTATTAAAAAATTAGTGTCGTGAAAGTATAAGATATACAATTTGTTATTTCATCTGTTTAAGTCCGACTTTTAGATGCAACTTTGTACTGCGATTTGGTGGTAATGCCTGGTATCATGGAGATTGATTTCAGCGTGGTCTTGATAAATCCATATCTTGAATGCGGCCACGCCCACATACTTTAAATGATGCTTAAGTTACCAATTTGACGCACCGCTTGACAGCTTGGGGGCTCACTCACTTGGGGCTTGACTCACTTTTTATCATCCCAGCCTGAGATATCACCTGATTGAACGAAGAAATGAATTTCTTCATTGGTTATTCTCCGAAAAAGAGGTGGAGATGATAATTTTGCTACATTCCAATCAATTAATTCTGTATAGTCTGCCGCATCGAAGTTTAAAGTAGGAATGATAAAGATTATGATGTCTTTACCTTTTGAAACAGTCTGCCTGGCTTTTAACACACTTCTTAGCCCTTGCTCTCTTATGTGCCACAACTTATCAAAGACAATTGCAATCAGTAGATTTTCCGGCTGAGCAAAGAACGATTTTCGTTCAATTTCTGTGACTAGACTTTTTCAGATAGTCACGCAAGTATCGAGATGTTTCTATTGCTCAGTACAGATGAATAGGCCCGTCTGTAGTGTACTTGCTGCATTTTATTTCAAACCAAACTGGCATGTAAGATTTTAAAATAAATGTCAATATGGCTTTTAAGGCATTCGATGGGTTTTCCATGCTCGCGTAAAGTCGAAGAACTCTATTTGCGCAAGTGTGCCATCTGGCATGTGAAATTGGGCCAGGGTCACACTTTGATAAGTCATTTGTAAAGTTGCCACTTTTAATTGCTTGACTTACGTCAAAAAGATATCTTTGGTCCTTGCTAAACAGTTGCCTGCCCACTTCTGTAATTTCACAATCAGTCAATTGAAAATTTATCACCGAGAGCTTTTCACAACAATGAGATTCTGCCCAATTGGTCTAATAAATGATCTTGGGCCAGTTTTTTAACCATCCAAATGTTGAAAAAGATGGCGGAAATATAATTCAACAAAATGGAATAAACAAAAAACCCACTGGTGGTCTTCCGAGATGCACTTCGAGCTGTCTGATAGCACCATCTTTCCATCCATTATTTGTATTTCTACCATCACAGCCTACAAAATCTAAGTATTCCAGTGAGAGCCCTTGTTCAGTAACACATGATACTATGAAAGCTACAATGTCCTTAGCATATCCGGAGTTTGCGGACATATGGCCTAAATAATCTGAGCCACGTTCTTTTGTGATAGAATAGTGTTCCTCTTTAATAGTTCGACGAACATGTTTTGATCCAATCCTTTCTATAACTAGGGACACCCTTATAACATCCTTTCTTCCGTCAAAATATATGCCATGTGCAGTTCATCTGAATTCAGTTGACTTTGCTGTAAATTTTATGGAGTTAAGTGAGATTAGATGGGAGCGCGTAGGCCGACTACAGCGCTAGTTTGCAACGTGGCTAGCGGCAGTTGGGTGAACTACTAAACTTTTCAAGTCTGGAACGAACTCTTCGTGGTAAGCTCTAGGTTGTTTAAAAATGACCTAATATGCTCAATAGTATCAATTAACATTTAAATCTTAACCTGAGACCGCAAACTGACCTCAGTTGATTATATTCTTAATGCATGAAAATCACTCAAAACTGAATTTTTGATTGAGCTTGCGCGATCGGAAGATATTCTCTAAATACAATTTTTTTAATTGTTATTGTTATTAAACAGTACAGTCTGCAGATATTTTTCACTATAGTGATAAAAAATATATAAACGTAAAAAAAAAAAAACCTGAAAAAAATTGAAAATTTTCAATATTTTTTTAATTTTTAGCCGCTTTGCGGGATCAGAAGATAAAGTCCGATTTGAAAAAATTCTTTTTTGCTTTTCTTGTATTTACCAATCGCAACTTTTCCGCACTTTAGCGACTCGGAAATATTAACTTGACTTTTTTCGCACCACCCTAATATATATATATAGTGCAAAACATATTTCAGTTTTTTAAGACTTAAAACACACGCTTTTATTTTATATAAAATGACGTCATTCGCATCCGATGAAGAATTCCACATTTAAGATCCAGTCTTACACTTTAACTAATGTTACGCGGTCTCACAGACCCCGCGACTCCCAGCTGTAAACACTTCCACCCCTTAAAAGGGCAAATAGTATTTGCCCGTACCAGTACCTTCTTCTACCAGCTTTCCAAGGTCACACACAAAGCGATAATTCTGTGAGTTGATTTTAAACGCGTTATTCGTTAGGCTGGTGTCTGTCAGACCGCATAACATCAGTTGTGTGACTATTTGAAACTGTAGTACAATACTCGTGATTAGTTGTACTTTATTTTTTCCATTTCTTTGGTGTCTTTTTTGTAATACGATGTCGTCGCAACCTCGAAAACATTCTACTCTCCTCAGCCAGAAGTAAATAGAAGATATTATGAACAACTGGTCAAATTAAGAATTTTCCAATATTGATAGTTCTGACAATGCAGATTTTCCTGACGGAAGAGATCACGATACGAATTCTGATCTTTAAGATGGTGAAAATGTAAATATTTCTGATGGAGATAAACATAATTTTTATTACATAAAGAATAGTTTAGAGAAGAACATCTTATAAGTGACTTTTATGCAAAAAGTCAATATACATTGAATGTACACGAAAAATATGTATTGATTGCAATAACAACCACTGTACTTTGAACGTTGCATATTCGTAGGGTAAATATTATTATTATTTTTTAATAAACACTGAATTTCAATTTTCATACTTTGTAGCAACGATAATTTAAAAAAAAATTGTACGCGATTAATTTTTATATTTAATTAGCAAAATTAACAAATTACCGTTTATTTATTTTAAAAAAAGTAATTTTTCCTGTACTGAAGTTAAATAATATGAATAAAATACTTTTTTTCATGCAATTTAATTCACCTGCTCCTAAGAGAAGTACAGCGATATTGTTAGGACAAAATTTAAGTAAATTCAATCATTTAAGTTATCTTTTTTATTCATTTTATTCGAGGAGTCTAAGAGACAGCATCACATTAGTTGTGTGACAAATATTAGTGACACCAGTCAAAGGTTAAACAACATCTAATTAAAGTATGCATAGGACGTCAGCATCGTTTAATAATACATAAATCCAAAAAAGGGGTGTTTCATTCAAGAAACTTGACAAAAAATACCGGCTAT
Source organism: Maratus speciosus (assembly GCA_963932465.1). Lineage (NCBI taxonomy): Eukaryota > Metazoa > Arthropoda > Arachnida > Araneae > Salticidae > Maratus > Maratus speciosus. Next base: position 127,146,762 of record OZ010800.1, read on the forward strand.
CTAGTGATTCATATGCCTTCATTTGTTTGTAATATTAATATAGATACTTATATTAAATTTAGTTTATCATAGCTCCATGTTTTATCAAAAATATTTCCTTTATATATATATTTTTTCAAAATAGCACTTATTTTAATAATTTTTTTTTCCAGTTGTTATGAGAAAATGACAACAAAAAGATATAATTACTATTTTCCAACTATTTTTCCTTTACTTTCTACAGAAATGGAGTATTTAAAATGGCAAAATTAAACAAATGGCGATAAAAACTACAAGAATTTAATATCTCGAAAATAAATTGAGATGCAATTTTCAAACAAATTGCATTTAAAAGTACTTTTCTTCCCAATACGACGGTAATAAAATTGAAAATGTGTGGTGCTTAGAAGTTTCAAAAATTGCAGTAGAATATTTAACCGCACAATGACACATCTGATTTATTTTTCGGTTGGCTTACACAACGAAATGTTAGTTTTTGTAGACGACATTGTAATTGCTCGGTGAAAGAAATAGCATATCCTGGGCTAATACATATTTGGAACTTTATTAACAATTTCGCAAAATGATGATTGTGTCACTGACCACCATTTTTTAGGTGCGTTCGTAATTATATAAATACGTAGCACCTATAGTCGTCGTTCAGTCCGTCCGTCCGTCCGTCTGTCCGTCCGTCCGTCTGTCCGCATGTAACAAAGCAAAAACTACCCAACCGAATGGTCTGAAATTTCAAATATATGATTGTTGCAAAATTTTGTCGAGCCATTTCAAATTTTATGAAAATCGGATGTATAGTTTAATTACAGGGACAGTCAAAAGTTTTTCTTTACATTACGGCCAATGGGAAAAATTATTGAAAGTGCATTTTAATGATATTAGAGCCTTCCGAATGATCTGAAATTTTAAAGATATAACTGTTGCAAAATTTTGTCGAGCCATTTCAAATTTTAGGAAAATCGGATGTATAGTTTAATTACAGGGACAGTCAAAAGTTTTTCTTTACATTACGGCCAATGGGAAAAATTATTGCAAGTGCATTTTAATGATATTACAGCCTTCCGAATGATCTGAAATTTTAAAGATATACCTGTTGCAAAATTTAGTCGAGCCATTTCAAATTTTAGGAAAATCGGATGTATAGTTTAATTACAGGGACATTCAAAAGTTTTTCTTTACATTACGGCCAATGGGAAAAATTATTGCAAGTGCATTTTAATGATATTAGAGCCTTCCGAATGATCTGAAATTTTAAAGATATAATTGTTGCAAAGTTTTGTTGAGCTATTTCAAATTTTAGGAAAATCGGATGTATAGTTTAATTACAGGGACAGTCAAAAGTGTTCCGTTACATTACGGGGAATGGGAAAAAATTATTGGAAGTGCATTTTAATGATGTATCAGACTATGCGCTTTATGAAGTGCAAAAAAGTATACATTCAGTACAATATGGGGTGCAAAAAATAATTATAAAACTAGTTATAGTACGAACGCACCTCATTTGCCACATTTGACGAGCAATTTCCAACTTGTTATCTTTGATATTCATTTACAAAAAAAAAAAAAAAAAAAAAAAAAAATCTTTGACTTTTAATAATAGCTTTGGATTGTAATGGCGCATTCCGGAATTAATAATTATTTCTTTCGAACCAATAAAAAATATTCATTTGTTTGATATTGTTTTCTTTATTTTTAAAAATATTTATCCTACCAATTTTACTTAAATAAAACTGACAACAAAAAAATAAATTATGTCTCATTTATTAATTTTTAATCATATTCCATAGTACTATATTTAAAACAATAAATTTACTGATATGTAAAGAAAATCGAATTTCTCTCCAACTTTTTATAATAAAAAAAATATAAAAATAATCTCATTCTGAAATGTTTACAATTGCAAATACCAGTGATATGGAGTTAGTCTTACAAAATTCTTATACCATTTCTGGGATTATTTATATGGTAAGTTGTATAATGAGTAACATGTAAATTGTAACAGTTTTTTTTCAGATGGTGTTATTGAAATCCAAGTGAACAGTCTGTGTAGATGGAAAGAATTATCTTCTTTAATAATATTGGTATGGTGTTGATAGTTGATAATAATTTATTATGGAATTTTGGATATTACTGTAGATAATGTGAAAATAAGTATCCCCATTCATATTGAAATTATTGCTTTGTATATTAATTTACTTATTGTTTATCTCGATTTCCAGTTTAGAAAAACGCGTGATTTGGCGTGACTCCAGTCACTTTTGAACTTTCATGAATTTTGGTTATTTTATATCAGAAGGAACTTGCTTCTTTTTTCAGAGCTTCTTTATTTTTAAAGCAAATAAATACAGCAATAGAGTTAACTACAAAATCAGAATAACAAAAAAAAAAAATTAAAAGTATTTGGTATAGTTCACGCACGCGCAGTTAAAAAGTATTTTATACAATTTCTCATATGTCCTGAAATATATAATATATTTATATTCTATATGAGGTAACAGATGTTGATTTTTTCCCCAAAGTTTCAGAAGAATTCGTAAGATATTTGCCTAGATATTCGGTAAAACGTTGAAAAAAGAAATTGTTCAATTATTTTTTACCATATAATGTATCTACGCTCTTTTGATTATCAAAATATGCTGATTTCAAAGATTTTATCATTTAATAAATATCGTTTTCTATGAGAAAAGTTTTTAACATAATGTAAAATGGTTTTTAGTATTTATTATATTTCTAAATCATTTCTTTCTTTATATGTTTATTATTTTGGAAAACATTCATTTTGACTTAATAATAACATTTAAATTGATACGTGCATACAACATGTACCAAATGAATATGTTTTTTCGTTACGTTTTAAAATTGCCAGAGTCAATTTTTGTTCTCCATTACGATGCATGTACAGCCGTGGAAAAAAAAAAAAAAAGTAAACACCCCTACTAACTCCTCAACAAATTATCGTAAACGAAAGTGACTGGTACCGAACGATTGTAAATAATGTCTACTTTTAAATGATGTGTAGAAAATGTGCTTAGGGGGCCATCTACATATTAAAACGAATCCAAACTTCATTCTTTTCAATAGCAATACCCAATTTTAACGAGATATTTCAAATCTTCGGTTCAAACTATGCCTAGACACCAAATTTCAAGTCATTTGAATGATAAGTTTTTTAATTATAAACATTCAAAATTTAGTGCTTCTAATGTTAAATTACATTTTCATATTTTTATTTATATCTCCTGAAATTATACTCCTAATGTGGTAATTATTTGTGTGGCAATAGTACTAAAATACCCAAACATAAATACGCTGATTTTGCAATTTTTATAATTTTATGATATGAATTATGAATTATGAAATTAATATTCGAAAAAAATATGAATTGCAACCTACAATTTTTTTGATGGATTTAGATTTATTAAGTCCTGCTTTATGGAAATCCTAAATTTCACATTTTTCTTCCAAGTAGTTGTCAAGTTATGCTTAAAAAACGGCAAAATGATTGTTTAAGGGGCCGTCTATGATAGAAGTGAGTAGATATTTTGAAATTTCTTCTGCTGTCTTGTAATCTAACCGGGTTCATTAACTGCTTGAGTGGTGCCTTGATCAAGAAGGAGGCTCTCTCGGTTAACAATCGAGTACCGAACTTCAATTTGGATACAGCCCTTAAAATACGCTTGTTTTAAAATAATTAATTTCTCGGAAACTTATGGTACGAATTGCATAAAAATTCGTTTTTAGGCTAATTGAAGGGTGTAGAGTTCATTTATGCTGTCAGAATTGTGTACTACTATTGAAAAAAAAACAATTTTATGGTTCGTTTTAATATGTAGATGCCCCCATAAGCAAATTTTTTATACATCATTTAAAAGTAGACTTTATTTCCAATCGTTCGGTACCAGTAACTTTCATCTACAATAATTTGTTGAGGAGTTAGTAGGGGGTGTTTACTTTTTTTTTTCCACGACTGTACATGGAACTGTAAATGAACAAATTAGCTTCTAACTTGTACTTTTGATTCTACTTATATTTAGTCAGATATGTAAAAGGCCTTTGTATTAAAACTATGTAAAAATTTGAAAAAATCGAAGTACGTTTTATCTCTTTAATCTTTTAAACAAGTAACCAGTATATACTTTTTCTATAAGGCAAAAACTCAAAGGAAGTGTAACAGGGGATAAACCATAAGTATTGCGTTTTTATGGACAATAGCGGTATATTTTGTATCGAAACGAAGCCAAAGAATGGATTTAAATAAAATCTGAACTGGTAAAAAATTATCAAAATTGGTAAGTAACAACTTCTAAGGAAAGTGGAGTAAATATGTGAATTAAAGTATTAATCGTTACCACAAATATAACATTGCTAATAGTCTGGTTTAAAGAAAACAATATTTTAAAGCAAGCTGTTCTGTAAAATGTTTCTGTGAATCAATAGTGTCACTCTAGATTTTTAAACATTAATTTAAGAGCAAAAAAAAATCCTGTAAGAATTAACCATGATGAAAGAATAAAATATTAAGATTATAAAATTTGTTGCTTATGAATTTTATATAAAATATATAAAAGATTTTTATTATAAAATATATTTTGATTTTATTTATAAATTTATAAAGATTATTTCAAACAAGATATAGAACTAAAATTTAAAATACAGTATTTAAAATAATAATTTAAGACTACAATATAAGTAAAACACAAAGGTTTAATTTTGGTTAATACCTGTACTATATTATAATTTTATTTATTACCAATTTTTCTTTGGTATTATTTCAAACCATGGTGTATTTTATACATGTCTGTGTTATATGCTTATCTCTAAATATAGTCATAATTTTTTTTTTATTCATCATTTGTAAATACGTTTATAGTTGTTTTTCAACACAACTTTCTTCTACAATATATCTATAAAAACAGTATTCTGCATTGGTATAATAAAATAGCAAAATTTTACTTTTCTTTCTAAAAATACATCCTTCTTAAAATCGTCACGTTCTAAAAAAAATACTAATTGGTTAGTTTTGTTGAAAACAAAATATACTGTTTTTATAGATAAATTGTAGAAGAAATTGTTGTTGAAAAACAACAGTAAATGTATTTACAAATGATGAATAAAAAACTTTTTAGGACTGAATTTAGAGATAAGCATATAACACAGACATGTATAAAGGACCACATGGTTTTAAATAATACCTGAGAAAAATTGGTAATAAAAAAATGTATAAAAGTATAATGTAAAACTATTCTTGAAAGCTGACTTTTGTAACGTCTTCAGGTATTTAAATTTAATTTAATACCTCCCTTCCACTGTGCTAGTTTCAAATTTATTCACAGTAATATATTTTTATTCTGCCTATAATATGATAGCCTCATATCCTATTATGGTAAGAAAATGAAGGTTCGTGAAAAATGCAGAAGAGAATGAAACTTATAACAAGACATTATTTCTTTTAAAAAGCTTTATATACTTTGAGTAAGGAAAATTTCGTGTAACAATAAACGCAAAAGTTCTTTAAAAACACCTTAACCACTCATTGTAAAAAAAATAAAGTTCAGTTTTTTCTTTGTATTTTATAGATATTGAATTAAAATATAGAAATCTTATTTTTCATAAAAATTCTTTCTTATAACAAACTAGAACTTATGAATGATTTAATTAAAATATAGTTATAAAATATTTTATCAATTTTTTTAACTGCATAAATTTAATTTAGAGCGTTTGGAAATAAGTTTTTTTTTTCTACCCTTCGATAACTGAATTTCCAACAAAAATGTGAATTAAATTTATTGGGATATAATAAATTCATAATATATATATATATATATATATATATAGATAATACGCTAAGATATGTGGCATCGAAAAAGCGGTTATTTCTCTGTCGTCGCCTATGGCAACGAGTGGATTGTTTTTAAAATCAAACATGCTAAACCCATGGAGGAAAGAGATAGATGGAGTTGCAGTATGCCCTAAAAAAGGTTTGCAATATGAAACCATTTATAGCTCAAATTTAAACGTCCAAGAAAGCCCAAACAAAACAAGCACGTGGAAGGGATTTTGTATTAATAAGACGAATTCAAAGAGATGAATCACAGCTGAAGTATATTTTAAGAAAAAATGGTACATTTTTTAAAGGGCCTTTGTTGTGTTGTTATTTATTAAAATAAATGCTTGCTTTTAAAATAATTGGAATTGTAAAATTAGTATTAAATAAATGTCAACATAAGATTAAATAAAATATTGAAAACATCTGATAAAAACTAAAAATTGTATTATTAAAAGTTTTCTTTCTTTAATCCTTTCCAACATAGATGAAAAATGTTTGTCTTCGGTTTGTATGGCCTTTTGGCCGAGCTCTAACTCTTGTAAATATACTGGGATCACCCTACATTTTTTATATGTTATTGACGTTTACTAAAGCGTGATCGCTATTGAAAAAAAAAAGTGTGGCACTTATAGTTTATTTGCATGAGCGGTTAAAAGTATTTTGTTACATTACGCTTAATGGGAAAAATCGTTTCAAGTGCATTTTAATGATGCTAGACAATTTAAAACATAAAGAAATTGATATGCATTTATAAAGTGCAGTAAAACATACATTTCGTAGAGTATGGGGTTTGCAAAACATTTATTATTCATTTACAGGACACACAAAATAATTCCGTTATATAATGATATATGGGGGGGGGGGCTGTTTACAGCGATATTATGTTACTGAAATATAATGGAATATACATAAATTACTCAGATTTACTACAATGTACTTGCGGTGAAATATGATGTGCATAGCATTTATCGTTCATTTACAAGGACACACAAAAGATTCGGATACACTACTGTATCTAAAGTACTTCTCAGTATGCCACACAAATTTTGTGGGCGCTCTATCACAGGAACTATTGCACGGAATTTAATAAAAATTTATATTCATGTAGTCCCTAATATAAATTGGTGCTGATTAGTTTTTGGTGTAAATCACCCAACAGGTGGCGCTGCTATGCTGCATTTTTCGCGATTTCAGCAGTAGTTGTATCTCAAGAACTAATACACGGATTTTCAACAAACTTCAGTTTCAGTTGGTCCTTAATATGAGTTGGTGTTGATTACGTTTTGGTGTAAATCGCCCAACAGGTGGCGCTGCTATGCTGCATTTTCTGGAATTTACACGATTTTCGCAATAGCTCTATTTCAAGAACTGATGTACGGATTTTCCTCAAACTTCAGATTCAGTTAGTCCTTGATATGACTTGATGCTAATTGCGTGTTGGTATAAATCGCCCATCAGGTGGCGTTGCTGTGCAGCATTTTTCACGATTTCCGCAATAGCTCTATCAAGAACTAATGCACAAATTTTCCTCTAACTTCAGAGTTAGATGTTAACACAAGTTGTTGCGGACTAGATTTTGGTGTTAATCGTCCAATAGCTGGCGCTGCTACGCTAGAATTTTCATGATTTTCGCAATGGCTGTATCTCAAAAACTAATGCCCGGATTCTCCCCAAACTTTAGATTCAGTTTAACGTTGACATATGTTGTTGTTTGGTGGTTTTGGTGTAAAGCCCCAAATAGGTGGTGCTGCCAGGCTGCAGTTTGCTGGATTTTCACGATTTCAGCGATAGTCATATCTCAAGAACTAATGCACGGAATTTCGTATCTTTAGAATCCTCATGATGGGTATAGACTGCCATTTAACTTTGGGAGTGTGCTAGCGAATTTTGAAGTATTAACATGTATGAGATAGATAGAAGAAAGTTTTGGAATTAGTATAGATGGAAGTTTTTTTTTTTTTTTTTTTTTCCATGTGTGTCAATTTTCTGAAAAGAAAAAGTTATTCTTGAGAAATTAGTCTAATTACTCAAATGCGACCTAAGCATTTATTGATAATAATTTCATTCTTACAGCTAAAATGTTCCTATCAAGTGAACTTATTTTTTTTTTTTTTTTTTTTTTGCAAATAATAATGTTTAAAACTCAAGTAATTCAAACTAATTAATACAGTTTCTTTGATGGAATGAAATTTTGTAATTGCACTTCAAATAGGCCACCATTTTTGACTATATCAATCGCTACTAATTCAATTAAATGTCTTTATTTGTTTTTAACAGTATATTAATAATTACATGTAAATAGATAAAATATAATGATGAAAGCATTCTTTTAAAATTATATAGGAAAACTTAAATTACAAATACTAATCGAAAATCTAGATTTTCGAGTGCAATCGATTTTAGGACAATAACGAAAGAATGTTACCCTTTCAAGTAAAATCTTAACAGACGCTTCTGATATTTATATTTGAAATACATATAATAAAATAATCAAATAATTCTGTGAAATGATATATTAGTATCTTTGATACATTCTGATCTAGTACTAAATCCTATAACAGTGCATAAGTCATTTTTTATCGAAATTTTAATCATATCTTGAAGAACAATTTCCGACGGTAAAAAATGAAAGCAAAGTAATACAGGCTTAAACCGGTTTGAATTGATAGGCGTGTCAAAGCACGTGGTTTTGTTTGGCTTTCTGTAGCGGATTTTAGGGTTACTTTTTTGGCGTCACCTCCAAGCACCTTACTGCAGCTCCATCTATCTCATTCCTCCATGTGCTAAACCTAAACGTTAGCCGCAATCGTTATTTGTGGTGGTGTGAAATATTTTGCCTAATTCTCTCAAAAAATGAGCTAATTTTGCTTAAAATATTTTAATTTTTTGTAGTGTGAAATATTTTGTCTATTTTTTTTAAAAAATGAATAACTTATGATTACAATATTTCAATACGATAAAACGCTATGTTACGTGGCGGTAAAAAAGCGGTTATTACTCTTTTGCCGATGGCAACGAATGGTTTGTTAAGAAAATGAAACTTGAAAACGTAACTTTAGACGGCTTCGATATTTTAAGTGGTATTTCTCTGTAAATTGAGTTACTTCTGATTATGTTTTTTTTTTATAAATATTACAATGAATTTGATAATGTTACAGCGGGTCATAAGGCGACATATCATTGACTGATTCACTGATTGGAAGAGGAGACGCGTTGAAGTGTAAAAATAGCTAAATTTTTGCAAATCCTTTGTCTTTCGTTATTCAAAAGTGAATTTACAGGATGAAGTTTTTATAATTTACGTAGAAAAAAACGGCGGCGTGCCGCTGAAACTGTGGGCGAAAGAAGATCCATGCGAAATGAAGGTGATAAGCATAGGCGAGCCACAGAACGTTCAGATAAACGGCAAAATAGGCTTATCTAGCGAAGAAGTAATCGAGTGTATGCACAATTTTAAGTCAATATCCCGGAGCTGTGGAAATATGACTGAGATGTACGATTTTTTTCAGAAATGCTCTTCACGGGATGAGCTAGCTTAATTTATAATATAGCAAGAATTTTTTTTTTATATATAAAGTTAAAAAAATATTTATTTAAAGTGTCTCAGGACTCTTAAAGCTACAAAATTTTCGAAATTTTATTTTTTCCGATGTTAAACTCCTATCTTTTCTGAACATTTTAATATAATTATTTCCTTGAAATTCTTACTATTAGAACAGAAGTTATGACTTTTAGAATTATACTTGCTCAATGACTCAAGCGGAGTTTCCGAATCTTTGAAGTCATTTTTCTCAAAATGACGTTTTTGGGCATAACGCGCAGGATATTTTAAAAACGATCACAGATCAAACCCACACCCACAGATCAAACAATTCAGTTTGGACCCAGAAATTTTATTCAGTATTTGAAGACACAATATTTACCGTGATCTAAAAAGTAACATTTTATTTTTAAAAAAAATCTGGGTCGAAACATTATTGTTTGATCCGTGGGCTACACACCGGAAATTACGGTACATTACTCCGTTATCCCATGTCTCTTAATTACTTATTAAAATATTCCGTGATGAAGAACTTGGAAATCTTGAACAAAATAAGAAGTTTAAAATAAAATGTATATTTTTAACTTGTAACATCTCTTTCATTATTTTAATCGCCTTTTAAGTAAGTCAGTGAACTTTGTAAAGTTCATATTATATATTTTATGTTCAAATCAAGGCGAAAAATTGCGTTTCGTTTTATGATTTTAAAAAATTCATCTTTGTTTTAGAATATGTTTTCAGTTTCCATTATTATTTTTAATTTAAATGACCTTAAAGTATTTTCATATTTCTAAAATCCTTTTTCATTTTCTGCATTAGGGGCATATGATTTTTCTTTTACATCACAAACTTACTTTACTAAAATCTAATTTTAAATTACCCCAAAGTTACAGTATTTTTGCAAAATTCTAATGAACTTTTCAAGGATTGTTTAGTATATAACATATCAGTCTGCGTTTTCTAACTTTGGAGATATGGAAGAATGTTCCGTAATCAAATTAATCCAATTGCTAAAGATTAGAAACTTTTCAAACACTCTGCTGAATGGATTTTGATGAATTTTTCCCTGTTATTCAAGAATATATCAGAAACGGTTTCAGTATATAATATATTGCTCTACGTTGCTTAATTATAGAGCTGTTGAAAAATATATGTTATTAGTTGAAACCGATTACAAAATATTTAACAAATCTCCAATGAATAGTTTTTTCTCCAATGAATTAGTTGGACTTGTTCTGTAAGTTTGATAATTTAGCTAGAAAATTTAGAATACAGTATGTTGTTCTCTGTTCCTTAATTTTAGAACTATGGTGAAAAGTTCTGTAAATAAGTGAACCCAATTATGAAATAGGGTGACTTTGAGAAATGTTCTAAGGATCGTTGTTCACTGGGATTTACATTATTAGTTCGAGGATGTTAGTACGTAGTTAGGATGAATTTAGTACGTAATATATCGTTCTACGTTGCTTAACTATTTAGCCAAAAGGACAAATTTTATAACCTTTCTAAAACGAAAAATGGACGGGTTTTTATATGACATGCAGAGATATATAGATAAAATTTCAAAAAATATATGTAAATATTTTATGTAAATTTTGCATTCCGAAAAGGAAAAAGTAAATTTTACGCAAATGGAGTCACCGATAAAAGTTAGTACATAAATATAATCATAAGTTTTGGAGGCCGAAGTAATTTTCAAACTATTTGCACAAAAAAAAAAAAAAAAACGTATTTATTTAGAAAATGCATTTTACGTTATATTTCTATAAACCAATTGTAAATTTTCCAGTTCTTTTTTAAGAAAATCCTAAAGTATATCTTATATCTTTCCGAATCTTAATTTGAGGAGATACATCCCTGTTGGGCGGATCTGGGCTCCTATAACGTTACCACCGAGAAACTACCCAAACGTACACTGATGGGACGTATTGGGGGGAATTTAACGGTAAAAACTGTGCATACAAGATAAATATGAGAAAGCAAACATGAGAAGAGAGGGAGGGACGCAACACCCAATAAACCCAGAGTAAAATAAGCTAGCTAATTCCTAATTACTCAACCTGTAGACTTCATAGTATTAACCTACAAAAACATAATTAATAATATAACCTACTGTGATCGTGAAATTTGGTCCTGGCTAACCTCTGAGATAATATATAGTTACAATTATCCCAAAAGGAGGCGGGAAACATGTTCCTCAAAACCTACCCCAGTGGCGTTGTGATTTTTTTTAAATAGATGTAGCTTTTAGACCACCACATGAAATGGATTACACATATAAAATTTAGTCATTAATAATTATTAAGAGATTCGTATTTGACCTGAAATAAAAAATCTAATATTAAAATAATTAACACGAACTCATAGTTGAAAAATAACATAATGAAATTTAACAACTAACAAAAATTTATTTACACTGACATTTACAGTTAAGAAAGATGTGTCACATAACACGCTTGCTCTAAGGAACAATCGAACTAGTCATTTTATGCTCACATTCCCTAATAGTCCAGGCAATAGGGAATTCTACCTAGCAATATTAATGGTAGTACTGGAAATCGGCTTTCTAGATGTTTTTTGGTTCGCTGAATCCGAATTTGTAACTTCCCACCAAAAGTTCCTCCGGCAACCTACCCAAATTTTGGTATAAAGCCCCCAAAAAAGGTTTTTATTAAAAAAAGAAATCTATTTTTTTATTGTTTTGAGAAAAAGTATCTAGAAATTCAGAATGTAGACAAAATTTCCAACAAATTAGATATATGACATTATGACTTATGATGAAGGGGAAGGGGGGATCTGCTTCGGAACATGCGAGCGGTGCTGCGTAAACTAAGTTGCGCAATTCCACTTAACCACTCACACGTTTATATTCGCCCTCCCAACTCCCCTCCGAACTTTCTCTATAAGGTTTACTTTAAGATTTTTGGGTCGCTGAATTCGAATTTTTAACTTCCCCCCAAAATCTCCCCTCGAAAACCCCCAAAATAGTTGTTATTAACTTAATTTTTTTATTATTTTAGGTGAAAAGCATCACGAAATTCAGAAACTAGACAAAATTTGCAACAAATAGGATATATGACATTATGAATTACGATGAACGGAGAGGGTGAGTGTTGCCTCGGAACATGCACTGCAGCGCTACGTGCACTAAATGATGAAGTCCATGCAATGCGGGATTTTATGTGGCAAAATTAATACTAGTTCTGGATTTCGACTCGCTTTATGTTTTTTGGGTCGCTGAATCCGAATTTGTAACTTCGCACCAAAATTTCACCCGGCAACCCCCCAAAAAATTGATTTTTTGAAAAAAATTGGTTTTTGAGAAAAGCGCGCGGGGAATGTTCCGAGGCAGCCCCCTCTCTCCCCGTTTATCCTACGTCATGTCATATATCCTATTTATTGAAAATTTTGTCTAGTTTCTGAATTTCGTAATGCTTTTCCCCTAAAACAATAAGAAATTTAAGTTAAAAACAACTATTTGGGGGGTTCGGGGTGGGGGGAAATTTTGGGGGTAAGTTAAAAATTCGGATTCAGCGACCCAAAAAACTTAAAGTAAACCTTATAGAGAAAGTTCGGAGGGAAGATGGGTGGGCTAATGTAAACGTGTGAGTGGTTAAGTGGAATTGCTCAACTTAGTCCACGCAGCACTGCGGCGCATGTTCCGAGGCAGATCCCCCATTCCCCTTCATCCTGAGTCATAATGTCATATATCTAATTTATTGCAAATTTTATCTACTTTCTGAATTTCTAGGTACTTTTTCCCCTAAAACAATAATAATTTTTTTTTAAATAAAACCCTTTTTTGGAGGGCTTTTTACCAAAATTTGGGGGCGTTGCCGGGGGAAATTTTGGTGGGAAGTTACAAATTCGGATTCAGCGACCCAAAAAACATCTAGAAAGCCGATTTCCAGTACTACCATTAATTTTGCTAGGTAGAGTCCCTATACGGTCTCTATTGCCTGGACTATAAATTATTTCTTATAATATTACTAAGACACATGGGTACCCAATTGGAGAATACAAGCCCTAATTAAAATTACATAAATACACTTAAAAAAACGCTTACAATGAACAAAAATAGATATGAAATGACACTACTTTCTTTATTCTTTGAGTAGTAAAGAACACTCCCTGTGGGTTTCGGTAGGAATACACGATCTTAAAAAGTCCCAACTGATAACGTTCCACATACACTAACTATGGTAGATGCCATCAACCTCAGCTCTTCAATCGAGCTGTCAGATGCGTTTACACTAATACAACTAGTGAAACAATGATCAATAAACCTCTGCCTTTTGGCCGAGGCTGAAGACAGTTAACAACTCTGACTAAAATTCTTGAGAAGCATCACTTCTCATCACCAGGAGTACTTCTAGAGCCCCTTAAAAAACTATCTCATCCAAGGAGCATGTTTTTGAATAATGATAACTTACTATAACCTTACTTCATTCTCTTGGGTAAAAACTCTCTTCTGGACAATAGGGAATGGGGCTTGGACGCCCTCCGTTCAATCAGCAAAGGCTTGCACGCCCTCTGTTCAATCAGCAAACAGCATATCCGACCCCCTTTAAAACAAACACTCTTCAAAGCGTCTCATTCGGTATCTTGGGGCCATGCGGTTCCACAGAGCACCGCCATCCTGAGGGTCTCTGAAAAAATGAATACGTGGCTAGCTGTATATATGTGGTCCCTTTTTATGAGCAATCGTAAATTTACTAATAAATTTATTCTAGACGTTATTGTCAAGACATTGTTAGCTGCTCGTCTCCATGACGTCGACCCAAAGATTCGTCGTAGAGATAAATGCCAACTGTTTTGCCTTCACTCGCAAACAACTTGAATCCATTATATAAATATATGCATAACCATAATCAAATTAATAGTCATACATTTAATACACAAGTTTATAAAATAAAAATAATAGTAATAAAAATAATAATAATTCTTAATTTCACTACATATAAATACAGGTATATTTTATAAGCAAAAAAATGTCTGTAATCTGCAAGACACGTAAGTGGCCAGCAATTCCCCCCCCCCAAAAAAAAAAAAATGCTCTTAAATACACTCTTTTCGCTTGAGAACTGAAATAAAAACAGATATAGCCAGAATTTAGATGATTTTGTGAATAAAACAAAGGCAATTTTAGATAGATAATTGTAAACAAAGTTTTAAAAATATTAAAATAAAGCAAAAAAAAAAAAATAATAACCATGATATTTGACAAAAATTGGCTGCATAAAAGTGAACTATGTAAATTTAACAAAACAGTTTTGCTTTGGTTAATTTTCAATATTAAGAAGATATTTTGCAGTTTTCTGTTTTTATATAACTTTTTTTTTTTGAAAATGCACAAGTGGAAACATTATTCTCATACTTCACATTGTCTTAAGATTATTTACACTTCTTAATATGAATTATATGAGTAGAGTATTTGGACATCTATTTTTGTAAGTTAGACTAAAAGCATTAAAAAAAATCAAAATATTGACTGTTTATTTTTCACTAAAATGTTACTCATGTTTGGATTTTTTGAAGGGAACGGTCAGGCGTCCCGAGAAATACATAAACCAAATTTATAAACAATTTTCAACTGAGCGGGAAGGTGTTAAAAGATGAAAAAAATTAGATAAGAAGCTTGAAACTGTATATATTTTTTCAAATTTCTATTATATGTTAACAAGTTGATTTAAATGACCAATTGTTTGGATGAATTTTGAACTAAAAAAGAAAAAAAAATTGCAAAATACTTGAATCTTTCTTTAAAATTTTTAATAAAAAGATAGGAGCACTTTAAAATGCTACTGAATAGAATCATTTATGATTCTGTCTGATTGTCTGCTAATGTCTGCTAAATGTCTGCTAAATGTCTAATTTTACCATTTAATTTTGATTTCTACTTCATTTTCTTGTTTGCATTGTTATATACACACACACACACATATATATATATATATATATATATGTTAGACGAGTGGTGGACAGGCGTGTCTGTACACATATCATCATAAGTACTAGTATGAAAGTGATTTTATTAAAAATAAATCATTTTGTATGTAAAAATTTAACTTCTTGGATAAACTTGTTTTAAATTTCGAAATATTATGTTGTATCCTGTAGTAGAAAAGTAATTATAACTTTATTGTCCTGAAATGATAAAAATAGAAGTGAGTGCAATAATGGCGAACTTAATACGGAAAACTAATCAATGTTTTATGTACTGAATTTGACAGCCAAGCCGATATTTTCGATCTTTATCTGTATGTGTCACGTACATTTCCTTTATATATAACGATATTTTTTTTCATCACTGTCTATATTATGTTTGAACCAGTATGTGTTTTCTAAAGTACTGTGGTTTATGTATTTTCTTTCGGAAGCTTAACCCTTTATACTGCTAATAAAAATCAAGAAACTGCTACAGATAAACCATTACCTTTCTTAATTCATGAAGATCATTAAAAATTTTATAATAATAATAGTAATAATAATAATAATAATATGAATTTTAGGTACTTTTTTCATTAAAGTGATTTCTTAAATCTGTAGTTATGGCTTGTTCTGTAAATTTTTTACAAGAATAATTAGATTAGTTAACAAACAATACTGTTAGGGGAAACTAGGTACTCTTATAAAAACAATGCACATAAATGTGATTATTTTTGTAAAGAGAAAAGGTTTTTTTGTTGCATTTTTCGCATATAAAATATTTAATAGCGAAAAGAAACTTTATTGTGATGAATCAGAATGTAACCACTTTGAAAGTATTTAGTTTCGACTCTTTTACTATGCTTTTACTATGCTTCCTAAAAGTGACGAACGAAGTCTTTTGAATAAAAAGTAAAATCTCTTTTACCAATAGACGTATTAAATAAATTTTATATTAACTTTTATTTAGTTGTAGTTATAAGTACCATTGTAACATAAAAGTTTAACACAAAATTGAATTATTTTGCAGTTCTGTATTTTTAACGTCATACATTATGTAAAATATGCTTATCAGAGTAAGTATTATCTATTCTACTTTTAAAAATACCTTTTAATTTGAAAAAAAATATATGCATCAACAATATGTTAGGGTGAAGATGGTCAATCATTAAAAACAATAACAATAAGCATAAAACTATTTCTAGAAATTAATATAAAGTTGGAATTTTACATATCTCAAACTAGAAGTGGATATCAATAAATATTATTTTCAATAAATATGTTTGTATGCATGAATAGCACTTGATTGCATCATGATTGTTATGCTACACTTAAAAAAAAATCTGTAAAGTTACTAAAGTTTTTCTAAGGAACTCGGATTCCTAGAGCTTTTTATGTAATGGCAACAACAAAAATCAATGTAACAGTTACACTTTCGTACCGAAAATCAAAAAATCTGTAAGGTTGCTAAGAATTTTTTAGGAAACTGTGATGCCTAGAACTTTTCATGTAACTCCAACCAGGTTTACAGATAAAATTTTAGTAAGATTACTGAAATTTAAGCAGACCCATTTGTAAAGCTACAGCTACCCGTAGCTTTACAATAAACTAGTTTTGTAGATTTACAGCTTTTTTTTGTAAAGTTACAGATGAAAGTTTATTAAGCATGTAACTTTACACATGCAGATTTACAGATTTTTTTACAGTATACAGAGGCCTTGCCGAGGTTGGTATTTAATTATTCTTCTGTATAGTTAGATATTTGGAATAAATTACTAGTATAACTAAAATTTAGAATTCTTAAAAAGATAAAAGCTATTATTATGTAAGGGAATACTGGTAAACTATTAAAGCTAAATATAAAATGAAACGAAATATTAAATGAAACGCAGTGGTGTATTTGATGCAAACCGGCCAAAATTATTGTTCATGTGTTTTACAGTTAAAATGTTAGCTGTCGACATACTATTAGTAAGTACACTTATATAATGTTATATACGCATAAAAGTATGCATTTACTTAAAGAAAATAATTATAAAATTCAATGTTTACTTCAATTTTTACTGATTATAAGAAGAAAGTAATATCGGATTGAGCTGTTTTGCTTACAAGTAGTGTTTAATTAAATGTGGTTAATTATACAATATTTAAACTTTTAATTAATTTAAAATAATGTGTTAATATATACAGTATTTAGCAAAGTTGATCCTCTATAGTTCAGTGGTTTTATAGATATTCTGGTTTTTGAGTGTTATTAATAGATTACAAAACACTTTATATTTGAAAATAGCAAATGTTGTTCGGAAGATTTTTTTTTAATTGACCTCCGGAACTGTAAGCAATACAGCTACACTTCAAAAGTTATCCGGCAAACTCCGGCACACCTTTTAAAAGCTATATATTTAAATCCACAGACCTGAATTAGAGGTAAAAAAAGGCTTAAAAAGAATACATTTTTAATTTTTAATTTTTTCATTACATTAAAGATAAGGCTTTTGATTGAAGAATTCTTGAAGCCACAAAAATATAAATTTAAACATAATGACACATAATAATAAAGTTGAAACGTTGCAATAAATCACCTCTCCTGGTAAAGAAAGCTCCACTTCAACTGAGTTTACATTGCAAAAACAAATTGTTGATTTTACAGTATAATGCTAGCAGCTGGGGCGCCAGCTTATAACCGTAAAATAAGCAGTAATATACCATCGTATAAATGCATTAAACCGTATATTACTGCTTAAAGGCATATTGATTGATAATTTTACTGTTTATTAACTTAACAGTATAATATACGGGCCCCAACTGCCTGTATTATACTGTCAAATCAATATATATTGCAGTGTAACAGCCGCCGAATACAACTCATGCTCCTTATATAGACATAAAAAGATGCACCAGTTAGTCAGCTATTATAAAATATTTGTTTATTCAGTTGATGAGCAAATTTTAATTTTTGCATTTCTGCGACGAATACTCCACTCTGCGGTACCAGAAAATGTGTATAACACAAGCTCTTAAAGTTTATATATATATATATATATATATATATTTAAAAACAGTTTTCCATTTTGCACTCAAGACGTTGGAATAATATTTATTAATGAACGGAAACTAGAAATGTAAATTACGGAATGTAGGAAAAAGTTACCGCCAATTCTTCAAAATATTTCTTGGTCAGGAAACGTTCCAGTATGTCATTAGACATTGCATTCTAGAAGACAATATACCTAAACTAAATTTAAATGTCATTCTCTTCCAAATAAAAGCGTTCCTTTGGTAACTTGTTCGTTGAAATCATTCTTCGGTGTCGCTCAAATATCAGTTTATCATTGGTGGGTCATATAATTCATAACTTTTAACCAATTACACGAAGGGAAATCGCTACGTTTCAAATGCCAGGAAGTATGAGATTAGGAATTAAAATTTGTGTATTGTCCGGCTTATTAATAAAATTTTGACATATAACAAATACAATTTAGTTTTCTGTAAAATCAATTTTCTTTTTAGCAAAAAAAAAATCCTTTCACTAAGGTCTTTTCTTTTGTCTTCAAATATTCATAGTCCACTTTTGGACGCATATCAAAACCGAGTTGCTATTTTGAGAAATCTATAACAAAGATGACGCCGACAGGCTTTTTTTGCTCTTAACTCGCTTCTAAATATCAAAGCATTAAAGTTTTAACATCATCAAATAGTAAAAAAAAGTATGCTTTAAAAGGAAATTTGTTTCAAAACTGGAAAAAAATTTTGTGACTTATGATTTTTTAAATGATTACCCAGTATGTTTTTTTTTTTTTTTTTTTTTTTTTTTTTTAACTTATTACAGCAATGAGTATTTGACTGTGAAGTAAAGTTGCGACTGTAAATGACCAAATAATCATGGCACATTTGCACGGGCATTTAAAAACTGTGAGCGAAAGACAAATTTTCATTTTATGCTTAATGTAAAAGTAATATCAAATTAAGCTAAACTGGTTAAAAATTACATTAAATCAGAATCTGCTTAGAATTGTATTTAAATTTAAATTTATTTTATTTTATTAATTATGTAGTTGTTATATAAGTTCTAATTGTAAATATAAGTATACGAACTAAAATTAGTGCCTGTTAAATGATTTAAATGAAAAACAACATATCATACAAATAAATGAAAGAAAGATATTTCTAAGGATTTTTGTAAGTAGTGATTTTTAAAATTATATATACACTTAAAATAATAAATAAAATATACAGTTTTATTTAGACAAATATAAAAATTTTACTGACGAATGGAGGATTTGGTCGAAAAGTATTTAACATTTTATTAAATTTTAATAATTTTCTGATGGTAGGGTAGACCGGGGCTAGTTGGCCGTAGGGGCATGTTGGCACAGTCGCAATATTTTTTAAACTTTGCGTTAGATGGCACTGTCAGTCCAGCCAAGTATGCGTTGCTTCGATTTTCTCCTGAAACATCAGCACCATTGAAGTCGAAGCGTCCGTTAAAGAATTATTGTGAATTTTCAAAATTTTGAAAAGGTGAATAAATTTCCTCTCTTATAAATAATCGTTTTTTATTTGTTTGTAGATTACATTTTAGAATTTGATATAATAATAATATACAAAAATAATTATTCCTAGTTATTGTAGGGCATGTTTTTTTTTTATTAAATTACTTTCAGAACAAATCCTTACAGTCATGAAAAAAAAATGGTGATACGGGATTAGTTGGCCCATTTGGCACGGGGCAGGTTCGCCCAGCGGGCCAATATGCCCCGCAGGAATTTGATTCTGGGGTATTGGAATTTTCATAGTTTTAATGAGTTATTTTAATAAACATTTATTATTATTTTAATTAATTTATTATTAATTAATACTGAGGAATTATTTTATTAATTGAATTCCTGGTTCTTCCAGGCAATCTTTTTAAAAAATGAAGTTATAATGTTGTTTACCTCCTCCGCAAATTAAATCAGCCGCTGTACAAAAACAGTTATAACTTTATAATTATAGAAATACCCCTGTTGGCTTGGCAACCAGGTGCAGGTAGATTTCGAAGTTAAGTGCTAATTTCACCAAGAATATAACGGATTAAGGGAAATGTGATTTTTTCTTATACAACCCTCCCCCCCCCCACCACACACACACTTTTTTGTTTTTTATTTATTTTTGCTGTAACAGTTCCTCTTATCAAAATCTTGTCAATAAAAAAGCTGTAGATAATATTAAGAGGATTTATGATAAATTTAAGTGAATTTGATATCTTGTGAATTGACGAAGTTACGAATATTTTTCTTCTGAAAACTCTATTTTTTACACTCCTTGAAGCCATTTTTAATTATATCAATGATCTGTCATGCATAATTTTTTGGCCCTTTTACTAGAAGTTTATAAAACTTTAAACTGATTGGATATGTTATCGTGTCCATAGAAAAATAATATATATATATATATATATATATATATATATATATATATATATATATGTATATATATATAGATAGATAGACAGATAGATATAGATAGATAGATAGATAAAGTTTTGAACTGGGGTAGTTTTGGGTCATGATCGGCGTAGATCTTAAAAAGTTTTCCAAAAATTCGAACATATGGGAGATTGCAATATGTAGTATTTCTTACGAAATCTACCTAAAAGTTCGGCCTCCTAGTGCTACATACTACCGCTGAAAGTATCAAATGTAACAATCAAAAGCAACCCGACTCCGATATTTCTCCATTATTAATAAAATCCCCTTGTTCCCCCGTCCAGAGAAGAGTTTGCCACAAATAATGCTTTAATAACATCACATTTTATGAAGTGAAAAACTTTACCTGGTTAGTTATTTGTTGAAACTAAATAATCCTTTATGTGTTCATAATCCCCCGTAAGGCATGGTGACGTCACGTCGACGTCGTTGTGAAGTCACGCTGTGACATTGTGACCGTCCGAGGCTAACGAGAAAGACAGGCTACCGCGGTGGGTCCGATTCTTCTTTTTTTACAGACCGCTGGAGTCACGTGATGCTCGAATGCACCAATGAAGGTGTGCGAAAAGAGCATCACGTGACTCCAGCGGTCTGTAAAAAAAGAAGAATCGGACCCACCGCGGTAGCCTGTCTTTCTCGTTAGCCTCGGTGACCGTCGAGGTGACGTCACGTGACGTCGATGTGAAGTCATTGTGACTAGAATGTGAAGTCGTTATGGCCATTTTAGAGCTCTTTTGTGAGGTCACATTGTGACGACTTTCTGAAGTCACGGTGTGACAAATTTGTGAAGAGTGTGTCATTTGTGACTATTTTGGTATTATCTTTGTGACGAATGTGACAGTGCTTTAAAGTCACATTGAGATCAACTTGTGAAATATGTGTCATTTGTGATGAAATTGTCTTAAACACTGTGATGATTCTGTGACGACAGCGACACTGCTTTGAAGTCACATTGTGACAATTTTGTGAAAATTGTGTGATTTGTGACGATTTTGTCATTAACGTTGTGACGAATATGTGACTCTAGTGGCAATGCTGTGAAGTCGCACTATGACATACTTTTACAGTTGTAAACACGTATGCATGTCACACATAGTCATAATTATGCATGTTGTAAAATCATTTACATCTATAACATTAATATACTTCGGCGATACATCGCAATTAACACTTGGAGGCCGTTATAACAAGGGTATACCAAAAGAGTTTTATTGAATCAAAATGCAATCTCCCGCAGACTTCAATTTTTGTTGCACCTTTCTTTCCTATTGCCATAAATGAGAATATTGAAGACAACTGAATGATCCATCTATCCCATTTTTTTTTTAAATTAGCTATTTGTTAAAAGCATTAAAATTACCAATGGAACAATTTGTTTAAATTTTCATATCTTTATCAAAATAAAATTTGTGTTAAAAATATAATATCTTATAATATATACAGTACTTTTTATATTCTTTAAACTATAGAAAATACTGAATGAAATTAATTTATTTCATTTAATACGCATTACAAACTCGAAGTCACTGCTGAAGTTGAATTTTTTCGATTACACAACATTTATAATAAAAAAATGAAAGATAAAAAGAAATGCCGATATTAAGTAATTAAATTATATATGTTTTATGATATTGATTACCATAAAATATATATATATGATTGTAATTCAAACAAGTTGGGGCAGAAAAAATAGGATACTTCTTTGTTATAGAGGCCCCTATAAATTTGATTATGCAAAAATTGCAGTAACGGCATTGCTAAGGTCAATGTGAAATTTATGCGTGCGTTATATACATATACACTCGAAACTCTCATTATGTGCCATATAGTCATTATATACGTATTGTTTACGTCTTTTATGCCACATACATGCATTACAAAATCTCCGAAGTACATTTTAGCAATAACCATTTGAAACTACTCAAATGAAAAATACAACTTTGGTATAGAAAATTAACTGAGTATCACCAGTATCATTATGTTGAGAATTCTAAGAACAATTTCGGCAATGATCGTTATGTTGGAAGATAGCAGCAATAAATAAAATCGTAATTTTAAGCTCACTGTAAAAGTAAGTAAAACATTTGGGTATGTATAGAACGGTGATTCAAAGGGTTAATTTGTTTTAAACCAGGATTTGCTTGAAGTAAAATACATATATAAAACAACTTTTTGATTATTAAAAAATAACTTTAATAATTGATTGCCAAAATTACATTTTTTATTTATGAAACTATGTATTATAAAAATAATATCTCTTACTATCTATGATTTTTTAAAACAATAATACCTTATTGTTTATAAAACACACCACCGCAGCTACTCTATTTTGCGTCTAATGTGAAAGTTTTTATGTTCTGCCAAAGATCTATCTGGCTGGATATATGTTGCCATGACCACTATAACTCTGATATTATCATAAATAGTACAAAGAGATTAGAATCTACTACGAAATTTTTAGAATAAAGTCTGGTGAAAGTTTTATAAATACAGTAGAATGCCGATTATCGGAACTCCAATTAACTGAACTTCCAATTATCCGAACAGCGTATTTCTCTCGAAGAATTCTTTTTAACCGAATTTCCAATTATCCAAATATTTCTCTCTCTAAAAAAGAAAAAAAAAACAACACCTAACTTCCAATTTATTTTTTGCTTAAATTATAATCTCTGAAGTTTAGAAAATGACAAAAAGAGAAAAAAAATTAAATAATAAAAAAGTAAACTAAAAACAAGAAAAAACAAACAATTTTTAAGCACTCCAGTACTAACTGGTGCTGTCAGTCCTAAACCTAGATAAAATGTGAAGGTTTTAGAATAATCAGGATCATCCCTTAAACTGTCTCCCATTTATCCGAACTTTTGCTTACTTGAACTAGGGTCGGTCCCGACTTGTTCGGATAATGGGCGCTATACTGTATATATGGTATTAGAAATACAAACAATCATATTTATTTTTATATGACACAATAAAACAAAATAATGAACACAGTATCAAATGGTTAACTACTTTTTAATGTAAATAAAGTATAAAAATTGAGACCATAAACACAAAATAGAGCCACACATAGGTTCATTATTATTAGTAATATTTTATTTACAAGATTATGGTAATTAGAAATAAGAAATCCATTTTAATCATGCTGTTCTTAAAGAGTGTATAATATCGATACTTTGAAATTTATCTCGATAAAATTATTCAGGAAATAAAATGGTAAAATTATCGAGAAAAAAAAAGTAAATAATAAAAGATGTTTATTACATTTTAGATTCATACCGTTCAAGTATTTGCGTTATTTTTAAAGTAAAATCATATATAAACTCTTACCGATTGCGTAACTTCTATATTTTCATTTGCCAACAGACTTCCAGTTCACTTTGAAAAGATTTCAATAAGAATGTTTAACAACTGAAAAGCTTTCACCCGCTATGCCTATTTCTTTATAGATTTTAAAACATTTCTCAGGTTGAATAATACATTAAATAATCATTTTTTTTCTTAACATTACATATCTACGATCTCTTTTAATAGTATACGTTTTCGTTGTGTCTTATTTTTTATAAATTCCTCTTCTGAGCAGATGCAATTTTTTTAAATAAAAAAAATGCAATGCAAATTGTTTAAGACCATCACTTAATACAAAATTTAAAAAATTATGTTTGCCAATAATTTTATTCTGTAAAAAGCCTTTTTTATTAAATAATTTAATTATCTTTAAATGTTTATTAATTTGATTAATGATGGATTATAATACTTGTCCATATACTTCCATATTTATGACATCATGTGGTTTTAACCAAATATTTAAATAAGAAAATAACCAGATTAAAATACAATTTAAATCACTAATTTTAATAATCTGATCAAAGCTGTTGAAAAGGAAATTATATATTTTAACAAAATAAAAAATAAATGTAATGAAATATTTGTGTTCTATAACATGTTTATTAGAACTAAAATCATTGTAATAAAAAAAAAAAAGCAAACAGGGAAAATAATATTTTAGATATTTCAACAAAATAAAAAATAAATGTAATGAGATATTTATGTTCTACAGCATGTTTAGGAGAAGCTAACTAAAATAGTTGTAATTAAAAAAAAGAAAACAGGGAAAATAATATTTTTACATACCTAATTTCATTGACGTTGTACGTGATACTTTGATTTTGGGGAACCAATTAAATCCGATAATAAGTACGATAGCAATGACTTGAATCATCTTCAACAAGTCAAAGCTACCGTAATTTTCTCGGGTTTATATTTTGTTAGCTGAAATAATTTGGATCCTGAGAACGTTCTTGTTTCAGTTTTTAAATACGTGGCAACACGTCTATGCTGTCCAGTGTCCACAGAACTTCCCGCGTTTATTCTAAAAAGCTTCACTGTTACTTTTATCCGTTATTCTGCGGTCTAGTCGCAATAGCTGAAATGGTGCAGACGATTTTTTAGTTTCGAAGTTCGAAGCAGATGTTTTTCGGTTTAATTTGTTTTTGTATACAACAGATTCGGAGGGAAATTAAATGCGTAATAATTTTATCAAATTGTCTCTAATTCAATTTCATGTTTGAAAATGTTTTATTGTATTTCACCTTTTAGTTTTATCAGTTTTATTGAATTGTAAAGTTTCATTTGTGTAAATTATAATAATAATATTATCCATAATTAAAGTTTACTAGATAAAACATTGCTTAACTTTTCAAAATGTGTGCAAATTAATTTAATGGTAATAATGAAGACCCCTCTTTTTTTTAAAGTAAAATTTGTATCACAGGTAATATATACAAAATATCTTCTTAAAAAATACAACAAGATTATCGAGAAGAGATGAGTTTTTCTTTGTCAATTTGTCATTCTCTTAATATTAATTTTCTGTAGAATAAAACATCTTGTAAAATGATTTTTCAAGATATATTTTGAAAACAAAAAATTAAATGTGAATAAATAATTATGTCATGGGCTTTGCATAAATTTTGTACATTTATTTTATATTCGGAAAATGTCAATTTTATTTTAAACGTCTGAAAGAAGTAGAATTAAAAAAAAAATAGTTACTTAAAATAGTGAAAAATTAAGAGAAAAAAATATGACTTGAATGCAAATTATAAAGCAAGAGATGCATATATGACTAAACTTTGAAGACGCTTTCTGCGTGTTCATTAAAAGCTGCAGACTTAACTGTAATAGAAAGTTTTTAGTTTGAAACCACAGAAATGTTTCGATTAAAATTTGAGAAACTTCTAGTATAACAGATGATCATTTACAAAAATTTTTATAAAATATAAGTAGAGGTATGTCTACCTAAAACATTTTTTTAATAATATGAAATTCGCATAATTTGGAAATCTTTTTGTGTCGCTGATGAATTAATTACATTTTATGTTATATGAAAATAAAAAGTTTTGGTTAGAGGCACAGAGGCAACTTCGACCACGGTTTAAAAAATTTTTAAATCCGGCAGAAAAAATATTTTTTTACAGTAAATAACATGTTTCTAATAATTTTTGCAATTTTTTAAAGTTTTCTAAGAAGTTCACATCTCAGTCACAGTGTGACATCACTGATGGTGGCATTTTGGTCACAGATGTGACGTGACGACAGTGACTTACAGTCACGTCACAACGACGTCACTGTGACCATGCATGCTATGAGGGCCATAATAAGGGCAGTTTCAGGAAACAATTTTTTAATTATCAAAAAATATCTTTTCCTATAAGAGACATGGTCTCTCTTGTACGGGCAGAATACTACTACACTTCCTGAACCGTTAATA
The DNA here is from genome assembly GCA_963932465.1 of Maratus speciosus. Taxonomy (NCBI): domain Eukaryota; kingdom Metazoa; phylum Arthropoda; class Arachnida; order Araneae; family Salticidae; genus Maratus; species Maratus speciosus. The sequence continues at coordinate 127,173,290 of OZ010800.1, forward strand.
AAGATTAACATTTCAAAAAAAAAAAAAAAAAGATTTCATCCAACATAATTATATCGAGCACATTGCTATATCCTAACATATTAGATTATCTAAATCTCATTATGCCCATAATAATTCATGAATGTAATCAATTATATATGTGACCTGTGGCAACAGTCTGTAAGAGATGACGGCAGCGCCACGAGTCGGCGTAGAAGAATGCCCTTTTAGAACATTCGACAGACGCAGGAAAAGAAGGTAAACGAGTGGTTGCAAAACACCGAGCTCTCAACGACGTTTAGACGCATTAAGACGAATGAGTGTTTAATTTCATTAATGTTCTACTTAATTGTAATTGTATATAGTGTAAATAGTTCATTTAATATATTTAATTCTTAAAGTTAGCAAGTGTTATTATTCGAGTATGAGTCTCTTTTTCTCCGTCACATGAGGACTTGAGCCGGGATGGATCGGATTATTTTTTTTCTTCAATTCTCTACCCTAGACAAGTCAAGTATCATTTTTATATCGACGCCAAAATTCTTCCAGAAAGTAAGCCGGAGCTGTAAATTTATAAAGATCATGTCGTGTGTGAAGAATACAATTTTTTTTCTACAGCCTTGGCAACTGGCCAACTCTTCAGTTGTTTTGAAATAACTGCAATAATATATTATTCCAAACTGGAAATCGATTCATCTTTTTTCAAAGACAGAAATTAGTGGGTGAGTACTGTTTACTGTTTTTGTGTTTTCTTTTCATCATGATTTTAAATGACATTCCAGTCATCGCTTTTGCATTGAAAAACGAAAAGACGAATCGGATAAAATTATTCCATCAACTTTTGTTTTCATCTGAAGGCGATCGTTTAAATCGATCGCGAATAAGAACATTTACGGGATTTCCATTCTGTGAAACCGATGATGAATTTACGAGTAAAGTAGAGGAAACCGCTAAAAATTTTTCTTTACTTGAACTTATAACTATTGCCACTATTATACGCATCGAAATAGATGGCACAGAAACTGAGTTATCTAAACGCATAATTTCACTTTTAACACAATTTGGAATCCCTCCTAAAACATATTGAAACTAATGTTGATACAGATGGCGAATCGGAAGAAATTTTCAACAATTCGCCAGTGCCAAACGATAAGTCGAATATTAAAATTTCTGAATTTACCAGTAAATGTGCTATTAATGCTTCAAACATTGCTCAGGATTCTATGTTTATGCCGTCAGTAAATTTTCGCGATGTTGAATCGCTGGTACCTACATTCAATGGAGAGAAGTATGAAAATGTTCGTTTATGGTTGCAAAAATTCGAATCCTTTTCTTCCTCTTTTAATTTAGGCGAAATGCAAAAATTCATTTTTGCGCAAAGAGCGCTCGGAGGCATTGCTTCTTTATTCGCTAAGAGCGAAAGCAACATTCGTTCTTTTCCTGAATTGAAACATGCCTTAGCTACCGAATTTGGTTCGCAGATTAATTCGGCTGAAATACACGAAATGCTTAGTCATCGGCATATTAGACAAAAGGAATCTTTTTTTGAGTATTTCTTAATTATGAAAGAAATGGCTGGACGGGCCAATATTGATGATCAGTCACTTATACGTTACATAATCAATGGCATTCCTGATTCTCCTCAAAATAAGTCCATACTTTACGATTGTTCTGATTTGCATGAATTTAAACGAAAATTGAATATTTACGAAGAGATTACACACCACTCAAAAAGTGATTCTGGTAGAAATATAAATCATTGTCAAAATATGAACTCGAAACAGAACTTTGATAAATTTGTTCACGAGAATGTTCCTAAATTTAAACCAAAACATCGGATGCTGAAAAGCCAGCATTTCATTCTAATAATTCAAGAAATCAAAACACTAAAATCTGTTTTAATTGTGGGGAAAAAGACCACATTTCTAAGTATTGTTCGCACAAGAACAAGGGATTTAGATGTTTTAGCTGTAATCCTTTTGGGCATAAAGCCTCTGATAATAAGTGTTCTACTGAGGCACGTAACCCTGAAATACAAGTGAATAATGTGGATTCCGAGAAAAATTCTCGACAAGAAATGCATAAATTAGTTAAAATTTCGGGTGTCGAAATTGATGCTCTTATCGATACAGGTAGTAATCTTACTTTGCTTCGTGAAGATAAATATTCACAGATGAATTTGCCTACGTTAACACCGGTCGGTTTAACATTAACTAGTTTTGGTAGTGGTAGTACCACACCACTTGGCTCGATTCAGGGTGATATAAATATAGATGATAACATTTTTTCAACAAATATTTATATAATTAGTAAACATCATATGAATGTTCCTCTTATTATTGGTACTGATATAATTACGCAAGGTACTTTGCTTTATAATAAAAATGGTATTTCCCTTAGTAAACCAACATCTGATGATAATTTGTTTGTATACTTAGTTAATTCCATTGAAGATCCTGTCAAAATAGTAAGTTCTACTAAAACTGATAAATCTTTTGAAAAGACTGAAGATCTTATCAATTGTCATAAAGTTCCCTTAGAAAAAGAAAGGAAAAATGATAATTTGACATGCTCTGTAGATGTTTTACATTCCAAAAAAGTAGAAAAGAAATCCTCAAAAAAGCCAAAAGATATAAAAAGCAGTAGCAAAGATGACTTGCTTAAACAATCATCCCAAAAACATTTAGTACCATCAAAAGATAAAAATATGAAGCCTAATAAAATTAAAAATGTTAAAAAGTTAGTGTCTCATAAAGAAAATATCAAAAGTCCTATACATGAAAATGTTAGAAAATTGATTTTTAGTCCTGATCTTTCTTCTCCTAGCATTCTGAAGAAAACCCAGCCTAATTTTCAAACAACTAAAGAAATAGGCGTTGATACCCTTTTAAATAAAGTTATAGGTGATGATAATTTAGACAACAGCTTAACAGATGTGTTAGAAGCTCCAAAATGTGAATCAAAAAAGGTTTCTTTTGCTCCTACTGATACTGTTTGTAATTTCAGAAGAATGTCGGTATCAAGGAACTTTTCTTCTTCTTTTCTTCCTTTCCGTTATTGTACATATTGTGTCGTCGTGGTGCTTCAAGAATATGAGAAAAAAAATTCAAGAATTCGTCTTTCTACAAAATATTTTCTTTTGTGTGTTTCTTCTTTTTTTCATCACCTGTGTTTACATCAAGAATAATTTTAACAAAAAGTTAAAATTTTGTTTGTGAAATATGTGATTGTGAAATATTGTGATTCAACTATACCCGAGATGTCATTTTTTTTTGTTTTCTTCAATGCTGCTGCTGAAAAGTGTGTTCCGTAAAGTATTGTGTTTTTTTTTCTGTGAACTACAAAGACATTTTTTTTTTACTTTTTTGTGCTTTGCATAAAGAACATTAGAACTGTGGACAGCTCCATTTTTTTTTTTTTGTTATATGAACATTCTGTGACTTTAGTTGATTACAGAATCTAATTTTTTTTTCTGCATGAAGTTTCAATTTCTTTTTTAAAAAGGAAGACGACGATTAGAAGATGCCGATCTGTGTTTTTTTTTTCTTTCTGTTTTTCAGACGTACCACTTTAAGACGTATATAGGTGGGTATATATTTTTTTTTTATTTAAGACGAGTATATATTTTTTTATTTAAGACGAGTACGAAGTAAAGACGAGTACCATTTAAGACGTGTACGATTTAAGACGAGTGCCATTTAAGACGGGTACGATTTAAGACGATTTCCATTTAAGACGAGATGGAAGACGAAATGCCAACCGGCATTGACGACGATTTTCATTTTTTCTCTCTATATTTTTTTTCTGTTTTATTCTGTGTAATTTGTTTTTAAAGATATGGTATTTTTTTTTAAGTTTGTGTTTAAGTATATGGTGCGCACGAGGTCGTGCGTATCAGGATGGACGAGTGTGACCTGTGGCAACAGTCTGTAAGAGATGACGGCAGCGCCACGAGTCGGCGTAGAAGAATACCCTTTTAGAACATTCGACAGACGCGGGAAAAGAAGGTAAAAGAGTGGTTGCAAAACCCCGAGCTCTCAACGACGTTTAGACGCATTAAGACGAATGAGTGTTTAATTTCATTAATGTTCTACTTAATTGTAATTGAATATAGTGTAAATAGTTCATTTAATATATTTAATTCTTAAAGTTAGCAAGTGTTATTATTCGAGTATGAGTCTCCTTTTCCCCGTCACATATATATATTTCATGATAAACAAACTGGTTTTTTTTTTATACTTCATTAGGAATTAAAGTTTTATATAAACGAAAATTATTATTATTTCAAAGAATATATTACCAAAGCATCATGAATACCAAGAATCAAAGCATACCAAGAATATATTACCTGGCATTACTAAAGCATCATGAAGCAATATTACATTTTACTGACAGAAATTAGAAGGGAATGATGCGTTAGAAAAACTTAATAAACGAAAGAAAAGACTTATTGCACTTAACAGATGTACTGAGGCCGTGATACAATTTATTTACCATCTTGGTGTTGATAATAAATCACCTAATTAAGGATGAATGAGTTCTTTAATTACTGTACTCTAAGATTTGCGGTGTTTTAACACCTAGCATGCCTTTTCTAAAATTTATTATTTTTTATGAGAAAAGAGAGGCAATTTTTAAAGCAATTTTTAGTCGAAGTTAATAGTTTGAATAACTCACAGATTTAATATTTAAAATTTTTATTTTAATTTAGGAGGCTATATTGTGTTTTCGTTCGCAAGAAATAAAAATTAAGATTTGGTAAAATTTTGGCCATTTGTTAAACACATACACTATCAAAACATTAAAACGTGTCTTGGGGCACCTTACTCCGCAATCGGGGCATGTTAGCCCATGCGACTTGGTGTCAATTTGAGCTTCTAAACTAATACTTATAGTTAATACTTTCAAGTTTTACTATTGTGACTTCTTCCTGAATATACACTGATAGTGGTAACATAAAAAGAAATTTAGAATACTGAATTGTAATTTTTTTTAAATTATTAGAAGAAAAAGTGGGTCAACTAGCCCCGGTCTAGCCTATCTTTTTTAAGCCATACCTTTTAAACCAGACATTTAACATGTTTTATATTGGTGTATGTATATTTGAAATTGTTTCGTAAATATTTGTTTTACAAACATTTATGTGGTTGTTGTGACATATTCTTTGTTACATATCGTATTTTTTTTCTTCAAAATTAATCTAAACAAAACTTTTTTGCTTTTAAAAGATGTTGTCTCTCTCCCCCCCCCCCCCCCCCTCGTTAAACAGAAATATGTAATTTTAATTTGATTCTTAAAAAACATACGGATTTTTATCTATTTTTTCCCTTTCTGTAAGGTCTTTAATTCAATACTTTTAAATATTCAATCTTATGGTTTCATTTTATCAGTTGCTCTCCTGTTATCAAAATTCTATTCCCACGAAATCATTTCTGGCTGTTAACGCTTTTTGCCTAAAAGAAATAAAGTGTAAACAACAACAACAAAATAAAAATGCAGCTGTTGGTAAAATTACAACCCTTCTTTCATCGCCTTTCGCCTACACTTTTAATAAATCATTATTTAATTACTCATAAAATTTAACCGTTGAGGAAATACAACAAAAAGTAATCTTGATTTTATGCGAATGCGATCTTTGAAATTATCCTACGTCCGTTAGCTTCAGTTATATGTAGCAATCATTTAGATTTAATATAAACAAATCCAGTCTTTCTGTCGCCTTCTAAGTGAATATGAAAACATTCTTTTGGCAACCCAGGCATCACGTGTCTGGTAGTGATACCAGATAATTTCTTATAACACTGGTCAACAATTTTACACCAAAAGCAGAAATTAGTTGTTTTTTATGCGGTTTTTTGTGCTGATTTCGAATCTAGTTTTAGATTTACTCCAGCACGTCAAGTTTGAGAGATATTTGCATATTTCAATTTATGTAAATTTAGTAAATTTTATACAATTATTTGCAAATTTAAGGTATAAAGCAATATCAGACAGGTTTTTTTTTTGTTTTATGTTATGATTACTACCTAATTTACTTCACAAAAACGTTGTTTTTCAGATTATACTGACATGTGACTTTGAAATATTGTACCTAATTTGCATATTTTTCATGTTTTTTTAATAATATTTCTTGACGTTCAAATATATCTCACGCGCGAGTACGCTAATATGTTTCTAAACAAGTTTTCTGAGCTGATTTCAAATCTTGTATCTGTTTTCTTCTATCACATCTAGTTTTTGAAAAAAGTGAAATTTTAGTTTTTGGTAAAAAAAAGCTAGAAATAGCTTTTTATGATACTTTGTATGATAAACTGCAACTAGTTAGGATAGATTTTACTACTTATTTTTTTCCAATTATATAAATTTTTGTTTATGTCTCTGATATGAATCTGATCATGTTCCCATTCTTGTCAATGAATTATACACCACTAAATGGTATCTTATATCAAACCTGTGTCAATGCCGTGCAAAAGTAGAAATTCATCTTACTCAAAAACTAGACATGACATACGGAAAAAGAGTGCAGACTTGAAATCAGCATAAAAATCTAGTCTAGAAAAACATTACATCAATTATGTGGCAACTATTTTAAAGTTGATAGTGATGTAAGCATTACACCGTTGAAAATATGCGAATTAGGCTTAATAACTGATAAATAAATGTTAATAATATGCAAATCGTGGCATTTATCTGAAGCAAATAGTCAAGTAGTCATTATCTAGAAAATGATATTAGATGTGACATATATTGTATCTAAAGTTTGCATAAAATAGCACAAAAAAGCTTAAATTTGCAAGAATTTAAATATGCAAAATTCTCAAAACTTGGACCACCTAGAGATAAACGGAAAGCATATTCGGACTCAGCGCCAAAAACCAATCTAGAATCAACTAATTTTAGTTCTAGGACAAAACCACTGTTGTCCAGTGTAATTTATTGCGCCAATGCTTTGTTCGGCTTCGTACAGTCAACAAAAGTTTGTAAATTAACGATATTGTATACCGCCAAGATATCTGATCTTCTAGCGAAACTACGCACTTCATTACTGTCCATGATATGTTAAAGATGTTAAAAAAGGGTGCTTTGGCGTCCCGTCTGCCATCGGTTGCTCTTTCCCATTTCTCTTTATGAACCACCGATTCAAGTCTCTAAAATGTTTTAAATAATATTTCAAGCTCCAGTAAATATAGTTGGAGTTCTTTTTTTTCATATTGTGCACGCTTAAAGAACCCGAGGCTGATACCATATATTTAAAAATCTTGTGTAAATTTAATATTTCGATTTTTTATCAAATTGTCGAAACATACTGCTAACAAAATAAAATTACCAATCATAATAAAAATTTTATATAAATCAGAAAGTCTAAATTAAAAAAAAATATCGTAGAAAAAACAGTGAAGCAAAAGTGTAGTTTTTTGTGTAAAAGTTCTATCTAAATAGAATACAAATTACTAAAAAAATTGTCATTACCAGGAGTTGAAATTGTGATTATCTGCAAGAATAATTAAACAATATAAATGTAATTTTTTATTTCTAAAATTGAAACTTAACATTTGCTTTCATCTGAAGGATTTTGAGTCACGATTTAAAACAAAATAATTTATTTTTATTAATAAAGTATTCTAGTTAGTTATTCTATTTTTTAATACATGATATACAAAATATAAAAGAATGTGCGTTTGAAATTTTTACTAAAAATTGTATTTATTTTGGCCTAATAAGATAAATGTAAACATGTACAAATCTGGAAAAAATATTTTACTTACATTCAAGTCATTAATATTTATGCTTAAAAATTTGATTGTTATCTTAAACTTATCAGTTCAATAGAAACAGATACTAATGATCATTTTGGATATTACCATTAATTATAGGCATTTAAAACTAATTTATTTTAAAATGAAAAATACATTTTTCACTTAACATTGATGGAATCATGATATATTTTTTATTCATAATTTGATAATTTTTATTTATCAAATTAATTCCTTTAATATTCCTTATTAATCCTATTGATTTTTTTGTTTGTTATTCGATCATATATTTAACAATTACAGGATAGCTTGACACATAACAAGAAATGCCACATTTCTGTTTCTATAATTAAAAAATACAAGTAAGAAAGAAAATTTCATTTAACCCTTAACCGTAAACGTAAAAATCCCGTGCACAAACAAAAACGTGCCATCTGAGAGGCAGCTAAATAATAAAAAAAAAATCCTATAAAGTTTAAAAACAGAAAATAATTCTTAATAATTTACCAAATATTAAACTTAGACAGATATTCTTTAATAGTAATGCATTAACATGATTAATTTTTTAATATGACAGCATAAAAATAAGTTTTGCATGTCGTAGACAAAAAATATTTAAAAATTATACACTATTGTTCAAAATATTACATTTTCGACATAATAATTAAATAAATGCTATTTTTTATATATATATTTCTGTACAATATGAAATAGAAAAAAAAATTAAGCAGTAAAATTAACAAAACAATTAGTAGTAAATATTGCAGCATGTTCTACATATGTGCATTTTTTATGCATTTTCTGACAATGTTGAGTCACGTTAGTATTCAGAATTTATATATTCATCATCTGAAATACTTTCAACATCACTTATGTATCTTCTTACTTCAAGAAAATATCGCAAAACAGTTTATTCAAAGTCTTTATTCACCATATGCGTAGCTGCTTTGACGACGCTTCCATTTCAATATCGCAGAGCAAAAAATTACATAGAGGACCAATAGCTTAAGGATTAGTTTGCGTGATAAGATTGGGAACGCGTTCATTTTTCTATAAAAGATAAATATATAGACATAACCATCTCACAGATGGTATGTTTCCGATTAAAGGTTAATATATATATTTGCAAATCATTTAAATGTACAGTACAAAGACAGAAAGTATCCCACAGAAGATATTGAATGGTATACTATCTAATAAAAATTTCTAGCATGGTTTGACATTCTATTCAAAAACATGACTATAAATTTTTGAAATGAGTTAGTTTGAAGCACAAGGCTAAAAGATGACAGTGATTAAAGTAAAACGTTCTGATTTTCCGAAGTTATTTGTACACCCGATGTAACCAATTGCATTTTAATTGAATTTATTTTCCACGGAGAAAAAAAAAAAGATTCTAAAGTCGATGTAGACGGATACTTTTAAAGCGAAATTTAATTTTTATTTTACATGTGCTGGAAAGATAATTACACCCGTTTACTTTCTATTTAATTTATATCCAAAATTGTTAATTGGTCCAAATCATCCAAGCATCCTCATAGCAAATTGGTATATAATTTTATATACCTTAGATAAATTCAAATAACATAAGTGATCGTAATTACCTAAATTCTAGTAGAAGAGCAACGCGAAGCATTAATAAAATTAAATTATAATTCGCGTCAAAATGTAATTATTAAATTTGAATAATTACGAATAAAATTAAGAGTTTGCGTTGTGAATTATTTAGACGAACTCTCCCACTTATGAATTAAACTAAAATTTAAGCTGTAAAAATAAATTGACACACCTTAAACATTATCCATTAAATAATTACAGAAACTTTTTAAAACTTGATTAAATATTTTATTTACATTGAACACAACTATATACAGAAATAGATAATATTATTTCAAAAAAAAAGAAAGCAACACCGTTGTTTGCTTCTCATTATTTTAAGTATATTTAATCTTTAAAAAAAAAGACAATATTTTCATTTACTCTAATTATTATATTTTTTTCTTTTTGCTAAAAGAATAATTCTCTTTCATTTTTAAATTACCTTAATTTTATTTAATTATTGGTTTTGTCGGATCTCAGATTACTCTCTGCCATAAAATATCAGAAAAGTATATTTATAATTTTTCATATGATTTTAAGTGGTAAAAGAAAAAGTTTAAAGTAGTACATTTTTTTAATATACGGGATGGTGGCCTTTATTCATCAAATTCAGAGTTGTCGCGTTGCTTAGGATCATATTCATATGTCATCAGGAATTCGCTTCGTATCAGAGCGGCAACATCGGGATGGCAGGATGCATAGCTACGGACCTCTGTAGAACAATCCTCTTTATTTTAACATCAGGAAGACATCCTCAATTTGGCTTGCTTAGGCTCACTCCGATATGTACATCAGGAAGACATCCTCAATTAGGCTTGATTAGGCTCACTCCGATATGTACATCAGGAATATATCCTCAATTAGGCTTGCTTAGGATCACTCCGATATGTACATCTCGCCTGGGCATTACTAGGGCTTTTTGGATTCATTGCACGGGCTTTCAGGAGAGCTCCTGCGTCCTCTACATCTTTTTTCAGACTCTCTTTTTCAAACCTTATTCTTCTTGCACACCAACTCCTGCAGTGGGTTGAACTATTTTTGTCTAGTCCACTGTTATTGGATGTGAGAAGATTTTGCATTATTCTTCGATAGGCCTATTAGCTAACAGTCTGCAAATGGCCCCTTACATATACTTTAATATTATTATCTGCCTTAAAGTTTGGGTGGTCTGAAAAGCCATAAATTTATCCCAACACTTTTATTGAGGCCATAAATTTATTCCAACGTTTTTATTATTTTACGATTTCTAATTATACACCACTTTCCATTGGCTTGTCATAAAACGACACCATGGCGTCTGGCTATTGTTGTTGTCTAAGATCCGAACTCTATTCAACATTATACATTCATTTTACAATACAACAATTTTTTAAAAATATATATTTAATATTTAAAATCAACTTAATAATTTTTGTATGAACTTACACTCCTATTTTACTTAAATATATAAACATTATAATTTTACACTCATAATTATATTTTATAAAAAATATTTATACAAACAGAAATAACAAATTACGCAATTTTACTTTGATTTAACCAACATGGTGCGGGAACATATCATAGTTATATGTTGCCCAGCATCTCTCCCGGTCGTCAGAAAAAAAAAATAAAAACTGATTGCTGGTTTTATTTATTATTATTTTTTTTTTGTAAAGCATAAAGGAATGTACGTGTCCATATGACTGTGTATCTACACAGTTTTTGAGCTAAGACTGTAAAGTTCAATTATCAATGGTTCTGGTATATTTTATAAGAAGTTCTTCTATTTTTCATAACAGAAAGTTCAACACATGATAGCATAGTTGTCTGTTGACATTCACATTTATAGAAGACCTCTGTACTGAAAATCTGACGTCTTTCTCGAAGCCTTTTTTCTTTACCACACACATGTTTAATAATTTTGTAACTTTACAGTTTTAAGTGCCCAAAATACATTCAAAGCTATAATTTTGTATGAAACTAATATGCCGAAATAAACCTAATTACAAGAAAAATAATGGCATACACATTTGACATATTATTTCATCACATACAACCTTATGACACAGTGTTTTATCTAAAACACATTTTATAGTGAATAAAAGTAAATACAATGCTTGTAATATGACATGTTATTTTTCATATAATTAATCTGATGTATTCAAATTATAATCAGAAAAATATTGTATACAAACTGGTTACATTATTTTATTTATTTATTTGTTACTTCTAACATGTATGATACGTCAACATATACAAGCTATTTCATCTCCTTTAATATATTATTACGTAATGCTTTCCAACTTTACCCGATACGAGAAAAAAAAGAAGAAGAAGGAGAGGAAAATAAAACCAGTTTTTGACCGTCCCCGATCCTTTCGAAGCGAGGGGTTGGTCAAGCTACTAATCACTTTCTGCGAGGTGATTTGTGCTGTGACAAAATTTTACGACTTCCCAAAGTATGTATTTAAAACCATTTCATGCTTGTAATTACCTTATTAATTAGTATAATTTCTTGATATACTTTCTTCTTAACTAACTGTGCATGCCTGTATGTAATTTTAAACATAATCTATGCATAAACAGTGTATGTATTTGTATCATATCTAATGTAAACCTTCTGCTTTTTTTATTATTTTGTAGGGGAAAATGGCGATTCTAGCATTTGAATTCTCCTGCCTCATACTGCGACTGAAGCGAGCGTGGCTTTTTATGCTGTCAGGTTCAAATCTAAACCAAATTGCCTTTCAGGATTTAAGAAAAAAATGCCTATAATTTTATTTAACAGATTACATTGTATATTTTTAGACCTTTCTAACAAACACAAATTTTGATTCATGATATTGTTTACTATTAAAATGTAAACAACACGGAAATATGACTTCTACAGCCTCTCAAAATGCAAAATATGCATTACGCTGACCTTAAAAATGCTCCTTCATTTAATACTATTAAATAGTGTTGTCAGAAAATACCATTGACGAAGAAGAGAACAATTTCTTTTCTTTAATTATTATTTATTTAGCCCACAATTCTATCTTAAAAGATTGTTAAATTTTCATATTTATTTATTTACTGAATGAAATAAAAATTTATTTATTCAAAAATTAATTTATCATTAACATTCCGTATGTGAATTCTACTGTCTAAACTTTAATGATATGTTTAAAAAGTAAAAGATACTAAATTATTATTATTAATCAAACATTAATAATTATTATTTAATTATAAAAAAATGTACTTAATACACTTGTATAATTTGAAAAAAAAACAAAAGCAAATGATAATTACTACGTAACATCGTATGCAGTCATCTATGAGTACCCGGCCGGACCAAAGAACTTCTGCCAGCAGAAAAAATCTTTGTATACTCACAAACAACCACATCCAATTTTTTTTATAGATCAAGTTTTTAAAATAATTACTGTACGTACTATAAAAAAAATTAAGTAAATAAATTTATTAAGCCATACTACATATTTTAATAACAATAAGGCCAATATATATAAATATATTTATTTATTTATTTTGTTTCCTTATGTTAAATTGGCCAAATTATATATAAAAAAATTTTATGAACTCACACACTCAAATTTTATCAATACTATGTATATTTATATGTGTTAAATTTAGAATTGCATTTAATTCTAAGGGAAAGTAAAGAGAAAAAAAAAACGCTTAAATTCTAAAATAACATAAATTTATAAAATATTTCATTTAAAAAAAAAAAATCTAATTTCTAGCTGATTTCAGCAAGATGTTATTTAATATTTATATTAAATAATTTTGCTAATACATTTTATTAATTATTAAATTTGCATATTTTTATATATACAATAAAAATATAATAGTCTTACATAAAATTTTACACTACAACAATGTTATTAATTAATTTAACTTGAATTTAAGCCTACTTTAATTCTAATTGAATACCGTTAATAAAAGTAAATTAGCTTATCAAGTTAAATATAATATAAACTATGTTTGTCTAATGTTAATTTTGCTGAAAATTCCATAAATTTTAACTGTAAATGCTAATTGCTATACCTTTTGTTATTTATTTTGAAAACAACACCAACTTATATTTTTATTTATTATTTTTTTTATTAAATCTAGGAACTATACACTGAGCTAGACACTCCATAAATGTGTAAAACCTAAAAATCAAAAGTTTTCCTAAATAAAACTCAAAATGCTGCTTTTTACAATATAATATTACTAATTTTATTGTTTCTGAGCACAACATCTAGTAATTATACCATACTTAATTTTTTCTTCGATTCCTTTTTCAGCCAAGAATCCTGAAATTTATAACTAAGTGATGACCTTGATTTACCTTGATGAATTGATAAATTTTCTACAAAAATTTTGTTGGTGTTGGTGCATACCCAGCCGTAGGCCAAAATTGCACCCTATACAGAAAGCCTTTGGTGAGAAAATTTTAATTTTACTTCAATTAATTATTTGTGTAATTTTTTTTTACTATAATTTTGTGTGCAATCATATTGAAATAACTTGCCTTGTCCACTGTTATAAATATATATGTTTTTAAAAACCAATGTGCTACACCAAAATCCTTTTTTTAAAATTTTTTTTATAACACTTTTGTTCATAAAACTTATCCTTGCTGTCTAAATTCTAGACTTTAGCATATAAGTTGTAATTGAACTACCGGAATAAATCTTAGCACTTTTTGTATATTTTATTATATTTAGGCTTATAGCTGACCGCTATTCTAATATAGAGTGCACTAATAATTTATTCCTTGTCAACCATATATTTATATAATAAGAAAAAAAAATATGAGTATGTTATAAAGCTGTTCTAACTACCCTGAACTATAGCTTACACCTACTCATTTTAAAGAGTAATTCTGAAATTCTGTCATCTAAATTGTAAGGCTATTAGCAAAGGCTTCCCTTATAGAAGACAGAAAAAAAATTCTCTTTTTTTTTTTTTTTTTGAAAATTACTCCAACATTATTCACTATTAAATTAATTAAGTTTTAATGTTATTTGGCTTTGTTAAGATTTTATATTTTCTAATTCATATTCGAAAAGAAAAATAAATATAACTTTTGCCTGGAGATAAATATTTCACTGCTCCAGTGAAGTTTTGTGAAGCACATTTCATAATTTTATAAGTATGTTTTCGCGTGCGCCCTGCACATTTGCTCAATATTGTAACCCTGAGACAAATTGGCGTTCCCATGTTCCTATCCTTTCTTATTATTATTTTGAATTATAAAAAGGCAAGTTATTAATTTTGTTTCAATTTTTTTTACCTAAAAGAGAAAAATTTATTTTTAAATTTTGAAAATTTTGAAATTTTGAAATTCGATTAATTATGTATTTTGATTTATTTTTAATACCAATTCATATCCCATGGATAATATTGGGGAGGGGGGAAAGGGTAATGATCTTGTATAACATCCCCGTATAAGTTTGTATATGGTGTATAACCATATAACGACATATTTTTATCATAATAATCTATTTGATGCTTTAAATATGGGTCTACATTCTCAGAATATTTATTATTTTTTTTATAATACTTTTTAGTAAGTTTGTCACCCTTTTGACTCGTATTTTTGTTCAATTTGAACCAACAATTTTCAGTTAAGTGCGATTTTCTCTGACAAATGCCACATTTATTTTTGTAATTTTTATCACCCTTAATTTTTTTCTGAGACCCTTGTAAATTCGTAATTTCCGCCTCTGTATGACCTGTTGCATATTTCGGAGCGTACAGCTGATCCATATGTCGTTTGATCGGCTCTATTGATTTATCTGGAACATATTGTAATAAATAATTAAAGTTTCTAAACTTTTTAGTAACTTCGTATGGTCCTTGAAATTTTGTCTCTAATGCGCCTGGTTTTCCAATACATTTTAAATATACTGTTTGACCCAAATTTAAATCCTTTACTTTTTCGTATGCCTCTTCATCTATATATTCTTGCATTATTTTCTCCTGGTTTGCAAGGGATTGAATTTTGATTTCCTTCATATGCTGTATTCTGCTTTTAACATAAGAGTGGGTATATATTTCCTCAGAAGGAATATGGGCTGTGAAGGGATTTTTTATTTCCCTTGCGAAAAATAGCAGTGAGGGACTATATCCCGTAGCGCGGTGTTTCGAGGAATTATACGCTAGTTTAAAAAAATCCAGTCTTATGTCCCATTCCGTAGTGCGTTTCGACATAGCTACAATTGATGTTTTTAATATTTTATTGGTAACTTCACAAAGTCCATTTCCTTGCGCACGGTATACACTCACAAATTTCCTTTGTATGTTTAAAGATTCCAAATATTCTTTCATAATTTCGCTTCGTAAATATTTTGCATTATCAAAGATAATTTCTTTACACATCCCATAATTTGCAAAATATTTATTTAGTACATTTAATATAGTCTGTGACTCTACGTTTCGTAGGGGAACAGCTTCCAGGAATCTCGATGTCGAATCAATTATAATTAAAATGTATCTGTTTTTCCTTAACGTGAGGTTTAAAGGTCCAATGACGTCAGCATGCAGGACTGTACCGACTTCGTGATCTTTCACCATTTTTTTAACAGGGACTGTTATTGTCGTGTGTTGTTTAGATGTGAGGCACTGCACACAATTTGCACAATACTGTTTAATGTCTTTGTACATTCCGTGCCAAAAAAGCCTTGTTTTCACATTATCATAAGTTTTTTTGAAATCCGAAATGCGCTTTATGAGCTTCTTCTATGGCTGCAATTTTTAATGAATCCGGGGTAATTAAAAGCTCCTTTTTATCTGAACCAGGTTTTAAAATTAATAATTTATTTTGATTTAAAATAAATCTTTTCGTGTTACTATTATTTTTGTCTTTTTCGATTTTATGTATTATAATTTTTAATTTTTCGTCTGCATATTGCTCCGATTTAATATTTTCGTCTGTAAGTGCTATGTTACTTGCAAACAAATTATTTTGGAGTTCTCTGTCTGTTGTAAGATTATCTAAATTCCTGCTCAAATAGTCTGCTGGATTGTTAATTCCTTCGACGAATTCGAAGTCGAAATTAAAGTCTTGTAAATCTGCTACCCATCTGTTTATAATTTCCGATTTATCTTGTAAATGTAAATGCTGAGTTAGTGCTTTCGAATCAGTTAACACAGTAAATGTTCTACCTGAAAGCATATATTTAAAATGCATAATTGCTTCATGCACTGCTAATAACTCAAATTTAATACTCGGACAATTTTTTTCCGGTTCTCTAAGTTTTCTCCCGAAAAATTCAACAGGTAGCAAATGACCATCCTTTTCTTGAGCTAGAACACCTGAAATTGCAACTTTGCTCCCATCCGTGAATAAGAAAAATTCCTTGTTAAAATCGGGGGGTCTGAGTGTTGGTTTTTGTACAATTTCTTCCTGAATTATCAGGAAAGCTTTTTCTGCTTCTGGACTCCACTTGAATTTAACTTTATCTTTAGTCAGCTCTATTAAAGGGTTAACTTTGTCTGAATAGTTGGGTATTAGCGTCCAAAAATAATTCGCTAAGCCCAATAAAGATCTGACCCCCTTTTTCGATTTTGGTCTGACTAAATTTTTCACTTTTTCAATATTCTTTTGTGATGGAGAATATCCCATTTGATTCACCCTAAATCCTAGGAATTCTATTTCTGCTTTCCAAATTTGCATTTTTGAAGGTTCGATTGTCATGTTGTGATTTATTAATACCTGTAGAACTTCTTCTAAGGTTTTCGTCATCTCTGCTATTGTGTTTGCAGATATCAACACATCATCAATGTAGTATGATACTTTGCTTTTGTCAAAATGACCCAGAATTTTATCGATTACTTCTGCAAAAATTGCGCTAGAATTTCGTGTGCCAAAAGCTAAACGAAGTGGCATATGTTTTCCAAATTCCGTAATAAACGCTAATTTTTTGCAATCTTCTGGTTTTAAATTTATTTGGAAAAAAGCACTATGTAAGTCTAGCACCGTATAGTATTTTTTACCGCTTATTTTTTGTAATAAGTCTTTTACGTCCGGCATCGGATAAGTATAAGGTTGTAAAATTTGGTTTAATAGTCTTAGGTCCGTTGCCATTCTAAACTTGGGTTCTGCATTCGGGTTATTACTCGGATTTTTCTTTCTAACGAAAATAACTGGAAAAGCATACACGGAGTCAGTCTTCTCTATAATTTTAGCCTGTAACAATTGTTCAATTTCCCTTTTCGCATACTGTCTTACTGCCTGAGGCAATTTATATGGCTTAGCTTGTACCGGGAATTCATGATTCAATTGAAAACTTGGTGCGACAAACGCTGATTGCCCCAATGTTTGATAACTTTTTGAAAATGCATGAACATTGCCCATTAAAATTTTTCGAAATTTTTGTTGCACTTCCTCTGATAAATGGATAAATCGAAATCCGTCTGTTTAATTTCTGCTTCTCGCAATTTTCTTATATCTTCTATATTTAAATTATTTATTTCATAAAATGTCCCTTTCTCTATATTATCAGTTGAGTCATCTTGCTTGCACTCAAAGTTCTTTATAATTTCCCCCATTTTAGTTCCTTTCTGAATAATTAACTTTTCTAACAATTTATTCTTTATTATAATATTTATGTTATTATTTTTTTTAACTTCGTGTAACGAAGTCTCGCATGAAAATTTACTATTTTCTTGAATGGGGTCAAAAATAATCACATCTGACATATTTATATCCTCTGGGCATTTTAATTTTACAATTTTCGATTCTTCAGGTTGGAGAAAAATTCTATTTTTAGTAATGGCAAACATACTTTTATTTGAATGTTCCCCTGAATTACATGGCGTAATGTTATTCACTTCATAATTATTTACTTCACTTGCAACGTTTAATTTAATTTGTTGATTTTTAAATTTTAATGTTTTATTGCATAAATCCAAAATCATATGATTTTCTTTGAGATAATCGTACCCTAATAACATTTGGTACTGCCTATCAAAATCATCATTAGTGACATAAAATGTGCCTGTTGTGAATATACCTTTTAATCGAACAGTTAATTTTACACATTGTTTAAAAAAAATCTTTGAATTTGTTAAAGTTTTAATTTGGATCTGATTGCCCAAATATTTGATTTTGACATTTGTATCTTTAATTTTTTTGAATAAAGACGGTGATAAAAGGGAAACAGCAGCTCCAGTATCCAGTAACGCTTGTATTTCGACGCCCTGTATACTTAGTGATATAATTGGCAGACTATCTTTGTCTGCATTTGTTATATTTGCGATTGTTTTATTTATTTTATCGATTTCCGTCTCTGAAAATCCCGAATCTTGATCCGATTTCGCTGTTTTCTTTGCCCATTTTTTTTCTTTTTGCGCTTTTCAAATTGATACCCATTTTGTTCATAATTCTCAGAAATATATCCAAAAACCCTATTTCCCGAATTCCAGTTAGGTTGTGAATAATCATACATCCCATAATGCGTCGGGTAATTAAAGGAATTGTAGTAATCATTATAATATCGTTCATAATCATTATAATGAAAATTGTTATTGAAATGGGGACCCTGATAATCATTGTGTTTATTAAAGAGTTTCTTATTCCGCGGAACACTATCGTCTCTAATTGCATGGTTTTTTTTCTTTGATTTTTTTTAGTTTTTCAATCTCCCCTTTTAATTTCTCGATTAGCTCTTTGTTTTGCTTACTTGATTCTATAATGTTCTCATAAAGATCTTTGTTTTCTTTATTTATTGCGTTAATTTCCTCAAACTTTGATTCATTATACGCACTTTCCATAAGTTTTGCTAACTCGCATGCCTCCTTGAAGGACCTGGGCGCATTTTTACGAACATCTAGTGCAATATCCTGTCTAATTGAATTAAAAAAATTCGACATTTTTAAGATTTCGATAAAATTTTCTTCCTTATTATCCACATTTTCGCCTGCACTTTCGATATAAGATTTTACACCCTTTTTAAACTCCAAAATGAAATCCTCTATCGTTTGACTTGCGGCCTGTTTTAAATTTAGGAAATTGCTCTGAGCATTAAGGAAGCTTAGTTTTGTACCAAATAACTCCACCAAATTATTTTTAAATAAATTGTAATTGGTCTCGTTATATTTTTCAATCTGTTTACTTAAAATATGTTTTGCGTCCCCAGTAATTTTAGCCTTTAAAATTAATAATTTAGTTTCTTCCTGTATATCTGTCGAAATCAAAATATTATCAAATTCCTCTAAGAAAAATATAATGTTTTTGTTCTTTTTATTGTCAAATGGTGACACTAACTTAATACGTGTATCTATATCCAGCGTCTGAGTCATTTTTAACAAATATTAGTAATCAATGTATACTTTTTCAAAATATCAATTCAAAATAGATCCTATACCTCTTAAAAGAATATTTTGCATCTCATACTATTTTCTCTATATTACAACATATGTATGAAAATATTCTAAATTGCATAAATACATAAAAACAACAACACTAAAATAAAAAAAAAATTTCTTAGGGGATGAAGTTGTTTTGTAGATTATTCTTTTACACACATAAATACCCCCAAAATATTTATAATACACGTATATATAAAAAACAACATAATTTCATTTAACAGAAAAATATCTGTCTTTTTCTACAGAAAAAACAATCTTATTTTATTTTTTTTTATATGTAAATAATGTACTACTACTTCGTAGTACGACTCATAAATTTTCTTTTGTATCAAGGTGATACAATTTCAAAAATCATGATCTATTGACATTTCAATCATTTTTATACCAAACATATTATCAAATTTTACTTATTATTCTTCTTATTATTATTATTTATTATTTATACAGTATTATATATATTATTATTATTATATATTTTATATATTATTTTATATATTATATATTATTATTATATATATATATTATTATTATTATTTATACAGTATATAAAAAAAAAATTATTTTTACAAATGTGTCATCTGTGATGTGAATGCCATTATTTCTCAATGGTAACTGAGATCCAACCAAAAGAGAAAAGAGAGAGAAAAAAAATGTAATTCCTAAATTTACCTATTATAAATCCCTGAATTATTTTTTTCATTTCCTTTTTTTTTTTTTTTTTTTTTTTTTTTTTGCTAACATATTTTATTCATTTTATTTATATAAAATTATTATATGTGTGTCATTATTGTTACAATAATAAAATTAATTTTAATAAAATTTTAATCAATTAAACTTAAATACCTACAATATCTTTAAAATTGTGACATTAAAATAATACCTAAATTTATTTTCCTTTATTATTATTATTATTATTATTATTTCTAATGACCTCAGATGAACGTTCCTGAGTCATAGCACCATTTTACTATGAAGGAGGGGATGCTGGACAGATAATTACACCCGTTTATTTTCTATTTAATTTATATCCAAAATTGTTAATTTGTCCAAATCATCCAAGCATCCTCATAGCAAATTGGTATATAATTTTATATACCTTAGATAAATTCAAATAACATAAGTGATCGTAATTACCTAAATTCTAGTAGAAGAGCAACGCGAAGCATTAATAAAATTAAATTATAATTCGCGTCAAAATGTAATTATTAAATTTGAATAATTACGAATAAAATTAAGAGTTTGCGTTGTGAATTATTTAGACGAACTCTTCCACTTATGAATTAAACTAAAATTTAAGCTGTAAAAATAAATTGACACACCTTAAACATTATCCATTAAATAATTACAGAAACTTTTTAAAACTTGATTAAATATTTTATTTACATTGCACACAACTATATACAGAAATAGATAATATTATTTCAAAAAAAAAAGAAAGTAACACCTTTGTTTGCTTCTCATTATTTTAAGTATATTTAATCTTTAAAAAAAAAAGACAATATTTTCATTTACTCTAATTATTATATTTTTTTCTTTTTGCTAAAAGAATAATTCTCTTTCATTTTTAAATTACCTTAATTTTATTTAATTATTGGTTTTGTCGGATCTCAGATTAATCTCTACCATAAAATATCAGAAAAGTATATTTATAATTTTTCATATGATTTTAAGTGGTAAAAGAAAAAGTTTAAAGTAGTACCTTTTTTTAATATACGGGATGGTGGCCTTTATTCATCAAATTCAGAGTTGTCGCGTTGCTTAGGATCATATTCATATGTCATCAGGAATTCGCTTCGTATCAGAGCGGCAACATCGGGATGGCAGGATGCATAGCTACGGACCTCTGTAGAACAATCCTCTTTATTTTAACATCAGGAAGACATCCTCAATTTGGCTTGCTTAGGCTCACTCCGATATGTACATCAGGAAGACATCATCAATTAGGCTTGATTAGGCTCACTCCGATATGTACATCAGGAATACATCCTCAATTAGGCTTGCTTAGGCTCACTCCGATATGTACATCTCGCCTGGGCATTACTAGGGCTTTTTGGATTCATTGCACGGGCTTTCAGGAGAGCTCCTGCGTCCTCTACATCTTTTTTCAGACTCTCTTTTTCAAACCTTATTCTTCTTGCACACCAACTCCTGCAGTGGGTGGAACTATTTTTCTCTAGTCCACTGTTATTGGATGTGAGAAGATTTTGCATTATTCTTCGATAGGCCTATTAGCTAACAGTCTGCAAATGGCCCCTTACATATACTTTAATATTATTATCTGCCTTAAAGTTTGGGTGGTCTGAAAAGCCATAAATTTATCCCAACACTTTTATTGAGGCCATAAATTTATTCTAACGTTTTTATTATTTTACGATTTCTAATTATACACCACTTTCCATTGGCTTGTCATAAAACGACACGATGGCGTCTGGCTATTGTTGTTGTCTGAGATCCGAACTCTATTCAACATTATACATTCATTTTACAATACAACAATTTTTTAAAAATATATATTTAATATTTAAAATCAACTTAATAATTTTTGTATGAACTTACACTCCTATTTTACTTAAATATATAAACATTATAATTTAACACTCATAATTATATTTTATAAAAAATATTTATACAAACAGAAATAACAAATTACGCAATTGTACTTTGATTTAACCAACATGGTGCGGGAACATATCATAGTTGTATGTTGCCCAGCAACATGCTAATAAGTTTTTGAATCCTTTTACCTTAAGAACGGGGTGAAAATTAACAATGCAAAATGTTTTTTTGTTTTTTTTTCTTCAAATTATTTGCATAACAGATATAAAATAAACTCATTTTAATTAAGTTACTTTTCAATGACAAAAAGTTTCTAAAGAAAGATAGATTTTTCTAAAAGAAAATGTATCATATTATTTTATATACTTCTGAGGATTTGAATCATTTAGTCTAAACTATTTGCTAATCAGAAATAAGTAAACATGCTTTAATTAAACTAATTTTTCGAACAAGAGAAATATTTAAAAAAAAATGTAGATGTATAATGTGTATGGTATTTATACTATGTGTACATATTACAAAATAAATAAAATATATCATTTAACAGGGATGCAAGCGCCGCGCCGCAAATGGCTGATTTTCAGAACTAAATTGTTATAGTCATCTCCGCCTTATTAAATCTTAGAAATTCTGTAATTAAATGGGTCAAGAAATACTATTAAAATTTAGTGGTAGTAATTGACACTTTCTGGCGCATAACTTGCATCCCTGATTTAATTTACTTTTCTTTGATGATCATAGAGAAAAACACATTCAAAAGGAGATGAAGATGAAAAATTAAAAAAAGAAATCATGTATAACATATTACATTATATAACATTTTACAGGTTTCCAATACCTCAGTGAATTCGTATACCATATTTTTCTAAAAGTAATATTCTTTATGTTTAAGCTCTGAATTTCTTCATTAAAAAAGGCAAGTAGTCCTTTTCGGAAACACTGGTATTAAATTTATTTTAGGTGTATGTCTCTGTAAAGGATTTTTATGAAAAATAATAGCACAGTCCACCCACCAGACATCACTATGAAGTAATAATGAGTCTTAATTGTGAACATCACAATGGTAACAAAAAGAACTTATTTCACAGTCTTCAATTTTCAGTCATTTGGAACTCATGAAATAATTGTACACACTAGGGTGGGCCGAAAAAAAATTTTTTTAGCTTTTTTGATTCGCTATACCGCGGAAAACTTCACTTTAGGGTAGCTTAGTAAAATGAAAACACGAATTAAATTAATTTTTACGTTTGGCGTTAGCGCATCCCACTTGAATATTTGGAATTTATTGAAAAAGTAATAGTTTCCTTTCTTTTTTTTAAAGCTATAAATGAAAAAGATAAAACACTCCTATGATGAAAAAGCTTTAAAAGAAGGATAAAAAACACATTATAATAGAAAAAGAAACAAAATTACTTCCTTTAGGGTAGCGCAAAACAATTAAAAATCCTTAATTTATGCAATCAAGTTGTATTCTGAGTTCTTTTATTCTGGCAGCAGTCCAGCGCGAAATACCTTACTGCGCATTGGAGCCCGTCAATACTACCTGTACTCACGTTTCACAATGCGCTGATACGCATGTGTGTGCTTTATGGCATAACAGTTTCTGTGAGTTTTTCACTAGAATTCTGCCGACAATGATTGGCAGTGTGTTTTTGTTGTTCGTATCAATCGCGTTTCTTAAAGACTGATTTAATTAGTGACTGCTTAGTAAGTGATTTGATTTATTGATTATATTAACCACTGTTTTATGGCTGTTTCCAAGAAAACTACTCGCAGTGACTTTAAATACCCGTTATTCGGCCACCGAAAAGTGTTACCTATGAATAAACTTTCAACTTATGAAGACGTTCTCAATCATTGTTTCCATGAAAATTACAACTTAGCCTTTAGATGAAACAACAGGTCAGGTAATTTTTCTCAAGATTCGATTATTGTGACACCACAAGTTAAATCTGTGTTTGATAAAGCGGAATTGTTCAGTTAATAAATACATATCATGACAGTTATCGTAATCTTAAAAAGTCCAGTAGGCATGATAAGGGAAAGTAAAAGTTCAAAAAGAGAGTTGAAGATTTTAAAAAAAACAAATCTTCTGTTTGATGCCTCTGCGTATAAGTGCAAAATAACATTAGACTGCAACTGTAAAATGTTCCTGAGGTTTGTGAGTCTGTCTCTATTATTTCTAACTTTCTAACTGTGAAAAAGCAAAAAAAGATACCCATAATTGAACTAAAGAATGCATGGTATTGTAAAATTGGAAGTGTGAACGTAAAGGGGATAAAAATGTGATTAGATGCGATGGCACCATTACTAATACGGGGTGGAAACTGGCGTTTTTTGCACAATTGAAGAAGTTAAAAGATCACTACAGTGTGTGTGTGTGTGTGGGGGGGGGCATATGCCTCTTACATTTCAATGAATTGCCATTACGGCATTTGTTTCAACTTTATATGGTGAAACGACTACGACAAAATCATTTAATCGTCCGATTGGCACGCAACTCAGAAATTGTGGGAAAATCCCAGTGGTACATTTTGACAGTGTTGAGTGTGAAATTCCAGAAATTAACCGACAAATTTTAAGCAGTACCTACTGGACATTCGTTGTGCTATAAAAGGAGGCAGCTGTCCTGAGTATTTATCTGTTTGTGAGACTGGCGCACTATCCCAATCAAGTTGGTTAACAATGGTGAGCAGAATTTTCTGGTTGTATTTAAGTATTGTAAATCCAACAGACGAACACAAAATTTTAGTTTCTTTTCTTCTAAAGTCATATGTACCTGTATGGTTTAGTATAAAAAAGGTAACTACTTAACAAATGGATCGGAACATGTATTGGAAGTTATAATATCGTCCGAATTCCTACCTGAAAACTTGCTAAAGTTCATTGAACCAAAAGGACGTTGATTGAGAGAAACTGATTTTTTACCCATTCAGAAAACTTGCTTTTGAGTACGATAGCAGATAAAAGGGAACTTATACGAAAGTTATGTTTCAGAAGAATTATAAATGCTAGAAACTTAGCTTCTAAAAGAAAGTCAATCAGGTGTTTTCAAACATTCAAAATCAATTTTCTAGCTACAGACTACATCGAAATGATTCACTGGAACTCTACTACACTTTCACCACCACCTTTGCTGCGAAGAGTCCTCGACGAAGAGATTTGGTCTCATGTACAATCAGCCGAAAGAACAGCCCAGTGGAGCTTTGAGCATTTCTCATGTCACAACCAAGCAGTAGAACGGTGCTTGAAGTTGGTAACTGAGCCGTCCCAAAAAGTCTTCGGGTCCCATTCCAGAAATGATTTTATAAGAACGACACTTTTCTAGAGATCTTCAATGCATATTTTTTCAAGCAAATCTTATTTCAAACTGCCAAATGACAGTAAAGACAAGTAAAGGGCTATATTTTATTACAAAGTGATATTAAACTCGGGAATTGTACAATCAGAAAAGTAGTTTTTGTTTCATCGAAAATTTGTCATTTAATAAAAAATGCTTTTAAACATAATCCGCTGCCAATGTGTTGCGAAATGTATATATATTTTTTTCATTTATTTATCATTACTATACTCTGTTATACTACAATATGTATACAGCTGCTTGTTATAGAAGTTATTTGATTCATTTCCATTTATTAGAAAAAATATCAAAATCGTGTTTGTTCTCAAATTTTAGGTCTGATGCGCTACCGCCAAACGTAAAAATTTATTATTTTTTTATTTTTTTTTTTATTTATTTTTTTTTTTTTTTTGCATTTTACTAAGCTACCCTAAACACAAGTTTTCCGCGGTATAGTGAATCAAAAAGAAAGAAAAAATTCGGCCCACCCTAGTACACACTGATGTCACAGTGATTTGAAAGAACTTATTTCTCCCATTAGTGATAACAATGATGTCAATAGGAGTTGCAATTTTGTATCGGTGCACTAACATTTTGGTTATATTTTAGTCATAATGCAAATAGTATGGGTTAATGTAAAAAAAAAATATTTATATATTAAATATGATGTTTCTAAATATATTATTTTTTAATTGTTTTCATTCATACAAATACATTTTTTGATTTAAATCCATAATTATATAATTTTCGTTCTTAGGTATATAAGTTATGTATTATTAAAGTGAATCTTCTAGCTAATTTCAACTTATTTGCATTTGAAATTATTATAAGAGATTTAAAAAATTGGAAGTTAAATTTAATATACCGTGTACTATTAGTGAATATCGTGAAACAAAATGCAGATGAATTCAAAGAAATAGGCATAACCTGCATATTTGTAATTCAAATATTATAAGAATTTCAGACACAAATGTGATTTATGTGTAATCAAACTGGAATGACAACAGATGCTGTGTAACGTCCGGTAATTACATATTACATGTAAATATTCATTTCACGTTCTGCCTCGCATTTTTATGCATTCAATTGAAAATGCATATTGCATAAACTAGCTCTATGTAGTAATATATAATGTATTATTAATGCAGTTGCTGACATTTGTCTGTGGGACATATTTTGCAAATCATGTTTAATGTACTCGTGTTGAAAATATGTTAGAATTTTGCAAATGCATGAATATTATTTAAAGCCAATTTAGTCTATCTCATTGAAAATTGATAAATTCTCGAGGGCAAGATAATAAAGTATTATTTTATTTTTAGTTTGTGATATGCATATATATGATATTTTATCTTCAAAATAGTTTCAATTTTTCTGAATGCTTGCACTTTAACACGTTTCTGCAGGCGCGGTGGGTCACACTCGACTGTCTCGGAGCTGCCAAGTCTCCGGCTTTTTGGATACCAGTATTTTAATACACAAAATGTTGTTTAATTTAATTAGAAAAATTGGGCGGTTTAAAGGAACAACATTTTCTCTAAAATAATAGTGGCGTGCAAAAAACCGGGGACATGACAATTGAGTGTGACCCACCGCGCCGGCGTGAACGTGTTAATATGAAATATATTTTTCATTAAAAGTGACATCTTGATAAGTTAATTTAGAAAAACAATAATGAAAAATTATTATAAGATTTCTTCCGCTAACATTTTGCTAATTACATACACAAATTCAGAAAATGTTGGCATTCCAAAAGAGGTATGCCCATTTTTTATTTTTACACAAATACATAACAAGTCTTTTTGAATTTGAGGTACACTATATATATATATATATATATATATATATATATATATATATATATATATTTAACTCTCTTATTTCTGTTTAAAATTATTTACATGTGTTTTTTCTTACTTTAAAATGCATCATTTGCATGTATTTACAGAAATGCATTTCTTACAGCAATATCCAAGCTATGTTCTAATACATTATTTCATTTGTCGCCCGAGAAATATCCTTTGGGCATGACAAATCTCATTAAAACAAAACTGATAAAATGACCTTTTGAGTAGCTAAAGGAAAATCAAGTAATTAAGCTTTTTTCTGCCAAATGTCTATAACCATTCCTATAATTTTAACTTCCACATCATTCATAATTATAAACATTATTTGGATTTAATCACGTTATTTCGTTCATTTTCTGTAGCGTGTTTTGTCTTTTTTAATAGGATAATAAAATAAAAGGCGATTTATTAAGACAGACTACTAGTGAACTTAAATATAGCTTTATAAGCTTGCAAAAATATTTAATTTATTTTAAAATGTGTTCAACACACAATTAATATATTGATATAGTTCAAAAATTAGATACAAATGCTGAGTGATCAGAATGAGTTCTTCAGGAATTATGATAAATGTAGAAAGTGATTCATTACATCCATTAAAGTATAACAAGTGTTACATTTGTTTTTTATAAACCAGTAAAACGTATAATGACATATTCTTAATTAATCTGTTCATTTGTATGCATTCCTAGGCTAGTAAAAATATGTAATTTGTTTGAAATGTTTTTTTACACAAAACTTAATCTATTTATCTAGTTAGAGAATTATATACTAATCCTGAGTGATATATTAGTGTAAGAGTTTTAAAAATTATAAAAAATGCAGAAAGAAATTCCTTATATACATTAAAGTACAGGGTGGTCATAAAAGTCTTTGCCAATATATGGACCTCTTGCGGCTGATCCGTTCAACCGATCGAGATGAGATTTCAGGTATAGTTATTCAGCGATATGTGTTCGGGATTATATGAATGACAACAAAATGGCACTCACGGTTACAGTTATAGTTACAGAAACTCGAAATTTCGGAATGGCAACGCCCATTTTTTCCCGTCGCAAAATGTTCACATGATTGGAACGGATGGAATTTGCATATGGCAAAGGCAAGATACCAATCATTGATTGCTACACAGATCGGAGAAAATAAAACTTTTTTTGGATTACATGTGTTTTACATGTTACCTATTGCAAGCGGGAGACTGTGGACAATGCTTCCGAAAATAACATGTCATGAGGGATGTGTGCTATGTCACATTTGATAGAGTCTTTCAAATCCGGCAATGTTTGCGGACTGTACATGTACATTCTGGATTTCAGATATCCCCAGAACCAGAAATTCATAGGAGTGAGGTTGGGGAGTCGAGTAGGCACACGGAAGTACACTTAAATGGAAAATGGTGTAAGATGACGCGACCGCCAAAATGGTCCAGGACCCAGTGAACAGATTTATATGTGGATATACGACATTTTGCATCCAAACGATGTCATTCAGTGCATTTTGCTGCAGCTATTCTAGTATAACGTAATTTTGTAGCATAGCTGTATAGCGAGAGCCTGTCCCAGAGCACGTTACAAAACTCGTTGGTGTCGCTTCCTCAAAGAAGCAAGGGTAAAAAACAATTGTGCCTGCAATGCCGCACCACACAGTAACTTTGGCGTCGTATAAATATACTGGTGCCACAGCCGCGTGGGGATTCGTGACTGCCTAGTGCACTCAATTTTTGGTATTGACGTTGCCAGTTAAGGTAAAATGTGCCTCCCCCGTCCATAATGTGAAAAGAGGCAGTCGTTATTGACATGATGTCGGATGAGAAATTCATTTGCAAAGTCTGTACGTTGTTGATGGTTTCCCGCGTCCAACATCTGGACGCGCTACGAGTGTGGAAACATGCAGATTACAAAGCGCAGTAGGCTTCAGAACCGTTGTTTTCGGTATATCCAATACACGAGCTGCACCTCTTGCTGTTTGCATGCGTCCTGAAATCACTATCTGATGCACTTCCATAACAGTGTCCTCAGGAACAGTTAGACGTCCGGATTGCGGTCTATCACTGGTGCAGCCAGTTTCTTCGAATTTCTTTACTAAATCACGCAGAGCTTGTGGGGTACATGCGCCACGTATTTGGTGACGGTTTCGACGGTAAACACACAAGACTTCTGCGGCATTCATCCCATTTTGATAATAAGATTTACCAAACCACCACGAAATTTTGCTGGCAGAGTCGTTTCACCGGCATGTAGGAGTTCCCGACTGAAGAAACAACATTCCCATACCAATTTTTATCCGTTTTCCAAGTTCCATATCTGCCGACTTGCGTTCTGTGATTGGTGTCTTGCCTCTGTCATACGCAAATTTTCTCCGTGCGCGCCGATTCATGTTTTTTAGGCCGTTCGTAGTACCAATTTTTGTGTGCGCCGAACGATTCCGTTTCTTGTGATACACGCACCTTTCCAGCTTTTTTTAGAGTTTCCACATGCGCTGAGGATTTTGCGACGGGGAAGAAATGGGTGTTGCCTTTCAAATATTTCGATTTTCTGTGCCTATAACCGTAACCGTAAGCGCCATTTTATTGTCTCTCACAGAATCTTGAGCTCATATCTTTGAATAACTATATCTGAAATTTAATCTTAATCGGTTGAACGGACCAGCTGCTAGAGGCCCATATATCGGCAAAGTTTTTTTATGACCACCCTGTATAATAAGAGACACATTTCATTTTCAAACTACTAAAACGTATAATGAGAGATTCTTAATTAAAATTTAAAAAATACTAGGGGGCTCGGCCCCCTACGAGCTATGCTCGCCAACCCCCGTCCAGACACCGCAGATTCTAAATGCACGCTAATTTGACCGGCTTTAAAAAGATTTCGAAAGATTGAATTATAATTTAAAAAACAGTGGCGATCTCCCTATAAACGGATTTCTATTCATTTCTCTTTGATTGGGGAATTTTAACGCCAAATCCGCTGCGGTACTACTTGATTATCCCGTCGACCAATTTCGCCAAATTATATAAATCGCCAAATCACTCGCCAAATTGTACAAATTGACATAATTTTTATTTTAAATAACGAAAGAACAAATAAATTAGTACAACATTAATAAAAATACAAATAAAACGTCTAAATAAAAATAACTTGATGACGTAGACACGTGTAACAACATTTCAAAATAAGCTAATATAAAAGGAATTAAGTAAACAGAGTCTTTGTCTCCTGGTATTTTTTAACAAAGCGAAAAGAAAGTTCTTTTAAATGAGACATTTTAAATTAATCGTTTTTAATCTGACGTAATTTTTACCAAGCTATTCTTTCTCTTTTAAATATTCATGTGAAAATACTTTTGTTAGAAATGAAATAGTATTTGCCCTTTCCTAACAAAAATAGCTGAAAAGATCCTCTCAAAATATCAAATAAATGTCTAGCGCAATTTCTAAATTTAATCTTTTTTGCAATATTATTTTGTGTTCATTTTATGTAATAACTATAATGTGACGTAAATATGACGTAATTTCTCCTATTTAAGATTTCCAACGCATGTTAATGAATTTATTATTTTACAAAATCCTTTCTGTTTTAAAATTCACGGGTATACTTTTTATGACGTAATTTTTAATAAGTTCCTGCTTTTTGTACATAATTATTTAATTATAATTCCAAATGATTTTTTTCTGTTGATAATAGCCACGTGTAAATAAATTTTTTAATTTGAAGCAAACATTATTGTTTGCACTGTTTATACATTTGGAAAAAGTATAAATTAATACCATTTTCTAAAATAATGTAAAAAATATTTCTAGAAATGCTGAAAATTTGAATTTAAAATAGAAATAAAACCTCAGAAAATGAGTCAAAATAAAAAAAAATTAATGCAATGTGTACTCCGGCAAATTCAATCGCATAAAATGATCTAAAAATGATTACACTGCCATGTATAGTTTTTGCTGCTATAAAACTTATTTAATGGAACGATTTTGTCCAACTTTAGCATTAAATATCTCTTAAAATAATTCTTCGATTTGAAAAATGTCTGCATCAGCATATTTATCGAACATATCTGTATAAAACCACCTATTTTCATATTTTTGTATGTATAATTGTTCTTAATATTAACGAAGAAAAACCTCCGGTCACAAAAAATTCAAAACCGGCGGTGGCGGTGACAGCGGTAGCTACTTTTTTAAAAATAGAGAGAGATATATTACTAAACCAGTAAAAATATGTAATTTACTTTATTTTTTTTTTTCACAAAATTTAATCTATTAACGTACTTACAAATGCTGAATGATATTTTAGAATGAGTTCTTCATTAATTATAATAAATGTAGACCGACGCGGCGAGCGGTCTCTCTTCGTCTGCAGCCCTTTATTCTTCTACTCTAGCCCGACTCTTTTGCGGGAGCAAGATTCGTAGGTTTCCGGCCACGTCCCGAGTGAAAGACTCTCTAGCGAAAGCAACGTTGAAAAAAAAAAGAATCAAAAATTGAATGTTCATTACATCCATTAAAGCCTAACAAGTAGCAATTTTTTTTTTATAAACCTGTAAAACGTATAATGACATATTCTTAATTAAACTGTTCATTTATATCTATTCCTAGGCTAGTAAAAATGTTTTTTTTTTTAATACACAAAATTAAGACAATTAATATAGTTACAAAATTAGATACAAATGCTGAGATATTTCAGTATGAGTGCTTCATTAATTATAATAAATGAAGAAAGTGGTTCTTTAAATCCATTAAAGACTAACAAAAAGCACTTTTTTTTTCAAAAAACCCGGAAAACGTATAATGACATATTCTTAATTAAACTGTTAATTTTTATGCATTCCTAAGGCTAGTAAAAATAAGTAATTTACTTTATTTTTTTACACAGAATTTAATCTATTTTATATAGTTACAAAATTATATAAAAATGTTGAGTGATATTTCAGAATGGGTGCTTCGTCAATCCTGATAAATGTAGAAAGTGATACATTACATCCATTAAAGCGTAACAAGTAGCACATTTTCTTTTATAAATCAGTAAAAAGTATAATGACATATTCTTAATTAAACTATTAATTTGTTATCGGATAAAAATCTTATTTAGCAAACTATTTTCATTAAAAGAATGAAAATGAATGAAGTCTAAATTTACCACAAGGCATTTACTTAAAAATGGAAATTTTGCATGATTTACTAAAACTATTTAACTTACCGATTTATCACAGGGTACTCTTTATTAAACTTTTTGATTGTATTTTCAAAATTTTTGCTGATTTATTAAAACAATTACAAAAGATATTCTAATAAATAAACTATTGCAAATATTAATGAGCTTAAACGCATATTTAAGATTTTCAATGCTTCATTACACTGGTCAACAGCCAAAAAATGGTCTAACTTTTTCCAGCTGATATATGTTCATTTTCATACCCTGAATCCAAAACCCAAAACGGTTTCGCTCTATCAGGTCAATTTTTTGTGCAAATGTCCATTTTAGGCTAAGTGATTTCCGGCATAAATGCCTATACTTCATTGCAGTACTTGTGTGTGTTGCATTCCGAGAAGT
This sequence comes from Maratus speciosus, assembly GCA_963932465.1. Taxonomy (NCBI): domain Eukaryota; kingdom Metazoa; phylum Arthropoda; class Arachnida; order Araneae; family Salticidae; genus Maratus; species Maratus speciosus. The sequence continues at coordinate 127,206,264 of OZ010800.1, forward strand.
CGTATTTCGTTGCCCTGGATTACTAATGAGAGATTTTCTTTCATTACAGGATCTATGTGAGGTAAATGGCGTCTTCAAAAAGATCATGTAGGAATAAGCCGGATGTATTTTGCTATATCTGTGGCGAATACACCCTTGTACCAAACAGGAAGCCAATCACCAGTTTTATAAAGCGCACCTACCTCGCTTACTTCCAAATGGCACTAGGTGACCAAGATAAAGGTTGGGCACCACATATAGTATGCAAGAAATGCACCGAGTATCTTCGTGCGTGGACCAAAGGCCAGAAGACGGCTCTGAAATTTGGAATTCCTATGGTCTGGAGGGAGCCTACCAACCATGTCACAGATTGTAACTTCTGCGGTGTAGATCTGACTGGTATAAACAGAAACAACCGGAGTAGCCTGGTATATCCAGATCTGCAGTCAGCACGTCGTCCTGTAGCCCATTCTGAAGCCATTCCTGTTCCCGTGTTTAAAGAACTTCCGGACATTGACGAAGAATCATCCTCCCCCATCAGGGTTGCTGCTGATGACGACGACTATGTGGTTCCAGAATGTAGTACTCCAGTTCCGTTGACACAAATGGAGCTAAATGATCTTGTTCGCGATCTTAACCTCTCCAAGTCATCTGCCGAACTATTGGCAACCAGATTAAAGGAAAAAAACTGTCTCACTGAGAGTGTTCGCATCACCTTCTACCACAACAGACATCAAGACTTCCTACAATATTTCTGTGAAGAGCTTGACCTGGTGTACTGTAATGATATCTCACGGCTGCTGTACACGCTGAGAGTGGCAAAATACGACCCCGAACATTGGCGGCTGTTTATCGACAGCAGTAAGCGCTCACTAAAATGTGTTTTGCTACACAATGGCAACCAGTTTGCCTCTGTACCACTAGCTCACTCAACTACATTGAAGGAGAAGTATGAATCAGTGAAGTATGCTCTGGAGAAAATTCATTATGATGACCATCAGTGGTACATTTGTGTGGATTTGAAAATGGTGAACATCTTGTTGGGACAACAATCAGGGTTTACAAAGTACCCCTGTTTCATCTGCATGTGGGACAGTAGGGACAGGGCTCATCATTACACAATCAAGGACTGGCCTCTTAGGGAGGACCTGGTGCCCTGCAGAGCGAACATCATCAACACTCCTCTTGTGAACAGAGAGAAGATCATATTTCCTCCATTGTACATTAAGCTGGGGTTGATGAAGCAATTCACCAAAGCTCTCGACAAAAATGGTGACTGCTTCATGTACTTGTGCCAGGTTTTTCCCAGATTGAGCATTGAGAAGCTGAAAGCTGGCATCTTTGATGGTCCACAGATCCTTCAGGTAATGAGAGATATGCAATTCGAAACACATATGAGTGAAGTGGAACTGGAAGCATGGAAGGCTTTTATTCTAGTTGTGAAAATATTTCTCGGCAACACGAAGGCCACTAACTATGTTGAACTGGTGAACAATATGATAACAGCATTCAGAAACCTCGGATGTAACATGAGCATCAAAATGCATTACCTATTCTCGCATTTGGATAGCTTTCCTAACAACCTGGACTCCATGAGTGATGAACAGGGAGAGCATTTTCATCAGGAGATCAAGGAGATGGAGAACAGATACCAAGGTCGCTGGGATGCAGTAATGATGGCGGATTACTGTTGGAATCTCCATAGAGACATTCCTGCTGCCGTCCATGCTCGGACCTCAACGAAGAGGAAATTCCTACCATAAGTGTTGCACAATGACGAAACAGTGAACTAACCGAATGTTTTCCTGTCTATTAGTTGTTAATTAACTATGTAATTAACTAAACATGTTTTCTGTTAACATATGTACATTTTTTTTCGGTTCAGTTAATTACACTTCTGTAGTATATATTTGTTTTTTTCAATTCAACTTCACAGCAAAACCTTACCTGATGTACGGAAACGGGTGCCATATTCGGGTTCCTGGAGGTTGAAATATCTTAAATTCATTAAAACATGTCAGACCATTAAAAAAAAATTTTTTTTTGTTGTCCTGTGTTATTTTAATTTAATATTTTAATTTTATGTACACATTTAAACGTAATTTTGAAACTAGATTTCATGCAATAATTCAATAAAAACTGCAGATAAATTTAGATGTTAGAAAATATGTTAAGCTAACCGAAAATTTAATTAAACTATTGTAAATATTAATGAGCTTAAACGCATATTTAAGATTTTCAATGCTTTATTATTTTAATTTAATATTTTAATTTTATGTACACATTTAAACGTAATTTTGAAACTAGATTTCATGCAATAATTCAATAAAAACTGCACATAAATTTAGATGTTAGAAAATATGTTAAGCTAACCGAAAATTTAATAAACTTAAAGTTTTAATGTAATTTTCAGTCAGCATACTAGATTTTTAGAAATTATAATAAATTTTCTTTATTTGACAAATAATTCAATTAACAGTTAATTTGTATTATTTTGTTTTTATATTTTTTAGCCCCGGTATGCTATTTCTTTCTCATAGCTTATTTTGTCTGCAATAAATAACGTTACCTTGTATACGCCAGCCGTAGAACAAAAGCCGATGTTTCATTGTACGATAAAATACTCTGCAGCATTTAAAACGTCTAAGCATCGCACATTTTCAATGTTTATACCGTCGTATTGGAAAAAAGTACTTTTTAATGAAATTTGTTTGAAAATTGCATCTCCATTTGTTTTTGAAATATTATTTTTTTTTTTTTTTTTTGTAATTTTTAGCGACATTTGTTTCATTTTGGCAACTCAAGTACTCTATTTCTGTAGAAATTAAAGAAAAAATTGCTGAAAAATAGCAATTATATCTTCTTGTTGCTATTTTTTCGTAAAAATAGAAAAAAAAATAATTAAAATACGTGCTATTTTGAGAAAAATATAAATGAAGTATTTATAATAAAACATAGAGCTATTATAAACTATATTTAATTTTAAGTATCTATATTAATGCAAATGACGTCATTTTACATAAAATAAAAGAGTGTGCTTTAAGTCTTAAAATTGAAATATGTTTTGCCGCAGAGTCCCGATTATCCGAGTCCCGCTTAACCGAGTTATTTTCTTCTGGTGGACTGGTGGCTTCTATTATTATGAACCAGCCATTATACATGAAGCGTTAGGTGAAGATGAAAGTGCAGCCTAAAACGTTAGAACTCTGATTTTCTGGTCAGTGTGGAAAAAAAAATGGCCATTTTTTTTTTTTTTTTTTTTTTTTTTTTATGGCCATTTTTTCCCCCATTCAGACCAGAAAATCAGAGTTCTAACTTTTTACGACTGTTCTTTCATCTTCACCTAATTGCTTCATTTATAATGGTTGTTTCATAATAATAGAAGCTACCAGTCCATCAGAAGTAAATGAAGTAATGGAAATGCCGGGAGCGACACTAAATTCTGAAAAAGCAGAATTCCTGTTCTCTAGTCATTTTATTGCTTTTTTCTATCTTTACAAGAAGAAAGTATTGGAAGGTCCTGAACACGATTTGATGATTTACAGAAAATGTCTTTCTGTGAATCTGTCTGTGAGACTGCGAGTCAGTCTGTATGTGACTAAAGTTTTGTGGGCGCTCTATCTCCAGATCTAATGGTGGTAATTAAAAACTAGTCGGATATACCAATCCCAAAACTTTCTTCTATCTCATGCATGTTAATACTTGAAAATTTGCTATCACACTACCAAAATATAACGGCAAACTATGACCATCATGAGGATTCTATAGATATGAAATTCCGTGCATTAGTTCTTGAGATATGGCTATCTCCGAAGTCGTGTAAATCCAGGAAAATTCAGCGTAGCAGCGCCACCTATTGGGTACTTTACACCAAAACCTATGTTAAACAAAACTACCAAGAAACCACTTACGTCAAAGTCTAACTGAATCTGAAGTTTGGGGAAAATCCGTGCATTAGTTTTTGAGATAGAGCTATTGCGAAAATCATGAAAATGCCAGCATATCGGCGCCACCTATTGGACGATTAACACCAAAACCTAATCAGCAACTACTGTGTTAACATCTAACTAAATCTGAAATTAGATGAAAATTCGTGCATTAGTTTATGAGATAGGGCTATTGCGGGAATCGTGCAAAATGCAGCACAGCACCGCCACCTGTTGAGCGATTTACACCAACACGTAATCCGCATCAAGTCAAATCAAGGACTAACTAAATCTGAAGTTTGATGAAAATCCGTACAATAGTTCTTGAGATAGAGCCATTGCGGAAATCGTAAAAAAATGCAGCATAGCAGCGCCACCTGTTGAGCGATTTGCACCAACACGTAATCAGCATCAAGTCATATCAAGAACTAACTAAATCTGAAGTTTCATGAAAATCCGTGCATTAGTTCTTGAGATAGAGCCATTTCGGAAATCAAAAAAATGCAGCAGAGCAGCGCCACCTGTTGAGCGATTTGCACCAAAAACTAATCAGCATCAACTTGTATCAGGGACTAACTAAATATGAATTTTTATTAAATTCCGTGCATCAGTTCTTGAGATAGAGCGCCCACAAAATTTGTGTCACACACAGACACACAGACAGACAGACAGACTCACATACAGACATTTTGTAAAAACATCTTTTTCGGGTTCTCTGACATCTAAAACGTGTAAATCGGTCGAAAACCGGAACTCGAAAATTTTCATGAATCCAATACTTTCTTCTTGTAAAGATAGAAGAAAGTAAAAAGCTTAGATTCAATTAGACCTTGATATAAGCTGGTGTTGATTAGTTTTGGTGTATATCGCCTTACAGGTGGGTTGCTATGCTTCATTTTTCACGATTTAAACAAATACTATATCTCAAATACTAATTCTCGGATTTTCATCAAATTTCAGATTTTGTTAGTCATTAGTATGTATTGGTTCTGATTACGCTTTGGTGTAAATCGCCCTACAGGTGGCGCTTCTACGTTGCATTTTTCAAGATTTCCGCAATTGCCCTACCTCAAGAATTAATGCACGAATTTTCATCAAACTTCAGATCATTTCATCTTCATCAGCAACAGAATGTTACTCTCCACTACCATAGGCACAATGACTTTTAAGGTTTATTATACTTAATGTACAGCTGGATGTAGAAATCGAACGACATAAAGTTTACAAATTCCTACCAATAAGGAAGTGAGAGGCAGCAGCGGGCCACAGCATCAAGTGAGTTGTATTAAATTCACCCAATAATCGACGAATGCGAAATTTTCCGAATTGTTAAAACTGAAATGATATGCTAAAAAATAACTTATTACTATTAACCTAATACTTGATCTTATTAATAGACATTATATCATTATGCTTATACATGTAGTTAACGCCTCTGGTTGTGAGGCATTAGATGTATTTTAGACCAGCACATAAAATACTAAGATTAACTAAAGATGCAGGTTTATTATTTTAACCCGAATGAACATAATTCAAATGGAAATAAAATTGCATTCGCATACGATATTTCTATATGAGTGTACCAGTGAAATTATTGGATGTTTGAGAATTTTAAGACGTTGCACTTCAGTGAACTTAATCCTAAGTCTGGACGATGAATGCTTGAACATTTATGCAACAAATTATTAATATCATAGCAAACGCGGTAGCGTTAAGCTATAATATGATTAAGAAATAGAAAATGCAAACGACTTTCTTAAATTTCTGGCGAACCAGTTGACGTACGACAATGATTTTTCTTTTGAAAGGTAGAACTCGACGAGACGAATAAACTGATAGCATTTAAAAAATTACTGTAGCTTTCAGTAGTTTTTTATTTAACCTTAAACGAAAAAATGAAGACACAAAATTCAACAAAGTGTAGCTAACGTTCCAGTGGGTGGATTAACTTCGTTTTTGTTTTATTTTGATCCTCTTGTTAAAACTTAGAATAGGTTTTTTTTTCATCTTTGTATGTTTGACGGTCGCTGAGAAAATCGAATTTGTCTTTTATAATGTCTCCATAAAATTATATAAATCTCTCCTTTTCATTTTCTAATCTTCTAATTCAATAACTTATTTCGTGTTGCCATTCCCTAAAAAGCAGTACAATATTTTTTTTTTTTTTTTTTTAAAAGGATAACACGTGTACTTTTGTTTTCATAAGTCAATAAAAATTGAAATTCAACTTACAGATTTTTGTATTTTTGAAACGTCAACCTAAGCAGACAATGCATAATTTTCATAAATATATATATATAAACTTTCTTGATTAATATTTTGAACTGGAGTAATAGACACAATGGAGCACAAACGAGTTGATAGGAAAAAAAAATCAGGGTAAATCCCAAGCTTCTGTTCAGAAGCTAAATGTAAGTTTTTTTTAATTATCATCATAACATCCTGACTTACACAAGCGATAGGTATGCAGTAATATAAATACTTCACATACTAAGCATACCTTAATAAATATCATTCCATCTATTTTAAATAAGGAAGAGATGTCATATACGCACCAGAGTACATAACTGGCGCGATAATGCATTATTTTGCCTGATACGGTAACTGAGCTATTGTTGTTTATTTATCAATTATTTTTTTTATTTACTTTTATTTTATTTATTAAAAGTATATAAATTGTTTGGTTCTATAGTTATTAATTAAACTTTTCATTATTTATAGTTATTTCTTTTTTAAAAAATAGAAAGTAATTTAAAAATATATCTGTAACTGCTATTCGAAAACGAGGTTTTCGTTAAATTGGCGTCAGAAAAAAACCCCGTGCCAAACCCGTTGTGTATATGACATCTGTGCCTTAAATAATTAGGGTTTCGTTTAACTTTAGGTACTTTTGCTTGAGATATTGTCGAAAATGTACAGCAAAAAGATACGGTACTACTTGATTATCCCGTCGACCAGTTTCACCAAACTATTCGTCAAATGATACAAACTGACATAATTTTTATTTTAAATAACGGAAGAATAAGCAAATTAGTAAAACATTAATAAAAATACTAATAAACGATTTTTTTCGACGCCAATTTGGCGAAAACATCGTTCATATATCAACTATATCCGGTTTCCATATTAAGTAAAATAACGACACTTTGGCGCCAGTTAAGTACCTAGTGTGTATATGACATTGGCGGCGTCAAAAAATCGCGCCAATATGGGGCGTATATGATATATGTGCCAAAACTTGAATTAAAAATCACTTGATGACGTAACAAACACGTGTATCGTGTTTAATGTCAAGTGAATGTAACATTTGCTATGATCCATTATTGTCATTTAATCTTATAGTTTGGCGATAATTTTTTGGTCGACAGGATAATCAAATTGTAACAAGTATGGTGCAGATGTCATATACGCAGCACGTTCGCGCGATATTTTTCCTGACGCCAATTTGGCGAAAACCTCGTTTTCGAATACCAGTTACACATATATTTTTAAAAAGGAATTAACAATAAATTTTAAAAAGTTTAATTAATAACAATAGAACTAAACAATTTATATAAATTTAAAACAGAAAATAAAAATAAATAAACAATTTATTAATAAATAAACAACAACATTTGGGTTACCATATCAAGCAAAATAATAAAACTTTGGCAATAGTAAGTACCACTGTGCGTATATGACATTGGCGTCAGAAAAAAATCGCGTCAAGGTGATGTTCATATGACGTCTGTGGCGATTCAAGTACACTTCGGAACGTTACTTTGAAATCGGTGAGTTTCATCGCCAAAATCGCCAAGATGCTTAATGATCATCGCCATCGAATATATAAATAATGCCATATTTGCAAACTTATAGGTCAAAATATAAGGAGAACCTCGGTTCACAACCACCTCTGTTTATGACCAGTTCGGTTTATGTCCAACTTCGATGATCAAAATTTGACTCGGTGGGCGTGCAATATCTCGGTTCACGACCAAGGCAGCCGAATAGTTCAGTTGGCAACCCTCACATACTGTTGAACTCTGGTATCTCGGCAGATGACCTTGGGAGAATCTATTTCTGACTAGGGGTTTCAGGGTCAAAGGTTGCCAAGTACAAGTGCGTAATTGGCGAACGGACAATCCGCCAAATCCCGGAAATAGGGATTTTCACCACCAGTACAAGTTTACTCTTTTATCTGTGATTTCTAAGAAGTTGGAAATAACTGTAAAATGTACATTCTTTGTTCCATGGTGATTTTACTATTTCAGATCGTAGCTTTTATTTGAGGTTGATCTTGCTCTTTGTCTTTTAAACTATTATTATCGATCTTTGTCAACTATATTCGCCTTAACAAAATGCCACGGAAAAAGAAAATTATTCATTCAAGGAGCGAAATGGGATTTTAAAAGTGGTGAAATTTTTCGAGGAGGAAAGGAACATTCTTTTAAAATTTCTCGCTTGCATTTTAACATTTTTAAATGATTTTACCCTAGAATAGCTGAGGTCGATCTATAAACGGGTTACTTTTCGATTTTTATAAAGCTTTAGTATAAAGATTTTTAGATTTCTTTTATAATACATAAAGTTACTTTCACTTTCGGAGTCGGTTCTGAAATTGAAAGTGTTATTTATATTAAAAAAAAACACCCTAAATCGAAAAAGTAAAAACTAGCCCGGTTAGAGATCAACCTCAGCTATTCTACGAAAAAAAAAGAAAAAAAAAGAAAAGAAAAAGAAAAAAGAAAAGAAAAAAGGAAAAAAAATCATTTAAAAATATAAGTGATACATTTGAAGTGAATGCTCTCATAGGTTTAACATTAACATCCCTAGTGTACATTCTTAAAATATAATATAAGGTTTTAAAATAACTTAATTTAACACTGCAACCATGCAGAGTCACATCAAGTGTAGTTCAGATGGTCACTCAGCACTAGTCGTAAAATCTGATAGACGCTCAAGTTATTCTTATCAATGCACCATCGATTGATTAAATAAACAAATTTTTCAAAAAGCCAATGCCATTAATTAAACATAAAATCCCCTCCCCCCTCATCCCTATTTTTTAAAGGTACTATGGAAAAGCCAATAAAAAATATCGGAATTAATCAGTTATCCGTTTCTGATACTTATATATAATTTTTTTTTAAATATCGAAATCTATAGTTAAAAATATCTCAATATGCATGAATGGAATAAATGCAAAATAGAATAAATAGAGATAATAAAATAAAATTAGAAGGAAATGAATTCATTCTCTAATTAATCTTAGGGAAAGTGTATGAAATTTCGAGCTCTTGAAAGGCATTTATATGATCCTATATATAAAAATAAAAATATGCAAACTGGGAGCATAACAAATTTTATCTACTTTAAAATGAGATAAAGAGTTGGTTAATTGTACATGTGTTTAATTATCGTAAGTGAATTTTCCCCTTAATTAATGCATTTATTCTTCTTTAAAATTAAAGTCACGTGTAATAGCTATTAATTTATATAAATGTCTAACATTTTAAATTTAGTTAGAAAAAAAAAAAAGATCTATATACACAATGAAAACATCCTAACATAATGTAGGCATTTTTTTAAATTCAGAAGCTTCTTTTTAATTATAAAATCATTAATAATTTTATATCTAAAATATTATGAAATGATCCGCAGTAATTCTTATATATAAAGAATTGCCATTGTTGAAAATATGTCTAGGTGATTTTACAGTTCATTCCGATAATTAGTATCATCTTTTTTATTATCAAAAGCATCGTTTAAGTTTTTAAATATCATAATTATTAATAAAATTATTGCTATTAGAAACGGCCACAGTTAAACATTACATTTATAAAACAATATATTAAAAAAAATAAAAGAATCCGCTTATGGTTGTCACTATTTTCGGCTAACGCGCCAATTATGGATGCCATTCTCTCCAGTACGTTACAACCTTTTGCCGATTATCCAGAATAGAATCGTCCTAATCTCCGCGCGTGAAATGCCAAGATACCGGAGCTTAACAGTAACTGTTGTTATTAGTCATGTTTGGAGTAAGGTGTGCATATCAGAGAGCTTTGTGTACCTTTATTAACTTACCTAAAAAAATAACTTTTTGAAGTGAAAACTTCTTTAGGTGCGTTGAGCTTTTTTTGAGATGGAGAAAAACCACTTATTTGGAGACACTGTTACGTAACCGACATGCTAGCATTTTGGCACATAGACACTAGCGCGCCAAGCAGTGAATGACAGGAACTTTTCCCTCTTCAGCTCAATCCGCAAAAGAAGAACGAAGCTAAAGCTCACTTTTTCTCCCGTCGTTCACACAGGAACACACACACACACATTATCAGTTTTCGAAAACTTCTTTAGGCGCGTTGAGCTTTTTTTGAGATGGAGAAAAACCACTGATTTGGAGACACTGTTACGTAACCGACATGCTAGCATTTTGGCACATAGACACTAGCGCGCCAAGCGTAATATAATTGTGGTATTGTATTCATTAATAAAAATACTTTTGGATAGTATTGAATTGGAGTATGGATTTCAATATTTGGATAGTATTGAATTGTAATGGTTGCCATTTATATTTCACCGGATAAATCTTTAAATGCAATACGAGAATTTTTGTACGAAAATTTGTTTATTTATATGTACATGTATAATTTAATAATATAATTTAATATAATAATATATATTACAAATTATTAATGTTTATTTATATATAATTTATAGTTAAATTATATTACTATGAAAATTGTAATATAATTTTGGTAGTAATAGTTTATAATAATGAATAAAGAAACACTACATTTAAAAGTGTTTCCTGCACAATAAAAAATTTACTGACGATTAAAAAAACACACGTAATTGTTGAAGTTTTCACTTCTATTGGCACTCCCGGAGTGCCAATGTTTTTTCTTTTTTGTTTTACTTTTACTCAGGTTTGCGCTAATATTAGCTCTCATTATGGCTTCTAAGAATGAAAAAGTGCTTAGTGATAGCAGTAATAGAAGCTTAAGCGAATTACTGTTCAATAAAAGAAATTGTAGCAAAACATGAGAACGATGTTAGTATAACCGATCTAGCTAAACGATACGATGTGGACTCAGCCTTCGATTCCCACGATAATCTATCTATATATATATATTACGCTATCGTATGTGTCACAGAAATCGCGATTATTTGTTAATTGTTTAATGGCAACGCTCGAATGAAACGCATCTCATTATTTATAGAACAGCATTTAATGTATCTCCATACCTATAGGGGGGGGGGGGGGGCTTACCATAGGCTGGACCCTGTTCTATCGCCAAACAACGCCAAGTTTGTCGCCAACTTGGCGATATATCGCCAAATACCTGTAGACTTCCATTGTAAACCAACAGGGTTTACTTGTTTAGAGAGAATCAACAAATTGAGGTATTTTAATGCAACAAAAACTAATATCAGTTTAAGGAATTATATTAATTATATTTAAGGGAGCCCAAGTAAATTAAATTATGAATAAAAATAACGTGAATTTGATTAAAAAACTCTGGACCTCTTAAAACAGATTGTGCATTACTTGGTTAAATAAAGCATTATTGTGCGAAATAAGAAAAAAAAGTATTGGGAATATTTAAAGCAACTAAGGTTTATTTATATTCAATATATAATTATCAAAAAATTTAAATGACTAGCATTAAAAAATGCTCTGACGAGCACCAAAAAAGGCTAATATGTTTTTAAGTATGAAAATGGGTTTGACAAGTGCTTCTAATTGAGCATGAAAAAGGACAAGGGGTCCCTTCTTGACTGCAGCTCACTGTCAATGCCAACTTTGAAATAATCATATTTGCGCTTTTTCCATATAAAAAAAAATCAGCCACAGTTACGATAAAAATGTGTAGTGTAAAGACACAGCCAGTAAAGATGCAGCCTGATTAAATATGAACGTATATGGCGACTTAGTACCAATAATCTTAGTTCCTGCAGCATATCACACTCATGCAGTGCCACCAAGCACGCCTGTAGTGTAGAACTCTACAGAAAACTGATTTGTAGTGCAGTGCAGACTATTGCAGCACTCTGCACAGGAACAATTCTACATGTGCACGCATAACAGTATAATGCATTCATTGATTGTTGAAATTATATCCAAGTGGCTGTGGCTGTAAGATGTACTATGCAGTACAACAGTGCATATATAAATTATAAACGAACATTAGACGCATACACCTTTAATACGGAAGTACAAAAGCACAGTGTGAGTGTGCGCTGAGGTTCAAAAGCACAATAGGAATGTACAGTGTAGTATAATTTGTAGAGAAATAATGGTACATAGTGCACTGTACAAAGTTGCATTGCAGACGAATGCGCAGTACAATAGCAGGAGCGTGGAGTTAAGATGTAAAGCACGGCGGAAAGTTTTACTAAAGTACTGAAAATTTATTTTATATGGAATAAGCGCAAATATGATTTTTTCAAAGTTGGCATTGACAGTGAGCTGCAGCCAAGAAGGGACCCCTTGTCCTTTTTCATGCTCAATTAGAAGCACTTGTCAAACCCATTTTCATACTTAAAAACATATTAGCCTTTTTTGGTGCTCGTCAGAGCATTTTTTAATACTAGTTTTACTTTGATCAAACTTTTCATTTCTATCTCTTAATCTCTTTCAAGATACTCACTTTTTTTTAATTCAAAAAGAGTTGCATTACGCTAGTAAGATGAGCAGCAGAATGAAAAATTTCTAAAAATAATAAATTTTATACTTTGATGAATATTTTTACAGGAATAATTGCAATTTATTAATGAGTATTAATTGCATAAGCTTTAATATGTTCACGGATGACTTTCTTTTTCAATTATTGCTATATTATTATTGGAGTTGTTCGGAAAGTCGTGTCCGTTTGGGAAAATCAATTCAAACCGGAATATTCTGCCCAGTAATTATTAGACATTAGATATCGTAATCAATGTCTAATAATTAAATGTTAGAATTTTCCGGTGCGAATTGATTTTCCAAAACGGACACGATTTTCCGAACGACCCAATATATTTTATAAATATTTTTTAATATCAATTTTAAATTTAAAATTTTTTATCGAGTTGTGTCTTTTTAATCGGCAATTTTATCACTTAAAGGTGTTTAGAAGTTGTAAATTTATCTAATGAATTATTCAATCCTCATATGTTAATGTTCTACGAGTAAAATCTCGCAACGCAAAGTAATATGCAGGGTTAGTATAAATGAATTACTGGAATTAAATAAAATATATTTCAAAAACTATTATACATATTTTAATAAGTGATACTTAAAAATAAAAATGACGATTCCAAGTTTTGTTTCAGTTACAAATGTTCGATGTAAGAATCTTTCGTAAAACGGTAAACACCTAATCTACAATCAAGTTCCTAACACACATTTGGCAGTTTTGCACAGTCAACGATTTTTAAATCAGCAGTCATGCATTAAAACGCTAAATAATGCAGCACTGATGCATCATAAAATGTACACGGTGCATCAATGCTGTATTATTTAGTTTTTTAATGCATCAGTGCTGCATTACGAATCCTTGATTGTGAAAAACATCCGAATGGGTGGAATGATCTTGATTACAGATTAGGTGTTCGTTGTTTTACGAAAGGTTCGCACATCGAACATTTGTAACTGAAACAAAATTTGGAATGTCATTCTTATTTTCATATATTACTTATTATGATATGTATAATAGTTATAACATTCTTTTTTTAATTCTGACATTCGTTTATGCTAACTCAATATAATTTTTTAATGACCTTGGCAAGAAGTTATATGCAATAATAAAATAAAGAAAGGGATACGTTAGAAGATAATTTAATATATGTGCCAGTTAATATAACTGCCAATTTTCTTCCCAGCTGCTAAATAAAATTTATTTATCATGAAAAATAACATAACCTTTATCATTTTAAAAATATCCTCACAGAGAAAATATATAGGAAAAAAGAGACTTAAAAAATCAAAAATACGTTACTCCGATATGTAGATTTGTTTAAAAATAAAAAATAAAATATAAACATTATCAGATGAAAGAGAATCTTTAGAAATAAAGCAAATATTCATTACTTAGAATGAAAAGGGTGATTTTTATCTGAAGAGATAAAATATGTATTATATAAATGGTAATCTTTTGAAAAATGAAAAAAGAATTGTCCCTTTCATAAAAACATACATTGCTTTAAGGAAATAATATTTGTTTCTCTAACCTTTAGAAGATATTCATCCGTTCCAAAAAGAAAAGTATTTATTTATAGCCAAAATTATAAATCATTTAGGGTAACATGAAAATTTTAGAGAAAAATATCTTTGTTGCTTCGTTAAAAAATAAATGAAAAAAAAAATCTGCGATAATACTTTGCCAAGATAAAAAAATAATTAAAAGCAAATAATAAATGTAACAAAAAGAAAATAATATTCCATTTGTCACTTTATCAAACGATTTAGTTATGAATATTCATAAAGTATGTGGAATAAAATTATCAGATTAAGAGTTTAAACAAAGTTCCAATAGAAACAATTTCTTAGGGCACTCTCCAAAAAAGTATTTTTTTTCCCGCCAACTACACTGTAAAAAAAAATCTGTGAAGTTACTAAAGTTTTTCTAGGAAACTGGGATTCCTAGAACTTTTCATGTAACGTCAACAACAAAATTTCATGTAACAGACACACTTTTGCGCCGAAAATCAAAAAATCTGTAAGGTTACTAAGAATTTTTTTGGAAACTGGGATTCCGAGAACTTTTCATGTAACTGCAGCCAGGGTTACAAATAAAAGTTTAGTAAGATTACTGAAATTTTAGCAGATTCATTTGTAAAGTTACAGATTTTTGTAGCTTTAAAAAAACTAGTTTTGTAGATTTGCAGCTTTTTTCGTACAGTTACAGGTGAAAGTTTAGTAAGCATGTATTTTTACATCTGTAGAACTACAGATTTTTTTTTACAATGTACAACGCGAAATTTTATGACACATTCCTTGATTGTTTTCAAACGTAAAATGATATTCCTTGAATTCATGATTATTGAAGTGACTTGTAATCGAATAGTTTTTTTTTCTTTTGTTTTTTTGTTTTAGGATACATTGATTACATCATGCGTTATATGCGATTGTTGTCGCTGGGCGGCAAAATGTTTTGCTTTCCTGGGCAGTATCATCGAAAAATTTGATTAAAAAAATCGTTTTGATGGCACTTTCTGATAAATTTTACGTTTTTACCTTTGTACGGGAAAAACGTTTAATTAAATATTTTTTTAATAAGAGTTAATACCCATTTGATACGTTTTCAAAGAAAAATAAATTTAAAAATGTTTGAAAAAGTAACCAGTTTGGATTTCAGAATAACATTAACCTTTTATTGGTTACAGAAATAACTTCTAAACATCGTCAGTGTTATACTGTATGAATATTTTCTCTTAAGTAATATAAAATAAAATATTTCAGTAGACCTAAATACTGTACGATATCCTCTATTATAGAATTATTTAATTTAATTCCATTTATTGTAAAATATTAATATTCAATGAAAAAGCTAATTTTTTAAGGGAAAACTGTAAAGAAATCGTCCGATCTGCTTTTTCCTAATTTTGCTTTACATCACAGAAAACATCAAATAAATGATACACTGCACATTAAGATTTATTCTCGTGCAAATACGAGTTTGATCCATGCAGTAATTTTTGCTTCATGCTGTAGCACCACGATATAGGGAAATCTAGGATAGACGGCCATAGAGAGAGATGGCCGGTCTAAATATTTCTAAAACTTTATCATAGAGTGCAACATAAAATTTGTTTGTATGAAATAGTTCAACGAGATTATTTATTGCAACGTGCAGTTGTGTATTTAGATTATAAAAATTAAGTGTAATTTTAATGTTATTTAATTTAGTGATTGAACTTTTTTTTTTGACTTAGGCATCTGAATGTTTTGCAGTACGTGCGTTATATATATATTTTTACTATATGGACTTTTAAGGCACGTATATAATCTAATCTTTACTTCTAAGCCTAAAAAAAAGACGTACAATGGCTATTGATGTTTTAAATTGGGCGAACATCAGTCCTTCAATTTCAAGAGAGATGGCCACATGAAATCAATATTTCAAAATTATAGGGATTGATAATTTTAACTAAGTATAATTAAATTTAAAATACATATATAACGTTTATGTTTATCAGTATATTAATTGATAAATAATTTAAATTTTTAAATAATATAAATATTTTAATAATAATAATAATAGTAATATAATAAAACCTGAAAATATTGAAAACAGACGGAAATTTTCATAACGGAAACTGATAAAGTTGATAAATAAACTAAATTAACGTAACAAATTAACGCGAGAAAAAAAAAACACGACATTTACAGTAGCGTAGAAAATGAAATATATTTAAATTATCAGATTCTACAGATTCCGAGTAGACAAAATTGTGATTAGTTGTGCAAAACAATATAATATCACATCCAAAAAAGGATGTATGGATACAATGCATAAGGTACCTAGTGTGGTTCTATGAGCCGTGTACAAAGGATCAAGACCTTTGCCAAACATTTGGTATGATTTTCCGAAAATTGAAGTATAGAAATTGTACTTGAAATTTTGTTGATTCGAATTTTATTGGATGGCCATCTCTCCTCGACTTTAAGGAGAAATGGCCATCTGCCTTTTAATTTCAATGTTGTTTAACACTTTTGGTTTTCAATATTTAATTATATTTTGCAAAAAAATATTATAAGTATATATATAAGAATTTTAAATATTTATAAATAATTCTTGTATTTGAATTCTAAGAATTTTTATTTCAATCTTTAAAAACTATTGCCATCTATCCTAGTGTTGCCCTAATTACATATTTATGCAATCGCATTATATTATAACTCTTAACTGATTGCAATGGAGAAAAGAATAAATTTATATGCATATATATATATATATATACATATATATATATATATATGCAGCTAAAAGTAAAAAAAAATAGAATCATTCATTTCAATATAATTGGGATTCCATTTAGCTTTATTTCAGTGTAGAAAATTTGAAGAAGGACAATGGTTGATGTTTTAATGAATTTGCGTGTTATTAAAAAAAATTAAACTGTAAAAGTTAAAATTTTTAGTGAAATTGTATTTTTGTAAAATTTCTTTCATTATTCAAGATATTAGAATACTAAAATAGGTGGTTCAAAAAATTAGAATACTTATGAATTTTCCTGATTCGCTCAGAAGGTTGCATAAACTATGCATAAAATTAGCTTCTCCGGGACTTCTTCTTAAGTTATAAAAGCGCTTTTCATCAAAATTGTTTTCATTTTGTGTGAAATATGGGTCGTTCGTCCCACATAACTCAGTTAACAAAGAATTGACGGACATTTGGAAAACACGTATCTGAATAGCGGCCAAAAGCCAACAACTACTAAGAGAGATGATAAAAATCTAAAGAGTATTGCTACAAAAACGTTTTAGAAGTGTAAGATATTTGCATCGAAATTTGAAAGAACACGGTGTTGATGTGAGTAAATCTACAACAGTATAACGTCTCCATAATCTTTGATTTCAATCTCGTGTACCAAAGATTTGGTACCCGAGATCTTTGGTACCCAACCCCCTCATGACTATTAAACAGAAAAGGGAGAGAGGGAAGTGGTGCAAAAAATGCTTTTATGTGGTCTGGATGATTGGTAAAATATATTGTTTAGTGATGAGAGTGTGTTTTGCTTAACATATGGTGATAAAGATTGTATCGTTTGTAAAGCCTGTTTGCAAAAACATTAAAGTCATTTAGTTACTAAATAAAAACGAAATAAACCAAAATTCACCCAGTTTTACAGCAGTTTATATTTCTTGACATAGCACGTATTTTAATTTAATTTTTTTTCAGTTTTTATGAGAAAATGGCAACAAACAGATACAATAGTCTACTGTTTATCCTTTACTTGTAATAGAAAGGGAGTACCTGAGTGGCCACGATTACAAAATTGGTATTAAAAACTATAAAAAAATTAATATCTGAAAGATAAATTGAGATACAGCTTTCAAACAAAATGCATTTAAAAGTACATTTCCCTCTCTATACGGCGGTGTAAAAATTGAGAATGTGCAATGTTTAAAAATTTAAAAATTGCAAAACCGAAATTTCATTTCAAATTTTAAAGTGTTGCCATGCGCAGAAAGACGTCAGCGCTGCGCACAGATATGTTTGTCCTTTATAATACAGATACTATATGTGAAAAATTGCATTTTTAATAAAGTGAACCTAGTTCAAACGTTATGAAATTGATATGCATTATTGGGGTGCAACAAAACAGTATTCCTGTGGAATGTGGTGTGCATACCATTCATCATTTATTTACAGGAACACACAAAACAATATTATTATTATTATATTTAATATTAATATTTTTCAAAGTTATTTTTTATTTAGAATGAGAAGAGTATGACAGAGCTACTTTTCCATAGCGCTCCATTTTGTCTTGGAGAAAACAAAATTGAATAACCGAGGGCTTTTACGTTTTTTCTCAATATTCAATGACCTTGGTTCAGTATTTAATATTCATATTTTTCAAAGATATTTTATATTCAGAATAAAAATCTGATAGAGCAACTTTCCCACACCGCCCAATTTTTATTTGAAGAAAAAAAAAACTCGCTCCACCCTAATATATAGGCTAATGTGAGGACAAGCGCTGCGGTGGGACAGATGCCGCATCGATTGTGTTGGAGACACTAGCGCTCCCTAGACCAATTTAAGAAGTTCGTAGTGTTCCTCTTTGCTGTGTACTATTTTGTATGTGTTTACACCGCTTAATTGTCAGTATTTACATATTTATGCTAGTTTTTATGATTTGAACCAACTTGGTGAGTTACTAAAATGTAATAAAGTTTTATTACATATTTTAAGCAAAATAAACGGATTACAACTGTAGACTAGATCCTCGTAGAATACAGACATGTGCTTGCATTTCTCTCGCGTCGCTCACAAAACATAAAATGGCGACGTGGTATCTTACCCGCCACTATGGGACAGATGCCGCACCGAGGTTAAGGGACAGATGCCGCAAAATATATTTTTGTTTTTGGGTTTAATAATTTCATCACTGCGATTTAAGTAGAACTTACATTTACATGAACGTATGTTAGCGCATTCTGCTGCTTAACAAAATACTCTCACCAACAATGTTGGTTCACCATGTGTGAATAAGGAAACCGTAGGCCGTTTACAATTCTCATCGTCTAAACTGTTAAACAAAATATCTCCTATCACAATGGTCAAAAGCCCTATACAGACAAGTAAGAGAAAGCAAAAGGATGTAAATATTACAAGCACAGAGTTTATAAGCAAACAAAAAGAAGAAGAAAATTCAAAGCAAAAGAAACTAGAAAGAGCCAAAGAACGATAGCTTGGTGGAAGTAAAATACGCAAAAAAAAAATGAAGGGAAAGATCAACTTGAAAACACCTTACTTGTGGAAGAAACTAAAATATGATTCATCTTCTGTCAATAAGTAAATAGTTCCTCTTATGGATTCTGGTGGCAGTATTGGATTGGAATTTGATGAATCTGATAGTGCTGAGTGTCTGGAGTCTTATTTAAGAAAGAAAGTCAAAAGCGACAGGATTCAGTGTACCAAATTCAATCGATAGCTCCATGAAAAAGGCTCACTTTACTTCTGCAACGGGAAGTGTGGTGTGATTGTGTGCTAATGAAAGTACAAAATCAAAGAATGAGAAGAAAAGCCAAAAATAAACAGTCTAGGGCATAAATAAAATAGAACTAATACTTACATTAACAGCAAATTGCAATTTTCGCCTGGTATAAACCAGTGATTTATATCTTTTTTAAATTATGCTGTCTATTGTTTCCAGTAATTATGCTGTCCATTCATGTAAATTCAAATGTTTTTCTTTTCATTTTCATTTTTTGTCTTAAGTTTTATTTTTTGAGCTTACACTTTTGCATTTTCATTAAACTTTTCACAATTTAGTAATATATGTGATTTTTGTAAGTTTAATGTTGTTTATTTTCATTTTAACTAGATTGGGAAAATAAAAGTGAGATTTGGTTGGAAAAAAAAATTAACAGCCTAGCTTTTTTCTCCATGCGGCATCTTACCCAGCACATAAAACATTATGTAAAATAAAGGCATTTGGGTAAATATCTAAGGCTACTTTATTAAAAGGGTTTTACAAGAATAGAAATTAGATTCTAAAGGGCTAGATTATTGATTTCTGGTACTCAGTTTATTGTTTTTTGTTTTATTGTACATTTTATAAGAAGAAAAGTAAAACTGCGGCATCCGTCCCCACTTTACCCAAGTGTACAACATTTATATGTTTCTTAGAGGGATACCAAAAACGGGACACACTCTTTTTTTTTATTTTAACAGTATTTAGTACACTAAGATATGTTTATCTAATAGAAATAAATTCTTATACAGATCTACGTAAAAAATCTGGATATAATGTTGTCTATGGCTGGGAATTACTGGAAGTGCGATTTTACTTCTTTTATTCAATTCGAAGCAGATTTATATTTTATATTTTAGCTTAATATGGTGGATGTATAAAAAATCTGTAGATCGCATACAGGGCTTCAAAAAAATTGTCAAATTAGATTCTATGAGCAATAAATGCGGAAAAAAATTCAATCGTGTTATGAGTTTTACAGCTAAATAAATTTTAGCAAACCATATGATGTATATGCAAATCTGTATATCATACAGTGTTGCTCAAAAGTATTCGAATACCCTATTACTTATTTCAGAAACTATTCGTGACGCACAATTTTAATTTGTTGATTAATTTTGAAAAGAAACAGAAAATATGCATTAATATTTTTATTGAATAAAATTATGTGATTGTAGAAGAAAACTTTACTTCAGTAACTTTAAAAGTGTACATTTTTTACAAAGAAAACCAGTGTTATTCGTTGCATAAAAATGTAGCATGCAAAATGGCTTTTGGCTGCTAGTTTCTAATTAGTCAGATTTAATAAAATATTTAGAGTTTTAATCGAATATTATAAATATTTGATTAAAAAAGCGTTAATTAAAAAATTAACAGATCACTTTCGTATAAAATTATAGTTTCAACTTTAAAAACAGAGTGAAAAATATAGTAAAAATAAAATCTATTCTTATATGAATATCATACAAAGTTGATATTATTACCCAAAAAGAAGAAAAATATCTACTTTGTAATAACATTTTATTACAGTAATTATAGTAAATGATAAATACACTTCTTAAAGGAAGTTTAAACATTTTTTTAAATTTTAAAATAAGCTTACTCGAAGTTTAGAAGAAGTACAAATTTTCAATTTCGATCATTAGAAAATAAAGAATATGTTTTTTAATATATTTTTCAAATGTTTCATTCACGATATTTCATTATAAACTGCCATATTTCAATTTCCCTATACTTCTCGCTTGTATCTTTTTTTTTATATTTATCTTTACGAAGATTTACATTAAATATATTATTTTACATGTAGTAGAAATGACATTTTGTTTTCAAAATAACACATTATTTAAGTTAAATAATGCTACAAAAAGTGGTGAAATATCTTTATTATGATTGACGATCGTTTCATCTCACAAACGGCGACATTTTACTATGTTGTTGTTTTTTAAATTACTATGTTGTTGTTTTTTAAATTATGTGAAAATATTTTCTATCATGAATGTTTTTTTTTTAAAATTTCGTCGTTTGTGCGATGAAACGTTCGTCAATCTTAATAAAAATATTTCATCGCTTTTTATAGGATTAATTAACTTAATATGTTTGTAAGTGATTATTATGCATGGTGTTATAACCCATTATTTAATGATTTTCTGTAAAAATGCATTTATTTATTAACGCAGAGTGAGTAAAACATAGTGTTGATTAATTTGAAATACTAGGGGGCACTGCCTCCCACGAGCTATGCTCACCAAAGCCCGCTCAGGCAGAGCAGACTCTAAAACATACTCATTTGATCGGCTTTAAAAAGATTATAGAATATTGAATTATAATTAAAAATCCAGTGGTGATGTCTTTGTACACGAGTTTTCAATCATTTCCGTTTTATAGAGGAATTTTAAAGCCGAAAAACTATTGTTAAGACATCTAATGTCTTTTTTCGTATTTGACTAAATGAGATCAGTTAGAGATTTGAAAATCAGCTAATATGAAGCTAATATAACAACTAATATAATCAGCTAACACCTTTGCCTTCCGATATTTTTTAACAACGCTAAGAAAATTGTTTTAAATAATAAATTTAAAATGTATCGCTTCAAATGTGACGTAATTTTTATCAAAGTTTTCTTTCCCTTTGTAATATATGCACGTAAAAATGCTTTTTTTCATTTGTAAGGAAACATTATTTTATCCGTCCTATAATTGGCAACAATAGTTAAAAAAGATCACCTGGAAATGGGAAATAAATGTCTCGTGTAAATATACTTTTAAATTTAAACAGTTTGACAATGTTATTACTTGGCCAATTTAAATGTGAAGTAATTTTCCTCATTTGCTGTTTTTAGCACATATTAATGAATTCATTATCTTAAAGTTATCTTTGTTTTTTAATATTGATGTGTAAAAATAAATTATGGAGTAATTTTCAATATTTTCCTGCTTCTAACAATTAAATATTCAATTCTAATTAGAAATTTATTTTTCTGTTTGTAATAGTCACGTGTAAATAAATTTTAATTGAAAGGAAATATTATTCTTTGCGCTGCTTTTTATATTGGAACAGTTGCAAATAATAACCTTTTATAAAATATGAAAGAAATCTCTCTTGAAATGCTGAAAATTTTAGTAAAGTATTGAATAAAACCCTCAAAAAATTAGTCAAATAAAAAAAATACCGTATATACTCGCGTATAAGTCGTCCCCCTAACTTTCAAATGCAAATTCTGGAAAAAATCAAAAACCCGCGTATAAGTCGACCCCCTAACTTTTTACTTCAATTTTGCACAAAATCAAACCAAAGATTTCACTTGCCAATGTGAAAAAATAGTAAGTAAACAAAAACAAATCATTGAATTTTTTTTAATGATAAATTATTATTATTTGTATATTTTATGCATTATTTTTTTATTCATACACATAAAAAGCCATAATTTTACAGTATTCGAAGTTTATTGTTTTTCTTTTTTAACTGACCCGCGTATAAGTCGGCCCCCAAATTTGCTTACCAAAAATTGTCAGAAATTCCTCGATTTATACGCGAGTATATACGGTAATTGCATTTGGCATACCACAACCTTCTAATGTATATCCTTAGAAAAAATGATAAAATTCTTATGCATTATTTTTGCTTCCATAAACTTCTTTAAGGGAACGATTTTGGCAAAATTTAACATTAAATATATTTTTAAATAATTATTCGATTTAAAAACTGTCTACTTTAGAGTATTGTTCAAAATTTCTCTATGATACTTCCTTTTTTAATATTTTTGTATGGAGTAGTTTTCTTAATATTAGTGAAGAAAGGTATCCGGCCACAAAAAATTCATTTACCGCGGCGGTGAGAGCGTTATTTTTTTTTTTATTATTATTATTTTTTTTTAAGAATAGAGAGATATCTGCGGATTGTTGTCAGATTGGTTTAAAATGATTCTGTCGGACGACACTGTGGAACTTGCAAATCTGTCTGTAGGCAACGTGTTAGAGGTCTTGCCTAATAATGTAATCTGAACGCACATGCTACATTATTCTGAAGAAAAATCACTATGATCAATTCTTTATACAAAACTTTTCGCCCTTTTTTGTTATATATTTATTAACACAGTTGCAGTGTTGATGTATTGTATATAGGACAGATGTGGCAGTAATGGACGCCCCTTGATGTTTTTGGTACATAAAAAATAACTAATAAATATTTAGCTTTAATTATTTTTTTTTATATAATTCCCCCTTGCATGGTTTATAAAATTGGGTTAGTGTTGAGATTTTTAATTAAACCAATAAGGAAGCAGAAAATAATGTTTCAAAGTTTCGCTGTTTATCTGTGAAAATCTCAATGAAGTTTAATAGCTTAATCCTGGCGCTTAATATATTAATTTAATATATTCTTCATTTTCTTGCAAAATTTGAATGATTTTGTTTGAGTAGCAAGAGAAACTTAAAATTTTATATACTAATGGACATTTACAAAATTTCAGTTATTTTTAAAGTTTTAAGAGGTGGTGTCCATTACTGGGATGGTTAATTAGTCATTTTCCAGTAATGGACACTCCATTTAGACACTACTAAAATGCAATTTCAGTAATGTTTACAGTGCATAAAATGTTTTGGCTCAACTGCAATAATCAAATCTAATTTTTTAATTATACTTACCAAAATGTAATAACACTAAAACGTTTATAAATAGCTGCTATTAAGTTATTTTATGTGATTAAATAAAATTTCAATGGTTTATTCTTTTTCTTTTTTTTTTTTTATGTATATTATACCTTGAATATTTTATAATCTGGCAATCAAGCCAGCCAGGAAGTAGAAAATATTGTTTAAGAGCAGAGTCAAAGAGGGGCTCATAGGGCTTAATACCTCTCTGTTTAAATAACACAATTAAGTTACAGAAGCTATTAAAAATCTATTTTCTGTCTTAAATGTTTCCTTATTCAACTCTGATTTAAAAAAAATGTAATACTATTAATGAAAGTTATAGGTAATATTCATGAAACTAATAAATCTTCAGATCAGTAGCCTCAAATATCAGTTCTACAGTTTTATTTTGAAATTATTTCATTTAGTATTTTAAATATTCAACTTACAATATCATTTCTTTTATATTTGTAATATTAATTATTATAAATGATATATCGAGTAATCTCTGGAAGATAGTTAAAAATAGTGAGACAAAACTAAACACTAATATTCCAAAATTTTTTTAATTACCTTTTAAATCCCCCCACTGTTTGAATAATTTGATAGCTGTAATTGCCTGATATTTAGTATAAAAAAAATATCCATCTAAAATAATTAAAATATCGATTTCTCATAAATACAATAACTGATGCAAACAGTAAATGATTATCACAAATATTTTATTAATTGGGTCAATCCATTTCAAGTGGTCCAGAAAATGTCATATTCGTTGCTCGACCATTTTTAAAAAATCTGAAATTTTTTGTACAACAACCCTAACATGATGGAAGTTCAAAATGACTATTATTTTAATTTTATTAATTTTTGTTTGTGCATGGCGGCCATCTTTGTTTCATCGTCTGCAGAAATTTTCTCACAAGAAGGGTTTACGGAATTGTAAATAATTCATCGCTTATTTATCCAATTCAAGTGCGGATTAAAGCAATTTGTACAGAATACATTGGGCTAAAAATATGGTAATGCAGTAGTTTACGAAACTAACTGCTTATTGGTAAAATTTAAGCATAAAGTTTCAGTTTTTTTCCAAAATTTGTCCATTTACAAGAGGAAATTTTTCTAGCAAGGAAAACTGTCACCATGACATAAGTTTTTTTTTTTTTTTTTTTTTTACAAATAGTCCTAAAGTACTTGTACTCACACGCCGAGTTCCAGATCTGGGACTTGCTTTCTCTTCGCTAAAAAAAACCCCAATTTTTTCAAAAATGACAAAAATCGCACACTTCAGGCTTTGATATCTCTGGTGGGGCACGAGATAAAAATCTAATTTTTTTTTTTTTTTTTTTTTTTTTTTTGTAAGAGTATTGTATGGTAGTGTTATGCACAAGAAATTTCATTATGGAGATTTGACTACAAGCTGAGATATGGCAAGGACAACATGTCAAAACAATACTGCCAAACTATTGTTTTGTTGTAGTCACAGTTAAGTATTTAACTCAGAGTATCATTTAAATTTATTTTTTAGATTATCTTTAAATAATAGTAACAGAAAATAAATCTTTTGCAATTAATTTAAAAAATAATTATGCCTAAGGCTTACATTTTGTATGGTATCAGTAATTTTTGTTGTAATTTTAGTAACTAAAAGAAACCTCAGCACTTTTACATTGTCTTGTATATATATACATACAAGACGTGAGACAAAAACAGAATAGGGAAAGAGAAAAGCTGTTAATGTTGGCATACTTGTTGAGACATGATCAAACGTGTCAAAACAAATTCCTGCTTGCTGGTTTAAAAACCACAATTTTAATGCTGCTTGCCAGTCCCTGAAACTTGTTCCTACCATAAGTATGTTCCTGTAAATGAAACATTATGCGATGTTACCATGCATCAGCCTCAAGTAATTTTCAGAAAGTAAAGATACCCAAAGACTTTTCAAAATTTATACTGCAGAAAAATCACATTTTTTCATAAGTAAGTTAGGAATTATTAATGAATTGAGACTTGCACATAGTGATTTCAAAGTATATTTCTATGAGCCAGCAGGGACAAAATCTTTAATCAAGTTATCAAGAGATGACATGACTTGGTTCCTACAAATAAATTTTTGAGAAAGATCAAAATCGTGGTTTTTGAACCAACAAGCAAGAATGTGTTTTGACACGTTTGATCATGTCTCAACAAGTATGACAACATTAACAGCTTTTCTTTTTCCTTATGTGGTTTTTGTCTCAGGTCTTGTATAAAAATATTTTTTTTTCTTTATGTAAAAGTGCTGAGGTTTCTTTTAGTTACTAAAATTACTTACAACAAAAATTACTGAAACCATACAAAATGTATGGCCTTAGGCATAATTATTTTTTTATTAATTGCTAAGCTTTGGAAAGGGCTTTATTTTCTGTTACTATTATTTAAAGATAATCAAAAACATAAATTTAAATGACACTCTGAGATAAATACTTACCTGTGACTACAACAAAGCAGTATTGTTTGGCAGTATTGTTTTGACATGTTGCCCTTGTCATATCTCAGCTTGTAGTAAAACCTCCATCTTGAAATTCCTTGTGCATAACACTACCATACAATACTCTTATAAAAAAAAAAAATCAGATTTTTATCTCGTGCCCCACCAGAGATATCAAAGCCTGAAAAGTGCGATTTTTGTCATTTTTGAAAATTTTGGGATTTTTTTTTTAGCGAAGAGAAAGCAAGTCCCAGATCTGGAACTCGGCGTGTGAGTACAAGTACTTTCAGCCTATTTGTAAAAAAAAAAAAAAAAAAAAAAAAAAAAAAAAAAAAAAAAATGTCACGTTGACAGTATTCCTTGCTAGAAAAATTTCCTCTTGTAAACAGACAAATTTTGGAAAAAAATGGGAACTTTATGCTTAAATTTTACCAATAAGCAGTTAGTTTCGTAAACTACTCCATTACCAGATTTTTAGCCCAATATATTCTGTGCAAATTGCTTTAATCCGAAATTGAATTGGATAAATAAACGATGAATTATCTACAATTCCGTAAACCCTTCTTGTGAGAAAATTGCTACAGACGATGAAACAAAGATGGCCGCCATGCACAAACAAAAATTAATAAAATTAAAATAATAGTCATTTTGAACTTCCATCATGTTAGGGTTGTTGTACAAAAAATTTCAGATTTTTTTAAAAATGGTCGAGCAACCAGTGCTGGACCACTTGAAATGGATTGACCCAATTACTAGTATCCTAAATGTTAAATTTATTAGAAAATAACTATTTTGATTCATTAGTATGTATTCATTAAATTCCGGTTCTAAATACAGTCATAAAAACAATTACATTTATTACTATTTATGGGGTGTCCATTACTGGAACAAAGGATGTCCATTACTGAGCTTTTGGGTGTTTTGATATATTTCTTTTATTTAAAATTACATTTTGATTCATATTGGGAAAAAGAGTATATGAATGGTTAAACATTGTTGATAGATTAATATAATATTGAAAAAACTAGAATATAATAATTATAACTATTAATAAAAAAATAATTTTTAAAGAAATTCCCTATAAAGATTCTTCGCATAGCATGCTATTGTTTGATGATTTCGCAAAGTAAAATAAACATGTGCTTTAATAAATCGCTATATGCAACACCTTTAACTTAAATCATGTTATTTTTGTTTAAAGCTTAATTATTCAATTAATCTCAAATACAAACTTTTTTCCATTTTTCTTATTTTTTTGGTTTTTTCCTTCTGCTTAATTTTATCACTCCACTAGCATGTCTGGTTTAATTGATTTTTAGGTTGCAAAATCACTTTCAGTTTGCCAAAAGAAATGTATCTTACAAAACCTTTATTACACACATACATATATATATATATATATATATATATATATATATATATATATATATCCCCATACACAAAGATATATATAATATATAAATATGCAGGATTTAATATTTTACCTACTTAAATATTCACTTGGTATAAGCCAGCTAAAAATGAATTCACCTATCAGTTTTTCAATTATATACGACATTTATTACTCACACGATTAAATATACACTATATGGCTATTAATGACCGGCAACTTTAAATTTTAGACATTTTGTCGAACATTTAAAAATATGCTTGTCAGATTCTTCTGGAATTTTAGGATTAGAAATAGCAAGTTTGACTTCATATTTATCAACGCCGATTTGATAAGGAGGATAATCAAGGGGCCAATAAATTATTAAAGAAAAAAAATAATGCTTGATATCACCTTGTAAATTAAAATGCACAAAATGATCTATCTCTACGGGATATACATAAACAGACATTATACAATATGTGTATTCATTTGTGTAAGAATATCATGTATATTAGTAGAGGTATAGCGATTTTTTTTAATTAAAAAATTCTTGCATGTTTTTTCCTTATAACACGCATGGTTTTTAACCAAATTTAACGCCAGTCTCAGAAAAATTGACAAAATGTAGTAGAAATAATATAATGCAATTAGAATATAAATATATTAAATATTTAAGGAAATATGGGCAGTTGTATGAAATAATTTTTATCTACCCATGCGCGAACGATAACAAGGATTTTTTTGCATAATTTAATAGGCAATTCTATGGAGCAACTTATAAAAAAAAAATCAGTCAAATATCATATATACTCAGAGATATATTGGCGTTAGAATGAGCTGTTTTTTTTTGTTTCTCACTAAAACTCGCTGAATGATAAGGGATTGTCCATAAATTGTTATTTTTAAATTATCAGACAGCGTTCGGAGCAAGTTTTTTGTAAAAGCTATTAATAGTTTACGGTTATGTTTAGGAAGATTTTGACTCTAAACTACGATGAAAAAGAAAATATAGTCCATACATTGATTACATTTAGGTAAATTGAGGAGTTTGTGGTAAAATTTTATGAAATTTAGAATACACAAAACACTCTACAGTAACTTCTATTGCATATATATGTATTTTCTGTATACTTGTAATTTGTATGATAGTTTTAAAGATAGTAAACTAAAATATGATATATACATTTTTCATGATTTAAGAGTCAATAACTTGGTATTTGATTGTTATTGTGAAATTTCAATAGCTTTTTAAGAAATTACGTTTTGCTTATTGAATTGTCAGAGAAAAGGGCATTTTCCATAAAATACATTTATTTAGCGGAAACATTTACTTAATTATTTTGAACTTAATTTAACATTTATTTAACAGTTTTGTGAATTGGAAGTTTACTGTACTTATCTCAATTTAAACGTAATCAGATATCCTAATGTGTATACTATTTTTCATTTTTTATTGATAATTTAGTTCAAAAAATTTAGTACAAAAAATACAAGTGGGTAAGTGTGATCACAGATCGCGCAGAGGGTTTCGTTTAATATTCTTTTCAAAACACTTTATTCTTTTATTAATAAAGCCAAAATGATAAATAATTTATAGTTATTAAATCCTTAAAAACTGCACATAAAACGGTAAAAAACGCAAAGGTTTAAAAAAAAATGCGCCCCCCCCCTCCCGTACAACAATTCCCGGGCCATTCTTTTTAAAACTTTTTATTATGTGTTATATCTATCTTAAAGTTTCAAACAGATCACCGTGTTAGATTTCCTAGTTGAAATAAAATAGCTTTCTTTTAATTCCACACTCCACCACCAGGGCGCGCATGCTATTCTTAATAAAACTGTATCTGAACGAAACTCCTTTCTACAACTTATCCGTAGATACATTAGTCGAGGGGTGGCGGTCTTAAACACCAATTTAAGATATTTGCTGAAATTACTATTCTAAAATAGTGGTATCAACACTTATGATACTTTTTATACTGGAAAAGTTGCATTTATCTCAGAACTCTGTCAAAAAACCACACATAAAACGGTAAAAAACGATAAGGTTTAAAAGAAATTTAACGACCCTCCCACCCTCGTTAAAAATGTCTCGCGCCGTTGTTTTATTTTTTTTTAATTATATGTTATAAACTATCTTAAAGTTTCAAACATATCGCCTTGTTGTATTTCCTAATTTATATAAAATCGCGTTCTTTTAATTCCACAATCCACCACAAGGAGAGCACTCTATTCTTAACAAAACTGTATTTGAACGAAACTCCTTTCTACAACTTATCCGTAGATACATTAGTCAAGGGGTGGCGGTCTTAAACACCAATTTAAGATACTATTTGCTGAATGTACTATTCTAAAATAGTGGTATCAACATTTATGATTTTTTTTTTTTTTTTATATTGAACAAGTAGCATTTATCTCAGGACTCCGTCAAAAAACCATACATAAAACGGTAAAAAACGCTAAGGTTTAAAAAAAAAATTAATGCCCCCCCCCCCGCCCCCGGAATTTCTCGCGACATTGTTTTTAAAACTTTTTGTTGTGTGTTAGAAACTATCTTAAAGTTTCAAATAGATTGTCTTGTTATATTTCATAATTTACATATAATATCGCGCTCTGCTAGTTCCACATTTCACCACCAGGGTGCGCACCCTATTCTTAACAAAAGTGTATCAGAACGAAACTTTTTTCTACAACTTATCCGTAGATACATTAGTCGAGGGGGTGGCGGTCTTAAACATCAATTTAAGATATTTGCTGAAATTACTATTCTAAAATAGTGGTATCAACACTTATGAAATTTTTTGTATTGAACAAGTAGCATTTATCTCAGGACTCTGTCAAAAAACACAAATAAAACGGTAAAAAACGCTAAGGTTTAAAAAAAAATTAACGTCCTCCCCCCCCCCCCTCGAAATTTCTCGCGCCATTGTTTTTAAAACTTTTTATTATGTGTTATGAACTATCTTAAAGTTTCAAACAAATCGCCTTGTTATATTTCATAACATAAGTAAAATCGCGGTCTATTAGTTCCACATTTCACCACCAGGGAGCGCACTCTATTCTTAACAAAAGTGTATCTGAACCAAATTTCTTTCTACAACTTATCCGTAGATACATTATTCGAAGGGGTGGCGTTCTTCACCCTTTGTATCACCGTGTTGCAGATCTGAAACATACCCAAAACGTCATTGTTATTTCAACAGTAAATTTCAAAAGACGATTTTGTTGATTGTTTTTATTCTATTACACTACTATTAACATCATTATTTCATTAAATCCGCAACAAATGTCGATACTGATTTTTATTTTCGCGCCAAAGTTTGATTTATCGTTTGATCAGCTACACGTGATTTTTGCTGAATTAAGGTTTGAAATACAGGAATTAAAAAAGTCTTCAGACGTCTACAAGTATATTGCTTTCAAAGGTGAGTTTTAATTCTTTATTTAAAGACCATTTTAGAACTAGGAAATTTATAATATGTATAAGATAAACATAAACTTTTGTTTGTTGCAGATCTGCAACAACGCCCCATAACTTTACTCGTAATGGATTTTTTTTTTTATATCGAAAGAGCATCGAAAATATCTTCTAACGGTTATTTAAGATGTATTTCATTCAGAAGAGCATAAGTATAGAAAAGGGGAAACATTAGTTTGTTTTTATATTATTTAATTGCTATAGGGTAAGTTAGGGATCCCCCCTCCCCCCAGGAAAATTAACTTCAAGTCCAAAGCTAGCAAAAAAAGGAAAGATCTCGTAGAGAATAGAATTCAACAGAAAAAGCATAGAGCGCCTACTCAACATATTCCACCAAAACAAGTGCGCCTAGACAAAATTGGGCATTGGCCATACTAGGCAGAAAAAAGAATACGTAGTAAATATCCTGATTGTAAAAACTTTAATCAAAATGTTTGTGAGAAATGTGGTGTGGGACTTTGCTACGACGAAACTAACAATTGTTTCAAAAATTTTCGTGCAAATTAAAATTTTCAATCTTTTCAGTTTTTGTGACATTTGGGAAGATGTTGCAGATATGCAACAAAACCATTTTTCAAAAAAAAAAAAAAAAAAAAAAAAAAAAAAAAAAATATTTTTCTGTTCTGAATTTTTTTTTATTTTTTCCATGCTTAAAATGATGCATTTTAATATCTGTGTAAGACTTTTTCAAATCGGGGTTGTTGAGTTACAAAGGGTTAAACACCAATTTAACATATTTGCTAAATTGCTATTCTAAAATAGTGGTATCAACACTTATTATTTTTTTTTTTATATTGAATAAGTAATATTTATCGCATCCCACCGTCAAAAAACCGCACGCAAAACTGTAAACAACGCTACAGTTTAAAAATGGTCTTGAACAATAATTTAAGATATTTGCTGAAATTATTATTTGAAAACAGTGGTATCAACACTTATGAAATTTTTATATTGAATAAGTAAAATTTATACTGCATTTTAAAAAATGTGACACCGTTCTGAACAATTCTTTAAAAGCGATCGGTTCTTTAGTTTTCCTAATTTTAACAAATTACCGTCAATTGTCTGTGCGAAAAAAGCGTCTATTTTATAAGTTTAAAAATTTATTTTTTCATAAATTGTAAAGTTGCAGTCCGATTTTTTTTTACATTCAGATTTTATGAATCAGCGTATGAAATAATATCCGGATGCGAAAGAACCGAATTTGTAAAATTAGTAGTTAAAAAAATGTATACTTCCATTATCAAACCTAGTATAAAAATATCTCTTTTTCTGTCCTTGTCATGTGGGCTGCTGTGCAAAAAATGCAATTCTGGAATTAATTATAAAAAAATAATTATCTTAGCTTCCGACTGTACGAATTAAAAAATAAAGACATATTCTGAAAAAGAATGAAATCTTACGTCGGATGGCGTAAAAATCTTAGTTCAAAAATCGATGTTTAAAAAAAAAATGGTCCTGTATAAAAGTTCTGTGTTCGTTTCAGACAACAAGAGGCACATGTTTTATAATTATCTGATTTACAACGGAAAATTCAATGTGATCAGACATCTGTCGCCTTCACAGATGAAGGAAAATAAAAGATTTTTTTCTCGATTTTTAACAAATTTTCTAATTTTTATGGTACGATCGAGATAATTTCTAGAATTTCTGAAATTTTCTGAGCTGATGTTTTTTCCCGTCTTGTAATAATAATTTCGAATTTCTGGGATGTGTAGAAAAAAATGTAATCGCGCCTTAAATGAATCGGAATCGCCAGTCCTTATCTGGCATTAAAATGACACCTGTTTTAATACATGGAAGAGATCGTTTTTGTAATTTGATAAAAAAAAAATCCATGCTTTTGTTGAAATATGAATGCCTTTCTGATCTTGTAACTGAGGGTTTTTAATTAATAAAGTCCGTTAATTACGAGTTTTTCAAAATTTTATGATTTGTCCGTTAATTATGACTTTTTCAAAATTTTATGATTTATTGTTTGATGTGAGGTGGTCAGCTATAAGTAAGCAACATTATAAGTCTCCAGTATACATAGTTTCTGAGAACGAGTTCTGTGACAGACGGACAGACGGACAGACAGACAGAGGAGTGAGGCGAATAGGGTTTCGTCAGATGACCGAAACCCTAAAAAAAGACCTTGATCGATAAGTACAGTAAATTTCCGATTCACAAAACTGTTAAATAAATGTTAAATAAAGTTTAAAATAGTTAAGTAAATGTTTCAGTTAAATAAATGTATTTTATGGAAAACATTTCAGTGAAAATTCCCTAAGCAAAACGGTATTTCTCAAAAAACTATTGAAATATCACTATAAAAATCAAATTGCAAGTTATTGACTCATAACTCATGAAAAATGTCCAATATATCTTAAATTTCAGTTTATTGTCTTTACCACTGTCATACAAATTACGTGTATACAGGAAATACATATATATGCGATAGAATTTACTGTAGAGTAGTTTGCATATTGAGCTAAATTTCACAAAATTGTACCATAAACTCCTCAATTTACTTAAATGTAATCGATGTATGGACTATATTTTCCTTTTCATTGAAGTTTAGACTCAAAATCTTCCTAAACATAACCGTAAACTATAATTAAATAG
Source organism: Maratus speciosus (assembly GCA_963932465.1). Taxonomy (NCBI): domain Eukaryota; kingdom Metazoa; phylum Arthropoda; class Arachnida; order Araneae; family Salticidae; genus Maratus; species Maratus speciosus. The sequence goes on from OZ010800.1 coordinate 127,240,400, forward strand.
ATTTTTCAAAAAACTTGCTCCGAACGACTGCTGTGAACAATCTCTTATCATTCAGCGAGTTTTAGCAAGAAACTAAAAAACAGCTCACTCTAGCGTCAATATCTTTCTGAAGTTTTACGATATTTGACTGATTTTTTTTTTTTAATTGGTGACTCCACAGAGTTAACTATTAAATTATGTAAAAAGTTAATTGTTATTTTTCGCGCATGCGCAGATTAAAATTATTTAATATAACTGCCCATGTTTCCTTAAATATTTAATATATTTATATTCCAATTGCACTATTTTATTTCTACTACATATTGTCATTTTTTCTGAAACTGACGTTAAATTTGGTTAAAAACCCTGCATGTTACAAGGACATGCAAGAATTGTTTTAATTAAAAAAAATCTCTATATCTCTAATAATATACATGCTATTCTTAGACAAATGAATACGCATATTGTACAATGTCTGCTTATGTATATTCCGTAGTGATAGATCATTTCGTGCATTTTATTTTACAGGGTGATCCCAATTATTAATTATTTTAATTTTTTTGCTGGCCCCCTAATTGTCCTCATTATAAAATCGACGTTGATAAGTATGAAGTCAAATTTGTTCTTTTTAATCCTAAAATTATAGAAGAATCTGACAAGTATATTTTTAAATATTAGACAAAATGTCTAAAATTTAAAGCTGCCGGTTATTAATCGCCATATAGTGTACATCAGAGCAATTCAATAAAATTAATAATATGGTATACAATTTGCACTTTCGAAAATGTAAATACAAGAAATTACCTTGAATTCTAACTTAAGCTTTTTATTGGGCCATGGACAGATTTTCAACAATCATGTTGATATGAAAACTATGGAAAAGAGCCATTGCTCTTAGTAATTTTATTTTTCCAATCTTTTCTACGCAAGCAGTTGCCTCATGTCTTGCGCTACCATCACGCTCCTCGTGTTGTGACTTTTATTTCATACTAGCCACCTCTGGCGACCAGTTTGGTCTCCCTTAAATGTATGCTATGCATTGCAATAGTTTACTTTTATTCATAATTTAACTTATATGCTTAATTCTTCGCCAAATCAAAAGATTCTGATAGAGAACTCAAGAACACTTCGCGATCATCGCAGCATTTTGATATTTTTAGTTGAGTTGTATTTTTTTTTTCGGATTTTATTCCGCTTAGTTCACTTAGAAATTTATGCTTCTTGTTCGTTTGCTTATCAGTTGCAATACGTTCGCTAATGAGGAGATTTTTAAACCTACTAAGTAATCTTCCGTAATCGGGTCCCTAGTCAAATGGCGTATTTTAGCTAATAGGATTTAGTCAATGAATTTTTTGCGAAAAGACTTTAATAATAACCACACTTACATTAAGACAATATTGTTAATAATATCTTTTTAGAGTTGTTCTCCATTGTCCCTTTGATCACATCCTCTGAAAAAAAACTATCACCAAACTGTTCACCAAATGCCCAATAAAATAAATGGACACCTTCAGTTAAAACGGTTAAAACTGATCTATTGTACTAATGCATCATCACATTGTTTGAATGTTTGTGTTCTTTTAATATCATGACGTCTCCGTTTAATGACGGGATTGATATTTTAATTAGAGAAAAACTAATATCTGTAAAACATAATTAAAAATACACATAAATGTCGAATTAAAAATCACTTCATGGCGTAACAAACACGTGAACGAATCTGACGTCAAGTGAATGTGACGTAAAGATCATTCATTTTTGTTAAGTGTTTAACTATTGTTTTGTGTAATTTTAGATTGCTTCAATATTAGTTACCATTTTTAATGCTGTTATTTAATAAAAGTATATTAAATCACTGTTTTGAATGTGATATTGACAATGGTAAATATGATTGGCTATTAGCAACCATCTACGGTGATCTTATCCTTTTGGCACGGATAATACATAAATATAAAATTGTTTGACTAAGCGATTTGAAATGTCATTCATTAAATATTATTCCATGAGTTGGGTTTGTTTTTGAAAAAAACATCGTGAAAGAAGTTGAATTGTATAGAAGTTTACCTAACAGAATTAGATGCTGAACATTGATTGGCTTAAAGGCGTGAATTATTTCTGCACAAAATTCATTGTTGGAGAGCTTGCTGTGTGAATGATTACCTCCATAAATTAATATTTTTTTTTCGCTCAATGATGAACGAATCTTTTGTGTTTACTTCTGTGGAAACAGATATAGGACTGTCAATGCCATTTCAATTGAAGTTGTCTCAGAATAAATAGATATTTGAATGTAGCTAATCTCTCAAACATTATAATTTTTTTAATGCGATCTTTCTAAAAGTGTAAATTTTATGCTGTTTTATCCTGTCGCAAACTGTTGATGACAGCCAAATGCTTTGCGCTTTATAATAATAATCCATATAATATTTGGCAATTTATCACCAGCGCCTGGCTAGCATTAAAGTACTAATTCGGCCGCTTGGCTTATAAAAAGTGAAACGGGTAGCCCGGAACTATTGATGACAGTCACATGGCTTAGGCTTTTATTATATAGATTAATACGATCTTTCTAAAAGTGTAACTTTTATGGTGTTTTATCCTGTCGCAAACTGTTGATGACAACCAAATGCTTTGCGCTTTATAATAATAATCCATATAATATTTGGCAATTTATCACCAGCGCCTGGCTAGCATTAAAGTACTAATTCGGCCGCTTGGCTTATAAAAAGTGAAGCGGGTAGCCCGGAACTATTGATGACAGTCACATGGCTTAGGTTTTTATTATATAGATTAATACGATCTTTCTAAAAGTGTAACTTTTATGGTGTTTTATCCTGCCGCAAACAGTTGATGACAACCAAATGCTTTGCGCTTTATAATAATAATCTATATAATATTTGGCGATTTATCACTAGCACCTGGCTAACATTAAAGTACTAAATCGGCCGCTTGGCTTATAAAAAGTGAAGCGGGTAGCCCGGATCTATTGATGGCAGTCACATGACTTAGGCTTTTATTATATAGATGATATTGTATATCGAATAGTTAAACTCTTGAGCCTGTCAAGTTGCATTGTTGAGAATATTTATATTCCAGCATATATATTGTGTGAGAAATATCAAATAACTTTTTTAAAGGAAATTATATAAATTTTAAAATTCTAAAATTTACAGGTTTCTTGTGTTATAAGAAATTTACCAGGTGTTTCCTAAAAAATGTTAGAAAAATAATAATTGTCCGTGATAGCTCTAATTTTAGTCAGAATGTGAACTGTATAAATACTTAAAAATACTAAACGTACTGTATTTCGTACACAATGGATTATACAGTTTTCCAAAACTTAACAAAAACATTTATTATTTACATAAATATTCCAAAGACCAGATATCTGCAGACCAGAGCGCTTGCAGCGTCCTCTCACTATCAATTCCAGAACACGGAGGAAACACTCCCCCGGGGATTGAAATGCAATTTTCAATATATATTAACATATAAATTTACATAAATTATCATACGAGAAAAAAATTATAGGATATAAACAACTTACATACACAATATTAATACAAGAATAAATTCACTATAATACTAGATTAAATACAGAAATAATATATATTTTAGAGTTTGCATAAGGAAAGAAAGGAAATCTGTTAAACCACTGGTAATATATAGGCATCTCTGGCGTTTCTTTTAAAAATCCGGCCATCTGACAAGCGTAAATTCACCGTTTGAATTATATTATCCATTCCCTTAAAAACTTCAACTATTCTACCAACCAACAGTTTGGTGGAAGGTAAACTTTCCTGCTTTATTAGTACCAAAGTTCCTTTCTGTACATCAACCTTTTTAAACTTCCATTTCCCCCTCTGTTGGAGATTATGCAAATAGTCGCGCTTAAAAGTTTCCAAATTTGTTGGCTAAATTTGGCGATTCTCTGCCATTTCGCTAATCGATTTTCATTAATCTCATCTAGTTGAGGTTCGGAGATCGAAGTGATTGGCCTACCGATAAGAAAATATGTCAATGTGATAAGAAAATGTCAAAATTTCAATTTTTTGAAACCTCAGGATAGTGGGGTAAGGGGGCGGGAGTTCAAAACTCCCTCAATTTCTGCTAGTATCGTTAGAAATTCTTCTAAAGTTAATTTTTGTTCCCCTATTACCCTTTTCAAATGAAACTTGAATGATTTTACTGCCGCCTCCCAGATTCCACCAAAATTCGGAGATATGGTGGGAATAAATTCCCATTTGATACCTTCCTGGGTTAAAAAGTTACACAGTTCCTTATCTCTGAAACTAACCAGTTTATGCAACTTTTTCAACTCGATGTCAGCTCCGATGACCGTTTTTGAATTATCAGATAAGATTTTTGCACATTTTTCTCTTCTGCCAAAGAAACGTTTTAGACTAGCTATAAAAGCCTGAGTTATGAGATCTGAAACAAAGAGTAGGTGTATTGCTTTGGTGCATAAACATATATACACCACTAAATAAACCTTATCCAATATGCTCTTCCTTTGATTTTTAAATGTAATAGAAAAGGGCCCACAGTAATCGAGGCCTGTCACCGAAAATACAAAATTTGGTGTCACACGTTCCTTGGGCAGATCGGCCATCAACTGGGAGCTGACAACAGGCTTATTCTTTAAACATGTTACATATTTGTGGACAATTTTCCTGCAATTATTCCTGCCATTAAGGGGCCAAAACTTTTGTCTAACATGGAAAAGCAAGGCTTGTGTACCTAAATGAAAATATTCAAATGGAAATAATTTAAGATAATATCCGTTAGCTTATGATTGGCAGGCAACACAATTTAGAGTTTACCGGAGATTAGAAATTTAGAAATTTAGAAATTTAGAGTTAACCGGCAAATCGGCATGCGATAAACGGCCGCCAACACTAATTAACCCTTCGTTTCCTAGGAATACATTTAAAGAAGATAATCAACTTTTGTGTTGAACAGGCTTACCTTTTTCGAGACATTTTATTTCGTCCCGAAACTCACCTTTTTCTGCTGACCGAATTAAAAATAATTCTGCTTGCCTCACATCGTAAAGGCTTAACGCTCCACTTCTTCTTTTCTGGGGATTGCGACAGTTATTATAAAATCTATAATTAAAACAAATTATGCGTATTAATTTCATAAAATTATTAGTTAATGAAAAAATGTTTTCAATTATAGAATTTTCATCGGTAATAGAAAAAGTGGTAAAGTCATTAATATTGTTCTCTATGTCTCTTTTTAGTTCAGTTATATACATTTCCTGATCTGGAACTACTAGCGACTGTTCGTAGTTGCACATATCTAATGAGTCCTTCAGAAACTCTGGACCAGTCCACCATTTGTGATTCTGAATAAGACTTTCCGATTTTATACCTGTTGTCAGTAAATCTGCAGGGTTCTCGGACCCTGCACAGTGAAACCACCTGGATGGGTCTGTCAGCTATTGGATCTCTTTTACACGATTGGACACAAGTGATTTCCACCTATTTGCAGACCCCTTGATAAAATAAAGGTCAATCCGCGAGTCTGTCCATAGAAACATAGAAGATGGTCTCTTGCGATCTAGCACCTTCTTCACCTCACAAGTTAAACGCGCTGCTAGTAACGCACCTAAGAGTTCTAACCGGGGTAATGACATCTTTTTAAATGGTTTCTCTCTGCTTTTTTATGTAAGCAAATTAATGGAAGATTTGGTCTTGGAATATGTTTGTAAATATATGACAGCACCGTATGCCCTGAGACTGGCATCGGCAAAGGTGTGCAGTGTTACTTTTTAACCAGAGTCTTCATTGAACTGAAAAACATTCCTAGGAATCTTTAATTGTGCTAATTGGGGTAACTCGGAACACCATTGTTCCCACAGCTTTGAAATATCGGGGGCCAATTCTTCATCCCATGTTAAATTCCTACCCTCTAGTTCTTGAAACAAATATTTAATTGGTATGGTAAATGGCAATATGAGACCCAAGGGGTTAAAAAATTCGGCCTGCTACTTGCAGAACGAACCTCTTTAAATCTTTTGCTTTGCACAAAAATTTTAATAAATTATCAATCTCCACCATCAACATGTCCTGTTTAGGTTGCCACAACAGTCCTAATACCTTATGTGTTTTATTTTCCTCAAATGGCTGAGGTAAAGTACTAAACCCGTTCTTCTCCCACGATACCATTACTAATTTGTTGTTCGATATCCATTTTCGGAACGTCATACTAGCTTCCTTCACAATTCTGTGTGATTGTTGTGAAATGTTCAGTGCATCTTGTATAGTGTCGGTACCGGTTATCAGATCTTCCACGTAAATACAACTATTGAGTATTTCGGTTGCTACCGGATATTCCTTCTTAAATTTATCAAGATGTTGTTTGATGTTGGCTGATAATAAAAATGGACTTGAGTTCAAACCAAATTTTAGGCCTAAGAATCTGTACATAATAACTTTAAACTCATCACCGTTGACAGGATTGTCATATACAAACAGGAATCTTAAAACTTCCCTGTCTTTTTTGTTGATCGAAATTTGTAAAAAAGCCTTCTCTTTATCGCCCAAAACAGCAATTTTATTTAATCTAAAATATCAATAAATGGAAAATGTTTCGATTTAGGTTACTGCCTGCGTCCAAACAGTCATTTAGTGATAACTTCCCGCTTCATAGGAACTCGCATCAAAAACAATGCGACATTTTGTGTATACACTGTCTTGTTTAAATACCGTATGGTGGGGTAAATAAAAAATCGGGTTGTTGGAATTTTCTTCTGACTCAGGAACAATTTCAACAATTTTCCTTTCTAAATATTCATCTAAAATTTTACGATAATTTTCATATAAACTTGTGTCGCGTTTCATTCTTTTTTACGAGAGTAGCGAGCCGTGTTTCAGCTGTCTTGTATTTATTGTCTATTTGTTCCCAATCCCGTTTCCATGGCAGACAGATTTCATATCTGTTATTTATAAACCGCACCTTTTCTCGAAATCCCTCTAGAATATCTCCATTTTTTACATAATCTGGGTCGTCCCTAATTCCTAATGTCTCTAAATCCCAAAAGGCCTTCAAATCTACTTCATCTTGATTTTCTAATAAATGGTAATTATATTTAGTTTCATTTTTATCATGTATCACTAACTCCACCTGCAGTCCATCCTAAGTGGGAGTTTTGTAAAATTATAGAAGTATCAGGAATTTTTATTTGACCAGCTAATAACAATTCGTAATATACATCTGCCCCCAATAACACCTGAATTCGCTGAGGTTAAAAAAATCTTGGGTTCGCATACATTAAATTCTGTGGTAGGTGCAGATTACAAATATCTATGGTACTCATGGTGGTTAAATCCGTTATTGTAGGAATTAAAAACATGTTAGAGAATTTTTTAAATGTTCTAACTTTGTTTGAAATTTCGACATGTATTCTGTCTTTAATTTTACAGATTGCATCATTAAATCCGGAAATCACTGACTTTACTTTGTATTTTTCAAATCCCAGCATGTCTGCTGAAGAAAAAGTAATTACGGATATTGCTGGCTGTATCCAATATCACAATAAAAGGAAAAAAAGAATCAATACTTCCCCTCAAATAAACTACAGCTGTCGAAATTAAAGCATTATAGTTGGCGCCTGACAGATTCTGGTCAGAATTATTTTGACAGCTCAAGGTCTTCGCATTTGAAATAATTTCCACTGAATTATTATTTACGTTATCTTCATTCTTCAGCTGCGATTGATTCATAATATAATTACCTAGTTTATTTTCATAACAAGATTAGGAAAAAATAGCCCCATGAAGTGAGCTGTGGTGGTTATGAAAACAAATTTTGCATTTATTATTTAATTTATTACATCGATTCACGTTATGATTAGATAAACAATTCTAACATAACTGTAATTTTCGTATTTGATTCAATCTCTCTTGAACAGATAAATCTAAATATTTTTGACATCGAAAAATCAAATGTGATTGTTTACAAAATGCGCAGTTAAGTTTGTCCTTTTGTAAGACAAAACTCTTTCGTTTATGGGTAATTTCAAACCTAGGTTTCTTAACGATGTTGTTTTATTTTTGTATATTTTCTAAAGTTTGAGCTCTTTATAGTAAAAAAAATCAATAAAATATTCCATTTAGGCAATTCATTACAATTAAGAGACAATTCAAAAGCTTTTCTTGACTCATCATCAATTCTTTGTAAAACAAAGTACATTAAAATGGATTCCGATAAATTGTTATGTTCCAGTCCTAGCTGTTTCAAAGTTCTCAAATGGCTCAATAAATTATCTACCAGATATCGTATTTCTTTCGCGTTTTCAATTTTTATTTTGTTATTACTCAATAACTCTGAAATATGACTATTCAACAATAACCCTTTGTTTTCAAATCGTTTTTTTAAAGCTTCGAATAAGGAAGTATAAGAATTATACTTATATTGTAATTGTTTCACACGGCCAGTTAAAGCTGATTGTAAGTAATACAGCTTTTGAGCATCATTTAGCTCATCGTTATTATCAATTAAAGTGGTGAATTGTAATTTAAAATTCCTCCAGTATGTGTAACGACCCGAAAATTGGGGTAGATTAATTGACGGCAATTTTATTTTTGCCTCATTAGAACTGCCTTTATCATTACTATTATTTTGGCTTTCAACATTAGAAATACTAGGCTTTTATTGTGTAGCAATATATTTTGTTTCCTTTCCCCAGGCAGTTTAATTAATCTTGCTTTTAAACATCTCTTATTTATTTAATCTAACCTTTTCTGTTTTAAATTTACTGGTTTCATTTCCCATTTTCAGTTTAAGCACTGTTTTCATTTCAGCACGCGATGTTTAGTAAATCGCATTTTGCGATCCTCTTTGCGCCGTTTTAGCGAGGTCGTCTCGCTCCTGTCTTTTCTTGGCGCGCTCTCACCTTTTTACGGCAACCCTTTAGCTGCCGCGCGTGAGTTTAAAAGCGTTCTCTCTCTCTCCTGGCAGGCAGTCTAGTGCAGTCATTCTGGTATAGAGTAAAACGGTCTAGATCGCCGCGCATTTCGCGGGCCTCGTGCCCCGAATGTGCCGGTAATGTCGGAAGTCAATGTCGTAGTCTTGCTAGAGAATATTTTTATAACGAGGCTAAGTCTCCTTTCCTAAGGACCTCTTCTTAGTGTTTTATTCATCTAGTTTTAGCGTATATCCACATGAATTATTAAGAAGATCCTTTGTGAAAATCAAGACTGATTTCTAGCCTCACAGATGCTTCATGATCATCGGATGCCGAGCAGTGGACCCCACCTTTCACCTGCATACCTTTTACTGAAAGAATAAAAGTCTTCCTTGTTTAAAATATATTCAAGTGTTAGTTTTTCATTGCAAGAGTGGAGGTACTGTATTTTATTTCCTTTTTCTTCTCAGCTTGATCACCCACTAGGATCGGGTTATTAGTGTACATTCACAGCGCATATGTAAGTGATTGAGGCAACTGGACGATCACGTTTTATTCTAATGAATCCATTTCTAGTATGCAAAAGACAGTAGTGAACCTTTTTTAGAAATATTATAAGCACCCCTTAGAACAATTATTACTTCTTAATAAATGGTGCTAGTGCCAGGTGCATAGATAGTGCATTTGAGTGATCGAGCAGAAATATAGAAGCATAAGTTTTTCAATGACTTTTTATGTATATAACAAATTTTACTGATTAATCGTATTTACTCCAGCTTTTTCTTTTACTGATTTTCATTTTTACAAGTGTATTTTAATGGATGCATTCGGATTTAAGTCTTATAGCGATTGCATCATCATTTTTTCGGCGACCACGTGCTCCAGTTGGTTGTTTTTTTTTCCTCTTCAAAAAAAGAATTTCGAACAATAGTTTATGTAAAAAGAATAAATAAAATAATAATGTGGCAGTTTGTGAAAGTATAGAAATAAATAATACATGAAGATAAATTGCTGAATAAGATGAAATATCGTGCACGTGTAGTATTTGTTCTAAGCTCATTTTTTTTCTTTCAAATATTCATTTGCAATGAAAATTTTAGTGAATATGAGAAAATATGATGTCTCTTACGACATTTATAACGCTTTTTTTCAAGATTTAATAGTTCAAATGATGGATGTTAATAGATAGAAATGCAATACAAGATTATGCCTTATTTTAGCACTTTGTGCTCTGTCAAGATGTGTTACAACAGTTTTACATTTTAAGTAATTTTTTGCCTCAAGTAAGAAGATTTTGTTTTTAAAATGAAAATTTTAAGTGTTGTTTTGTATTGTGTGATGTGGAAGATTGACAAAATTCAAGTGTTTTAAAGCTATTTCAGAGAGCAGTCAGATCTTGTCACAGCATTCAGTGCAAAGTTTCATTTTTCATGAATTTAAGTATTAAATGTAATTATTTCTCAAGATTTTTTTAAGAATGCTTATAAAAGCAGATATAAAAGTAGAAGAATTCAAGTTTGCATCAAAATTTCACATACATATTTGGTGTCCATTTCATATGGAACTGTTTTCTTCATGCTTAGCACTATTTGGGCTTATGTGAAGCATGAAAAATTTTCTTGCATTATAAGGGTACGTGCAAGAATTATTCCATTACAATAGAAAATTAGAGTGCTGTATTTTAATACAGAATTTGTGTGGTCTACGTAGTCAGCCATTATACGATGCAGTTTGTTTTCTTCAAAACATATCCATGTTTATAGCAAAATTTTAAATAGTCATTTTTTTATTTTAAGGAATGATATAAATAATTTCAAGTTTTTTTGTGTCAATGTTGAAATTGTATTTCAAAAAGCTGTATTTTATTATACAGATATAGTGTGTGTATGGAACCATTATGACACAGATTTAATTACTTGGATTTTTTTATCCAAGTTTATAAAAGTTAAATAGTGATTACTAGTTTGTGAAAACAGAAGAATACCAGTTTAGTGAAATGCCTTTACAGCAGTGTATCATGTCATGTTGAACAGTATCCAGTTTTTTTTCCTTACGAAACCATACAAGAAAAGTTGACTCTACAGTGTTATAATTTCATCAGCATATTCAAGTGTTTTCATCAATTTTTTTTCTACTCATCAGTATTATGTCACCATGCTATTTCATACTGTTCGCAAAATTAACATTTCAGAGAAGATTGTGAAAAATTCAAGTATTTTATAAATAGTTTGGTGTGTGATAAAATACAGAACAATATTAATAGAATGAAACTGTTGTGACTTTTACGTCCAGTGTTTAGTTTATCTTCACAGCATGAACTCTTTCAAGCAGAACAGAACATTTTTTTTCCTTCAGCATAATATCTTACAAGCAGTGATACTATCTTCTGATACCAGCATATTTTTACAGCTACAAGATTAGGACACCTGTGTTATAATTTTTAAATAATCCTTTTGTTTTTTTTTTTCAACTTATGTTTGACATAGTTAAAGATGCTGTTCAATACATCCAACATCTGCAGCCAGATGGTGAGTTTTTTGTCATAGTATTTCTTTTAAATTAATTTGTTCTGAACTCTTTTTCAGTTTTTTTAATACATATGTATGCATTGTTGTTTTATGTTTATAATGCATTTTTTTCAACAGGTTCTAGCGGTGACTTTGTCACATTTCAACTATAGTGTAGTGTTATAAGATTCAAATGCATTTTTAAACTTAGCAATAATTGTTTTTAAATTTTTTTACAATATTCCAGTGGTGACTATAGTGGTCACACCGTTTTCCAAAAATTGTAGTGAAATGCAATTTTTTGGGCACATTTTAAAAATTTTGACTTTTTCAAGATTGCACATTTTTCAATTACTAGTGGTGACTTTGTGTCACATTTTGAAGTACAAAAAGAAAAAGAATAAAATGAAAATTTTTTTGTATGTTACATTTTGACTTTTCAAAAAGTTAATTTTTCCAATAAATTTTTTTGTGGTGACTTCGTGTCACATTGTTAGTTATTTAATAGGCTGTAAATTTTTTAATGCATTTTTGGTATCATTCTCAATTTTTAAGATTCAATTTCTAGCAACATTCCAGTGGTGACTTCATGTCACAATGTAGTCGTTAGACTAATATTTCATGAAACATGTTTGTTTCACATTTCCACTTTCTTTACATTTTTTAAAATTTTACAATAGTTTACGGGTATCAATTTTTTTCTCAACCATTCTTGCCAATGACTCATTTTTTATGTATCATGTCAATGATACTTATAGACATAATAGAATGCTTTGAGTATTATAATAATATTTTAGAATTTTTTTTTTACCAATGTTTGTCTGTTGACAAAATTTTAGTGAATTTTCAAAACCTTTTTGAATTTTCAAAATTTTCTTGAATTTTTTTCAAAAAAAAAGGAAAAGTTTTAATTTTTCTTTTATCTGTCTATGTTCTTCTCATGTTATGTTATGTTTCTTCTCTAGAATGTACTTACAAGAAAATATTCAAATTTGTGTTTTTTTTTAAAAAAAAGATATACTTACATTTTACAAATTTTTTCAGAATAGTAACATGCTAGCAAAATCTCAAAAGAGATGTAAACAAAAGTAAGAATATTCTATGTGAATATTTATTTTCATGTAAACATACATGTTTACAAAATCTTTTTTAGCCTATCAATTTTTAGCATGGTTTAATAAATTATTGTGTACGTACGTATTTTTACAATTTGTGAGCTCACACACACCTTTTTACTTATTGATTATCACTTTTGGTGTTAAATTTTATTGCTATAGCAGTGTGTTTAAATTTGTATGTGTTTAAAATTTTTTGATAGGAAGTATGCTCTTAGGGTTATGCAGTTTTGCCCATGTTGTGAGTAGTCTTTTTCATGTGATTAGTACTATGTGTATAATGTTTTGACCTTTCCTAATTTTTTGTGGTACCACTCCCCCTTTTCTTTCTTTTAACTTAAAATAATGTAATTTTTTATATAGGTTTAATAAGGTATAACTGTAATTTTTTTTTCTCAACATTTGTGTACATATACTAATTGTTTTTTTCAAAGCTACCCACCTGTAGGGTAACGTCTGTTCCCCGTGTAGTCCTGACGGCATCTGATGATCTTCCGGTATTCTCTCAACTTCAATTTTTCTTTTCGGGTTTGTTGTTTACCTTGTTTTGGGTAAGTTCTTTTTCAGTCATTTCATTTAATTGTTTTTCCATTTAATTGCTTGTCTCCTTTAGTTCAATATCAGTCACTTTTAGTCCTTTTGTTCATTTTTGCATCTTGTTTGGAATTCTTAGTGTGAAGAAATCAACTTTATTTCTGCAATAAAGCATTGGAGTTTCAGACCTTGCTTCAGCTCTTATAGCTATGGACTAGAAGTTCTTTTTCAACGTTTGTTGGGGTGTAATATATTGTGTAGCAATATATTTTGTTTCCTTTCCCCAGGCAGTTTAATTAATCTTGCTTTTAAACATCTCTTATTTATTTAATCTAACCTTTTCTGTTTTAAATTTACTGGTTTCATTTCCCATTTTCAGTTTAAGCGCTGTTTTCATTTCAGCACGCGATGTTTAGTAAATCGCATTAGCGCGTCTCGCTCCTGTCTTTTCTTGGCGCGCTCTCTCCTTTTTACGGCAACCCTTTAGCTGCCGCGCGTGAGTTTAAAAGCGTTCTCTCTCTCTCCTGGCAGGCAGTCTAGTGCTTTCATTCTGGTATAGAGTAAAACGGTCTAGATCGCCGCGCATTTCGCGGGCCTCGTGCCCCGAATGTGGCGGTAATGTCGGAAGTCAATGTCGTAGTCTTGCTAGAGAATATTTTTATAACGAGGCTAAGTCTCCTTTCCTAAGGACCTCTTCTTAGTGTTTTATTCAACTAGTTTTAGCGTATATCCACATGAATTATTAAGAAGATCCTTTGTGAAAATCAAGACTGATTTCTAGCCTCACAGATGCTTCATGATCATCGGGTGCCAAGCAGTGGACCCCACCTTTCACCTGCATACCTTTTACTGAAAGAATAAAAGTCTTCCTTGTTAAAAATATATGCGAGTGTTAGTTTTTCATTGCAAGAGTGGAGGTACTGTATTTTATTTCCTTTTTCTTCTCAGCTTGATCACCCACTATGATCGGGTTATTAGTGTACATTCACAGCGCATATGTAAGTGATTGAGGCAACTGGACGATCACGTTTCATTCTAATGAATCCATTTCTAGTATGCAAAAGACAGTAGTGAACCTTTTTTAGAAATATTATAAGCACTCCTTAGAACAATTATTACTTCTTAATAGCTTTATTAAATCAAGAAGACTTACTTCGATAGCTTCTAGTTGATCTGCGATTTCGGTCAAGGAATTTTCAAAATCCCCTAAATCCTCATCAGATATTATGGAATAGACTTCGTTCCGTAATTCATCAGTCTTCTTTTTTTAACATTTGAAGAGAATTTAATTTCAAATCAAATTCATTATGGCCGAGTTCCGATTTCATTGCATTTGGTATTCTTGTAACTTGGCCGCGTATATTTCCTCTTTTCTGATTCAGGACCATATTTCATGAAATCACTGGATTAGCAAAAGACATTATATCTCTATAAATTCTATAACTAGGTAATTCGAGTAATCCAAGGTCGTTGATTCTTCAAACGGTGTTCTAAATGAGCCCTGCAGCTCGGAGGACCAAAACCTTTGTCCATTATAGCTCTAATTTTATTCGGTATGTGAACTGTATAAATGCTTAAAAATACTAAACGAACGGTATATATTAAAACTATGGAAAAAGAGCCATCGCTCTTAGTAATTTTTGTTTTCCAATCTTTTCCACGCAAGCAGTTGCCTTTTGTCTTGCGCTACCTTCACGCTCTTCGTGTTGTGACTTTTATTTCTTATGACATTGTATATCGAATAGTTAAACTCTTGAGCCTGTCAAGTTGCATTGTTGAGAATATTTATAGTCCCGCTTATATATTGTGTGAGAACTACCAAATAACTTTTTTTAAAGGAAATTATATACATTTTAAAATTCTAAAATTTACAGGTTTCTTCTATTATAAGAAATTTACCAGTTGTTTCCTAAAAAATACTAGAAAAATAATAATTGTCCTTGATAGCTCTAATTTTAGTCAGAATGTGAACTGTATAAATACTTAAAAACACTAGACGAACTGTATTTCGTACTCGATGGATTATCCAGATTTCACAAACTTAAAAAAACATTTTTTTTATTTACACAAATATTCAAAAGGGACTGGCAGTGGTGATGCACTGCCCTTACGTCTAAAATCACACCATCATCTGGCGGGAATTCTCGCCCACGCACCTTGAAGACCAGAGCGCTTGCAGCGCCCTCTGACTATCAATTATGGTACACGGAGGAAACAATTATATTTAAAATTTCTTTAAGCAATCTACAGAAGGCAATAAAGTACAGGTGCTTAATATTCATTTAAATTTATTCTTGAAACTGAGTTTGAACATGTTATTTATTAACAAAACACCAGTCATTTTAGTTAATGAAATTGAAAATACTTTTCAGTATCATTAGAAGATAATTTATAGTAAAATATTAAATCCTTTTTTATTTTAAACCTCTAAAACTCACCAAAACGTATTTCTTTTCGCAAGAATTTTTACATGAAAAAAATATACAGTAAAGATATCACCTTATGTGTTTTAACCAACTTCTTAATTAATATGGAATGTTTTTACACCAAATTTATTTTTAAGAGAATGCTGAATATTTCTATATTTATAAATATTTCTTTTCTTACAACATTTCTCATTTTGTAAAACGTGTAATATTTACTTCTATCAAATATATTTGAAACTGCATCCATTTTCGTAAACGGACATTAATCAGATTACTCTGTGTAAAAAGAGATATGTTTCTTGATCTAGCAAGAAGGTTAATAAAAGTATAATATGGCCCCTTTCCAATTACCTATTATTCAGAAAAGAATTTCTTTTTCAACAGCAACCAAGTTAGTCCATAGATTTCCGATAGATGTAGAAACAATTCTCGAACGAATTATTTTTTTCTGCACGTAATTTTCGGAAATGCTTAGAGATGTTTTTACTGTGTATAGTCTATTTTCTGAATGCCTGTACCAACAAGAAATATCGTTGTTTTTTGGATGATATAAATTCTCATTTAAACATTTTCGTCTTCAACAGACACACAATCTAAATTAAGAGCAAAAACAAATATTTCTTTGTTATTAAAAGACAGAAAACCAACGCTTAAAAATGCACAAATAATACATAAAAAGCAGCAAACAGCTGGTTTGAATGTACTATCTATACCAGATACGGGTAGCGAATGCTCCAAAAACAACCAATGAGAGCGAAGAAGGTTGTTTGTTTGTCATTAGTTGCTTTGGGCGCATTCACTAACCGCATCGGATATATAAGCTGTGCCTTGCTTTATCTTGCATAGAAGAATAATCTCGCTAGATGATTCCAAACCGATCTTTTCTACATTTTATGTATTATTTCTGCATTTTTAAACGTTGGTTTTCTGCATTTTAATATTCCTGCACAAAGGCTGTATTCGCTATTTTAATTACTTTGTTACTTTTGAATGTATGAAGTCGCTTACACAGTTAAAAATGTTTACTTGAAAATTAATACGAAACAAAACTGGATATTTTGTGTTCATACATGGTTAAGAAAAATGATTAACATATAGCAAAATCTACTCTAAAGCATTTTCAAAAATTACGGAGCTCAAAATATATTTCTATTTCTGTTATTCTGCCTTAAATTTCTGAAATCTAATTATTTTGGGGGGTTCTGAAGATAAATAAATACTTTTCGGAATCATGGTATCTTGTTCGTAAACCTTGGTTGTTGTTCATGGTATCTTGTTCGTTTTTATTATTACTTAAATAAATTATATTTAAAATATTTCCTTGAGAACTTAACACAAACCCTTATGAATATACCTTAGCACAAACCCTTATGAAAAGGTCGCAATACACACTGAGTTGCAAAATTAATAAAAATCATTGAGAAATTTTAGTTTATTCGAATAATGATCAAAGACATTTCTACACGTAAAATATTATTTTATTACTGATCAGCTTAGACAACAATAGATAAATCTGGTTAGTTATGCAGTGATAAAATTATTATACGATCTATGAAATTTTTGGTTTATGCACCTTTAAAAATACAAATATTTAATTTTAATTACATGTTCCCGTCATTCAAGAAGAAGCAAATAATTAACTAATATAAAACCATGTGTTTTATAAACTTTTAAAGAATTTTTCCAATAGTCAAATACTTTTGACTATTTGAAAAAGAAAAGCAATTAAAAGGTTCATAATACAATAGATGACACAAATTTTCAAAATCAATGTAAACATTATAGAAAATATAATTTTTCAAGATCTCAAGGAAATATTTTAAATATATTTTATTTTATTGCAAATATCAATTTAACAACTCAAATCTAATCTCAAGGGAATATTTTAATAAGATCTGTTCTTCAGTTTTTTTCAATAATATATTTAAAGATATATAGCTTTGTGTATAATGATGAGGGTAGATTTTTTTCACAGTGACTGAAATTCTAATTGGTGCTCGTTTTACAGAGAAAGTCATAAATTTGTATATAAAAGAATGTATGTTTAATGAAAATATGTATTATAATTTCATGAAAATAAATCCACAGAATTGCACTTCCAATCACTATTTGCGTAAAAATATTATATCAGTATCACTTCATTAAATGCAGGTTAAATGTTTTAAATAATTAATCATATATTTTTTGATGAAATCTTGTACTTTATTATGTGGATAAATATGATTCCGCTGTTTTGAAGCAAAGAAAAAACCCCTTTTTATTTGTCTCAAAATCAAGGAAAAGTTAATCTAAGTATTTTCCTTCTGAAGCCGCATTATTTCTCCTTCGGCCAGGCAGTAGGTGTAATTAATAGTAGGTGTTTTTTTTTTTTTTTTTTTTTTTTTTTTTAAGGAATCTTTTCAAAAAGTCAATTTTTAATTTGAGCGGAAGAGCTAAAAACATTTATTTTGAACAAATAGTGATCTGAAAAAGCAATACAGCAGCAGAAGAATACAGCAATGAATTCAGCAGATGGTGCTGAGTCCAAGCTAAAAGCTTCTAGAGTTACCCTGAATTTACAAGCAGCACATGGGAAAACATCTAGTAAGAGCAAAATGAGTATGCTTCTGTGAGATGTTACAACTCTCTGAGAGATAAATGCTACAAGCAACGGTTGATAAATTTGAACTAATTATTGGGGCAAAAATGTCTAGAATATGCCGAAAAACACGATAAGGTTTTTTTCAATCTTGATCGTGATCGAAAAGATGTTGCTCAAAGAAACTGCGGAAGCACTTCATCTGGATGTGTTACACAACTCGCTTTATTGTTAAAATATTGTTTCTTCATATTACCATTTGTTTTTATGCGTGCAGAGCGCGTTTTCTGAACATCGCTTGAATTGTTATGCAAAAAAAAAAAAAAAAAAAAAAAAAAATGTGTGTTGATTGAATTACTCCAAAACAACTGTATTTCATTTATTACGAAACCGGTTAGTAACATGTCCGATTTCGAGTAGTGAAGCTTATGAGGGAAGAAAATTTGAATAAATATTTCTTTCAATTTGACAAAAAGAAAGTATTGAAATGTAAGTAAAAGTTACCATGGTCTGAATTCCATCCTCGTTTTCACGTTCTTCTTTTGCAGATAATATCACTAATACAATTATTGATACTCATATAGATAGAAAACTGTAGATAATATCTATATGAATTTTTTCTTCATCTTGTTTAATCCAGTAAGCTAAAATTTTCAATTGATAATATAATAATTTTTATTACTCTAACGATTTGAGATTTTTTAACTTCATCTAATACAATATTCTATATTTACTAGTTAAATAACATCATTAAAAGATTTATTCATAAGCAGCTATCCTATGGCTAAAAATTTTTTTACATACCCCATATTGCTATGGATATTTAGTTCGCACACTCATTATCTTATTGTAAACTACCTTAGTTAAAAAAAAATCACAAGCAAATGATTAAACATATAATCGTTACTTAATTTGACAATGTACTATTTTAATTTTATATTAAAATACGCTGTGAAATTAAAGGCATCTCTCATTATATCTATTCTTTGTAAGCTATTGTTGTATAGTAAAGACTCGTGCAAATGATTAAATCACAGATCAAGTCTGACATTTCACAGTGCATTTTATAGTAGTAGTGAAAATTGTTAAAATCTTTTTTAAATGATTTATTTTGGGGTTTTATGACTCATACTGCAAAGTTCTGTTAATGTACTACCAAAACATTATATATCAGTGGAAAGATAATTTAATCTAAAATGCAATGAAAGAAAATTTGTTAAATTGTTAGTATTTACACGAAGTTGCATACTAATAAAGAAATAAAAAGGAACCCAACTCTTAGTTTAATATGAAGTAGCTTTAATTTATTTGAAATTTGCCAATGAGTGCGAGTGTTTAGAGATCCAGTTAGGTGGCATGCGGATTAGGCAGTGATCAATCAGGTAACAGCAGTATTTAACTCTTTTTACCATGTTTTGAAGGACATTTCATGATTCCGAGCGGACATTACAAAAGTCAAACAGGTAAAGACAGAAAAAGGTAATAGGAAGCGATGGTATACGAATTAAGAGACTGTCGATAGGTGACAGAAGAAAGTCATCTATATGTATACAATGTGGAATGGGGCTAGACAATGTAATGTTGAGATCTTAAAAATACACGTGCATTCATATTTTGTAACTATCTCATCCAGAAATTACACATTTTTAATGTCTTTTATCTGTGTACCTTTCTTAAAAGACGTCTCTTTCTTTTTAAATTGAGAAAATATTTCTTTGATGGGTTCTTCGGTGCAAATTGCAAGCATTTGCTTTAAATGCTACAATTACACTCAAAAAGGTATTTTTGTCTATCTAACAAATATTGAAAAGATTAAACTGGTCTGAAACTTACATTAACTTGTTAATGGAACAATGGACAGTGGTTTTTGTTTAGCGTTATTAAATTTCAATGTTAGATTGTGATAGCATAAAATACGTAAGTGAAAAGTCGGAGAACATTTGCATGCGAATTGTATTACGCGTACCGTGAAGCATCCAGTCAGTGTTATGAATGGTGTTGTAAAACATCAAAAGGTGTGGGAAGAATTTGTATCATTAATGGGAAAATAAATGAAAACTGGACTTCAACTGAATTAAAGCCTTTCGAACGTGATATTTTTCAAGTAAATTATTTATCTTTTAACAAATACGTATTGTTAAAGTGTGCAAAAAGTGTTTAAGATGATGATATTTCAGTGTTGGAATGTCTCTGTTTTATTAAATTTCTTAACGCATTTAAAAATTTATGAATTCAACTAAAGAAACAATCCGCCAATAAAATTCAACGAAAAGAAGCAGTAATTTAAGCTTTGTATCACATTAACCCCAAAGGAGTGAAGGATCCAAACACATTCTAAAAACGCGATTTTTGCATTATTGAAGGGTCAAGAAACCTGAAATTTTGCGTCGTACTATAAGATATATTTGTTCTGTGAGATTATTTTCTTAAAAATTCGAGATTTAAAAGGCGTTAAAATTCTCAAAAGCTTTCTAAAACCTTGCTAAATTACGATTTCTATGGAATCTAAGGAAGTACAAAACTGACTTAAAATGTAATGGTAAAAAATTGATGGTGAAACTTCCTGCTAAAACATAGGCTATATTGTATGTTGGTACCACTACTACCAGGCGGTTGTAGGAGCTAAAAAGTTCTAAAAATACGATTTTGGTGTTAGTGAAACGCCTAGAAACTTTAAAATTGGCATGGGTGTTACTTATAGCATGGAAATGGTCTTTAAGTACAGTATAATAAATTCCAGATTTTAAAGCTGTGAAAATGAGCTAAAAGTGCACAAAAACGTTCTAAATTGCGATTTCTATAGGCAATTGTTAAAGAAAGAATCTTGAGATTTCGTGTGGCAGATAGTCATAAGATATGAATGCCCGCTAAAAACAGTTTCTAAAATAATTCCAAATTTAAAAGGGTGAAATGATGGAAAAGCATTCAAAAAATGTTCTAAATTAAGATTTCTAAAAAATCTCGGTAAATACCTAACCAGTTTCAAATGTAATTTTGCCAATTTGATGGTGATAGTGGACATTTACATAAGCTATATTTTATGTCGATACCGCTACCACCCGGTGGTTACAGGAACTTAAAATGTTATAAAAATGCGATTTTGTGTTACTGAAGGGCCTAAATACTTGACATTTTTCATGGTAGTTACGTATAAGACGGGTGTGCTTTCTAAGAACAGTTAAGTTAATAATATTTTAAATAAGTAAAAATTAAATAAAAAAAAAAAACCCGACTGCGTAAAAAGTGAACTAATTAATTATTTCTCATTAATGTGAAACTATTTTATTATATTACTTACCTATTTTTTTATTTACTTGTATTGATAAATTTAAGTTGTGTTTAATTGTTAATTCCTATCTATAAACACTGCTTTGATGAGGCCTATAGATGTCTATGATGGTTAGAGTTACAGTAAAGCTAGAGATCCTACCTACACAACTTCTAGGTTGTATAATATATAAACGAAGCTTATGACTGTAAAATAGTCAATGAAAGATCGTCTTCATTTTGAAAGACCTATCCAATGATATGCCACTCAATAAGGTGGGTAATTTTTTTTGTCTCTACCGCCATTTTGTATTTTACGGCCGCCATTTTGAATTTATAAAAACAAAACCTAGCCTATAACCATCGGACGTTTAAGAAGAATCAATAGAGACCTCATTTATTAAAATCCATTCAGTCGTTGGGATGTTTCGAGGGTATAAAAAATCCACATACCCAGATACGCGTAAAAAACACAACCCTTCTTGGCAGACGGGAAAAAAATGAAAGGTACCGTGGTACACATGAAAATTTAATTTTAAGCAAAATGTTAAAATATCTTACAAAATATTGCTAAAACATTAAATTAGAAATACATAATTTTCGTTTTATTTTTTTTCCGTAAACTGTTTATCAATAACTTTATATAAAACACTTTATAAGTTTTCTTTTTGATTTTTTACATATAAAGTACTGATATAAATATAAGGAAAATAATAAATGAGAAACATTTTGATTTAAAGTTTTAAGCTTATTTTGACACAGCTAAAATAAAAATTGCTATAAACCATTTTTGACTTCCATATTTTAACTTTACAGCTCACTGACATCTTTACGTATATTAGTTTTTGAATTTTCTATTTTATATAATTCACTAACAAATTTTTCTTACGGTTAATTTTATTTAAATAATATAATTAACTTGATAAAGGAAAATTATATCCATTTATTATTTTGCAGTTTCATTAAAAAAAATGTCATGTTTCTAATTTTTTAATATATTAAATGATTTTTATATCTGCAATTTAGAAATTTACTTATTTTGCAGCAAATAATGAATTCATCCATTTTTAGTTTAAATAGTGTTTAGAAGTATCATATATATCGAATTATTTTACATCTATTTATTTTAATAGATAAGATAATTTTAAAATATCTTAAATATTTTCATTCATTTAAAATATGTTTAAAAAATTTAATTGAGTGTATCGAAACATCTTTGCTATTTTTTTAGCAAAATTATTAAAAATCTTTTGTCTAGGCTAGGTTTCTTAAAAGAAAACACGAAAGCGGTATTTTGAAGAAAAAATAATTAGGAAATAGACTGTATTTTTTAATTTCGTGGTGCATGTTTCTATGCCTCATTAGCATAGCAAACAAAGCGTAAATAAAACGTCATTCTGCATAAAGAGAAACTGAAGTTAGAAAAAACGGGATGCAGATTTTTTATTTTTGCTTTTTTAATATTTCTTAACTTTTCTTTTGAGATCACAATATTTAAATAGTTTTACCATTATTAACATATATTCTCTAATATTGTAATATTTTCTAATAATGCTTATGTATACTGCATAGTATGCTAAAAGTTAGTTCGGTGAAACGATTAGCAAAGTTGAAAATCACCATTCAGCAATTTCCTTGAATAAACAGAAATGTATTTGAGAGCTTTTGTGCAGCCATGTATGTGATATTCACACCAAGTGATATCCACACTAAGACAAACAGACAGACAGACAGATAAAGAGACAGACAGACAAACAAACCGAATTTATGAACACTTTTGAACTTTGTTGAAACGTGTTAAAAATCCACATTTTTTGCACGTACTATTTTGAAAGGCGACTGGAATTTGACAAGTTGTGCAACAAGAAAAGTGTCAAAACTCAACAAGGGGTTACATTTATAAGTATGTGGGCTATAAATTTACTAAATTCACACTATCTCTTTTATGTCTTGGTTCTTAAAGGTTTTACACATTTTTTATGCACTTCTACAGCTGCATTCAGAGTTAAGTACTATCGTTTTATGTTACATTAAAAAAATACGAATCTTCCCATTTGCCTCTCCTGTAATGTTTACTTTTGTCGAAATGTGCCACTTTTCGGTCGGATGAGCGATATGTAAAGATTGTGGACGATAATATATAAACAGTTGTTCCTAATTTAATCGGCTAATCTTCTTTAGGCATTCAAAAAGGTAATTTTAAACGCATAGGAGTTACAACAGTGGTTATAATAATGAACTAATTGTTTTAACGAACTACATTTGTACCTTGTAACTTACAAACTAGCTGTAGACAAAATTACTGAAGAAACCCTCACTTTTTATCCGCTGTATTGTTTCAAAATAACTCAAAGTGTTTAAATTCCTGTATTGCAGCTATTCTTTATGATAGAAATATAACAAAAACGGTTGTGGAGTAATTGTACAAAGAATTTGACAAAATAATCTTTTTAATTTTGATTTTTTTTTTTTTTTTAGTTTTTTTAGTTTTTTTTTTTTTTTTTTTTTTTTTTTTTTTTTTTAGTTTTTAATGTATAATAAATAAGAATATCGCACTTAAAGCTGCAAGACGAAATTATTCATATTAGTAATACCTATGTGCATACCGTTTTGCATAAAAATTGGTTTTTTTAATTACGGAGAATATCGCGTGACAGAATGTCCGATATGTATATATGTGAACAGTGGGTACTTTTTGCGTCTGAAATACATGAACGGTGAATATACGTTAAATTTTTTTCATAAATGATTTTTTTCCAATGACTGCAGTTGCTAGTCTGCTACATTTTTAATTAAATCTACCTAATATAGTATAACAAAGGGTTTTCAGAAGTTTGAAAAATTAAAAATATTAAAAACCACCTGCATATTTAAGTATGATAAATAATTAGAATAACACATTATATAAATATCGGCGGTGAAAATAAAGTGGAGAATGTAAAATATAGAGAAACACTCTATGTCGTGTGTTATCGTTTTAGCTTCATATTATAATAATTGGAGTAATTGGACAAAGAATTTGACAAAATAATCTTTTTAATTTTGATTTTTTTTTAGTTTTTAATGTATAATAAATAAGAATATCGCACTTAAAGCTGCAAGACGAAATTATTAATATTAGTAATACCTATGTGCATACCGTGTTGCATAAAAATTGGTTTTTAATTACGGGGAATATCGCGTGACAGAATGTCCGATATGTATATATGTGAACAGTGGGTACTTTTTGCGTCTGAAATACATGAACGGTGAATATACGTTAAATTTTTTTCATAACTGATTTTTTTCCAATGACTGCAGTTGCTAGTCTGCCACATTTTTAATTAAATCTACCTAATATAGTATAACAAAGAGTTTTCTGAAGTTTGAAAAATTAAAAATATTAAGAACCACCTGCATATTTAAGTATGATAAATAATTAGAATAACACATTATATAAATATCTGCGGTGAAAATAAAGTGGAGAATGTAAAATATAGAGAAACACTCACTGTCGTGTGTTATCGTTTTAGCTTCATATTATAATAAATTTTCTAACTCTTTTGGTTTCGGATTGTTAATAACACTCATAATGTTTATAGTACAATTCATCAATTAAAATACTGCTCATTAGTGACAGAGAAGAATAATAGTAACCAAAAACTAACAAAGTTCCGAGAAACAAAGTATGGACTAGATATTTATAACTCTAACCGTTTTTAGAACTATGGCGATAGGTAGGCTGGCTCGAAAATATTTATAATCGATATGTATAACTCTAACCGTTTTTAGAACTATGGCGATAGGTAGGCTGGCTTGAAAATATTTATAGTCGATATGTATAGCTCTAACCGTTTTTAGAACTATGGCGATAGGTAGGCTGGCTCGAAAATATTTATAGTCGATATTTATAACTCTAACCGTTTTTAGAACTATGGCGATAGGTAGGCTGGCTCGAAAATATTTATAGTCGAAATTTCATATTCCGGGAAAGTTGTCTTTTGTAATAAAGAATAAATTCGTAAAATATTACACCGATCGGTTAATATCTTTTAGCTCCGCAGAGGGGCTGAAGTTCTGAAAAATTGCAAAAAAATGTAGGTTTTACATTTTTTTTTTAATTATCCAAACATCGCAACACAATTTCTAATGGGATGCAATACATACACCAAGATACGAGTAATATAACAGAAAAATTTCATTATGATGACATCATAACTTTTACCGGCGCAAAAGGGCCAAATTTTCTAAACAGATGAAAAATTTTAATTTTTCGTTTTTCTCAATTTTTGCAATTTTCATAATGTTTCAAGTTTTTTTGTGTTTCTAATAGGCTGGAAAAGTCATTTTCCGTTGTTAATTTCACACATATTGTTAACCATGCTCTGAGTAATTCTATCAAAAATATATGCTCTATGGTAGAAAAACCTGCAGATGCCTACAAATATTTTTTTTTCCTAACTGCTATCGGGCAACATTATACTTTTTTGTACGATACTATCTTTTGTACTTCGACGACCCTAAAGTTAGACCACCCGGCCAGGTTAAACAGGGGGCAAAGGCATATCGTTGCGAAATCTAGGAAGGACATATCTCTTTCATACCTGAGCAAAGACTGCATTGATTTGGTCATTTGACCACATCGTCTGGTAAGGCGATTCCTTTATGCAAAGACATTGTGTATCTTTTCAAGAAAAATGAAATGGTAACTTCAAATATAATTGCAATCGTTGTGATGGAACTGGCCTTTTCACAGGAAACAAACGTAGTGTTATAAGTTTGCTTGTGAACAACCCCTACAGTGGCTTCCTTGACCTCATTCAAAGAGCTGCCACTGAGACATCTTTTCCAACATCTTGATAAACAAATAACGTGTACTCGGTCATATTGTGGCGTAATTAGTGAATCTCTGGAGATTTTCGAATAATTACCAATTGCGTTGTTTAAGCCAATTAAATCTGATCTTCCCGCTGTTGGTAAAGATGATTTGCGAACTGACCAGGAAGACATGTTTGAAATATTGCAAGATATTTCCACAGGCCAGTGTTCAATTGAATTACCTCGCCGAAGCCCTGAACCAATATATCAGGCAATGTAGATTACTACTGCTAATCGAATTTTGAGACCCTACGTTGGAACATAGAAACACTCTGCTGAACTAAATTCTTCACGCATCACATCGTACTAGTTGAGTAATACCTGGTTATGTTATTTATGACGGCCAATTGTCTGCACGAGGGATATAGGCCTTAGGAGGAGCGCCCTCCGTGGGGGTTTTTCTGAGGGAACCTAACCCGTATTTAGGCAAGGTTACCCAAGGATCGAAGAAAACCACGAAAACTCCGAATGGTTAGGTCGACAGGCGCTATCGGGTTCGAACCCAACGCCGCCCGTTACCCGCTTTGAGAACAGAAACTATCAGCCCTGGTGAAGCCAAATAGTAATACCTGGAAGAGTACTGCATTGATTAGTTCCCAATTAAAATGAATCCATCATGTTTCTATGGTGGCCATAATCTATGACAATAGTTAATAACTTCCGTTTTTTGCCAGCCCATCAAGGTAACTTTTTACTTCGTGCAATTTTACGAAATCTCTATTTCTCAAATCATGAAAACATCCTCATTAGAATGTTATCAGATGAAGAAGAGAACACCAAGAGCCTAGCCATGAAGAGAAATTCCAAAGCAAGATGTTCTGTAGACTCGAATAGTACATCCAACAGTTCGTTATACAAGACTTGAAAGGTAAAGCTAAAAATTGTACAGACTTAATCGATTGGCAAAAATGAAAAAAATCACGGAACCATTTTCTCTGTCGACTGACAATCTCACAACACAGATGAGCTTGGAAGGTTCGATTAAAGATATCAGCTGTTATAAGTTTCCTTGTCATGCTTAATCAGCTCTGAAAGTTGCGTGAAATTAGTAACTGAAGTAGTTGCTAAAGTTTGTGGAACAGTACAAAAAGGGTATTAAGTTATATCAACTTTGGTCTCTCGAGTTACATTATAAAATTATTTTACATTAAATACTTGTTTAAGATTATTTAACCTTTTTCGTCTAAACATTTCTGTATTTCAGATTATAAAATACTTCGTTCTTTTTATATCCTTTCTATGATTTGCGGTGCATGAACTTCAGTCTCTAGATAGCATGTTGTAAAACAGCAGCACGGTTAGCGATCCTCAAGAAAAATCAGTAACTACCTCTTTCCCCCCGTCTATTACAAGCAGTTATCAAAATTACTAGACATTTATAACGTATTAATATATAGAAAGTAT
Organism: Maratus speciosus; assembly: GCA_963932465.1. Taxonomy (NCBI): domain Eukaryota; kingdom Metazoa; phylum Arthropoda; class Arachnida; order Araneae; family Salticidae; genus Maratus; species Maratus speciosus. The sequence continues at coordinate 127,267,981 of OZ010800.1, forward strand.
TCTTTTTTTTATTCCAGACTTACTCGTACGACAGAAATTATAAAAAGTCAGATATTGGCATGTTTGGAAATTAAAAAATTAATAATAAAACCATCGTTTTTTACGATTTTTACATTATTGGACAATTGGAAATAAAGTCTACTTTCAAATGACGTATAAAAATTTTTCCTTAGGGGGGCTATCTACATATTAAAACAAACCCAAACTTCTTTTTTTTTTCAATTGCAATACTTAATTTCAGCAAGATATTTCAAATCATCGGTTCAAACTATGCCTAGACACCAAATTTCAAGTAATTTGAATGATAAGTTTTTGAATTATAATCATTCAAAATTTAGTGCTTCTAATGTTAAATTACATTTTCATATTTTATGAGCTATGAATTATGAAATTAATATTCTAAAAAAAATATGAAATCCCACCTACAATTCTTTTGATGGATTTAGATTTAGTATGTCCTGCATTATGGAAATCCAAAATTTCACAATTTTCTTTCAAGTAGTTTTCAAATTATGCTTAAAAACGGCATAATGATGGTTTAAAAGATCGACTATGATAGAAGTGACTAGATATTTTGAAATTTCTTATGCTATTGGCGATTCAAGTGCTCGAATACGTCATCTGGTGGAGAAAATATGTAACTTCTCGCTTCAGGATAATTCCGTGCTAACGCATTGCTTTACATGCACTTTAAATTTGTTCAGAATAATTTTTGTTTTGCGCAATTTCAGATTTCCTGTGACAGTTGTGTTCTGTCTTATATGACCAAGTAAAAATTATCCGAATTTTAATATCTAAAACTTTCAAATGCATTTACAATGAAGAATTATTTCAATGGCACTTTAGCATTAGTTAATAGGAAATTAAAGGGACAATTTGTCTGTACCGAAGGCTGCGAGCAGCGCCTCTATAGGCCGTTTTAATTCCCAATTCTGTAATCTAGCAGTCTTCGATGACTGCTTGAGTGGAGTTTAAAATGCCTTGATGAATAATGGGACTCTTTTGGTTAACAATCGATTACCGAACTTCAATTTGGATACAGACCCTAAAATACGCTCGTTTTAAAATAATTAATTTCTCGGAAACTTATCGTACGAATTGCTTAAAAATTTGTTTTTAGGCTAATTGAAGGATATAGAGTTAATTTATGCTGTCAGAATTGTGTACTGTTACTGAAAAAAAAACAAAGTCAAAATTAACTAATATGAGAAAATGCATCCAAAAGATTAATATAAATGATTTTAAATCAAGACATTATGCAGATTTTTGAATGCGGCTTTTTACATTGAGTAAAAAAATTTTATCTGTCTGCGTTCGGAGCGCTTAATAAATATTTTTTAAATACAAAGTATTGAATAAATACACACATTATTAATTCAATTGCAATACATAATGATGAAAAAAACATAAGTTCCTAGCAATATCTCAGCGTTTTCTTCAAAATATTCCTAGAAATTGGTCTTTTGCTCTTTTCAAAGTAATATTCCATGCTCAGCGTACACTCAATTTAACTATACATATCCCAATATTTTTTGTACAATATACTAGTATTACATTTACCTAAGCACTGAATTAAAAGATTTATAATATCTTCAAAATTAACTGAAATATTTCAAAGTATGTCAAAAAATAGATATTTTTTTTAATTAAAAATTAACATTTTTTAGTATTTCAGAATCCATAAAAAATTGCATTATATAGCTTATAATTACACATATAGCTTATATTTTTTACCTGAAGTAATGTGGAAATCATTCTGATAAAATTTCACTGAAATATTTTAAAACATTTTATGTAATGGAGTTTATAGTACATGCAAATAGCGGAAAATGGATTTTCCAGAAACCGCATTTAAAGATTTCTCATCTATAAAAAATATATTAAATATAAAAAATCTATTAGTATTAGAAAAAAAATGGATTTCGGCTATGTTCTATAACCCGCGTAACCCGGGTTCGATCCCCTAGTATTTTTAAAAGTTAAAAGGACTATTTATATTTTTGAAAATAATAAAAAAAAATGTTTTTTGCTACAAAGAGAAGAACAAAGTTGCATCTCTTTACCTTTAAGCATAAAGTATATCTTATATAGGTTATTTCTTATCTATAGCATTAATCTGGAAGTGTCTATTAATGTTTATTAGTGTTTTTATGTGAAAAAAAAAGTAAGAAAATCATATATAGAAAGTTTTTGCATTTCTCCTAGATTTTCTATTCACTTCCTGTATTTCACTCTTTAAAATTTCTTTATTAAATTCGTAGTAACTCCTCTTCTAGTAATCGTATGAAAAAAAAAATAAAGCAGATATGTACCGAAAATGATGGCTCTTCCAATTAAAACAACAGCAACAAAAAATTACGTAAATTTTCAACGAAACGGCCATTTTAATTTAGATACCTTAAAGATTCAGAATAATACAACAACCTAATATTAATTTTAAGGTAATATGTCCATTAAAAAAATCCCTATGCAGTCATCAGCAAAAGTTTAGACACTGATGATACTTAACCTTTAAACAAAAAGAACGGGCTCTTGAGTTTTAAAAATGACTATACTTATTTTTACATGTATTTTAATCTTTTTAGGACGGAAATAATTGTTTAAGGTAGGATAATATTTAACTTAACCGAAAAAAGTGAAATTTGCATGTTGCAAAAGTTAAGACGCTTTCGTGATTTTAGGCAACTTTTCACATGAAACTTGCAAATTTTAAACTTAAGGCCTTACATGCATGGGGTATTTAAGTGCACCTGCGAAAGCATCGGTAAGTGAAGATGTCTCGAGCTAGAAGGTTTCAGTATTTCAAGTAACGGAAATATGGAAGCTGAAATCAAAAGGGAAAAGTGTTGCCAAAATTTCAGCTACTTTGAATCGTTCAAAGAAGTCTGTCTATTGAGTATTATCTAAGAGTGACTCCTACGATGCAAAACATAGATCTGGTATGCCTGTAAATTTATTTTTCTTTCAGTATTCCAGCTCCTTTGAATGTTTAGAAATACCGGTCTAGTCAAAAGTTTTCTGCCACTATTTTATTCACAAAACGCCAAAATTAAAACATCATGGCCTATATACCTCGATAAAACAATCGACCGTAATGAACATCAACTAAGAGTGTTAAATATCCGGCTACCGCATGAAGTGGCCGGGGTATGGATACCAACAAGTCTTTCACCGTATTAAACAGATTTCAAAATCAATATTAACAAGAAAATAAAAAATCACAAAATTTCTGAATAGTGTATATAAAATAAATTAAAAATAAATAAACATTAAAACTTAAAATAATCAACGTTTCAGTCATCATCTATGATCATTGTCAGGGGAGAATTTTATATTGCTTTTAAAGATCAAAGCCAAACCGTCTTGAATTTCAAAAAAAAAAAAAAAATCGTTATGCTTTCGATCATGTAAGACTTAAACCAATCGTAAGAAAAAAAATATCCAGTGACACGATTGGTTTACGTGTTAAATGATTGGAAGCGTAAAGACCTATTTAAATTCAAAACAGTTTGGATTTGTTCTTTAAAATCAATATAGAAATTTTTCCTGACAATGGTTATAGATGATGTCTGAAACGTTGAATCTTTTTAGATTTTAATGTTTATTTAGTTTTAATATATTGTATGTACACCATTAGGTAATTTTGTGATTTTTATTTTCACATTAATAACGCACTTTTCATGCTGTAAATATATTTTATTAAATTTCAAAATTTTCACATCAGAAGTGCGCCATGTTGCACATAAAAAAAAAAATCCCTGCAGGCCCGGCCTACAGGCAGAGATAGATTTCGAAGTCAAATATACTAATTTCACAAACAAAAACTAAATCATGATTATAGATAAATCCACTTTAACAATTTTATCTGGCCGCTCTTGACGAGTTTTTATTTCATTTTCATATAATAGCTGGTTTTATCAGAATCATGTTAGGGCGGTATTAAAAAAAATACTTTTCCATGCTCAACAACTCGAAATTTTCTGGCATAATTCCAGATTCATTTTTAATTTAAAAAAAATATGAAACTTGCTGACGTGATTTTTGAAGAGATTTATAAGCGACCTGTGTTTTTATTTTTTGTTCAATTAATTAAAACTTGATATATAAACAATTATTTTCTCAGAAGGATAATATTTTTCGTTTCTAACACAATCGCTTCGGGAAATTCCGTTCAAAATGCCCACTTTGACATCATTTTTTGAAATATATTCTGCCTCTATCTAAAAATCGATTATTACGGTACATTATATAGTTTCTGAATAAGCGAATCTACCAATTAAATGCGTTTGAGAGAAAAAAATGAATTTAAAAACCAGTCAGAAAATAAGCAGTTTGGATTTAAGCGCATCCTTAATACAATGATTTTTCCAACAAAATCCGCTTCGGTAAATTCGGTTCAAAATGCCCTTTTTAACAGCATTTAAAAAAATATATTCTGCCCCTATCAGAAAATCGACCATTACGGTACATTATATAGTTTCTGAGTAAGAAAACGTACCAATTGGAAGCCTTTGAGAGCAAAAATGAATTGTAAAATGAGTCAGAAAATAAGCAGTTTGGATTTGAAAACACCCTTACTAAGATCATTTTTTACTTCAACCGGTATGTATTTTTAATTTGTTTTTGCTCTAAGAATTGGTCCTATCCAAAACTTGTCTATATAGATGTTGTAGACAATATTAAGAAGATATATGATAAATTTATGGGGATTTTATATCTTTTGAATTGACGGAGTTATGGATTTTTTTCTTCTTCAAACGCCCTTTTTGTTTTCGTTTTTAATTTTTTTTTTTTTTTTTTTTTTGCGGTACGAATTGCTCTTATCAAAAACTTTTGAATATAAAAGTTTTAGATAATGTTAAGGAGATTTATAATAAAATTAATTGAATTTGATATCTTGAGGATTGACGAAGTTGTGAATTTTTTTTCTCCCAAAAACCCTATTTTTTGCACCCCTTGAACCCATTTTTAACTTTATCAAAAATCTGTGATACGTAAATTTTTGGCCCTATTTTTAGAAGTAATAAAAACTTTAAACTGATTTGATATGTACAAAAATTAAGAAGTTATGGGGGGGGGGTGTTTCTGTTTTCACAAAACCCCTCCCTATTTCCCTCCCCTTGGTCCGATTTTGCACATTAACGAACTTGACCGAGATTTTATGCCCATTGATTTTATGTATCAGTTTGGAAGAGATTGGTGCAGAATTACGAAAGTTATCGTGTCCAGAAGAAAGTGATATAGATAGATAGATAGATAGATAGATAGATAGATAGATAGATAGATGATAAAGTTTTTTACTGAGGGTGGTTTTGGGTTCTAGGGGTCATGATCGGTGTAGATCTGCAAAAACTTTTCAGAAATTCCAACATAGGAACGATCCCAATAGGTAGTATTTCATACGAAATCTACCTAAAAACATGATATCAGAAATCAATTGCCGTAATTAGATTTTCCATAAACGTAAGTGTTCAAGATTTATGAATACCAAAAGTAAACAAATTCGTTTTTTTTTAAATTTATTGACTAATATTTTTATTACAAGAGATGGCCATAATCACAGATGTTGTAGAAATCTGAACACTCAAAGTAGATTATATGTTGACAAAATAAAGACATATTTCAGTAAAAAGGCAACAACAAACATATACTTTTTCATTGAAAAAATATAGATACTTTTTTTACGGTTTTTTTATTTAGAGTTTCAAAAGCTTTGTTCTGTCTAAAATTGATGAACACTGTAAGATATAATTTTTTATTTTATCTACGCTTAAGAAAAGAAAAATTAAAAAGAGTTGGAAAGATATATCTGACGTCTCTAGAGATCAGGTGTAAAATACATGAAATAAATTTGATAACATATTCCAGCATTTCCGGTAATTACATTGTTTTTGAACTTGCATGAAGTTACAAGAGTTACATTGGAAAAAAAAAAGTTTTCCTTCTCTATACATAAAAGAGGAAAAATCGTTACTGTAAAAATGTACGTTACCACTCCCCCCTCCCAAAAAGAAAGAGAGGATTGTTTTGAAATTTTTTTCTTGAATAACTAAAAAAAGAAAAAAAAAACTAAAGTTTAGTTTCAATAAATTTTACTCAGCTAGCAATTTTCATTTTACACAGAAACTCAAAGAAAAATTAAAAGTTTTTATTGGGTTTACAATGAAAAATAAATCCCCCTGTTTACCTGATAAAGCATATTCTTAAGTTAATAATAATTTAAATAATTATATATTTTATTGGCGCTGGGCAGATCGCAATTGGAGCTAATATTATTACAAACTATAGTTACTACCTTATAATTTTAACCCATTCAGGGCAGAAAAATTCTATTCGTAAAAAGATGAAATGATCGATTGACACCAGAATTAAAAACGAATTTCTTAGAAAAAAAAAGTTTTTTTCTAAACTTACATTATAAATGTATAATTTAATAAATATATGTTTGTTGCCGTTTTTCGGTTTAGAAATAAAATTAGTTGTAAAGGGTTAAAGAAGTTGTAAGTCTGATACACTTGAAACTACATTGCAGGAAGTATCGCTCACATTTGACTCCACACGTATGTGATAGGTCACATTTCTATAAAAATGTAATTTATGTAAATATTCTGGGAGAATTTACATATAGATATTATTAGTGTCCTTATTAATCGGTAAATCTTCCATAATCGAGTATAAAGCCATGTTCGGCATCAAACTTGCGAAATTCTTGCACCAATATTGTTTCAAAATTGAGTATCAGGTTACAAGAATGAAATTAATTTTGCGCCAAATTACGATTACCAAAAAATATTGGATGCAGACTCGATTAAGGAAGAAACCCTTATTTCATTTATAATCTCCTTTCAATAATGCAGCCAATTAAAAGTTTCAAACTCCTATATGTCGTACTTTTTTATTGTTGTTGTTTTATTTACTTCCCAGGTACACATATTGTTAAGAAATAAGTGTATCCATGATACACAAAATTGAATGAAATATTCATATGAGTTGCAGTTTCGGAATTTGAATTACTTTCAATCTGTTTTTTGATATATTTACAAAGTTTTTTTATGTGTATGCAATTCAATTTAATCACATTTTCAAGTACCCAGAGTCCGTTTTCTGTGTTTTTTTATGAAAGTTTTCATGTAAGTGAACCATATTGCGTCATTATGTTGTTTTCTATTAAACCTTTAATGCATGATTTTTATTTTGTTCGAAAAACATTATGCTCGATTCCAAGAGGAAAATAATGTAAAAAAAAATATTTATGTTTATTTTTTGGACATAATGTCAGAATGTCACTCCAGACCTAATTAGCAAAAATTGCTCCAAAATTGATAATCTTAAATTGTATACTTATGTTAGTTTAAAGTGATACTTCAGAATTACAACTATTCAACGATACAGTAATTATTAGATTGTTTTTAATAGTTTTTCAGAATTAATAATTACTACCACATAAAGATAAGGGAAAAACGCCAGTCAAGCACATTGCAAAATGTCTCAAAAAGATATTATAACCTCCCAATGATAAAAAATCAAAACAAATTCAGACTTTTTGAATTTATCATGCGTAAGTAGCACATAATAGTACAATAGAACAATAAAAATCGCCAAATGGCAAAACAATCGTATAACTAGTCTGTTACACTATGAATTTCAGGGTTACGATTTTGACTGGCAGGTAAGTGTATGCCACTGTTGTAAGAACTGTATACATTTTTGAACAAAGGGGAAGACTGTTTTGGTATTTACACTTTCGAGTGCGGTGTCCTTAAAAAAGGACACATAATTTTCATTCCGAAACTGACAAACGGCACCAAGAATATTTAATTAAATTTTTGGTATTATAATGTACGTGAAAATAAGCAAGTTCGTGTTTTCTAATAAATTTGTTTATAAATTTCTGTGTCAGTTCATTATTTCAACAGTTTATAAACAGAATTACTCCACGCCGGTAAGGGTTAAAATATTTGACAACTATTTTTCACCATGCTTGTGACTGAGGTAACCGAAAATTATTATATGCAGACGTAAGAGATACATTCACACACAGAGAAAAAAAAAAAAAAAAAAACGCGCCTGATTGCCGCCAAACTTCGCGAGAATTGCTGATATACTGCCAAATTCGGTGCCAAAAATTGGTCGTTATAAAAAAATCTTAATGTCAGACCTCGGAGCGGTAACTTTTTTTGGAGACTAAATCAAAACTTTCATTTCCACTATTTCCTCTAAAAATTTTTGTTTTAGATTTATCTTGAAAACGTCGCAGGAATCCGCTTCGTTGTGACCTTTTATTTTTCGCAATTTTTGTAGTAATTTGCAATTTAAAAAAAAAAGTGCTGTCTAAAAAAGTAGCCGATTTGAGGTCTTCAATCAAACAAAATGATATAGCTTTCAGAACCAAGAATCTGTTAGAACTGGCACATATTAGCAGTCATATTTCTACATGAAGTTTTATAGCAGAGACGATTACACAAAGCATTTCAACTTTCATACGTTGTTTTTACATTATTTTATTATTATTATTTTACATTCCAGGAATATTAACTTTTATTACATTTCAGCCGACATCGCTTATGTTTGTTGCCATGTTTTCGCGTGGTCATCGATTACAGAACATTAATACCAATTAACAGTAATAACGGAATTTTATGATGTATATTTTGAATAGTACTGATAATAAAATACTTTGATTTTGTTACACTATAATCTGGATATTTACACGATAATTTCCAAGAATTATAGTTATTTATTGTAATGATCAAAATTTCTTCTTTATTTTATTTGAAGCATTTGTTTCAATTTGGTTTAATTAATTGGCATTGGCTTGTCGGGTAATATTGTAAATATTCTACTGTATCTTACAGTGTCTATCGTACAGTATTCTACAAAGTGTTTGAAAAGTTCAATGTAGCCAATAAGATTTTTTTTTTTAAATTTAAAGTTGAAAAAATGTTTTGAAATCCTTGTATCAAGGCCTAAATTGTGTTTTTTTTTTCATTGTATTTATAATATGTAACATATTTTTCAGTTTGAAATTTTAAAGAAGCTTCTATTTTGAAAAATAATAAAAGGGTCAAGCTCTATAAAGGTTTTGGTAAACCCTATATGCATAAATAGTTTAAATCATATCTTTTTATAAATAAGGGGATAATCGTATGGCAAAAATTAATCCTTTAAAGTTAGCGAGGAAAAAACTCCAAATAAGATGCTCTTTTAATTTTTAGCATATGGAAATTCATGTGTTTCCAATATTTCAGCCTAAACTTTTATTTATAACTTTTTATTATTCTCTACAGGATTTGAAATGTAGTTTTATTTTAATGTTTTTAGGGTATCCAGAATAATTATGCTTTTATTTGTTTGCTTGGAAATACTAACCTTAATATTTTGTATGTTTTTAGTATTTTCTAATTTAAAACGGGATTCTAAAAAATGCACTCATTAAAAAAAGACGAAAACTGCAAAGCCGTAACAAAATATATGAATCTAATATTTTGACACACAATGTGAGAGGAAAAACAACAACAGTGAAGTATTTTGGAAGTGAAACTTTACCAAATATAATTGGGTTCTCACTGAATATAGCAAATATGTATGTAAATTTTTCAGCCAATCAGGTTACGTCCAAAGTTATACATTTGTTTTCATTGGCATAAATAAATGTTAGTTTTAAAAAGCCCTTGCGTTATTAAATGTAGTTACCGGTTTTAAGAAATATAAAATTTTCTTACAAAAACATATTTATTAATATTATAGTAAAATGATCAGCCCTTAATATTTTCGTAAAGCGGATTAATTTTAATTTTAGAATTTATCTATATACTGACTTTTTTTATATTGATCGCTTAATATATATTTGTTTTACAAATGTAACCTTAATATTTGATTATATTTCATAATTTAATGTGAAAAATATTTCGTATTTTCTCAATATATTACTTTATACAGAAAGAAAATTAGAAAACTAGGTCAAGTTTCAAATGTTTATGTTTTTCGAGAACCTTTGCAAATGCAGCATATTTTTCTTAATTAGAACTACTTCTAAAGGAATGCGTTTTATTTGTTGAAAACATGTATATATGGGACGCTGTTTTTGAAAAATTTCTAACAATTCTTAAATAAATATTAAATAATTCCAGCTTTAGAAAAGATGGATTTTAGAAAACAAGTAAAATTATTTTTTTTTTTTTTCTTATTGCCAATTATATTCCATTTAGATTTATTTGCGCGGTTTCGAATAGTTTTCAAGAAACGATGTAAATAACAAATAATGTAAAATTTTGCTGAAATAAAGTAAGATATTCACTTGATTACTGTGATAGTTTTGTGTGAACACGGCTGGATATTCACTGGGTTTCATAATGATATGAACACCTAGTAATTTTATGATATCTTGTCAAAAATTCATAAATAATTATTAGAAAACTCCTTTCTTGAGACAAATACAGTAATTTTACTTAATGCATAGCTGTAAAAGAAATATCAAACTTAAATTCATTGATAATATGAATTATCTAAAAAAAAATAGTGTTGCAAAATGATATGAGCATTGATCGAAATTATCAATAAACAAGAATGGAAAGTGTTCAGGAATATTGAATGTCACTCCCAGAAGAAGAAACAGAAATCGGCAAATTAGTTTAGCATATAAAGATACTTCACAGACTAGGAAATTTCCAAACTTGATCGCAAAGTGAGTTCTAGTAGTATGGGTCATAAAAGCGCTTTAAGTGGTTTTGAGAAAGTGAAAATTGTTGTTTTTAAGGATTAAGGACTTTCGGCCAGAGCTATCGCAAAAAAAAAATTTAAAGATCTCTGGGCGTAATATTAAATATTCTTCGATTAAAATAGGATTATGAAGCAAAGAGGCCTCCGGAATGTCCGCCAAAGTTGTCCAAAACGGAAAAAGGTCCGTTATAAAAAGAATGAGCAGCGGGAAAACAACTTTAGGCGAACTTTCGAGAGATCCACTGATAGCAGTGTCAAAAGTACCTTATCTAGAGTAGTCAAGATCTCTAAGGTATTGAGGTACAAGAAAAGAAAGCCTCAACCACGTATGACTAAAATGCATCAACAGGCCTGGATTGGGCAAAAAATCACATGTCCTGGAATTTACAATATGAAAGAGTAATATTTTCCGATGAAAAAAGTTCAATTTGGATGGTCCGGATGGCACGATCTGGGCATGAAAACAGAAACCTTTTCAAAACGACTGCAGGGTGAATGTTCACTCATCGTTTGGGTAGCATTTGGATTTCGTGGTAAGATCAACGTTGCGTTTCCCTCTGGCAGATTGAGTGCATTAACCTACCAAGATCTACTTGAAGAAAACTTGCTCTCTTTTCTGAGGAAATTGGCGGACCTTTCTGAATGTTCCAAAAAGATAATGCATCCATTCACACGGCAAACAGCACTTGGGAATGGTTTCTTAATAATGCTGTACATGTAATTCCATGGCCACCTGTTTCTCCTGATTTAAATCTTATGGAAAATGTATGGAGCCTACTGGTTAGAATTGTTTACGCAAATGGAAAACATTATGTCATAACTTATGAATTAAAAGCTGATATCATCTTCCACTGGAATGAAATCGATCAAAATATATTAAAAAGCTTGGTCCACTCCATGGCTGATCGCGTTTTTACATTAATTAAAAGATCTGGTGCATACACTGGCCATTAATCTATATATTTTAAATCTATATCTCATATCATTATGAAACACCTCAAATTGCAAAAATGCAGCTTATTTAATGTATAAATTGCTGTTTCAATTATATTTTATTATAAAATTAAAAGATCTGTTCAATTTCTAACATTGATTAGACTTCAGTTTGTTTTGTAACATTTTCTTCTTTTTTATGCCTGAAAAACTGGGTGTTCATATCATTATGAAACCCAGTGCATGACATGAAATCTATGTACCTGCACAGTATTTGAATGAAAATAAAAGTAAATTGCAATTTTTCACTTTGGTCTTTTTAACTTTACGCCCATTTTATAAGTGTTATACATTTAAATAAAACCTCTTTTTCAACTGCAGGTGTAAAATACTACACCATGATCTAAATTCTGAAATATATAAAAAGTAACTATTCAAAAGTTTATTAGAAAAAAAAAAAAAACGGAAATCTCTTGGAAACTGTAAAAAGAAATCTATATTAATAGTAATAAGGAATTATAAGTATTAACTAACGAGCTTTTATTTTAAAATAAAGGAATCTATTTTAATTACACTTCTTGTAATTTTTTTTTCTGTTATCTATTCTTTGAATGAGAAGCTATACGCTGTCTTCGTTCTTTGAATTCGAGTTTTTTAGCTTTAACTCAAATTCTTTCAGTTGAATATCATTAAATAGTTTTAATTATCTTCGGCTGTAGTTTTTATATATTTTTTTTTTATTTTGCTTAAATTAACATTGTTTAATGGAATGTAAAAAATAAGTATTTAAATGTGCCTCGTGTAATGTTTTATTTAAGCGTTTTTCTTTCGTATTAAAATAATGTATAATTATTTTTAGTAAAATGCCTGTCATTAATTTTTTATTTTATTTTAATTTCGCAAAATCCGCTGGAACGTATGTAATTTATATATATATATATTACATTTTTAAATTGATATGTGATACCAATTTTAATTAAACACAAATTTCTTCTTTTTTTTCCCTTTTTCATATACGTAACAGTTTCTGGGATATTTAAAGAAAACTTCAGATTTCATTAAACAAATCATGTATAATGTCTGGTAAAAGTAAATGAATGTCATCTTTGGGATGGAAACTGTCTACGCTAATAGTATTTTTTTTTCAAAATATTATATATTGAACACATAATTGAATTTAATGTTGGATTTCGAATGAAAGCTATGCATAGAAATAAAACTTTATACAGGGTGTTGCCGAATTTGACCAACAAATTCAGATGAGTGAGAATAGGCATCAAGATGATAAAAATGGTCCATAAAACACGGAGTCGCCAACCACGTTTAGTTCGAGAAAATCTCAAAAATAGTTATAAAGGGTGTGACTTTGAGTTTAACAAAAATGACCGATTATAAGTATAAATATATTTAATTGACATAAGGAAGGATTACAATGCATTACAGTTAAACGTCAGAAAGGGGACTAAGATATAATTTTATAAGAATTGTTCATAGTTGCGGTCACGAAAGTCGTTGAACAGAGTGGACAACGACCGACGAAGGATTGCCGGATTTATTCAAACATGCCCAGTGTGCTGGCGATGCCTGATTAAAACAATTCCTATAAAAATATATCACCCTCTCCTTTCTGATGTTGATCTGTAATTCATTGTAATACTAATTCATGTCAAATAGCTGTTCTTCTACATGTTATTGACCCTTTTTGTTCCATATATCCTGTATATAGTTTTAAAAAATGTATTTATATAAAATCCAAGTCTCTGTGTGACCTTCACAATTCCGGTCGGACCTCCTCGCTGTAATGAGTAATTGTCAAAAAGTACTTAGGGTAGGATTGCCACAATAGTGCCAAATTTTGACCGACTTCGCGAAATATCCAATTTTTGCGACAAAAATAAGTTGTCATATATGAAACCAACTTGGCGATAGCTGGCTATTTTAGCGAAATTCCCATTTAAAACCATTAACACTTTGAGGGGCAAGCTATAATGACTTTGTAATATTGAATTCTCACCCGAATAATCGAAAAATTCTACTTTAAAATAAGGAAAAGCAATTTTTCAACATTTCGCCCCCAAAGATAAAAATATAAAAGCTAGTTAAAAGTTTCTGTTGCAAATCTTGTTTAAATTAGGTGGAATATAATATATCCCACCGACCCTCAAGGGGTTAATCTTCCAAAGTCGAACTCGTCGCAATAATTTAAATTCCGGGCATTTAAGGATTTTTTCAAAATCTATGGATCTAAGTGTAATATACAAAAATTTACGTGTTTATGTCTTCATACCGTAAATGCTACTAATAACATAACACCCACTAGACGGCGTTCTACTATCTGAGCTCCTAACTGCCGTTTTTAACGTGTTTTACATAGCCAGATACAGAAATTAAATTCTCGATACTTTTCCAGTATAGAGGCCTTGGCAAAATAGAGAAAACTGCCTTGGCGAAATAGGAAATTGGGCAAGTTATTTTTTAGCAACCTATTCACTTTTTCATTTCATATGAACATGTATTTTTTTTTAAATATTTATATAATTTATTTAACATAAAGAAGTCATTTATATAATTTTATTAGTAAGCAAGAAAAGTCACATTATGTTGTCTGTATCTTTATATCTCTTTTTCCGTCATTTTTTACGGGGTACCTTTCTAGTAAATAATAATAATTATAAATTATCGTACATTTGCCAGTCCGTTTTTAAGACGAATATACAAATTTTTTGTGAAATATCGTGCGAAATCGGAAATCCGTATAAAAAACGATGCTAGAAATGTTGATGAAAATTACAGCGAATGAACTTTTTTTGACATAGCTAATAGAAAAAAATGCACTCTTCGAAATTATTGGTATATCCTATTTTGTTTTGGCGCTCTACCATTTTCCTGATTCAATGGGTTTCTCTCATTCACTTATGACTTGCTCGTTCATAAAAACCAAGCAACATACTTTTGTAAATGCGAAAACCTCTCTCGACTGCTAACTGTTACATTGACTAAAGTAAATACGATTGGAGAAAAGCGCACGGCTTATAATGCGGGCTTTAAATTTAAAGTAATCAATTTCGCAGAGTAGTCGAATAACTTCGTGCCTGCACGTCATTTCACTCTCAATGAAAAAACATGGCTTGAATTACCATGATAAAGGATAATCCGATCTTTCAAAAAATGCTGCGTGAGTAATGATATGGATGGAACTGAAGAAGATACCATTTTTGAAGAAAATGTCGTTGATGGTGAATCAGACTTGATGTATTCATACTGATTACCAGTGAAAGTGTGCGATTTTAAGAATTTGCGGTAATAACTTGTATTGTGAATGATAATGGGTGACTTTTTTCAATATAGTATTAAAGTATTTTTAGAAATTTGTACGTATTATCTTATATTTTCGTTTTATATTAATCATCGTTTTTATTTTAGAACTAGCTGTTACCCGTGACGTCGTTCACGTAACATAAAAAGAAGAAGAAATGAATTCCGATAATTAAAAACATATATAATAAACCAATTCTTTATCACATTTTACAGCAGACAATCTATTTATATATTACGCTGTCGTACCTGGCATAGAAATCGTAGTTATTTGTTTATTGTTTAATAGCAACGCCCAAATAAAACGCATCTCATTGCTTATTGAACGCATTTAACATTGGTTATTGATTGGTTATTATTGGTTATTTAATACATCCCCATACCTATAAGAGCGGTTACCATAGGGGGGGCACTGTTCTGTCGCCATGTTTGTCGCCAAAAGTGACGCCAACTTAGTGATATCTCTAATATTTCGCCGAATTCCCATAGACTTCCATTGTAAAAAAATAAGTTTTACTTGCTTAGAGAAAATCAACAAATTGAGATATTTTAATGCAACAAAAACTAATATTAGCTTAGGGATTATATTAGTTATAGTTAATCCTCTTGCAGCCTAAGGCGAAATCAGAGCTGTCACTCGAGACTATTTTTATAGTTTCGCACCACTATTTTAAGAAAATCAATTTTGCAGTGTATTTTTCATGTAGATGTTGTTAATGTCTATATGGAATTATTTGTACTTAAAAAGTGGTCCAAGTTGAATTAAAAAATAGTCGCCAGTGGAAAAATTGAATCCCCGAGGAAATCTCGGATTGCACAAATTTTGCTACTTTTACGTTTCCCGAGGAAATCTAGGGTTGCGCAGCGAGAGGGTTAGAAGAATCCAAGTAAGTTATATTAGGAATAAAAGTAACGTTATAGAATGCTTAACATGCTTCCCCAAACATAAATTTTAAGGAAACCAAACTGGTCGCCAAGGGCGGCTAGTATAAGATATTTCTTCATTATAAGGTCATTGATGTAACTCAGGTTTATACGCTGAACCAGGATATCTGTTTATATCATGAAATAATAAGAAAATGGCACAGATGACATATACGCACCGGGGTACCTAATTGTAGCCAAAATAGCTTATATTGCTTGACATGGTAACGCCGGCTATTGTTTATTTATTAATAAATTGTTTATTTACTTGCGACCAGTGTCTTCTTTTAACCTATGTTGCGACAGTTCAGGTGATCCACATTCATTCCTTGAAGCCAAATGAGCAGCCTTATAATGGTGACGCAGTTGGGACTTTTCAGCTGTATTAGCATCTCTAAGATTAGCCTGACGATCGGCTTGTTCATACGCAATTCTGCTTGAGGAAAAGTTTCACTAATTTTTGATATTTTCAATGCTCTTGCATTACGTGAATTTCTCGATAAATTTGATTTCGCTTTGATGACATTCCTCTCTTTAAATTTTTATAACATTTTAAATTCAGTTAGACATTGTATTAAAAGCTAAGGCATATTTATCTCAATCTATCATACTTCACAAAAACTATTATCCAAAAGGGCTTAGATGCAGCATATTCCCGCGGCCGCCATCTTAGATGTTTTGAGATTTGTTGGCGATGTTTTACATTTTATTTTCGTTAAGCCTAACAGGAGCATAAAACACTGCTTGGCGACATTTATTACTTGGCGGAAAAGGAGTGTTCACGCCAAGAAAAGATCCAATATGGCGGCCGCTGGAATATATAACATCTGTTCCTAAAAAAGAGCACTAAAAAGAGCTACTTTTTAAAATGTCAACAAATATTTTACCCTTTTAAAGCTAAAAGAAATGTAGAATTAAAATTCAGCTGCCACACTACGATTTACAAACGTTTCTCCAATAAAAAATTTTATACTGAATGTTACTTTGATGACGCAATCATATTAAACATTTATGTTCTTTGAGCGAAAATGTAAATTTCTTTAAAAATAAAGTAACTGTCATTTAAATTTTCTGGAATGAACGCTTAAAAATCAACACTCACATTTTTTTTTTTTTTTTTTTTTTTTTTTTTTTTTTTTTTTTTTTTACAGGTAATCTAGTTAACTTTTTACTTTTAAAATGAAAATACATTTCCTGCTAATCATTACGTCATTTTCGACATTGATAATTTTACTGTGCATATTATTGACATTTGTTCTTCAAAAGTTTTTTTTTTTTTTAATTAAAAATTCCATTTTTATGTTAACCGCGCGCAGACGATAAACCGTAAGCATTCATAACAATTCTCTTTAAATAATAACAATTAATACCATAACACAATCTCATTTTATTTCAACATCAAAGCATATCCGTTTTATTTTTCATATATGACGTCACATTGGCCTTCTTCCCGCACTTACTCAAAATCCTTGCACCTTGTATTATTAAAAATACTTGAAAATTTCCGTTTTAATCTTTCAATTGGAAATAAAATTATTATTCTGGGTTTTTATTTTTTGGCAACGAAAAAAGGAAGATGGTTAAATTTTATCAGAAAAATGTCAATTCATTGTGTATGAAAAATAATGAAATTGTGGATTATTAAGCAAAATATTTGAATAAAATAAATTAAACATAGCCTATGTTTATTTCCGGGTTATAATCCATCTATAACCAAAAGTGCAAAAGCATTAATTCATCCGTTTAGACGCTGTCTTCATTCAAACATTCGAACACACATTGACATTTATAATATTATAAGGATATAAATTTTGAAAATTTTCTTAGATGTGTGTATAAGCTGACAACCCACTTTGGAGCCAAAAAAAAGTTCAAAAATTATCGGCAGATACACTGGTTCATATACGGTAGCTATTATGAACATAAATTATGGAAATATGTACGCTGGTTTCAAAAATTGTAAATCTAATTCTGTATAATAAGGAACTGCACCAAATAAGGCCGCGATAAGGCTTAAGTTAACAATAAACTGTATTATATCAGATTTAACATTTTAATTGGTGTTGCATGTAATATTCATACATACTTTTACAAAATTAAGTGATGCATACCCTTATTGCTATTTAGTTGCGTACATCAGAGTTCAAAACAAACGACATTTAAAGTGTTTTATATGCTTTAAACCAGTCCATAATTTTCTAAATATATAATTAAAATTTAATGAACTGATATTTTGAAGATATTAGGCAAAAATAAAAGAAAAGGGAGTTTTCTTCTTGTACTATAATATTCTGTTGGTGCTCTATTTACGAACAATTTTTTTTTTTTAAACAGCCAAAACGAACGATTCCATTTGCACTTCCCTCTATTGAGCTATCTTTAACACCAATTTGTGAGATTCCTTATTTTTCTACAAATATTGACACAAAAAAATTAACTAGCTTTGGTAATAATAATATACATATCTTACTTTCAAACACAAAAAAATTTAAATATAAATTAAAAATACTGAAAATTTCATTATACATTCTGCTCGATCGTCAAATTATCTCAAATAACTGTGCGAAGACTGTAAAATTCGTTACCATAATTTACGATAATTTCATATGAAAGTTTATTTACTCTTTTTATCAACGACTTTTGAAAGATCCAGTAGTCCTAAAATAATGACGAAGCCGGTATGAATTGTTGCTGAAACTATCCAAATTATGCCCATAAAAAATATGATGTATTTTATTTATATTATTAAAATAATTTCATTAAGGTGTCGCAGGATACTTAACCCTTTGAGGGGCAAAAGATTTTGTTCTGTAAAGTTGAATTCACACCGGTATTTTCAAAAAAAAAATTATTGCAAAATAAGTAAAAGGAACTTTACGAGATTTTTTCACCAAAGTTAGAAATAAATATTTAATAAAAATTTTCTGATACAAATGTTCATTAATCGTAGGTGGATAAAATATATCCCAGCGCCCCTCAAGGAGTTAAAGCTTCAAAATTTTCGAAATTTTATTTTCTTAGATGTTAAACTCCTGTATTTTATGAACATTTTTTATATAATTGTTTCCTTGAAATTCACATTAGAAAATAAGTTATGACTTTTAGAATTATGCCTGTTCAATAACTGAATCGGCTTTTCAGAAAAAGTTGAAGTCATTTTTCCCCATATGACTTTTTTGGGTATAACACACAGAATATCTCAATAACTTGTGAATATTTTTCGTGAAATTTTCAAAATATATGTTCCATGTTAGTCTTTATAAACTTAACCTAAAATTTTCTTTTTATTATTCAAGCAAATATATTTTATAGTTGATTTACACTGTTCAAATTTTCAAAATTTTGTATTAGCTAAATACAAATTTGTATTAAAAATATAAAAAAGCGTTAAATATATATTTATTTAGGTTCAGGGTAATCATTATAATACGAATTATAAGTAGGCTACACACTTTTCATTCTCCTTGCTATATTTATTTTGTAATCCTGAGCGTAAGCTGTTATACCAATTTTCTGCTCGTCAAATGTCTGACAATTTGGAGCCCCCTGCAAATTCCAATTCTGCATTTTGCAATTTTTGAACACATGAGATTAAAGAACACAGTAGCCTCCCTCTTAACCGGTCTAAATGGTACCGAGGGCTAGCCGGTTAAGCGAAAAACTGGTTAAACCGGAGAAGTAAAAAAAATTAAATAAGTAACTGCATATTTAATTAATTAAATGCGTAGGATACATTTAGTTTTTTAATTTGTGTAGTTTAAAAAATGTACATATTCTCTATATTTTCTGAAATGAATACTAGATGTAATTAACTGAATTAAAATAAAAATTATCACTAATAACAAATAAAGAAATTTTTTTAATACAAATTACATTGTTGAAAATCTTGTAACATACCTTTATAAGAAGTTGAAATTATTCTACATTACGTAAATTTGTGTTTATTAACCATAAAGAAATGATAACCGAAATTTTCCTTTCTGAATTTTGCCTGATGTTGGGGAAGAAAGTTGGTCGGTTAAAGCGGAGTTCCTGTTAAGAGGAGGCCAGTTAAGAGGAAGGCTACTGTATACTTATATCTTTCATCTCAATAAAAATTGTGTTTTAAAATCGTATATATTTTAAGATATTAAATGTTGAAAATGGTCTTTTTTTTTCATTTTTTTGCAATATTATGAGCATTGAGACCCATTAAGGATTCATTTTTTTTTATTTATTATATATATATATATATAGAATCAATTGACAATTTTCATATAAAAATTTACCATATTTAGTTTTACTTTTCAAAAAATAAAAACACGGAATAACAATTTCTCCACAAAAATGATTGTCAATTGAAAGATTTTCATGTGAAAAAGTAAAATGAAATAAAAAAAAAAATTAAGAATTTATAAAAGTATGAATGTGACGTCATATTGGAAATAAAACGGAAATTATCAAGTATGTCTAATAATAGAAGGTGCATGAATTTTGAGTAAGTACGGAAAGAACGCGAATATGACGTCATATAAAAAAATGAAATGGATATGCTTTGATGTTGAAATAAAAGAGGATTAGTGATGATATCAATTTTTATTATTTAAAGAAAATTATTATCAATACGTGACGATTTATCATCAACGACAGGTTAACATAAAGATTTAATTTTTAATTAAAAATTGAAATAAGTTGATAAAGAAACGGTAAAAAGAAAATGGATAGTAAATGTCAATAATATGCCTTGCAAAATTATCCATGTCTTAAATCATGTCATGATTAGCGAAAAATAGTTTTTTTTCATTCTTGAAAAGTAAAAAGTTAACTCGACTGCCTAAAATAAGTGATTTTTGAGGAGTGTTAATTCTTAAAGTCATTTAGTTCAGAAAAAACGAAGAAAACTTACTCTCATTTTTAAAACAAAATTACTTATTCGGTCATAAAATCTAAAGTTTTGAAAAGATTGCTTGAAAATAATATAATTTTCCCTGCGGCAGTATCGAAAATAAGGATCGGGAACTTAAAGTAATATATTAGAGACATGTTTTTAAATGGTAGTTTGGCAAACGGGATTTAATTCTACATTTCTTTTAGCTTTAAATGTGTAAAAATATGTTTTCGCTTTTAAAAATAGTTTTCTTTCTAATTGATTTTTGTAAATTCTTATAAGATGCGATTTATACATATACACTTTTCACAAAAATGCCAACAAAAAAAAAGTTTTGTAGTAGAATTATCCAAGCATTGTTTTTTTCGTTTTACGAAGAGAGATTCGTCGATTTTACTTGGCCCTACTTTTTAGGTGCGTTCGTAATTATATAAATATGTAGCACCTAGAGACGTCGTTCGGTCCGTCTGTCTGTCCGTCCGCATATAACAGAGCAAAAAATATCCAACCGAATGGTCTGAAAATTTAAATATATAATTTTTGCAAAATTTTGTCGTGCCATTTAAAATTTTATCAAAATCGAAAGTATAGTTTAATTACAGGGAATGTCAATTTTTTCCCGTTACATTATCGGCAATGTGAAAAAATGATTTCAAGTGCGTTTTAATGACGTTACAGCCTTTCAAACAGAATGTAATTGATACGCACTTATGGAGTGCACTAAAATATACACTCAGTACAATATGCAGCGCAAGAAATATTTATAAAACAAGTTATAGTACGAACGCACCTTATTTGCCACATTTGACGTGTAATTTTCAACTTGTTTTTTTGTTGTTGTTGTAGTTTCATATTATTTATATTATCTGGCACAAAATTTCCCCCTTTTTTACTGACTTATGCCAAGGCACCTATGTATAACACGTACTATATTTTCTCCTATAAAATTTGATAAAAAGGATGTTAATTATATATTATTTAAATTATCGTGAATGAAAAGTTTCGATTAATTAATACATTTATATATTTTTAATGCTGCATGAACAGCGTCACGCGTAACAGCTAGTGATAAATAAAAAGCATTAAGATCAATGTTAAAAGTATATTTTTCCATGACTTTTATACATTTAAATTCAATGACACAGCTGGAAACTTCAACTTGAGAATGGGTATGATCCGAAAAACCTACATTCCAGGTTGATAAAACGCTGTATAAAGTTCTCGGAAACGTTTCAAAAAATCTGAGGCAGCAAAGGAAACATTGTTTCTGCAACTCCAAGTCAAAAAATTAGAATAATAGAAAAAATGAATTGTGAACAAATGTTTTTATGTATCGCTTATACAAAAAGTAATAGAGGATAAAACTTAATATTGTAAGAATTTACATGGTTTATAAAATATTTTATCATAAAAATTAAATCAAATAATATAAAAATAAAAATAATTACTCACACTTGAAAAAAATCAAAATACTAGAATAACCATTTACCTGGTTCAAAATATCAGAATAATGCATTGTAAATAATACGTGTTTAAAAAGTGAAACATAGTTATTCTTCAATATTTGGTAGCGTCATCTTTATATTTTACAACAGCACGAACTCGCTTTACAAGCTAGCTACAAGTTGTTTACAATATTTCTACCCAGACAGGACCATGTCGACTTTATCCTTCCAGTCTTTTCTTCATTATTCCCAAGAAATTCTCTATTGGATTTAAAGCCGGTGAATTAGCCGGCCAAGGACCCTTACTATGTTGTTGGCTAAGTCCGTTTTTGGTGGACACTGACTTCTTTGAAGGTGCTAACACAGGTTTGAAAAGAAAATCGTCACCATACATATCTTTCGACGATTGTTTCTGAAATGTTCAAGGATTTCTTTATATATCTAAGAATTAATACTTTCGTTAACAATACCTAGTCTTCCAGGACCATCTGTAGTCATGCAAGCCCATACCATTACACTGTCTGCAAATATCGCTGATCGTTTCATGCAGTCGTTCTCATATGCTCCTTGCTTCATTCGCCATATACAAACACCTTGATCATAATATGTTACGCAAAACATACGCTCATCACTAAATAATATCCTTTTCTAATCATCGAGACCCCATAAAAGCCTTTTTTTACCACTTAACTGTCTCCCATTTCAGTTTAATTTCCAGGAGGGGCTTTATCTTTGGTACACGAGATTGAAATCCAAGATTTTGGAGACGTCTTAGTGTTGTAGATTTACTAACATTAATACCATGTTCTTTCCACTTTCGATGAAAATATCTTACATTTCTAAAACGGTTTTATAAGCAATACTTTTTAGCTTTCTATCATCTCTCTGAGTAGGTCTTGGCTTTCGATCACAATTCGGATACTTTTTTTCAAATTATCAGTCGTTAAAATACTGTTTATTGCTCTACTAACACTTCGTTGAGATCATTTTAAGTAACTGCCGATATATCGCTGCTTACAACCTTCTTTATGCAAATCAATAATACGATGTTTTGTAAACTCCATTATGTCAGACGAACGACCCATATTTCACACTAAATGAAAACAATGATGATGCAAAGCATTTTTTAAACTTAAGAAGTCCAATAGAAGCTAATTTTATGCTTATTTATTCAACCTTCTGAACCAATCAGGAACATTAGTAAGTATTCTCATTTTTAACCACTTTTTATAGTATTCTAATATTTTGAATAATGAAAATAATTTTACTAAAATACTATATCCACTCAAAATTTAATCTTTTAACAGTTTTAAGTTTCTTTAATAACATGCAAATTTATTACAACATCAATAGTTGTACTTTTTCAGTTGTACTACACTGAAATAAAGTTAAATGCAATTACAAATGTAAAATGAAATGAAATATTCTAATTTTTTATCTTGGAGTTGCATAAATGCTTATTGTCATCTCAAAAAAGTATTGATTTCTAAAGTTTCTTAATGATAAAGAACGCTTTTTGCGGTCATGGGAAACTTGGAAGACATGCCTCATTTATATGAGATTCCTGTAATCTTTTAAACCAACCTTCTAAAATATTTCAACACTTAAAATAATTACGTTTGTAGTTAAGTATTTTAATAGTTTCAAATTGTGTGTGTGGTCGATACCTATTAAATTATTAAGAAGGTTACATTTCAAATTGCCGGATTTGTAAGCATGTTTATGCCCTACTAAGCGGATGTTGCATAATCGACCCGTTTCACTAATTAAATATAAAAAGTTTTACAATTGTTGCTATAATCAATACATACACCCAATCAAAAAAATATTCGATTTTTTAACCCCCCTCCCTTTTTTACGAGGTGACTTTCAAGCATAGTTGAAAAGTGTTTAGGAATTCGTTTTGTGTCCATGTTCTTACTTGCTTAAATATACCCCCCCCCCCCCCAACTATCATGACGTGTTTTGATAGTTGGGGACTATATTTAAGCAAGTAAGAGCACGGACACAAACCGAATTCATAATCACTTTTCAACTATGCTTGAAAGTCACCTCTTAAAAAAAAGGGGGGTATTTTTTTAATTCAAAGCACTCTTAAAACTACAGAAATTGTCATTTATAGCCGGCCATGCATCCAAAATTTTTTACGTGACCCTGTATATCATTTTATCTATGATCTAGAAATATTTCTTAGTAAACTAAATGCAGTTCAACGTAAAAATGTATAATTTATTTTAAAACCCCTTTAAACAATTTACAATCATGCCCAGTAACCATTACGAATTCTTTTGTGTAACCCTGTATATGAATTACAACATTTATACACACAATGCATAAATATAGTGAAACACAATTAAAAAAAGTCTTTTCCAGCAAACATCGTTACCGTACAGTACTTCGGATACAAGATCGTATTTGAAATCTTTTGTGTGTCCCTGTAAATGCTATACACTTCGTATTATACATGAAATAAGTAATAGTAAACTTCAGCGGCGTATATCAATTTATTTATACATGAAATAATTTAACATAATTAAAATACGTCGCAAACAAATTCTTTCACACCCCTATATCATTATGTAACGGAATTCTTTTGTGTGGCCCTGTAAATGAATAATAACTATTCTTTGCACCGAATATTCTATAATAATGCATATTTTAGTGTACATCAAATGTATTTTGTTTGAAATCACGTAACATCATTTTAAGTGATTTTATTCCTTAAGTAGTAATGTTACAGAAAATTTTTGATTGTCCCTGTAAATGAATTAAACATGCTGGAAACTTCATTAGAAATAGTGAACGTGGTATGGCAAACATCTAAAATTTCAGGACAAACCAAAGTCATAAACACTTTTCAAGTCAAAATTTTAAAAAACTTTGCGTAAAACAATCGCATCCGCATGTGGTTTTCTACAAATGACTTATTACAAATTGGAAAATAATAATACGTACAAAAAAGAAATGTCAGGGTTTAATTTTTTGCTCAAATAAAGGTCCACGGTTCCCTTAAAACCAAAATTTAAGGCTCATAAAACGCCTTGTATTTACACCTCGGTGATAACTGTTAATATGTTTAAATGAATTTCAATTTGTTATGCGTTTTCTTGCTAAACCAAATTTCCCCGTTATATAGTATCTATTAATGCAACCTACAGATCAAATATTCAAAAAACTTAAAATATGTATTTGCTATAAACGGTAACTGCTGAAATTAGTTTTTCAAATGTTTTATTCGTTTTTTTTAATGCTTATAATTAGTTCTCTTACATATCTTATATCCTTAAATAACGAAGTTTTGCAAAAACATTCAGGAAGTGTTTCGTAATCTATGCTTAATTCATGATTTTTCTTACTTGTTAATATCCCTTTAAATCTGTTTTACTCAAAACTTATGTTTCACCCTTATCCAACAAAGTTGAAAACTGTTTATGTATTCGGCTTATCTGGTGAACTAAATATTGATCCTTTTGAAAAAAAAAGATTATCAATAACTCAACTTGGTCATTCTAAAATTAAGTCAACTTTTTTCTTCGAAATAATAGATTACTATGAACCCATTCCAGATATGATAGGTCAATAGGTGAAGTTTGTTGACTTTTAATCATTCCAAAATTTTGTAAGTTCATGTGAAAAATGTATATCTGGACAATATCGCTTTTTCGTGATTGAAAAGCTTCATTTTTTATGATAGCCATCTTTCATCAAAAAGATTAATAGAATATTCCTTTATGACGTTAACAAACTGAGATTATTCAATTGAAGTGTACATGAACACCTGATTTAAAACTATAAATATTAGATTTTTTTTTCATTTTCATTCATTTTCTTTTTCAAAGTTCTGTGAATATTATCCTAGACGTACATTAGTGTTGCAAGCAGATTACAAGAACCGGATATTTTAAGGTATTTTTTTTATTATTTCAATTTTATTATATTGTTTATATTTTCTATCGAAATTTGTGTGCAACGGAAAAAATGTATTTTTCTCCAAAAATATTCATAGTTATCCATCTGTTTGTCCGCATATAACAGAGCGAAAATTATCCAACCCAATGGTCCGAAATTTTAAATGTATCATTGTTGCAAAATTTTGTCGACCCATTTCAAATTTTACGAAAATTAGTTTAATTATAGGGACAGTCAAAAGTTTTCCGTTACATAACGGTCGTTGGTCTTATATTTAACTCTCTGGTCTCTAACTTGTGTATTTTAATCTTTTTTTTTCTAACTGAGCTCCTATTTAAGTTGAAGACTTAAAATTTTGCATACTTATAGATGAACACATCACTTCAAACGACAAATCCTAAAATTTTGAAAAAGTCTTATATTATTTAACCCTCTGGTCTCTAACTTGTGTATTTTAATGTTTTTTTTCTAACTTCTCCCCATTGCACCCGGTGGGTACTTTTCTAACTTTTGCTGACACCACTCTTTCATATTATGTGCATAGCCTTACATATTTAAGTTCCATTTTTTACTCCAGGGGGCTCCTACTTATCTCGGGTGCTATAGACATGATCCCTTCGACTAAAATACCTACGGATAGGTTGTAAAACGGAGTTTTATTTGGATAGAGGTTTCTGTAGAATAGAGTGCGCCCCCCTGATTGCGAAATGTGGAACTAACAGATTTCGCAAAAAAGATAAAATGTTTTGAAAGGAATATTAAACGAAACCCTCTTTGCGATCTGTGATCACACTTACCCGCTTTTTTTAATGAATCTCTATTTCTATGTAAATGCTTCACTTATCATTAATATCGTTAATCCATATTTCACGTAGTGGAGACTTTAAAAAAACGCTATAAACTAAAATCTTCTAAGACTTAGGAAAGAAAAAAAAACGCGTTAGAGACAAGTTCCTTTCTTAGCAGCTGTAAATGTAGTCAATTCCTTTTTCAGGTATTATTATATTCATTTTGTAATGGATCAACACATTTATTCGTTTCAGACAGGATTCCGTCATAAGCAGTTTTTTTTTTTTTTGCTTAGAAATCTACTATCCTTTAAAAAAATGAATTTTTAAGTTTAATTGTAAAATACCAGCAATTTAAAATGATATGCCTTTTTTTGTAAACAGCTTTAGGCTGAGCCAAATTTTGCTGATATTTGCACGGATCAGAGGTTGGTTCGAAAGTGAAAAATTCTCCACGTGCAGACGGAAGGAATCCAGTCCCAGTTCTGTATGGAAAATATACCTTGGGCCCGCCCCGGCCGAGACTTTAGGAAAAAAGTATGGTCCGGGACTGGATCGATCCTAGAATACAGACTTTTTTTTAACAACCTCGCTGGGACGATTTAAAATCTGAAGTTGTGAGGGTTAAAAAAAACTCTCAATCGGCATGTAGGAAAAAGCCTTGCTTTAAATCAACTGACGGACATTTAAATAGTACAGAAAGAAGGTGGCAAAAGTTAAACTGAGTTTAAGCTACAGGAAGGAGTCACCTGCAAATTTAAAAAAAAAATATTTTTTTAAGGTGTTTTTTTTAACCATTTCTCATCTTTAGATTGTTATAAGTCAAGAATTGTTAAGGTTATAATAGACAGGGCTATAAAAGGCAAGATCCAAAAGGGTCTGACATAAGTTTTAATTTACTTTTGTTCGAAAATGCATGAAACAAGGTGGTGTTCAGAAACTATGTCATTGAGCTCCATTTTTGTGCAAACGGAATAGATCTTTCAGAAAAATAGTGTCAAAGTGGGCGTTTTGAACCCAATTTCCTCGCGAAGGAGCACTCAAAAGCGGGCGTGATCGAAATTGCTTATAACTCAATAGGTTGATCAAAAAATGAAAACAGTTCAATTCCGAATCGCTTCCATGGCCAGGTTTTATACCTTTCCGTTTAAAAAAATGAATTTGTCTTGTTGAGCAGAACAATTAAGAACAGCCTTAAAGGAAAAAGATGCAAACTTGGAATATGTCTTTTTTTATTAGTTAATTTTATTTCGGCAAATTTGAAAAAAAAAATATTGTTGAAAATATGATTTTTTTTTAAATAAGTTGCATCATTTTTTAAATGTATATTTAAATAAATTCTGAAACAAATTTTAAATCCTCTTTTAGAGGTCTGGTTCGCTGATTTTGGTATGGGCCGGCTCCGGCTGGGTGGTGAAATGTGAAAGTGCCGTGCCGGGCTCGGGCCGAACTTTTAATTTTTACACCGGTCAAGATGCACTCTTTAATTAAATGAAAATTCGACAAATAATGTTTCGAGTTATAACGGTTTAAATTACCCCCCCCCCCCCTTAAAAAATAATAATCATTAAAAAAAAAAATTAAACTTTGAGAAATTTCAGGATGTTTTCAAATTAACCATCACAGAAGTGGAAAAAAAAAAATCAAACTCAATAAATATATTGTTTTCTGGAACTCTTAAAGTAACATTGTTTCTTGGATTACACGCACCCTGACGAATGATTTAAACGGACTGTGAGTTTTATAGATGCTGTGTCAGGAATGGATAAGGAAAAATTTCCTAATTTTGTTCTACAGGAGGGGTGTATAAAAATTTAATTTTTGTATTTTCTCAAATAAACCCCTCCCATGGAGTTGCAACTTATCTCATAAATTTTTTTTTTATGAAACTTTGCAATTGGGTAAAGGCCTATTGTTTCGATATTTATGAATCACCCTGTATATATAAGCCGTTCTCTGTGTGTATGTCCTTTATACAAATCTTTAATTTTTGATCGATTTAGAACGTGGAAAAGATCACTTAAAAAAAATTATTTAACCCTTTTTTTTACCAACTTACACAATTTAACATTATAGAAATATATCTTTTTAATTTTCTAATTAAATCGTTTCCTTCCACCCTAAAAAATGACACAATAATGTGAAAAAAGTAACGATAACGCGTCCCTCTTGACTTTAATCAAAGATTGATCCATGTATTGTGAGAAAGTGCATATTTCTCTTACGCGTGACAAAGAAAACATGTATTTTAATTTTAAAAGTTAAAAAAAAATATTAGATTATTTTGAGTAGTTTGATTTGATATCTGTCATGTTTTATTTTCGTTTGCCAATTCAGTTATTGAATATTACACGAAAACAAACAAATTCTTAATTATTTGCAATGTTTTTTGAATAATTGAGTAAATATTTTGTAACTGGGTTATTTAAAAAATATTCATGCTTGAAAATCCATAAAAAAATGTAGATAAATATTATTGAAAGTACTTTTATTTTCTATAAGACGGATGAAACAATCAAATGTGTGATGTTTAAATTGCAGTAAAAAAAAAATTTATTGTTGTGTTCCCACCGAAAATATGATACCAGCGTTACTCATGTCTTTTCTTTATACTATTGCATTAAGAGTAAATAGGTTCATCTTTCGTAATCGGGTTGCCTTTAAAAATATCCATTAAAATTAGGATACGATTTTCAAACAAATTTTACTTGAAAGAACTTTTTTCAATTCGACACTGTAAAAAAATGAAATTGTGTTCGGCACAATTTATGGGCACTGAAAATTCCTGTACATATGTTTTAGAACGTGGAAAAGATCACTGTCTACTTTAAAAAATCACTCTCATAATTCAACATTACAGAAATATCTCTTTTGTAATTCAAACGTTTCTTTCCACACCCTAAAAAATCACACAATAATGTGAAAAAAATAAGACGTGCTTTTTGTTTCTGTTTGTCAATAAACACATTCAGATTTTCTTGCTATATTTTTGCGTGTTTGATTAATATCGGCATCATTCTAAACAGAAAATTCACATTTTTTTTGTATATAAAATAAAAACTTTAACTGTGGGAAAATCACCTCAATTTGAATGTTTGTTTTAACATATATTTTTTAATACAAACAGTCATGAAAACAATTTAGGCCGTCACATTCTATCGAAACTTTTCAACGCGTAAACAAATGGCTCCTATATTTTGTTTACTAATTCGATTGAAGATCTTTCAGTTGGTGTTTTGAATCGGACGCAATTGCTCGATAAGTAATTTATTTATGAAAAAAGGGGAAAACTCATTTCAATTCCAAATCGCTTTAATGTGTCAGAAAGTTTGGGTTCACATGATTATAAAACTTTTCCCTATGACTAAGCAACGGAAAACAATATGTTACGCACTAATAGTGCAAGTCCGTTCTGCAGAATTCAAGTTACCTGCACCGAAAATCCCATTTGAATTTTATATACTTATCAAGTTATTTTGAGTAGTCTGTTAAATTCGTGACCATTTAGAAAAATGGTCAGGATGAGAAATCAAAACTGAACGTTTTTATTGGTTTAATCTGCATTTTATCCCTTTACTTTCAACAGAGACCTTTGGTTGACAGAAAAAAGAAGTAATAACTCAGAAACAAATTGAGCTTTCAAATAAATTACATTTAAAAGTACATTTTTTTTCTCTCTATACGACGGCGGCGTAAAAAGTAATATTGTGGGATGTTTAAAACTGAAATTTAAATAGATCTGACGATGAAAAAGCCTTTGCCCGAACAGCCAGCTTATATAATACATAAGTTTCAGGCGATCGCGACACTATTAATGTTTAATTCATGGCGTGCAATTTTTTTAATGTCTTTGAAAAAAATAATTTTGCAAATGGTCGTTGTAATTTGTTAAATTGCTTTTTTTATTTAATATCCAAAATAAATTTATTTTAAACAATAACTCTGAAATTTATGTGCTATCCATTCATTTTTTTAACCAACAAAGTTGAAAAGTGCATTCGGTCCCGACTTGGATTTTCAAGCAAATGATAATGATTTTTTTTTTTTTTTTGGGGGGGGGGAAGTCACCAAATCTCGTTTGGTTCTTGAAATATATAATGAATAAATCGTTCACTTACAGGGGCCATTACATTATGAGGGGAATATATTTTAATGTCTGAATTTCATGGCATTTTTTATTCACAAAAAAAAATCAGTTACAGTACAGTTTGCTTGACTTTTAAATTAATTTTTTTTTTTTTTTTTACATCGTTCTATATAAATTCTCCTTATTAGAGGAAATTGTTGATGAAGTTATCTTAAGTAAAACTAAATTTTGGAATGCTCCATAGATTCAAATCATATAGAGGACTGCTGAAAAAAAAATTCGGTTTGAATGGGTTTTTTTTTTAAAAATATGTTCCATAAACAGGTTTATTCTGTATGACGTATAATTTTTTTTCTTTTTTGATATATTAGTTTTTTTTAAAGTGTGTCAAAACAAAATGTCTTATTATTAATTTATTCTTTTTCCTTAAAAAAAATATCCGCATTTTTTTTGCTCATTTAAAAAAAATTTCTCGAAACTGAATTCTCACCCCCCCCCCCCTTTTTTTTTTCATTCAGGGCTGAAGTATATAACACATACTCTTTCTCAGTTTAAAAAAAAAAATTATGAATTCGGAATATAATCGGTTGCAGAGTTTTCATGCCTGCCTGGAAGATTTAGTTTTTACCGGTTCTCCAGCAGAATTTGCCGAAAAAGGGCTCTATTACGACTCGTCTTCGATCGCCGTCCGATGCGCTTTCTGCAGGTTTGTTTTTTTTCTTTTAACCAATGATGATGCCGTTAAACATTTTTACGAGAAACCGGGCTACGTTCACATCAAAAAGAATCCTCGATGCCCCCACATGAGAGTCATCACGGATGATCGCTACAAAAACGAGCCTCTATACCTCCACGTGTTTCACTGACTCGTACAGGACGACTGTAGATTAGAAGTGGTCCGATTACGCAGTTTTCATTGGATACCGACTGTCAGACTCGACAGACCCGCCGACAGAGAACGAGTGGCAAAAGACGGTCTCTACTACAGTCCACGAGATAGAGCCATCCGCTGCGCGTTCTGTCCTTTTAGGGCAACGGAATTCTGTCGTCGACCCGAGCTGTTACTGAAGTTTCGACGTGGCTATGTAACACAGTTGATAGATAAACACCATTCCACACCATGTCCCTTTTTGAAAGACCGGTTTGCAAAAGAGTGCGAAAACGTACTCGTAGCCGAAACAGATGAACTGTGTACTCCGAAGCATCCCGAGATGGAAGGCATCGGGAAACGCTACGAAACCTTTCTCGACGAATTCGGGAGACCTCGCCAAAACATTTTCAGAGTTCGGATCAGCGATCTCGTCCAGTGCGGTTTTTATTTCAGAGGTGGTGGTGGTGACCTCGTGACTTGCTACTGGTGCGACGTCACGCTGGGAAGCTGGAAATCCAAAGACGTGCCCCGTTTCGAACATTTTCAGAAGAGTAACCGTTGTCGAGTGGCCCTGCTGATGGTCAACGCGAGCGAAATGGCACGAAAATCCTCGACAATTAAAATGTCCGAATTTCAAAAATTAATAACCACTGAAAAAATTTCTGAAGAAGAAGAAATTTCGACGAAATGCGTGGTGTGTTTTGAGAAATTTAGGAACGTGTTATTCATGAAATGTAAACATATTGTGTGTTGCGAAAATTGTTCCCTTCGAATCCACGATCTGTGCCCCGTTTGTCGAGAACCCGTATCGGATAAAATTAAAGTGTTTTTGTAATCAATATTATTATTATTTTTTAAACCTCTACGTAAATTTGGTTTTTAAAAAAAATTTTTTTGAAGGGCCGCCGTTTAAAAAACTTTCTTTGAACCGCTGTCGCTAAAAAAAAGGGGGTGCGACAGTACATTGTTGATTTGTAAAAAAAACCCAAAATTTTCTTTCTCCTGAAAATACTTTTGTATTGAAATATTATCCTAATATAAAAATAATCTCGCGCAATTTTTAAATTTAAACTGTTATTGTTCATTTTTACGTAACGCATGTTAATGAATTTTTCACTTTTAAAAT
The DNA here is from genome assembly GCA_963932465.1 of Maratus speciosus. Taxonomy (NCBI): domain Eukaryota; kingdom Metazoa; phylum Arthropoda; class Arachnida; order Araneae; family Salticidae; genus Maratus; species Maratus speciosus. Next base: position 127,300,965 of record OZ010800.1, read on the forward strand.
TCAATTAATAAGAGACAGACAATTTCTAAAAAATGAATAATATATGAGGATATTTATAATGTTAAATTTATTTCATTGTGTTCGTAAAAAAAAATTCATTTAATTTACTTAAACTCATCCGGCTCTTTAAAATATACAACGATTCCAATTTAAAAAAATATATATATTATTGAAATAACCATCAAACAGTGAAAATTATCGTATCGTGTAAAATAAATTTTTAATTTGAAGCAAATATTATAGTTTGCGCACAGGTCCCGAAATGTTGAAAAAAATTTCAATGGAATTTAGCATTTTTACTTTCTTCTATCTTTACAAGGAGAAAGTATTGGATTCATGAAAATTTTCGAATTCCGGTTTTCGACGGATTTACACGTTTTAGGGGTCAGAGATTCCAAAAAACATGTTTTTACAAAATGTCTGTCTGTGACTCTGTGAGTCTGTCTGTCTGTCTGTGTGTATGTGACACAAATTTTGTGGGCGCTCTATCTCAAGAACTAATGCACGGAATTTAATAAAAATTGATATTCAGTGAGTCCCTAATACAGATTGATGCTGATTAGTTTTTGGTGTAAATCGCTCAACAGGTGGCGCTGCTATGCTGCCTTTTTCAAGATTTTCGCAATAGCTCTATCTCACGAACTAATGCACGGATTTTGATCAAACTTCAGATTTCGTTAGTCCTTGATATGAATTCATGCTGATTACGTTTTGGTGTAAATCGCCCAACAGGTGGCGCTGTTATGATGAATTTTGCAGGATTTACACGATTTCTCCAATAGCTCTATCTTAAGAACTAACGCACGGATTTTCATCAAAATTCAGATTCAGTTAGTCCTTGATATGTCTTGCTACTGATTATGTGTTGGTGTAAATCGCCCAACAGGTGGCGCTTCTGTGCTACCTTTTTCACGATTGCCTCAATAGCTCTATCTATAGAATTAATGGACGAATTTTCATCTAACTTCAGATTTAGTTGTATGTTGACATAGGTTGTAGTTAATTAGGTTTTGGTGTTAATCATCCAATAAATGGCGCTTCTGTACAGGAATTTTCACGATTTTCGCTATAGCTCTATCTCAAAAACTAATGCACGGATTTTCTCCAAACTTCAGATTCAATCAGACGTTGGCATAAGTTGTTGCTGATTAGGATTTGGTATAAATCACCCAATAGGTGGCGCTGCTAGGCAGAATTTTGCTGGATTTAGACGATTTCAGCAATAGTCACATCTCAAGAACTAATGCACAGAATTTCATATCTTTAGAATCCTCATGAGATGCATAGATTACCATTTAATTTTGGCAGTGTGATAGCGAATTTTGAAGTATTAACATGTATGAGATAGAAGAAAGTTTTGGGATTGGTACATCCGACTAGTTTTTTTTGGTTCCTGCTGTATTTAAATGGACTGTTCCAAGTGATACTTTGGACACTGATAATATTAAAGACTGTTTTAACAAGTCTGATGAATGGTGGACTTGATTCTTTAGATGTTATAAAAAGTCCATTTCGTGTTTTTTTTTTTAAAGATGCGATGAACTCAAAATTTAATTTATTTCTATCATTTTTATTGTAAAGTTAGGGTGTTCTGCTCTTTAGTAAGGGAGAGAAACAATAATGTTCACTGATTGTTGGTTTTTTAAAATTAGAATCGTTTTAAAGGGATTATTTAAAATCTTACTTAACCCCTCCCCACCTCCCCTAAATGCTCGTTGGTATATATAGAGCGAAAAAAACAATATATATATAATTATATATATTTTAACAAAAAAATAAAATAAAATACTATCTCTATATATTAATATTTAAATATATATAATTAATTAATATATATATATATATATATATTTAAATATTAATATATAGAGAAAGTATTTTATATTATTTGTTTGTTAAAATATATATAATTTTTTATATATATTGTTTTTTTCGCTCTATATATACCAACGAGCATTTAGGGGAGGTGGGGAGGGGTTAAGTAAGATTTTAAATAATCCCTTTAAAACGATTCTAATTTTAAAAAACCAACAATCAGTGAACATTATCGTTTCGCTCCCTTAAATGTTCCAATTAAAATTGTTAAAATGTATGTTTTGTAGCATTTATTACTACTCAGCGTGAGCCGCATAAAAAGGAAATAGCGGTCGTTTTCCCGGCTTTAATGATTACGAGCGGTGAGAGATTGATCTCGCATGATGAGGCAAGCTTTAATTCGATTTGAAAACTGTTTTGCTTAATATCACAAAAAAAAATTCAAAACCGGCGGTGAGTTACTTTTTTTTTTGTTGTTAGAGGTGGTTCGGAACTAATGGAATGGAGAGGTTCTGCTCTCGAAGTCCCCGTCGTTTCGAAACCGTCCATGCGCGGGTCCCTTAGTTTGGACCGAATGGAATGGTCGATCCCGGGCAGAGGTAGATTTCGAAGTTGAGCCAACAACAAAAAAAAAAACTAAATCATGATTAGATCCACTTTTTATTTAATTTTCATATAATAGCTGGTCAGAATCATGTTAAGGTGGTATTAAAAAAAAATACTTTTCCATGCTCATACAACTCGAAATTTTCTGGCATTTTTAATAGAAAACTGACGTGAAGTGTTTTTATTTCAATTAATAATTACTTTATATATACGTAAAGTTCAAATGATCCTTATCAAGTCAAATATTTCGATGAGTGAAAAGAAAAATGAGACCTCTTCGTTCGGGTTTTTTTTTTTTTTTTTTTTAGCGCGGTGGTTATTTCAATAATTTATTTTTTTATATTGGAATCGTTTAAAATTTATTACGTCACATATTTTTTTGAACATACCGAAATATATCATCAACTATTAAAAAGTGATTGTAGAATTCGATTAGATTTCTGTAATGCTCTGAATAAAAAAAAAAAAGAGAGAGACAAATATTTTTTTCCTGAGAGAAAAAATATTTCTTTATTCATAAATATACATTGCTTCTCCGAACATTTTTGTTTGTTGACCGAAGCAAAAAAAAAAAAAAAATCTTGAGATTATTATTTGAAATATTGTTTTTCGCCCCATTCGAAGTATTTAAAAAAAACAAAAACTTTTGGATTCAGTCGTAAAGGGTATGATCGAATTCGGGAAAGGGTGGAAATTCAATGTCGTCATCCTCTAAAGTGATGACTTCTACAGGTAACTTTGAAGGTCATCTTTTTTTCTTCGGTGGCACAACACCGACAGTTTTTATGACCGAAACAGTTCGTTTTTCCTCTTGGAGTCCTCTTCGTATGACGGATACCGCAACAGATTCGGGGGGTGGTGGTTTCCTAGGACGACCGCGCTTACGGCGGGGCTTTTCGGGTTGAAGTTCTGATTTGCGTGGTCTTCCTCGTTTCGCTGTCGAAGAAGTGGACGGATCCATAATAAGAAATGTGGAAAGAAAAAACATCCTTCTTTTTAAACCCCGAAAAATATTTATGGAGATTGAAAAAAAAAATTATCTCCTGATCGCGAATATTTTTTTTCATCACTTGCAAAAATATATATATATTTTCTCACGATCGCGAACTTGATGGATCGGACATATTTTTCATCACTTGCCAAAAAATATTCTCATGAACTCGATGGAGACCACTTATCAAAAAAATAATCTCTCACGATCGATGGAGATTGTCGTCATCACCACTTATAAAAAAAATTCTCTCACGACCTCTCTGATCTTGATGGAGTCACCACTTATATATAAAAAAAAGAATTCTCTCACGGCCTCTGATCCGTTATATATATATATATATATATATATATATATATATATACTACTAAGGAGCTCTTTCGGACACCATGGAGGTAGAACAACAACAGCCAGCCTTCAGACCCGACGACGAGTGCCAGATATGCATGGAGGCACTCGTGCCCGGCGATGGACAAAGGCGTCTCCTATTCCTCTGTAGCAGATGCAGGCGCCCATGGACGCATTTTTCCTGCGCCAGGAGCGTGGTGAAAGCAGATCGTATCAGCGACAGATTACCCCTCCGTTGTCCATTCTGCAGACTGAAATACGAAAAAGAAGACTTGTCACCTCTGTTACCCAAAAGTAGAGAACTGAACTTCAGGTGCGCCATACAACCCCTCGACGAAAATTCCGATATCGAGTTGACCATAGTGGAGCACTACGACGCAAGGGTGCAAATTCCTGAAAATCCTTTCGAGCACGATGCCCACCCCGTACAGAAGAGTCGAAAGGCCGTGGTCTGCCATTTCGGAGGGCAGGACTTGCCCAGCGATCCCGCACTCCGGCCAGGAGTAGTAGAAGCTACCCAGAGACAAATGGCGAGGCCGCAGCAGTTCCGGAACTTGTACCTGCCGCAACCAACAACAACCCAAGACCACCAGTCAGCACCCGAAGAAGAGGCGGCGGAACAACGTCCCCTCACGTCCCCCCTGAGAAACTTCATAAGAAAGCATATAGTTGCCGAAAAGGCACTGACTGAGTTCAAGGAAGCCGCCTCCCACCTAGAGGACAACCGAAGGATAACTAGAAGTTCGACTTCCAGAAGAAGACCTCACCTGGATAAACTAATTGCCAGGATAGCTTGTATTCGTCGATTACATTACGGATTAAATTCCGATTTGTTAGAATATTTGATGGCCCGATGATGTTGTGAGTAAATAAATATTTTTGAACCTTTTTTTTTTATTTTTAACGAATCGTAATCTCTTTTTTTTTTTTTAACTCAGTTAGTTAAAAGTTTGTTCACAAAATCACTTAAAATTTTTTGGTATTCAAAAATCACTTTAAAAACGGCATATTAGCCTCTCAATTTTTTTTAATGTTGAAATTAAATTTTAATTAAAACTTTTTGTGGGTATTATCCATTTAATATTCTGCATAAAAATATTTGCATTTTTGACGGATGTAGAAGGTTAATGGTTTTCTCATTTTTTTTTTATGAAATGGCTTAAAAATATTGCATCGTTATCTACAGAATGAATATATTTTAGAGTATTTTATTCAAATTTGAAGTTTCTTTATAAAATAAAGTTTCCTGATATTTTTAAACCAAGTCGTTAAGATTCGAACTGATATATTTCGTTTGAGTAGACAAATAAAAACGACAATATATATATTTTTTAAAAACACCAATTTAATCGATATATTTATTCATCTACTGTACGTAAAGTTATCATTTTTATTGTAAAGTTCAAATGAACGTACTCTTTTCAAGTCAATCAAATATGTTCGAGGATTGGTAAAAAAAAAAAAAAAATATGCGCGTTGTAAAAATTGGGTTTTTTTTAAAGTAAGGAGCGAAACGATAATGTTATTTCAATAATATATTTTTATATATTGGAATCGTTTTATACTTTAACCTTAGCCGGAGTAAATTAAAAGATTTTTACGAACACAATGAAGTAAATTTAACATTTTTGTTATCCTCATATTTTATTCAATTTTAGAAATTGTTCGAGTCTGTCTGTTTCTTAAATGGTCTAAAAAAATAAATAATATATAAATACAAATATATATTATATATATGTATATATAATATTTATATTTACATATTAATATTTATAATAAATATATTATATTATTAATTAATAATATATGTAAATATGTAATATATTTATTATAAATATTAATATGTAAATATAAATATTATAGATACATATATATAATATTTATATTTATATATTATTTATTTTTTTAGGTCATTTAAGGAAGTCACCGATAAGGGTGGGTTGGGTTCATGATATAATAACAGACAGACTCGAACAATTTCTAAAATTGAATAAAATATGAGGATAACAAAAATGTTAAATTTACTTCATTGTGTTCGTAAAAATCTTTTAATTTACTTCCGGCTAAGGTTAAAGTATAAAACGATTCCAATATATAAAAATATATTATTGAAATAACATTATCGTTTCGCTCCTTACTTTAAAAAACCCAATTTTTACAACGCGCATTTTTTTTTACCAATCCTCGAACATATTTGATTGACTTGAAAAGAGTACGTTCATTTGAACTTTACAATAAAAATGATAAATTTACGTACAGGGTGATTCATAAATATCGAACCTGTCCAATTGCAAAGTTTCATAAAAAAAAGGTTGCAATTTTTGATGACACAGCTCCATGGGGGGGGGGGGTCTATTTGAAAAAAAAAAATACGAAAATTACAATTTTATATGGCCCCCCGTCCAATCAGGAAAACTTTCCTTCCTGACACAGCATCTGAAAAACTCGCAGGCCGTTTAAATAATTCATCAGGTTTTAAGGGACAATGTTATTTTAAGAGTTCTAGGAAAAAATATAAGTTTTTTCCTTTTTTTGTGACTATATAATATGCAAACAAAATCACATCTCATAAAGTTTAAAAAAAAAAAATGAATTTTTTAAGCGGATTTAATTTAAAAAGCTCGAATTTTTTTCATTCAATTAAAGAGGAAAGTTAGTTTTGTTTGAGAATTTTTTTAAATATTAATTTTAAAAATATTTATTCAAAAAATTATGTAACTTATTTTTTCAAAAATCATATTTTCAAAAGTAATATTTTTTTTTTTTCAAATTTGCCGAAACAAATCAACCTTTTTTATTTGTGAATAATTTAAAGACATCATGCAGAAAAACGCATTTAAAGTTTTAAACATTGATTGATTCCTAAAAAAAAATGCATTTTAAAAAATTTCACGTGAAAAAGTAACTTCTTTCTATATTCAGTTTACCACCTCCTTTTTGTACACGTCCATAAATAAATGCTGTAATTTGAGAAAAAAAACACGAGTTTTTCAGCTCCCGGCGAGGCCGTTAAAAAAAGTCGGCGTATTTTTTCTTATCGAACCAGGTGTGATTTATGACGGCCACACGAGGGGGGCGATCTTTCTAAGGATATCCAAAGCTCGAAGAAAACCACTCCGAACGATTGGGTTCGTCCCCCGTCTACCAGCTTCTAGGGCCACCGGAAAACTGGCTTCCTTATTTCTAGGTCCCGGGAGGAACAATTGTCACCACTAATGATCGAAGACATCGCCCCAGGTGTCGATTGTTATTTGCTCTTATTGTTGACATATGCGCGACCGGGTTAAAATCATTATCTCTGACTTGACGTGCAAAAATTAGGCTCAGCCCTTTACAACAATTTTAAATGGTTACAATAAAACTCATATTTTTAAAAGGATAGTTGGTTTTAAGGCCTATTTCTTAAACGATCCATGGAAACCCGACTCCTAAGAAGGGACAATTTTTTTTTTCTTTTCCTTCCATCTTATTATAAAAAAATTTTCCTTGTCACATGGGAGAAGTGAAACATTTACATATAAATAGAGAATAAAACAAATAATCGCAGCTTCTTTAAAAGATAATCATGAAAAAAGAAATAAGTATTTTTGATCCAAACATATCGATGGGCGATTTTTCCCTATGGATCGGTTCGGCCACCAACATACTTTGAAAACAGGTTTAACGTAAAATCTATACGGCCATCTTATATCGACTTGTACAAATTGTGGATGTATGAGTCAAAAATTCGTCGCTCAGAGGCACGAATTTTACTATCTCGGTGAATTTTTTTTGTGTCAGGAAAAATTTCCTAATATGGAATTTTACTCTACCGGGGGGGGGGGGGGGGGTATAAAAATTTAATTTTTGTATTGTCTCATATAGACTCATGGGGTTAAAACTTATCTCATCACCCTTTTTTTAAATAAAACTTTGCAATTGGGTTAAGACCTATTGTTTCGATATTTATGAATCACCTTGTATTGTACGTAAAGTTATCATTTTTATTGTAAAGTTCAAATACTCCTTTAATTTTAAGTGTCTATATTAATGTTACAAACAAATGAAGCCCAGCCGTATTTTTTTGTCGGGTTCCTTTTTAATGACGGTTTGCTGCATTTGTATATTATTTCGCGATAGTGACGCATACTTTACTGTAGAATAGTGAATCGGAATTCTTAAGAAGCCCGTTCGCTAATAATGCTAATCCTACGGAAGAAAATTTATAAAGATATCTCGGTTGCATTTCAATATTTTTAAATGCTTTCTTTTGCATTGGACCGTTTTTTTTTTTACAGATTTTTTTTAATGAGGACCTGTTCTGAAAATGAAAGCGTCCTCATTAAAAATAATCTGTAAAAAAAAAAAAAACAACCTTTGTACAGAGCTGTCTAATGCAAAAAAAAAAAAAAAAAAAAAAAAAAACATTTAAAAATATTGAAATGTAACCGAAATATCTTTATAAATTTCTACCATAGGATTAGCATTATTAGCGAACGGGCCTCTTAAGCGGACGTCATTTTACATAAAATAAAAAAAATTGAAATATGTTTTGTACTATTTATATATACAATATATTTTTTTTTCAACTACACTAAATTCTGAAAAAAAAAAGCAGAATTCCTGTTTTCTAGTTATATATTATTATTTTTATATATTTATTGATGAAAGCTTTAATATCGTTATATAGAAAATTAGCGGGCCAAAGCCCCACCAGTGGCCCTCGAAGCTGGTAGACGTGGGAGGGGGGAGGTTCGAACCCAATCGTTCAGTGGTTTTCTTCGAATTTCCCACGTGCGGATTAGTTTCCCTCCCCCCGGAGGGTACTTCCTCCTCCCCCCCCCCCCTTTTTTTAAGGGTCCCTCGTGTCATAAACACAACTAACCAACCAATTTAGCAAAAAAAAAAAAAAAAAAACTAGATTTTGCGTGTCCCTGTATATGAAAGAGGAATGCTATGCACCAAAAAAAAAATTATTATAATTTTAATTAAAACTAAACAACAATACTGAGTGAAAATATAGTGAGACCTCCACATTATGAAACACGGCCCGAAAAAACAATTACTTTTTTTACATGGTGTATATTATGAAAGGAAGGGATTGTATGCTTGAATTTAACCCTAGAACTACCGGAAATTTTACTCAAGTTTTATAAAAACATTCTACACCAGAATTTTTACTTAAAACTATTTAATTTGTTTATTTAACTTATTATTGTCTGATTTATACATTTAGTTTGTTTTGAAGAAATTTCTGGTTTGAATAAATATTTTGAATGTACATGTCGGGTCCATTGGACCCTTCTGGTAGACAGAGGGTTAAATAACATATTCGTCATAAAATTCTCATATTTAAAGGCTGTATCAATATCAATCAATTTGGAAAAAAAATTCTTAGATATTTTAATAATATAGACCGAAACATGACTTGTAATAAAATATAATAAAATATAATAAAATATAATATAATAATAATAAAACATAACTTGTAATGTCTCCTTTGGTTCGTGGAGAATGATGCCTATTGCTCTGAAAAAACTCTTTTTAACCAACATAGAATTTTAACCTCTTTTATTTATCTCCATTGATCCCATCCAAATTATCTATCTCCATTTTAACATATTTTTAACCAACAGCAGGGAATCCTTATATTTCGAATCAGTAAAGATTTGTTTATTTTTCTAATTGAAACAATTTCGTCATGGCTACAATATTTTCTTGTTTTTGATAAAGTTATAAGATTTAGTCTATTTTATGGCAGACGAGATTTTACTGATCAAGAAATATTTCCTTATGGTGTTTGAATGTCTAAATGGCTTCACCGGAAACTTTTTCTTTTCATTCGAACATATAGCAAAGAAAATGACTTTGACGTCAGTAACTGTAATTTTATTTAAAGTATTTTTTCGGATGTTGGTTTACAAGGTAACAAAAATCTTCCCTAAACGAACCATGTACTAATCTAACTGAAATATGTGGTCCTACTGTGTCATATAGCCTTAATGTTTTATTATTTCAAAATGACATATTTTGAAACATGAAAATATATAACCAACAGTTTCTATATCGATTGATTTTTGTACTGGTATGTATAAACAACAGTATTTGTACTGATATCAAGCTTCCAGAAAGCTTGATACACCTTGTATTTGAGATTCTATTATGTTATAATTTTGTACCTGTTTTAGTTTATTTAAATGCCTGATTTAAAATGTCTTCTTAATTTTAAAGTTCTCTATCATATTCTGAAAGCAATATTAGATGCCTATCTTTATACAAAAAAAGAAATAATTTTTAAAAAATATTCAACTTAAAATTTTACAAGCGTAACTTAAACCAAAAAATACTTATACACTATATGTATTTTTTTTTTTTAAACAGCTTACAACTTTAATCATAATTTGTTAGTTCACATGTGCTTTCGTGCAAAGATATTTTTTGAAACTCTAGAAATATTAACCTAACTTAAAATAAAAACGAAAAGTCAATTAATTTTTTCTTTGTGTTTTGAAATGCTATTTATTTATTTATTTTTTTTTTTTTTTGTAAAAGAAATACCTTTTTATTTATAGTAATATGTTGCCGTTAGAACTTATTAAAGGAACTTTGTTTAATACAAATAATTTTCAAAAATACTCTTAGAAATCATTAAGAATCATAAAGAAAAAAAAAACGTGCATCATTTATATACAGTTAACATGAACAACCTTTTGAAAAACAAATAAAGTTAGTTTTATTTATTTGAAATATTAAAAAAAAATGCTTGTTAAATTTAAAAATACTTCAAAAGAAAGTTTATTAAGAGTATAAAAATTAGAAAAAAGCATAAACTAATTAGCAATTACGTTTTAATTACAAACGTTTCTGAAAGCTTAAGAACTCTAAATCAATAAAATTACTATGCTATGCATTATTCTGAAAATAAAAATGATAAAGTAAGGTTAAAGGAAGTTAAAGGTTTAAAGGAATATACGATTGAATGGGAAAGTCGTAAAAACTGTTATTGCGCATAAAACTTGCTTGGTATTTAAAACATTTATAATGCGTAAATATAAACAGTAAATGCTATCTCTAAAATTAAAAAACATTCTTAAAAAAATTGCAGCATTTTCTAATGTCAACGGCCCATAAAAAACTTTCTAAAATTAAACACTTTAAATTTATTTCTTTAATTTGTTAAAATTGCATTCACAATTTTACATTAATTATTATATATCTTGCTTTGCGCGTTATTAAACACTCAAACCCATAATTAAGTATAAACAGGGAGTCGTAAACTCTTTTTCTAAAATAAGACAGACGATAAAATAAACAATTTTTATTTCCTTCTATATTCAATTTAAGAAAGCATTGTAATCGAAATGTTTTTCGACTTCCAGTTTTCGACGGATTTACTTGTTTTAGGGGTAAGAGATCCCAAAAAACTTATTTATAAAAATGTCTGTCTCTCCGTGTGCGTCTCCGTGTGTCCATGTGTTGCTATTGTACTATAGAAAACTGTATGAAGTTATGCATAGAATTAAACCAAATTTTTGGTGTAGGTTTTTGGCAATGACAAGCAGGTCCCCCCCGAATTTGGAAAACTTCCGCTTGAAGATGGCGAAGTAATAGCAATTTTTGTGCCATTTTAATTATTGTAGCATAATGAAAGCGCATGAACTTATATTTTCCTTATTGTACCATCGGATAGTGTATGCAGCTATTCATTCAATGGAACCACATTTTTTGTGTATGTTTCTGGCCATGGCAAGCAGGCCCTTCTTGAATTTGGAAATATTCCGCCTGAATGGGGCACTGCAATATGATTGTTGTATACTTTTCTGGATTTTTCGTAGTTCAGTTCTACATCGACGGCTCATGAAGCGATGGGAACTTGGCGTCCAGCTAAGCTGGCTATCCGCAAACAGCAGATGTACAACATAATAACGAAAAACTGTTGATTTTAATAAACATAACGATCGAGATTAACTTTTTTTTACTCCGGCTAATTGACTGAATCAGAAGTTTAAAAGGAAAATCAAAATTAGTATAGTATTGAACAAATCATATTGAAGTTAGATTTCAGTGTCGAAATTTGCTTATTTAGAAAAATATCAGTCAATCAACGATATTCGTTTAAATCTTTAACATAGATAAAGATGTTTTAGTGAAATTTTCAAATACTTAATTTTTCTTTCTGTGAAATGTGATGATTCCACAGGGAGTAAAAAAACTCAATGTGGTTTGGAGAGTGCAATCATATTTATTACAAGATAGATTATAAATTATATAGCGTCTAGGTCAATGTTGTCTAGACGCGAATGATCGACAGTTACTTTGAAATGTGATCATACCACACATAGTTAAAAAATCTCTGCCGTCTCGGCCTACTGGCGAAGGTAGATTTCGAAATTAAGTACTAATTTCACAAACAAAAACTAAATAGGGATTAGAGATAAACTTAGTTTAACAAGTTTATCTGGTCCCTTTTGACGACTTTTTAGTTTTATTCTTTGTGAAAGCTCGTTTTATCAGAATCGTGTTAATATGATAAGTTTTTCTTCAAGCTCTATATTTTTCTGTAACGTTTTCATCAAAGACTCATCAATATAAAATTTGTTGATAATATTAAGAAGAATTATAATAAATCGAAGGGGATTTAATATCTTGTGAATTGACGAAGTCGGTATAAAAGTTGTAGATAATATTATGAAGATTTATACTAAGTTAAACTAAACTTGATATCTTGAGAATTGACGAAGTTATGTTTTTTTTCTTTAAAAACCCATTTTTTACCCTATTAGTTGTAGATAATATTAAGAAGATTTGCAATAAGTTAAAGTGGATTTGATATCTTGAGAACTGACGGAGTTATGATTTTTTTTTTCTTTTTAAAATCCTATTTTAATCGCCCATTGAGCCCATTTTTAATTTTATCAAAAATCAGTCATACATAAATTTTTGGCCCTTTTCCTAGAAGTACTAATAAATTTGAACTGATCTGGTATGTATTATAACTAAGAAGTTACGGGTTTTTTTCTTTTTTTACATAATCCATCCCTATTTCCATCCATTTGGTCCGAGTTTGCCCATAAACGAACTTTTCCGAGATTTTCTGCCTCTTGATTTTATGTATCAGTTTGGAAGAGGTGGTCATCACACATAGGCAAATTTATGGAAGTTATCGTTTCCATAAAAAAGTGATATATAATATATATATATATTTCTGAGTTATGGTGTTATTGCATTTTTAATTACTGATGAAATATATATATACTAGAAAGATAGCCCGAAAAATGAGATAGAAAGATATATAAACCTTTAAGACCTGAAAAGTTTTAGCAGAAATTAGAAGTCTTCGCTTTTACCCAAATTAATAAGATCATATTTAATTGAAAAAAGATATTTAAAGTTTTTTTCGATCTCAGTGACGTCAAAGGAAGATCCACACAATTGTTTGTTGGAGGCTATGCTTTAGTGCCAGACAGAGAAGAAATTGTTTTTCCTTTTGCCTTAGGATCTCATACACAGTTATGTAGGTGAGGTCTTAAAGGGATAAAAGACATGTGCAATAATATGAGTTTTCCTCTCTTGTTCCGCACTAATAGATGAAAATAACGCAATTTAAAAACAAAACGAATTTATAAAAAACTATGTAATAATGAATACAGAAAAAATGAAATTAAAATTTGTTCACAAAACCACAGGATGTACGATGTTTTCTGTAAAAACTCTTTCTTCATTTAAAAGCCGAGCTTGCTCTTCAGTATCTTTTACATAAATTTTTAACTGCTCTTCCTCTTTACATCTTGAAATACTTACAGATAATTGTCCATGAGAAAAAACCGGTTCTTTTAAATACAGCCCAACTGTAGAAAATATTTGTCCTTGGGACTTATTTATCGTCATTCCAAATGACAGTATAACTAGAAATTGGCGGCGTTTAAGAATAAAAGGTAGATAAGTTTCACTTGGTGTCAAATTAATTCTTGGTATGTGAACTCTATCATTTTGATTTGTTCCGGTTACAGCGAAAGCATCAATAAAATGGTTGTGAGAGTGCACAATTAATCTGGTTCCACTGCACAATCCTTTTCTTGTATTCATGTTTCTGAGAAGCATGATGGTACTTCCTTTTTTCAGAGTAAGCTGATGAGGAGGCATACCAGATGGAGTTTGTTCATGCAAGAACTCAGGTGAATAATTATTAACATTTTCTTGGTTGTCAGACACGACTGAATCTGTACTATAGTAATTTATTTCATCTTCAGGCAGCAAATTCAAAATTTTGTTATTTAATGATAATGCATGTTTGTTTTTTGTTGTCAAAATTACTTTTTGTTCAAGTTGTTCAATATCGGTATAGTTTATATGATCTCTATATACACTTGCAATAATTGAATCTTTGCAAACCATTGATGGTGGAATTTCTATTGTACCTGCAGGAAATTTTTTTATATCAGGTGTTTCTCCTTCACCAATTTTAAGCTGCCACTCATTAAAGGAATTTTCCCCTTCAGATCTCATATTTTCAGATAGTCTAAGTTGTATAAATTCTTGCAAATGTGGGCTTGATTTCAAGCATGTTTCAATAATTTCTGTTCTGTTTCCTCTTATAACAACTGGCCATGTCTGGCGAAAGTCTCCCCATAATAACACAACCTTGCCTCCTAAAGGCTTGTTATTCAACATTATTCCCGCAGTAACACATCTATACACCGAAGAGCATGCCATGACATCATTGTCACTTCATCAGTTATAATTAATTTTGTTTCACGTAATATTTGAGCTTCACTTGAAGACGTTCGAATGGCAGATGTGGAAGTTTCTAAAATCGGCACTGGTAATTTGAAGCCAGAATGAACAGTTTTACCACCCTCTAATAAAATTGATGCAATTCCTGTTGTTGCATTTGGAAGTATTACTTGGCATTTACCTCTAACAAAATGCATGAGTACGTTGTACAAATATGTTTTACCAGGTCCTCCAGGACCATGTAAGTAAAAGCAACGTCTCGTAACAGAATCACTTTCAAGTGCTGATTTTATTTGGTTGAAAGCTTCTCATTATAAGAACTTTAAAATTGCTATTTGTTCAACAGCTACTTCAGCTTCTTTAAAATAATCGAATTCTTCATTTTGAATTTCCTGCAGTATATCGGGTGTAGGAAGATTAAATGATGTACAGTTTAATCCATGAGATTCCAACATGCAATTAATATCTTGCAAAGCTCGGTTCTGAGCAGCTGATTCATTATAAGTTCTTGAGTAATCTTCGCTCATTGAATTTTTATATTTTTCCCACAAATTAACTGCACTTGTTGGATTACAAAATATACAAATAAATGCAAAAGTTTGACGCATTTGTAATGGCATTGCAGTTAAAGTAGCCTGTTCTAAGCAGTGATCCCATTCATTATCTTCAGCAAGAAGACAACGTGCACGTGCAGCTTCTTGAAATGGGTTGTACAGATCTCCATCAAATGTTCCTAAATCTTCAAAGCATGTAGCACCAGGAACATAAAGGAGAAGTAACCGAAGGCAGAAACGTTCAATATCTTTCAGATTAACATAATATAATCTTGTAACCATTTTATCGCCTCCTCTTTGTCGTTTTTTCCAAGCATCATTCTCGTATACATAATGATATGATATATCAACATAAATATATTGTTTTGCTTCATTATATGTTCTATTCAACTTAAATTAATCAGTCAGCATCGTTTCGCGTTTGGCTTGTTCCAGAGCAGCTTTTTCACCACCAGCATGAAAATAAACCTGTTGTCTTAAAAGCAAATGAATAGCAAGACGAATTATTGCATGAGAACGATCATGCATTTCATTTTCAATTAACCGCCACATTGCCTCTGGTGCACTCACATATCATGAATCAACATGTGACGACAGTTCATCATACACAAACTTGTTACTTTCATTATTTCCAGCATGAACTACTACATTTGCTGCATCATAACATTTGTATATGTGTGATTTGTATATGTACTTGTAAATGTATTTAATAGATCTGATGGACGTGCAGGCTTCAATGTTGATGTGCGTGTCATATTTAAACAGTAAATATGCATTATATGGTACGATGTAGAGATTATCTATCTGTTTGCCGCGAACTATAGCAGTTAGGTCTTGTCGTCTTTGATAGAGTGGATAACCATTCAGATTGACTTTAGTTGTAAACGTAATTTAGTTAGGGCACTAAGAAGAAAAACAAAGCTCCCGACAGCTACAGTACAAGATATAATTAAATTTAAATCACAAAGAGCCATGTATAAAAAAGCAATTTTGAACGCGAAAAAACAGGCATGGACAAGATTTTGTACACAATCCAAAAACCCTTATGGAAAAATAAAAAAAGTAGCTTTTTAAAAATTATCATAATCGAGAACTGTATTCATTAGAAGAACAAGAGGAAGAAACGGAAACAGCAGAAGGATTCTACGAAACTCTAACCACAGAAATATTTGGCCAATCAGAAATGCCAGCGGACTCAATATTTAACCAGCAGAAGGCAGAGGCAATTGAAAAATTTACTTTAAAAGAACTTAAAAATGTCATCTACTCATTCAACAGGAACAAAGCCCCGGGGCCCGATGAAATTGATCATAACATAGTACGACAATTATTCAAGCATCATAAGTTTCTCTTACTAGAAATGTACAATGTTCTGCTATATTTAAATTACTTCCCCAAAACATGGAAGATTGGAGAATTGGTTTATTTCATAAAGCCCTCTAAAAAACCAAACATCGCATCTTCGTATCGGCCAATCTCCTTACTGCCAATCTTCGGTAAAATATATGAAAAACTATTATTAAAAAGGATAAACTTTAACTTATGCAGCCAAAAAGAACTACAAAAATCACAACATGGCTTCCAAGAAGGTCGTTCGACGGAGTCAGCGATAGCCGAACTTTTCTCATTTATAAATCTGCTCAAAGAGAAAAATAATTATATTTCCCTAATATCCCTAGATTTCAAGAATGCATTTGACCGACTACCCTGGCCAGAGACCTTAGAAGAATTAAAATTCCTTAAACTAACACAAGCATTAATAAACATAGCAGCATCATTTCTTTCAACAAGAGGAGCAATGCCGAATTGGCTGTCAAAAGAGATCCACTGGTTTAGAAGAGGTTGCCCACAGGGGTCCTGTTTTGGACCTTTTCTTTGGAGAATATTCCTGAATAAATTACTGAGAATATTAAAGAAACATGGCTTTAAGATAATAGCATATGCCGATGATCTTCTTCTAATTATTTTTGGCCAAACAAGAAGACAGTTGGAGCAGATGGGAAGAGAGGTACTACAAATAATAAGTGATTGGGCGAAACAAACGGATATGAAGTTCTCATATGACAAATGTGTAGTGTTAAATCTTCGAAGACCACGTTTCCTGAAGAGAGGACCAATATATAAATTGGATGGGCACTCCCTTAAATCTGAAAATACAATAGACTACTTGGGCTTAACATTGGATAAAACACTGTCTTTTCTTCCGCACCTGAATAAAAAACGTATAGAAATTAATCAAATATCACAAAATCTTCTAAAATTCGCCGCTGCATATGGAGGCCTTTCGAAGCAAATTTTAAAAATCTGGTACTTACAAATATTAGAAAAAAAATATCCTATGCCGCTTCATGTTGGTTTCCACACCTACCAGTCTCACATGGCTACAGGCTACTATCGGCAATTCAGAAACAATGCCTTTTGCTTCTGTCGAGAGCTTATAGAAAATCATCAACGGCAGCTTTGAATGTATTGTGCGGCATTCAACCATTGGCGATCCAATTAAATACATTAGCAATTTCAGGACAGGTCCTACGTCTGGGGATTCCAATAGAGGACAACTTTCCAGTCTTCTATCAACCGAAAATATCCTCATCCATACCTTCCCCACATCAAGATTATCTTTTACTACAAGAAGGAGTTCCATCCACTTCAACAATAAATATATACACTGACGGCTCAAAATCAGATGCTGGCACAGCGTATGCTTTCTGTGCTTATAAAGAAGGGAAAAGCATCCATACTCATCAAATAAAGTTACAAATATCAAATTCAATCTTTCAAGCTGAACAACTCGCCATATTAGATGCAATATTATGGGCAGACTCCTCAGGGGACGGGAACTTCGTCATTTACACAGATAACCAGTCAAGTCTTGCATTATTGGAGAACGTTTTTAGTACAGATTTTATCACATCAAAAACTATAATAGCCTTACAGAAAACATCTAAATCAATTAAATTTCAATGGGTTCGGGGACACAAAGGTGTTAAAGGAAATGAACATGCAGATCAACTAGCCAAAGATGCAATAACAAATATTAAAGTATGATAAATATTTCATCCATACCCAGCTTCACACCTTAAAAAGAAATTGAAAAAAGAAGCCATAGACAAAGGGCAGCAACAGTGGGATTATGGTACCACTGGCAGATTCACTTACAAATTATGTCAAAAAGTATCAACAGACTTCATGTTAGTACATAGAAACCTGTATATCTTCTCAACTAATCATGGACCCTTCCCGTGCTACCTATTTAAAAAGCTCCGTCGCCACTGTGTACCTGTGGTGAAATTGGTAACTCTCTTCACTATGTGCTCAGCTGTCCATTAACATCAACCCTCCATATCCGTAAATCAGCCACAATAGAACATCACCATTGGTTCAAATTTGTGCTGAAAGCACCAATGCTATATACTAAAATAATAGATTGTGTGCGGTTACTAGAAAACAATCAACAAATTTTTCAAAATCCACAAATGCCAATATATGAACAAGATTAGCACTAATGAACAGAAACATGAACTTCAGGCCAAACAGTGCCTAACTAAATCGAGAATATAAAATTTAGAAAACTCTTGTACATAGAACAGCCATACACTCAGGTTATCCATAACCTTAAAGTTATCTCAGAACAAAACACTTGAACTCATGATAATAACTATTAAACTAATGCACCTGAGAATATGTAGAGCTTAAGAATATCTTATTCATCTGCTGCTATTTGTAATTAATCAATCATATTCGTGTTGAAAATAATACACATTTTCGTCTGTAAAGCGCTCAGCTCATCTGTTCTATTATTACTTTTATTATTATATTTATAATTACTATTATTACTATTTGTACTATTACCTTTATTTCTTATTGTTAAAACTATTGTTAAATATTGTAATTTTTTTCTTTTTTTGAATAAACTTGCAACGCGGGATCTGGAAGCCTATGCCAATGGTGGGTTATCCCGCGTTGTAGAAAATGTAAGAAAATGTAGAAAATGACTTTAGTTGTTTCTTGAAACTATTTTGTGCATTTATTAGCATCCATGCATGAAGAATTCGGATTCAAAGTTCCGCATGGCCCGTGGACCATAGTACGAAGAACAGTTTCTGATAATCGTGGATAAGTTTCAGGATCTGGTAACTCCGAAGAAATACAACGGTCAACTTGAGCAGTATTACGAAATTTATAGGGCTCTGCTAGAATTAAAAGATTATGAGCATGTGGAATACATCTTTTTGAAATTCAAAAGTATATACAAAGGCCACTGCTTTACCAAATAGGTCCCCATTTGTTATATCATTCATTAATGCTTATAGTTTGATTTTAAACACTGTCGCTACTAAATCAGATCTGGCTGATGACGTTTGTCCGGGCAGTAGATTTTTGACTATTTCTGGCCATTGTGGATTGCACGTGAATGTACAAAACACATCTGGTTTTCCGAACTTTGTAACAATGGACATAGCATCTTGTATCTCTCTCTTATATTTTTAGGAGATCCTTGAAATGAAGAATATAGAATTAAGGTTTTTCCAACAGTAACACCTGCATCAGCGGCTCCTTGGTCTACAAAATTCCCTGAGGACAGAATAATCGTCTGCGCGAAGTTTTTTTTGCTTCTGTCTTATGAAATTGAGTTTATTAGCTTCCACTTGTAAATGAGAGTCTATTATCCACTGTTGAGCAAGTTTTCCACCGTGCAATATTGGATTAAACTCATTATCACTAATCGCCGTTTGAGCAACTTTGAACTGAAGCATTGATATATCACTTCGAACACCAGGTGAAAATCCTGGATAAGGTGACAGTGATAAATTTGTTGTCCAGCCAGGCTCTCCGTTTGGGTAGAATATAGGATAAGTCATTGGATCTAAATTAGGACTTAAAATATTCAAGTTTATAAAAGATTTGTCATTATTTCTTGGATAAATTCTGATATCGCGTTGAAAAGGTGGTTCACCATCGTCATTTAGAAAAACCATACCTACTTCGTTTGATGCCGGCAAATTATATCGTCTGTTGTTTCAATGGCGATCTCGACGAAATACCATATTAACTCTTGGCATTTGTAAATTGTATCTTTGTGCATGTTGTTGCTGCTCAGTCTCCACCTCACTCAATTGTTTGAAAACTTGAGCATAAGGATTTTGCCGCATAAGTAAATCAAGTTCACGCAAAACATTTGGTAAACAGTTGTAATTTTCGGGAATGTTAAGACGCTCTTCGACAGCTTGTGTTGAATCCAAAACATACAGTTGAGCAAAATTTCTTTGTTGGCCATTAGGAGGATGCAAGTAGGAAGTTCTGTGATAAATTTGGCCTTGAACTTTAAAACAATAAGGGCCGTGTCCCGGAGCTTTTCTAGCAAGTTTAGTACCCATAGAAGCAAATGAAATGGCACTATTGTATGAGCGAATATTTTCTTTGAAATTGCGATAATTTAGTGCATTTGAATTGCTCAAGTCTTGGACCGATGACGTTGTGGAAGCCTAACTTTACTTTTGTGGCAACAACAGTTAAATTTTGCATCTCTGGGTTTCTCAGCTTGAAAATTGCGCGCTTTGCAAAATTGGAAGAGAATGCTTAATTGTCCACACGTAGAAGGCTCAATAACTTGAGACTGAGAGGCTTCAGAAATTAATTGTTGCTGATTTTCGTAGTAGTTTTGTCTTTGAGTCAAAACCGCCGAGAATGCCGTTCAGCATCATGACTACGTCTGATTATCCTTTGTTCTTCATTTTCACTTGAACGCTGTGTAGAAGTACGCAAAGAGTTATGAGATAATCTCACAGATCGATCACTATAGCTTTCATTAGATCTTTGATTTGAATGCCTTAATCTATTTTCTTCTCGGATAGAATTTAATGTTTCTTGCGACTGCCGAGCTAGCCATCGGGCTCTACGTTATTAAGTCCAGACAATAGGGCATTTTACCTGGAAAAATTAATACTAGATCTGGATTTCGACTTACTTTATGTTGGTCGCTGAATCCGAACTTGTAACTTCCCACCAAAATTTCACCCGGCAACCACCTAAAAAATTGATTTTTTAAAAAAATTTGGTTTTTGAGAAAAGTGCGCGGGGAATGTTCCGAGGCAGCCCCCTCTCTCACCGTTTATCGTACGTCATAATTTCATATATCCTATTTGTTGCAAATTTTGTCTACTTTCTGAATTTCGTAATGCTTTTCCCCTAATACAATAAGAAATTTAAGTTAATAACAACTATTTTGAGGGGGGTTTGTGGGGGGAATTTTGGGGGTAAGTTAAAAATTCAGATTCAGCGCACCAAAAAACTTAAAGTAAACCTTATAAGGAAAGTTCGGAGGGGAGATGGGAGGGCGAATGTAAACGTGTGAGTGGTTAAGTGGAATTGCGCAACTTAGTCCACGCAGCACCGCGCGCATGTTCCGAGGCAGATCCTCCCTTCCCCTTCATCCTAAGTCATAATGTCGTATATCTAATTTTTTGCAAATTTTGTCTGTTTTCTGAATTTCTAGATACTTTTCCCCTAAAATAATAAAAAAATTGATTTTTTAATAAAAGCATTTTGGGGGCTCTTTACCAAAATTTGGGAGGGTTGTCGGGTGTAATTTTGGTGGGAAGTTACAAATTCGGATTCAGCAACCCCAAAAACCTAAAGTTATCCGATTTCCAGAACTACCATTAATTTTGCTAGGTAAAATTCCCTATTGCCTGGGCTATAAAATTTGTTTACGCTTTGTACGTCTGGTTCTAGAGCTATGGAAAATTCTGGATCGATGTTTCGCACCTGGAAACTATTTTAATTCCATATTAATCCGACTGGAAATACTAATTAGCCGTCTAAAGAGCGATTACGATTGGGGGAGGAGGATCTGCTGACTAATTTTGTAACTTTGAGCTGAGGTAGTATACAATCGAAGAGCCGGATACGAAGAAGTTTGAGAGGTTTGAGAGGTTTGAGATGGTTTTGGAGAGGTCTTTGAGAGATAAGAGAGATGAGGTGGCAGAGTAGACTTACGATATATTGGTTCGATGATGTGTAGAAGTCTGATGGATGGAGTTTAGTGTTTGGGTGTGCAGAATGAAGCTAACAATCTATCGAAATGGGTACGTATATATTTATGATATTTGTGATGTGGAAAGCAGCTGAGAGATGGAGCATTGTTTAAGCTAATTGTTTGATGCTAGTGAACTTTATTGTTTTTATCATCGGCTAAATGCAGCATATATGGAATGGAATTTCTTTAAACCTGGTATTCCGTTAAACCTTGACATATGCTGGTACTGAATCGGTTTGGAAGGAACTTTCTCAACAGTTGCTGTTAATGTACTGTGTTTTCCACGATTTCTACGATAGATTCATCTGGGCTTTTGCGGGATGGAATTTCATCAAACTTTATATTTAGTTAGACCTTGACATAAGTAGATAATTATAAGACTTCGATGTATATATCCCAACAGGTGTCATTTTTGTGCCGTAATTTTTTTACAATTGCCATGATAGCTAAACATCAGATTCTATGGGAAAGTATCTCAACCTATTAGTTTAAACATTTATGTGATCAGCACTGTTACAGCGTCAGCACGCCTGACTGCCATGCAGCAAGTCAAGAGTTCGGGTCCCGGCTGGGCAACGTTCACTCAACCCTTTATCCTTTCGTGGTGGATTAAATGAGTACCGAGCGTGTTTGGGATCTTAACAAGGATGGGGTTGCGTTAGGCTGATCACTGATTTGCGATATATGTTGTATTGCTCATCTGGGCCTATGGTCAAGAAAAAATTGGATGTGGTATTGATTAGTTTTCGATGCAACTTGCTCAACATCGTTGTTTGCTGATTTATGTTCGTGATAGCTACATCTAGGCTTCTATAGGATGGAATTTCACTAAATTTAATCTGGGAAACTTTTATTAAAAATATGTCGTTTCAGTTTTGGCTTTATTTGATCAACAAGGGCCGCTGCTATGGTGTGGTTTTCACGGTTAGCGTGATAGCTATATCTTGTCATTCAAGAGATGTAATTTTATTAGATTTAATAAGAAAAATATTTATTAAAATTATGCTGATTCAGTTTTGACTTTGTTCCGTCAACAGAGGCGCTGCTACTCTATATTTTTATAATGTACTTTATAGTGATATCTATTAAGCAGAAATGCACCAACTTTTATGTTTGTTTCTATTACTTAGAAGTCCAGTGGCATGGTGGTCAGCACGTCTGAGAGCCACGCTGAACATCGGCAGTTGGACTCCTGACTGAGCATAGTTCACTGAACGCTCCATCCCTTCGGGCTCGATAAAATGTGTACCAAGATTTTTTGGGAACTAAACATCGAGAGTCTTGAGTTAGGCTCAACACCTGACCTCGACATATGCTATATACTACCCAAGGAAACAGTATGGGCACCATAGACAATGACCCTTCAGGCATCGTATAGCCACAGGTTTATTTTTTTATTTATTACTTAAAAATATAACTCTTCATAAATTTTGTATTTGAATACCGAATAGCAGGTGAATATGAACTGTGCTCATTTTTATTAACTACATAATGTAACTCCGAGTTAAATTCTTTGAAATTAACAGTACTTTGCAATTATGTGTATCAGTAAAATTGTAATTAATACTTTAGGATTGTCTGAAAGAAAATTTTGTTTTGGCCACATCTAACTAATTTTTAAGTGTTTATGTATTTGCTTGACTACGCAATGTTTTTAAGAACACAATTGGATGAGAAAATGATGTGTAATACTGTCAAATGTACTGAATAAATTTAGTTATTGTAATTAACTTAAATAATACGATTTTGTTTCAGTGAGGCATATGAGTAATATCTTGAATGTAGTTAAACATTCACGCATTTTCTTATTGTATTGCTTGAGATCACACTCTGAAAAGTTTATTAACGCTAATAAATATAAAATAATATTGATATATATTTAAAAAAAGCACTCTGAATGTCTCCAATAATATTTTTTATGTTGGATTTGCATTGTGGTAATTTTTATTAGCGTGCGAAGTAAAAGAATTACAATTTCAAAATATTAAGTATTTTTCTACATTTTAATCATTTTTAACAAATATCGTAAGCAAATTATTAAACAAAAGGTAATGTAATGTTCGTTTATAACTATTTTTAAAATTATTTAAAATTTACATTATGATAATCTTACATGCAAAGATCTATTTGTTGTTTAATTTAATTCATGATATCATCATCCAATTTCAAATTTTCATTTAAAATGCTCATTTTAGATATTTAAAGAAAATATCTTATGTTTTTAAACTATTCTCCGGAGAGAAAATTTACATAATATTATACATTTAATATTTCTATTTTATATTTGCGGAACTACTTTAAACAATTTTTTTTAATTGGATGAAGAATTGTTAATAACTAAAATAAATTTAATTCAATGCATAAGAAATTTTATTATACCTTATATAATTTATGTATTAAAATTTCAGAATACATTATAAATATAAATACACCCCATGTAAACCAATAGTAGAAACATTAATAAGTCATTTTAAATATAAGAATATATTTTATTTCATATCGCCAAATGAAAAAATGAAATTTCACTATAAAACACTGATTATTTATAATGAATATTTTTATAAGAAGTGCATAAAAGGGTGTGCATTAAACAGATACCAATATAAAGTTTTAAAAATATAATATGTTGGTAAATCAAAAATTCACAATTTTATTTTTTTATTCATTTACGAGAAGAATTTTAGCTTTAGGCATTGAACCAATCTTGTGAGATTTGCAGGCACTATTGTTCCATAAAAGCAATTAACGTCACTTTCTTTTTTTTTACTTCACTAGGACTTTTTTTGTGTTTGCAAATAATTAGACAAGCCTCAGAGAATTTTGTTCATTATGTTAGACAAGAAAATGTCTGAAATGTTTGCCGAGATTTAACGTTTTAACAATGAAAGTTTTATAATATTAGTTTTCTGTAAAGTAAAAAGGCGATAGAATGGTGTAAAATAGTTTAGTTACTGTTATATTTTGAACATTATAAATTATTTCTAAATTGGAATAAAACACTTATAAAGAAAATATTTATTATTTATTCTATATATCAGAGACACTTGTTGTAATTATGAAAACTAACTGCTAATCAAGAAAAATAAACTGACCTGTACATAGAAAATATAAAAGCATGCGTATTTAATTACGAAACATTTTTATCTTAAACAGAATAGCTTAAAAGTAAGTGATTTATTTTCTTTTAATGGAAACGAAAGATTATTTCCTGCAGGATTTACTTGCCTTATAAAAATCACCATGTTATAAAAGATGCATTTTCTTTTATATTTAAATACAATTATCTTAAATCTTATTTTGATATTATAATTGAAAAATTTGGGAAATACTAAAATGATTTAACAGTTGCACATGCTGCTTATTAATTATATATAGTATGTATACGATATAAAATATATTAAAGTTTAGATAATTTTTCAATAATATATTTTTTTTACAATAATTTTTAAGACCGATTTCAGTTTCGAAACAGTTTTTCTGAAATGCAATCTATTGCAAAAAATGTCACAACACTTTTCAAAACTTTTAATATTGTACATTCTTTTTTAGTTTCTAAATAATATAATTACTATAATTTCCCCAATGAAAAATGTACTAATAAAATGTTAGAAATAAATCTTCCGAAAATAACAATAGTCAAACTTTTCCAAATTACATAATAATTATATTATTCATATAAAGTGATAATATGATATCCTTAAAATTTATTCATAAACATTTTTATTTTGTAAAAATCTTTGATTTAAATGTATTTTAATGTTATACATTATTATTTTTTTCTATTTAATATAATTACTATAATTTTTCCAATGGAAAATGTACTAATAAAATGTTAGAAATTAATCTCCTGAAAATAAGAACAGTCAATCTTTTCCAAATTAGCGTATCATGAAGAACGCTAAATATATGTGGGTGGCTCAATAATTATTATCCCTGGTGTATATAAAATATTTGTGCTGCTATGGTTGATGTGGAATATCGAAGCCTAATGTCTTAAATGCCTGTATAATCAATGTCAGAACCGTAGCTGCTATATGCACATAATTTTAGATGGAGGAGTGAAAGGGGGATAGTGGGGGTGAAAGGCTGATTGTTAGCTTATGGGGCTAAATTTGTGACAGTGAATGAGACGTATCTACTGTCGTTTGGGCTCGGGATCATAGCGATGTAGCCACATCTCATCCACTGTCACAAATGTAGCCTTATAAACTCCAAACCATCATTTCACCCTCACCCCCACACCTTAAAAACTCCCTCAAAAATAGGTCTCTAAAACTTCACCCCTCCCTCCGAAACTATGTTAATATAGCAACTAGGGTTCTGAAATTGAGCATATAGGCACTTAAGATATTAGGATTCGATATTCCACATCAACCACCGCAGTACAAATAATTTATATACACTAGGGACAATAATTATTGAACCACCCACGTATTTTTAAATTGTATTAACAAAATATCGTAATCTCTCATTGTGTTTATCTTTCACGAGTTTAACAAAATATTTACTTCAGAGATTCAGATAAAATTTGGATGTATGTTACAATATCTAATAGCATATCTAATACAATATCCAATACAATAAATATCTAATATATGAAATTAAGTTCCTGGCAAGTGTTAAGGTCTTAAGGATACTTTTAACCCTTTGGATACGAGCGTCAAGTGTACGAGCTGAATAAGATGCTCAGAATCCGTGATTATTCCCATCAGTTATTTTTTTTTTATTATGAATTGTGCATTATTTAATCAGGGTATCTTCCGCATCCATAATAGGCGAAGTTTTCTGTTTTAAAAAACCGGTGATAAAATATTACATATTCTGTATAATACGCCCGTCGCGAAGAAATTAATTAATGTTTCTTTGAAATATATTATGTATAAGTGTATTTATTTAGGTTTGTTTAACAAAAAGAGGCATAAATTCGAAATTTTATACCCGACTTCAATGTTATATCAATATGATGGGATATATACTCATACATCCTAGAGTTAAACTAGAAAAGGAAACAACACACAGGTGAGAGGAGAAGTCATATACACCTACGTTGTCTAAGCTGATTTAAATGCTGTTATAAAATAAGTCCATTTAAACATAAATTTAATGAAAAATATTTTTTATTTATAAGGTCTTCTAATATACTTATTAAGTTCGAAAATGTCGTCATATTAAAAACGATATGTTGAAAACGTCATATTTAAATGTTCTTATAATGTTTAAAAGAAAAATTGTCTTCTAGAGGTTGTAAAATCTGACACTAAACTGCATTTTTAGGGTTCCGTACTTAAAAAGTAAAAACGGAACCATTATAAGATCACTCCTGTGTCTGTCCGTCTGTCTGTCTGTCACAGACATTTTAATCGTAAACTATGGAACGTGGAAAGTTCAAATTCGGGGAAGTAATAAAGACCATTGACCCACATATTTTCAGATTAATAAACATTCATAAATATGTTTAGTAAAAAAGTAGAGAGGCTAATTATGCTACTTGAAAAAAAATATTTTCTTTGTACATCATGTGGTGTATCCTATGAAACTTTTGTAACGCTGAACTCAAAAATACATTCCTTTTAATTTTAGGTATTATATTTTCAAAGATATTGTTGAAAATGTAGCCCAAAAATATGTTTCCCCCCCCCCCCATCTAATTCCGAATCTACTGAAACTAAAATTATGGAAAAATTAGAGGTAGTAGACGTTAATATAAACCTTGCCGGAAAATTATAGCGATTACCCTAGGTCACATAGTTTCTGAGTATTTAGCATTTTTCTGTTATACACTAATTTCGATTTACGGGCATTCAGAAAAATTGTTGAGCATCGCTGAATATACCTATCGTTGCAGAAGAATAAAAGCATTGTTGATAAAGATTTTCGAAAAAAATCATCGGTAATTAGCTGAGATATTAACCCTTAAAGGTACGGTCAGTTTGGACATACACAAGGACAGGGCGGCGTACTCTATGACTAGTTAATGACTTTTAATGATATATATGTGTAATGTAATGTCCAGTAACAGTATAAAAGCAATAAACGTCAAATTGTTAAAAAACATACTAATTTAAGGGGTCTCGGGACTCTAAAAAGTGGAAAAAATGAAAAAAAAAGATCATTTTCAACATTTAATGTCTTAAAATGTATATGATTTTAAAACACAATTTTAATTGGAATAAAAGATATAAGTATGTTCTTCCGTTTCATGTATTTAAAAAATTGCAAGATACAGAATTAGTATTTATAGGGGTTCGAAACTGTTAGACATTGGTCGAACAAAAAATTGGCATAACAGTTTACGCGCAGGATTACAAAATAAATATTGCAACTAGAATGAAAATTTTGGTGCTTACTTATACTTCAGATTGTAATAATTTCCCTGAACTTAAATAAATTTGTATTTAAAGCATTTTTATATTTTTTAATGCGATGCTGCATTTAGCTAGTACAAAATTTTGAAAATTTCAACAGTAAAATCACCTAAAAAAATATTTTTTTGAACAATAAAAAGGAAATTTTAGGTTCCGTCTATACAGAATAACATGGAATATATGTTTTGAAAATTTCATGAAAAAATATTCAGAAGTTTTTGAGGTATCCTGCGCGTTATACCCCAAAACGCCATTTGGGAAATAATGACTTTAAAGTTTCTGAAACGCCGCTTCAGCTATTGAGCGGGTATAATTCTAAAAGCCAAAACTTCTGTTCTAATGAGAATTTCAAGAAAACAATTATATCAAAATATTCAGAAAAGATAGGAGTTTAACATCTAAAAAAATTAAAATTTCTTAAATTTTGAAGCTTTAAGAGTCCTGCGACCACTTAATCCTTTCCGGCACGGTGTAATTCTATTTATAAACTTATGAAATAATGAACTGACACAAGAATTTATAAACGAATTTATTAGAAAATGCGAACTTGCTTATTTTCACGTACATGATAAAAGGAAAATTTTAATTAAATATTCTTGGTGCCATTTGTCTGTTTTGGAATTAAAATTAGGTGTCCGTTTTTTAAGAGCATCGCCCTCGAAATATTTAATTAGAATGGATCGCATAAATACTGTGAGATTCGCGATAGTTTGCATTGATTGTATCTCTCAATACGCCTTGAGTGACTTTAAAAATTAATTAAACACCTCTCTGGAAAAACGCGGCACTGACTAAGGCGGCGTTACAACTTTGAGACCTCAATTAGAAGCGCGCTTAGCACAATGCCAAATTTAAACTTTGAAAAAAGGTTTTGTTTTAGATACACTGTAGAAATAAAGGTTTTTACTACGCTGAATTTAGTTTCATAAAATGCCAACTGAAGTTTAACTATGCACCGCCTTTAATGTGAGTACCGAATTAAGTTCATCATAAACAGATTAGGATAATTTAAAAAAAGAGTTATACGAATAGCTATATTTGATATTGTTCCAAATATCTCTTTGAACTTTCATGGTATACCCGATTACACTTTTCTAATATATACAGTTATACCCAACCCTACGTTATATAGTTTTTTTAAAAAGTCTTAGTATTCTTTTAGCAACTTTTTTATTAAAAATTTTATTTAAATTTTTATTTTATTTTATTTTTATTTTTATTTAAATTACAAATTGATATATTTATTCTACGGAACACTCTGGGCGCGAGTAATGCTCGCACTTGGCCGTTTATTTTAAACCATTTTACTCAAAATGATTTTTGTATGTGTAATTAATGTTGGTCAATCAGCCGTCAGATGCCCTGTCAGGAATGGATGCGTTCATGGGTCCTGGAAAATCACCAGTGAAAAGGAAATTAATAACTACCCGATGACAGAAGATCGCTAATTCTCCTAATATTCTCCTTACATCTTCCGTAATTGTTTAATCTTTTTGAAACTGTGCAAATTAAAGAGTTTTCAGATTCTGAAAAGTATAGTCGTGGTTAGTAGCTTATAGGGGGCAGAATGCTTTAGTTTATAAAAAAATACACAAGTTTTGCTGTTCTACTTTCCAATGATCTAGCAACAGGGAAGTATAAAACATTATTTAAACGATCTATTCTGAATTTTTTAATTGGTTTCTCAATGTATAATAATTTAGGTAATATTACATTATTAATTTAGAGCTCACAACAATAGTAGGCCAAGTCCATTTTGAAAAATAAAAAAAATAGTCCATCTAGAAGGTGCATAAAATATGTTTTATCTACTCCTAAAATGAAGAAATTCTGTTTTCACATACTGTCTAATATATGGCATCTTTTTGCAGTCTTTGTCTACTGTGGGAATGAATAAAACATATATTATGCACCTTCTATAATCTCTTTTTTTCAAAATGGACTTGGTCTACTCTGGTTGTGAGCCTCTCAATTGATAACATTGTATTTTGTATTACACTATGTATTATTAATATTTTTCAATTCCTACTATTAGTTCACACTCTCCCTATATTTATTTATTTATATATCTTGTTCAAATTTTTTGTCGTTAATAAAATACTTATTATTCTTGTACTGGATGACAATTGATGCTAATAAAGATTTTTCAAATATTAATTCATTAATTAAATTTCAATTAATTAAATTTAGTTTTATATGGGAGACAAAATGGGGGGGGGTAATCTATAAGGGGGTTACCATAGGAGGGACCCTGTTCTGTCTGTAAATACCGCCAAGTTTGTAGCAAACGTAGCGCTATATCGCCAAATTTGGCCACCAAAATGAGTCGCCAAAAGTGACACCAACTTGGCGATATATCTAATATTTCGCCAAATTCCCATAGACTTCCATTGTAAACCTACTTGCTTATAGAAAATCAACAAATTGAGATATTTTAATGCAACAAAAACTAATATTAGCTTAAGGGATTATATTAAATTTTTCTTTGATGACCTAAGTAGGAATTGACTTTAGAAACAAAATTTTTATATTACTTGTTATTATTATTATTTTCTACATTTTATTGTTTAAAATATTTCAGTGTTGCCGTTTCACAGTCAATTGGCATCCTGTAGTAAGCATAGTTTGGAGCATAATTAGATCAGTTGTTATTCCATCTCGTATACAGTTGTAAGCACAAAGAATGTTTGGCGATTTATCACCTACTTACGCATAAACGAGGAATACCTTAAAATAAATTTATTCTTTTAAAATTAAGTTTAATATTTTTAAATATTGTGTTGCTATCAGAAACACACCAGTGTTGATCCCTTTTATAATCCACGCAGTAAGAGGTGCAAAATCGATAACAAAATTACATCTTTTATACATAAAATTAGTAAAGTTAAATATTAAGAAAAATTGCAAGAAATATCATAAAACCTAGTTCGTAATATTGTGGGAAAAAACAATCATGTATATCAATTTAATGGTTGGAATACCCTTTTTAATTGCATTCATAATAATATAAATACATACCGTCAACCGGGGCTAATTTGATCCTTGCGATTTTACTTTGGTCCAGCACATAAATAAGTGTTTATTCTTTGTATTAATCAAACAACACAAGATAATTTGGAGTTTTTGCCATTGAAAAATATTTTATACCCTACTGTAGGATATTTGAATTGTTTCAGGTAATTTTAAATTTTGTTAGTGACAATACTGGATGTGTTTGTAAACAACTGTTTTCGTGTGTAGATTTTAACTCTACAAACTTTCTACAGTGAAACAATCTGGATCAGAGTTACAAATAAGGTAAGTGTCAAAATATTGCCTTTAGTAACCTGTAAACCATGTGTGATATTTTTTTCCTTTAACGTTTTTATTTTGACAGGAAATGTTTACTTTTTTCATGCAGCTGACATGGAAACTAGTTTTTCGCGGCTACTTTGTGCCAGGTCTGGTTTGGTACGAAGTAGCCCCAGTTGCAGTGAAATGCCTTTTATACAACCAAATCTCTTTAAAATTGTTTTAAGTAGCATTTTTTTTTTTCAAATGTTACATTAGTTTTTTTTTTTTTTTTGTGTGTGTGTGTGTGTGTGTGTGTTCTAGTTTCTGAAGATAACATGACGAAAACTGTTTTTCATGTCTTTAATATTTTCAATTGGTTGTTGCTTAAATGTAAAAAAAAAAAAAAAAAAAAAAAATGTTTATCGAGTTTGCATTCATTAGCAGATCCTATTGCAAGAGCGTTTCAATACTCCAACACATGAAATGTATTCAATTTATGTGGAACTAAGTGAATGGATCAAAGAAGCCCCGAACAAGAGCTACTTTATTCCAAAATATTAAAGATAGTTAAAAAATAAAATAGATAAATAATTGCCTCTTTAAAACCATGCAGTTTGCTTCATTGTTTCATGCTAATTATTTACAACTCAATTTAGACGTTGAAAAATCATGTATAATATTTTTTAATAAGAGAAGTGTTAGCGGAACCAGGAAAAAGTGACTCAAAGGTAGTACCTATAGTGGTCATCTGGTCCTTCCGTCTTTCTGTCCGTCTTTCCGCATATAATAGCTCAAAAACTTCCCAAACATATGGTTTGAAATTTAACATGTATAACCGTTGCTGAATTTAGTTGAGTCATTTCAAATGTTATGAAAATCGAAACAAAACTTAAAAATATATTAATACATGTTTTCTTCATTCTATTAAATCCCAGCATACGTAATTAATTGAATGATATCCCATGATAGGTATTGATTCTAGATTGCCATCATGATTACGTTCTATTTAAGATGGAATGACATTATTTCTGTGTTACTGAATGTAGTATAAGTATAATAATAATTTTGCTTTATTTAATCCTAGCATTTCCGCTATTCAATTAAACGGAAATTACTGTTTATAAAAATCGGTGATAAAAGATTAAAAATTTTGTAAAGTATGCTCATTGAGACGGGATTAAATTCCTGCGATGCAGGTCATACGAATGTATAACTATTAACAAATTAAAAAAAAATTTATTTGGATGCGTAATTGATATTTTCCACATACGCTGTAAAAAAAAATAAATAATAATAATAATAATAATGCCAGTTTTCTGGTAAGAATCGGAAAAATAGTTGCCTTTATCGTACCGGAATAATTTTGTACCGGAACCCAGCTCGAAATAAAATCCATAAAATCGGGATAAAATCCGTAAAATACCGTTTTACTATTTCCTTATTTTTCGGATTTTATTCTGAGCAGGATCGGAAATTATTTCGGTACTATAAGAGCAACTATTTTTCCGATTTCTACCGGAAAACTGGCAGTATTTTTTTTTTTTTTTTTACAGTGTACAAAAACCTTTTGACACCTGCTTCGTAACCTATAATTCTTAATGATGTATGTGTAATATGTGACTTTATGTTTAAAAGGTTACTATTTATAGTCCAGCTCATATGAAACTGTAAAGAAAAAGAAAGTAAAAAGAAACGCCTGTGTTTGCATGCCATATTCAGTCTTATTTATTAGTTTTTAGGAAAGGTTTGTTGATTTTATTACCACTATTTGAATGTTAAACCAACTTTACGAAGAATATTTTTTTTAAATAGACGCTTTTGATTTTGTAAAGAAAATTATAGTCTAAAAATCAGATGCAAATTATTAGGAGTGCTATTAATAGACGCTAACTAAAGTAAGACATACTATAGTAAAGCCTGCATAAACGGCATCGCAAGAGACTGTTAAAAAATCGTTTTAGACGGCTTTCCATCTTAATAGAATAATTTATTGTCTTAATTCTGTTCAGAACATGATATTTTCCATTTATGAAAAGCTTCCAATATAAGTAGATTCTATTTCAACAGGTTTCACTGAAACTATGAAACAGTGTATTAATGTATTTACGCAGTAAAAGATTATATTCAAAAACATTGGAAAGTATAATTGCCAAAATACATTATAACAACACTTATATACCGTTTTGTGAATGTTTTAAAACTGTTTTCTCTATTATGACAGATCTTTCTCATATAGCTACCTATAAAATAATTTATTATATTAATATAAAATTTATTTTGTACGGATTTTTAAAACTACTACACTGTATATATACTATATTCGCCAGCAGTTGTCAAGCAGTTTTCACATAATGTAGCTTTTGCCAAGTTATTCGAAACATTATTACACAACGACAGATTTTTACAGGGCACTACACTGTAAAACAAATACTGCCAGTTTTCCGGTATGAATCGGAAAAATAGTTGCCCTTATCGTACCAGAATAATTTCCAATCCAGCTCGGAATAAAATCCGTAAAATACCGCTTTACTGACTATTTCCTTATTTTTGCGGATTTTATTCCGAGCTGGGTCGGAAATTATTCCGGTACGATAAAGGCAACTATTTTTCCGATTCCTACAGGTAAACTGGCAGTATTTTTTTTTACAGTGTAAAAGTATGCGCTTCTACATCAATTCTTTTACGTGATTTCACATTTTGTTATGACTGCCGTTTTATAATTTTAATTTGACGTCTCCAATTACAAACAGTTGTTTTTCATGAGAAATCGCTTTTTTAAAACTAATTCATTTAAATTATACACGCAATAGATATAAAAAAGAAAGATGTCAAATATATAAAAATAATTTAATATGTAATGCTATAAACCTTTCAAAGATGTAATACGTTTTATGACTCATAATATTTCTGCGATTTTAAGTTCATTCAAAATCATTTTATCGGTTTGTACACATCATAATAAACATTGTTTGTTTTATTAGTTGGCATGTTTGAAGAATTTGTGTAACTATTAAATAAAATAGTATGAGCTTTTTTCTGGAAAATTGGCTTTGCTGAGTTTAGTGTGAAGATGAAGCTGATTATCCAATTCTATTCTATTTTTTTACTTGTTAGTTCATTTTTTAAACTCTAACAGTAGTTGTCTTTTCCGAAGTTACGATGTAAATATTTTCCTACATTCCTAGTAGTCTTAAATGTGGCTGACAGAGGGTGATGTGTTTAATCACTTTCAAATATTTTCTCACAAATATCGGACTTTGAGTGACCGCACAAATTATAATTCATTTCTCTAAAAATTCTGTATTTGATAGTTAAATCATTATAGAGATACTTTTCTAATTTTGGTCTTATTTCATAAAGGACTTTTAATAAAGATTTAAAAAGAATATAGCCTATTGTTTAATATTTCCAAAGAAATTACGAATAGGTTGAGAATCAAAACTTTATACACATTCATATAATTTTATTTATGAAATGTTAAATTTTTATTCTAAATGTGTCGAAAATCAGTGATTTTTTTATTTATTTAAAATAGTCTACCCTCATATCAGACTGATACACATATTACATTCTGATTTCATTTATTCTAAGGGACAGTCACGGGAAAAAAAGAAAACATCCCCTAAGAACTCTAGAACTAATTATTGTAGCAGAAAGTTACTGGTATCAAATGATTGGAATTAAAGTCAAAACCAACCCAATTTTTTTTTCTCTGTAGCAATACCCAAATTTAACACCATACATAAATTCTACACGCTTCATATAAGCTAAATACATTTTTTTTATAAACTGTATATTATTAGTTTTAGAGAAATTAATTATTTTAAATGGAGCCTATTTTTGGGACTTTATCCAAATTGAAGTTCGGTACTCGATTGTTGAAACGCTACAGAATGACTATGTCATTTCTGTTACTGCACTGTTAAAAATTTTCAGCATTCTAGCAGGTCATTTGGCCGTTTTTTCCGAAAACGGTTACACAACCGTAATTTTAACACTATTCTGACCATATTATTGGTCATTTTATGGTCAGATTATAGTTAAATTATGGTTATGAAACCGTTTTTTTTCTTCAAAAAACGGCCGAATAACCTGCCAGGATGCTGCAAAATTTTTAACAGTGTGCATTATTTCTTGCCAATTAATTATTTAATTATTTAAT
This sequence comes from Maratus speciosus, assembly GCA_963932465.1. Taxonomy (NCBI): domain Eukaryota; kingdom Metazoa; phylum Arthropoda; class Arachnida; order Araneae; family Salticidae; genus Maratus; species Maratus speciosus. Next base: position 127,336,831 of record OZ010800.1, read on the forward strand.
TATTATTTTTTAAATATTTAATTATTTTTAATTTTTATGAAATTTATTATTTTTAAATGAGCCAATTATAGGGGCTGTATCCAAATTGCAATTGTGTACTCGATTGTTGAAATGCTACAGAATGACTGTGTCACTTCTATTAACGTGTTATTTCTTGCCAATAGGACCATTTCACTGGCCTAATATGTTTCGACTATTGCCAGCCCAAATGATTCAATAAAATGAATAAAATACATTTTCTCAAATTATGCTTTTCTGAACATCATAGTTGGCTCCTTAAACTATCCTTTTACCGTTTTTAATCACAATTTGAAAACTACATGGAAGAAAAAACTGAAATTCGAAATTCGCATGAAGCAAAACATAATAAATATAAATCTATAAAAAAAATGTAGGTTGTAATTCCTATTTTTTTCGAATATTAATTTTATCATTCATAATTCATATTATAAAAAAAAAAAAAATTACAAATTCAATTTATTTATGTTTGGGTTTTTTTAATATTATAACCACGCAAAAAATAATCACATTAGGATTACAATTTCGGAAGATATTAATAAAAATATGAAAAAATAATTTAAAGTTAGAAGCTCTAAATTTTGAATGTTTATAATTCAAAATAACTTGAAATTTTGTTTCTAGGCATAGTTTAATCCGAAGATTAAAAATACATTGTCAAAATTGCCAGTGAAGATAAACAAAGTTTCTTCTGGTTTTGTGTTGTATATGGTCTCCCAAGTAAATTTTATATACTTCATTTAACAATAGACATTATTTCCAATTGTTTGGTACCAGTAACTTCCTTCTATTATAATTAGTCGCAGAGTTAGTTAGGGATGTTTACTTTTTTTCCACGACTGTGCACACAGTTGTCGACGATGATGCCAATCTTCTTACATTCTCAATATAAGATTATTTATGACAAATCAATTTTTATACAATTTTTAATACAGTGTAGAAATAAACCTAACCACTTTCTTTCTTTTTTTTTCTTTATCACTTCCTCCTTTATACACTGTGGACAGAAATTCAAGAGTTTGAAAACTAATAAAGTTACAGAAATTACTTTTCAGAAGAATATGAGAAATTATTATACATTTGTTTTCTGAATACTACGTTTATGGAATATCCTTTACCGGCACAATAAACAAATCTTGCTTTTTAAAGTTTCATAAACCATCATAATCCACTCTGATTTTTTTTTCAGATTTTTATTAAACTACCAATGTTAATTATTATTTTCGAAAATTACTGATTACTGTATTTTTTTTTTTTTTTTTTTTTTTTTTTTTTTTTTTTTTTGTGATTACAACCTTTGCGTGTTTTAGAACAAGGATTAAGCACGGAGCTTCCCGAGTTCAGAATAAAGGTAAAAACCAACATATGTATTATTTCTGATGTGAGCAGCCTTTTTCTCTGCACATACTAAAGGCAGAGTTATCCATGAGGTAATTTTCGAAAGCTTCTGCAAGCGGCTTTTGATGTAGTATATTTATATGTCGTTAAAACGCGTCGTGTTATAATTAAAAAATGCAGTTAATTAGAAATCAAATCCTATCAAAACATAATCTCAATGATTGCGATGCGAAATTGTCCCATGGATCTATCTTTTATTTTTATTTATTTATTTTATTTATTTATTTATTTTTTTTTTTTTGGGGGGGGGGGTGATTATACATCACTAAAACGCGTTGTCATATAAAAAAAATGCAGCTAATGAGAAATGAAATCGTATCAACAAACAATCTCAGTGATTACGGTGAAAAAAATTATTCCTAAATTTACTGTTTTTTTTTTCTTTTCTTTTTTTTTTTGGGGGGGGGGGTGGTATTGATAATTTTAATTTATCTTTTCATTTAATATATATTTTATTATGCCCATTAACAATACTAAAAATCATATTTATGTGAAAAACATCAATAATGCGTTCGAAAATTGTTGAAATGCATTAAAAGCGATATTTTCCTTTTGCTCTGAAATCAGAAATTAACGGCCGAAGAAATCTCCAAATATCGCTTATTGCAATCAGCATTTTTTCATTAGTTTCATTTCAGTTGTTTAAACTCGAAATTCAATTACATGTTTTAAATTTGTCTTTTATTTATATTTTACAGTTTTATTTTTTGGATTGACGGATGTTTTAATTTCCTTACAGAATTTTGAGATACTTGTGTTAATTTAATTGCAAACTTTTACAACCGTATGACACGATAGAGCTAGATTAAAAAAAATATCATGCTTGAGAATTATTTTAAAAACAATAAAAGTTTAGTAAATGGCGATACAGTTTTCAAACAAATTGCGATGCAGTGTTCAAAAAGAAAATTGTATTTGAAAGTAAATTGTTTACTTTTTACAACAGTATAAAAATTTAAAAAGAACTTTGCTTCGAAGTTTTAAAAATTTTTAAAAATGCGAAAAATCGACATTTTATCGTATTCTATAGCAAATCGCAAAATGACGTCAGCGTTACACACAAAAACGTGTGTCCTTTATAATAAAGATATATATTTCGCGGTGTTTACAAAAGTATAAACCTTTAAAGGGAATTCAAAATACTTACCTGCGATAAGATTCCAAGTTTATGTACGAATCTTTAAATGAACCGCATTCACTAAAAACGCTTACAATTACTTAAAATGCCTTTTAATAACATATCTACATTCAGCTTAACTTTATTGTGCAGTAATTTATAAAGTTGAAACTTATATTTTGAAAAAGAAGTGTGCGCAACTCAAAAAGAAGTATATTTACTAAATGCAAATGATAATTTTTTAATGACTATAAACTGCAAATATGAAAAATGAACAGAAAAAAAAAAAAAAAATACAAATTTGCCTATTTTAAATTTATTTCAAAATATTTTAAAAAACATAAAAAATCACCGAGTTGAGGTACAGTTTCAAATATATTGAATTTGAAAGAACATTTTCCCCCTATTAGTAGGTATAAAAATGTATGTTGTAGGATGTTTAGTCAATATTATGCCGCTGTTACTCGCGGATATGTTTTTTGTTTTATAATATAGGAAGTTTGCAAACTAAGCCATGTAGTTTATAAAAAGGCCAAACTGTAAACTTAAAAATAAAATAAAGAATTCAAAAATTATCCTGCCAAAAGTGTAAATAAATCTATAAAAATAATAATATTAAAGACATCAAATGAAAAAAAAATTCTTAAAGTTACTATTAATTTAGTTACTCAATTTAACTCCGCAAAAAGAAATTGAGAGTAACAAATCTTTTATTTTAAATTTACTTGATGAATTTACTTTTTACAATTCTAGAACATTTTTTCTCTTTCATTTAATCACAATTTTGCAGAATACTTTCTTTTATCAAACTTCTTAGATTTTTCTATTAGTATTTAATTTTTATTATATTTTCTCATTTCTGAGTACCGCGGTTTATTTAATGATCCTGCTTCGTAAGATTTTTTCATCAAATAAAAATTACTTCCAATTATGTTTAAACTTATATGTCTTAGACTTTAATTTTAAATCACTGTTCGTTCTCTTTTTTTTTACACTAGTTATATTTTATTACCCAGGGATTAGAATATACTAAAAATAGATTATACTGAATAGTGTTTTATAATACTATTGTATATATTTAAAATAGAGGTATTATAATTAAGCAATAAGCGTTCAGTTAATTAAGTAAAATTTCATAGGAGAAAAAAGTATATTTTCTCAATCCATTAAATCACCAATTTGATCACTAATTTATTATTCACTTTTATTAAACAGTATCGATTGCTATAATTATTCAGTAGGTGCGCACAAATATTATACATTAGTTTTCAAATATATATATATATATATATATATATAATTTACTGTATTTTAAACAATCAAATGTTGATTTTAACAAAATTCTCCAAATTATTTAAGGCATAATAATAATGTAATACATTTAACAGAATTAATACGTTTAAGAATATTGTATAAAATACTACATTTCCCAATAGTAATCTTCATCTTATTTTATTATAAAAGTTTTAAAGGTAAATTTTTAAACAAGTAGAAAATATTGGTTTTATACTATATACTAGCAGCCTTCGCTCGCTACGCTGGCGCTGGTCGGTTTCTCCGAACGAAACTTTAATCAAACGAAGTACATCAGTGTATTTGATCTTGTGCTTTATAGCAATATATACATTTATCTCCAATGATCTTCAACGTTGCTGAAAACAATATGAACGCCATTACGTTTTTATATCTTCTAATGTCTCAGTCAAAATTTGGACTGTTAAGAAGCAAATCTTTTAGTTGATTATTTACAACTGAATATGGAAAAGTAAGGAAGGACAATATCTAGCATATTAAAATCATCCCTGAAAATTTTAAAATGTAAATCTCATCAAATTCCGTTCAGTAGAACCTTCTAATAAGACTAAAATTTCAGAATCGGGTTCAAAAGGTTATAGAACATTCACCTATAATTCTACAGTTAAGCAATGTAGAACAATATGTGTTATATACTAAAAATTTCCTGAACAATTATCTACCAACCAGTGCTAATTCCATCGAACTCAGTAGAACCTTTTAAAAAGGCTAATCTTTCAAAATAAGGTTCACTAATTAAAGAACTTTCGCACATCAAAATTTTAGGTTCAGTAGTTTGAGCTTCGCGTTGATTAATACAAAATCCAAACTTTCTTATATATATATATATATATATATATATATATATATATATATATATATATATATATATATATATATATATATATATATATATATATATATATATATATATACTGTTAAGAAGCAAATATTTTAGTTGATTATTTACAACTGAATAGGGAAAAGAAAGGAAGAACAATAGGTAGCACATTAAAATCATCCCTGAAAATTAAAACATGCAAATCTCATCAAAATCCGCTCAGTAGAACCTAACCTTCTAATAAGACTAATTTTTCATAATCGGGCTCACCGGATTACAGAACATTCACCTATAATTCCATAGCAATGTAGAACAATATGTGTTATATACTAAAACCTTTCTTGAAATAATATCTACCAACCAGTTCTAACTCCATCTAACTTAGAAGAACCTTTTAAAAAGGCTAATCTTTCAAAATAGGGTTCACTGATTAAAAACATTTCGCACATAATTCTATAACTACGCAACATAGATTGATGTGTTATATACGAGCTCAATTCTTGAACTAACAGTGTAAGTCTTCTCAAAATTATTCAAAAGAACTCAAGTTGTAAGTGGTCGGCCCAAAATTGTTATTTGTGTTGTATATGTAGAGTAGATAGTTAAATGTATCTTTCATAATCGCGTTTACGTGATTGTAGAACTTTCAGGAATATAGCGTAGGCTATACTCCTGTAGGCTATACGCCATAGACATTCTGGATATTTTTAGAAACTCTGCACTGACTCCATAGCTATATAATATATATTCTCCAGTATATACCCTCTGCCTGTAGATTTTATCCTATGTTTTTCTACAACTTCACCAATGAGAACTTTCCTCATAGATCCATATCTATAAATGTAGATGATATGTTAAATATTGAAAAAATCTCTGAAATATTACCTAACTGTGCAACTCTAATAAAATACGTTCTGTAGAACTTACAATAAAAGGTAATCCTTCAAAATCGGGTTCTCCTACTTTTGGAACTTTCTCTTGTAATGTGATTTACTGCAATCTGATTTGTTGTCAAGTTTGTGCTTCCCAATAATAACCCAGAAGAAAACTTCGCAACAGAGAAGTAGGATCCATGCAAGAAGTACTAGCCATCCACAAAAAATTATCTAACTAACAGTGTAAGTCCCATCAAAATACATCCAGCAAAACTCAAATTATAAACGGGTGGAAGGAAAGACAAAATTGCATTTTGTATAATTACAGTAGATGTATCTTTCATAATTGCGTTCACCTTTCTTTATGACTTTTCCAATAGCTCTATAACTAAGCAAAATATAATAAAATGTTACATACTAAAACCATTCTTGAAAAGTTATATAACAGTGCCACTTGGATCAAAATATGTTCACTAGAATTTCTTTAAAGGCTAACATTTAATAATCAGGCTCACTTACTTTTTTAACTTTTCCTTTATCTCTATAACTAATTAACGTAAAACACTGTGTATACATACAAACCGTTCCAAAAACATTACCTAACTAATAGTTGCATACCCTATCAAAATATTATAAAAAATCGGAATGAAATGCAAATTTCAGTTTTAAATATGTAGTAGATGATGATGATACGATTTTCTGAAGTAGAATTCATCGTGAAGTTTTCGCTTCATGCGGAAACGATGCTTTCAACATTGTAGCTAATACACCGATTGGTGAGGTATTCGATTACGGAAGATTAACCAGGAATCCTATGAACAACTACCCAAAGAAAGCTGAAAATATGGCTTTTGTGATACTTTTATGTTAGCCGGGCGCAAGTAATAACAAAGATTGTTTCCATACCTTATTCTTATTTTATTAATTTCATTCAAAACAGAAACGTTTTACTCATTTCATTTAAAATACATGCCTTACACTAATTTCATTGAAAAAACTGAAAAGTAAAACAATAATAGGAAATAATGCCATAACTTAAAACAAAGAACTGTTTTTAATTTACATACGCGAAATGTAACTACTGCTATTGGCAGTTTTAAAAAGCTAATGGCGAGATTTACACACGGCTGACAAAAAAATACCCATTTTTTCTTCTTATCCAGGAGCAAATGATAAATCTTGAAGTACAATTTCAATTCCAATTTCTTCCATTGACAAAGTGGTACTTACGTATTATTCGGACCATGAGATAGATCACCAAAAATGGTCGATAAATGCCAATCTTGTTTAACCTTTGCCAATTACATTCAAAACAGTAATTTAACATTCTTAAAAACATAACCTTGTTAAAAATGGCAAATAGTTTAAAGTAAAAAAATAAATAAAATATATAACATAAAACTACATACTATAAACTATAATTTAACAAAAAACTATAATTATAAAATTAATTTAAAACTATAATAAATAAACTATCAAATGGACAAAAACTAAGGGTTGCTGTAATTAGTGTATATGACATGGCCCGCATGTAAGTACCAATTTTTTTTTTCAAGTCGTACAAACATTGCTTTCATTTTTTAAATATTTTCATGTTATATTGTTAATTTCTTAGTCGATCGCTTCCTTGTATTTTAAATAAATTCAATATATATGCTTTTCTTTTTTTCAAGGCGTTTGTATTTTTTTTTTCAAACTCATATAGCCGTTATCTTTAACTAAAAAAATTAACAAAAAAAAAAAAAAAAAGAAAAAGAAAAAGCAATTTAACAAATTATAACGACCATTTAAAATATCATTTTTTTTCAAAGACTAAAATTTAAGACACAAAAAATCGCACGGAGTTGATCATACATTACGTACGCCATGAATTAAACATTACTAGTGTTACTACACGTAAAAATTGCAAGCGACAAAAATTGCCTGCGACTCGTTAGATTTCCTGAAACTTATGTATTATCCACCTGAAACTTACGTATTATTCAAGCATTTCCTTGGCTGTTCGGGAAAAGGCTTTACCATCGTATTCAATTTTAAATGAAATTTCATTCTTAAACTTCTAAACATCCCACAATACTACTTTTTACACCGTGGGATAGAGAAAAATATGTACTTTTAAATGCAATTTATTTGAAAGCTGTATCTTAATTTATTTCTGAGTTATTAATTTTTTGTAGTTATTATTACTTTTTTATCATAGTGGTAACAGAAGTATCCCTCTCTGTTGAAAGTAAAGGAAAAATCCAGATTAATGTATAGACCAATCAGAAAACGGATAAAATGCGGATTAAACCAATAAAACGCTTCACATATGTTTTTGATTTCCTACCCTGACAGAGGACAATAACCATTTTTCCAAATGGTTAAAAAGATTTAATTTGAATTTCTTTCATTTCTACAGTAACGGATGTACTATGAATGCATATGAATGATTTATCACTTGTAATGTTAGATATTTTGATATTTTGGCGCCAAAGACATAGCCAAATTAGAAAAATATCAAATATCTCACGAACTATTATACGTAAGAATATTTGGTTAGTACCATTCGATACAGCATACAAAATTACATTAAAATATGTTATTAGTTGAAAATATCTATAAAATCAGATTTTTAAAGATTTTTTTAAAAGTTCGTTCTCTTTTTTACCCCCCCCCCCCCTTACGGGTGGGATTTTACGAAATCATTTCTTAGCGGCACTCTATGTCATAAGAAGTATTTTTACCCAAATTTTCAAAATTTTAGGTTCAGTAGTTTCCACTGCGCTTTGATTAATACACAATCCAGTCTTATATATATATAAATGTATGTATTTATATATGTCATGGATCTGTGTTTGTATGTATGTATTTGCATATAGTGTATTTTTAAGGAAACAGGTGAGGTTTAACAAACTGACTTCATTTTACTTAAAAGAAATTTTATTTGTTAATAAGAACAAGTTGATTATGCGTATTATAAGCTGTTTCTACTTCTTAATGTTATTTTTTTCACATTTGTAATAAAAATGAGATAATAAAGCAAAATTTTATATTTCCCGTTCACACACCAAAAAATTAATTTTATTTTTTTTATTATTATTTAATATTATTATTATCATTTTGCTGTTGTTTTTGTTATTCGTATTTATTGTGTTTGTATTGTGTTGCTATACGTATTTAGAAGCATACCAAATTATAAAATTAATTTCCAAATAAAGAGTTTGAATATTATCCTTCCATAAGTATAAATAGATCTATAAAAAATAGTAAAATCAAAGACATCAATTGAATATTTTTTTTTTTTACTTTTTTAAGGAATTCTTAAATTAACTATTAATTTAATACTGCGCAAAAAGAAATAAATAGTAACGATTCTTTTATTTTAAATTTGCATGATCAATATACTTCTAACAATTCTAGAATATTTTTTTCGAGTTTATTTAATCACATTTTGCGGAATACTTTATTTTATCAAAATTCTTTGATTTTGCTATAACTATTTAATTTTTTTTTTATTTTCTCTCATTTCTGAATTCCACTGATCCATTTAATGATCTTGTCTCCTAAGATTATCTTTTCTTCTTTCATCAGTTAAAAATTATTTTCAATTAAGTTTAAAATTATATATCTTGGACATTAATTTAATTGATCGTCCTCTTGTTTTTTTACACTTGCTATTTTTAATTATCCAGAGATTAAAATATAGTAAAAAATAGATTGAAATGAATAGTGGCTAATAATACGTTTGTATATATTTAACCCTCTAGCGCGCAGCTTTGCATAAATGCAAACAACAGTGTTTTGAATTTTATAGATATTTTTATACGTATATACCTAATTCACAACAGAAAATTAAAATAGCAATATTTGGTTGACATAATAACAGACTTTAAGTATTTAAATAAAGCGAAATTAACGATTGGAACTTTCTGGTGTAAAATCAGATTATGTGGACTACGGAATTACTAGAACGTATTCTATCATGGGAATTAAAAAACTAAAGGTTAAGCTTTATAAAATAACAAATTATATTAAATAATGTATTTGAAAACATGGTTATTAAAATATTTATTAATTTGCAATATTTTAGCGTAAAGCAGCCACACGACAGTAGTTTTTACTTGCATTGCAGATGTGCAACAGAAGAAAAGATTGACGCATTATATGAAAAGGGTTTCTTGGATTTTTTTTCATTATATTTCATGCGTAATAAACCATTCAGAGAATCATATATAATTTTTTCGAAATAAAATAAAAAATCGCATATTTAAATGTTAAAATAGAGGCATTAAAATTAAGCAATAAACGTTGAGTTAATTAAATAAAATTTTATATGGGAAAAACAGTTTTTTTTTCAATCCATTATATAACCAGTTTCATTATTAATTTATTATTCACCTTCATTAATCATTATTTAATGCTATTATTATTCTGTTGCTGCTCACAAATATTACACACTCGTTTTTAATATATATATATATATATGTGTGTGTGTGTGTGTGTGTGTGTGTAGAAACTCAGGGCTTGAAATATCATATTCAATGAGACTAACACAAACTTGATCCTGACACCAGTAACTTTTAAAGTAAATTATATTTACAAATTAAAACTATATACAAACTATATACACGGATTAAAACATCATGTCAATCTTTACATTTGTGGCCGTCTTAAACCAACGCACCTCAGCATTATTACTTATCGTCTTTTTTTTTCTCCCGCGGAAAACACCCCATCGAATGTTCTGTTCGTTTTCCACTTCCTTTCAGTTCCCAAACAGCTCACTTCGTTTCTCTTCTGAGGCTGGCTCGAAGCCACGCCTTCTCTATTCAGCCGGTTTCTAGAGAGCCTGGATGATGAGAGTTACGATAACTAATCGTTCCTGCTAGGCACTGTAGGCATGCAGCTTGCTCTGGAAGCTATTGAAGGCACTTGAGATACTAAAAAGCTTTCCCACAGATCGGCCAGACTGACCGGTCGACTGCCCTCAGTGACACTGTATATCCGCTGGTAGGAGCAACTGGATTACTTGGAAAGATAGAGAAAAAAGAACAGCAGTATCCAAAGTTCTATCTTGAAAAAAAATCACCATTATTAAAATCATTCATCAAAATTTAAATTATTTCTTGAAAAAAATTCTTCTCATTCTTCTTTTTTTTTTCTTTTACGTCTTTTCGTCGGTTTTTTTTTTCTTACGTCTTTCGTCTGATTCGTCTTCTCTTTTTCTTACGTCTTTCCGTCTTATTTTTTTTCATTCATTCGGGATTAATTTTGTCAAAATATTTTAAAGTCAGTCAGGTGGTGTATCGTAGTCGGTGTAGTGTCATAATCGGCTTCCCACGGCGTGTCCTTCATGTACTCGGCGCAAGTACTTGTGACCATTGGACCTTCATTAAATCCAACTTTCTTTACATCGTAGTTGTCATTATTTTTTACTTTTATGACTTTGTAAGGAACTAAATATTTTGATTTTAACTTCAAACCTGGACCTTGTTGTGTGCGTTTTATAGCAACCATATAATTAAGTTTAAATTTGTTAGGCTTTTTTCGTCTGAGATTATAAGTTTTACGGTTCTCTTCTTAGACTTTTAAAATTTGTCTTTTTGCATCTTTTCTCAATTCTTCACGATCATTAATAAAATCGGATTGTATTTTAGCGTTCAAAAGACTAGTAATCTCAATGTTATTTTTTAGCTTCATTTTAGTACCAAACATCAGTTGGAAAGGGGTTGTTTTAATACTTCTCTGAAAGAAAGTCGAATTTGTCACTTGTTGGACATCGCTTACATGTGTATACCACTTCGTAGGATTATCTACAGATAATTTAAATTGAAGAGATATTATGACTGAATTTAAACCTTAAACTTGGCGTTAGCTCTTGGTAACCCTGTGGTAATCGGGATATGTTTAATATTTTCTCTGACGCAATAATCTTCAAAAGCTTTAGAGGTAAGGGCTGGACCTTTATCTGAAATTATGCGAAATGGACTTCCAAAGACAGTTTTTTGGAGTTCTAATTTAGAAATTACTTTTGCACTGTCGGTAGATTTTGTTGGATACAGCCAAACAAATTTTGTGAATGCGTCAATGACCGAAAAAATATGTTTCAATTTTTTATTCCTGCTTCCCAATGGACCTAAGTGATCAACATGGTACTTACGCAGAAGTAACGGAGTTTTTTCTTTTTCTATCGGGTGTAGCAACGCTTCTTGTTTACCAGATTTTCTATTAATTAAAATACAGGGAACACAATTTGATATGTATTTCTCGATTTTTTGTTTAACTTTGGGGATGTAGAAATCGTTCTCTGAATTTTCTTCCGCTCGTGCAACAGCGTAATGACCTTTTTCGTGAGCAGCCTTAATGATATTCATTTGCATTTCCTCTGGACAACTAATAAATCATTACAATTAACACATTTATAAAGAACATCATTTTTAACTAAATAATCATCATATGATTTTACTTTTAGAATTTTTTTATGATTTTAATATGCCCGTCAGTTTCTTGAACTTGAATATTTTTTAAAGTTAAGCTATCTTGAATTACCATACAAATAGGACATCTGCTTAATGCATCAACATGCCTCATACTAGTACCGTGTCTGTGCTCAATAGTATAATCGAAATCAGATAACATTATTGCCCATCTAGTTATTTTTGTACTCATTTCTTTCTTATCCATAGTCATTTTAAATGCATTACAGTCGGTTACAATTTTAAATGGAATACCTAGCACATATACATACTTTTTCAAGTCTTCAATTACAGTTAAGACTTCTAATTCATAACTAGTATACTTTCGTTCAGCTTCGGTTGTTTTTTTTACTGGCGAAATAAACTAGATGGAATTGATTATCGACTGGAGATTGTTGCTTTAATACAGCTCCATAACCATCAATACTGGCATCACAATGGATTTCGGTCGCGCTTTTGGGGTTGTAAATTGAAAGTACTGGTTCTGACGACAGAATGCTTTTGAGTTCGTTAAAAGCTTTCTGTTATTCTACATCAAACTTAAATTTAGAATTTTTTCTTAACAGGTCACTCAACGGTTTAGCTATAACCGAATAATTTCTTATAAACTTTCAAAAGTATCCCGTTAATCCTAAATAACTTTAAATATCTTTGGAACACTTTGGTTCGGGGAAATTTATTACTGCTTTTGTATTCAGTGGGGAGGGACACAATTTACCATTCATGATTCTATACCCCAAAAAATGAATTTCACGATTCAAAAAATTGCATTTCTTAAGATTTAATTCCAACCCGTATTCCGATTCAGTTTCAAGAACAAGATTTAATTTTTCTAGGCATTCAGCTTCGTTTTTGGAGGGTATTATTAGGTCATCCATATAAATGACTACAGTGTGAACTTTTAATAGGATTCGAAATACATTATAAATATATTTTTGAAAAACACTAGGGCTATTGGTTAGCCCGAATGGGCACTTTAAAAATTCGTACTGTCCTTCATGAGTGACAAAAGAGGTGTATTTCTGGGAGCCTTCTTCAACCTCTACATGAGAAAACCCGTTTTTTCAATCTATAGTCGTAAATACCTCAGCACAATGCAATTGATCTATAACATCGTCTATGATTGGTAATGGGAAATGCTCACGCACTGTCTTCTTGTTAAGACGTCTGTAATCAATACAAAGTCTTATTGTGTTATCTTTTTTCTTAACCAACACAACTGGCGACGAAAAACTAGCAGAACTTTTCCCAATGATTCCCTGAGCTATCCACTCCTAAATTTGATCTTCAACTATTTTTTTCTCACATGGCGTTAATCTTCGATGGGGAGAACAAACTGGGATTTCATCAGTTAAATTAATTTTTATTTTAACATTAACTGTTTTAGTTTTAATTGGCACATAATTCTCAATTAAAGAGGATAATTTCGAACACAAATTTTTGTCAGCAATGTGATTTAAATCAATTTTATGTTCATCTAGAAGATTTACAATGTTAACTAAAAAGCCATTAGAGTGAACTTCCGTTTAAAAAAAAAATCACTTCATTGTCAGAAACAGTTATTATACCTTGACGAATAACATCAGTGCCAATAAATAAATCGAAATCAATGTAACTGTCATTAACGACAAAAACGTCAACTTTAAATTTTGAATTATCAATTTCAATTTCTGAATCAAAATAACCTTCTGGCTTAATTGAAGTTTTTCCTAAACCGGTCAGAGTGATACCCGTAGGTTTTAATTCCACAAAGTTCTTCAGATTATCATAAACACTTTTCTTTAACAGAGCCTTTTGACTACCGGTATCTATCAAGGAGGTTAAGTGTAAAGAATAAACATTTATCTCTTTTAGAATTAAATCTTGGGATGTAATAGTGTTAACTTGTGGCTGAGCGTTTTTAACATTTGTATCTTTCGATTTATTATACTGAAATGATTTGTGGCCCTAGCTGTTACAAGAGAAACAAAGGGCCCTTTATCATTATTAACGCTCTTAACGCTTTTATGATTGTTCCCGCCGCAATTATAATATCGCATATTAGGCTTTACAGGCTTAAATCTGTTCTTAACTTCAACTTCGGATTTAATTTTAGGCTTAGCTCCTTCATGCTTATAAGGCTTTGCATTTTCATACTCCGATCTTAATTTTTCATAGACTTTTAATTTTTGTTTGAATTCAACAATATTGGGGCAACCACACGAATAGGATTTTTTAAAAACAGGATCATTAATTCCATTAATTACATACTGAATGAGTGCAAAATCTTCTATGTTGTCTTTTTAAAATGCTGTTTCATACTTAAAAAATATTCGTCGAAAGATTCGTTTGGTCTAATTTTCCTTTCAGATAGCAATTCATGTAATTCAGCTGAATTCCACGTTTGACCAAATTCAGAAATAAGTAACGCTTTCATTTTAGACCACGATTTTATTTTCGTTACACTTTCAATAAACAATTTAGCTTTGCCTGTCATACGGCGTTTAGCCAAAATCAATTTGTGCAAACACTAACATTAAATAAAGAAACAGTATCTTCAAAATCGGCGAGCCATTTTTCAACATTTTGAAATTGACTACCAGCAAATTCCGTAACCATATTTTTAATATCATTAATAGAAATAGATGGTTTAAGACAATAATCAGGAATTAGAATTTTCAGATTTTCACAATTAGAACTACCAGAATCATTTCTCAAATTATTTTGAGAAACACTCGAAATATCATTATTTTTTTTCGAATCATCATCGCTCTCATCATCGTTAAGAGCACCTTAATCAGGAATTAAAATGTATTTCAATACATTAAAATCACATAAAGAAGTTATTCTGACAGCAATTTCATCGAAGGTCAAGAACTATTTATACACAAAGCATTGCAAATAGTTATCAAATAATTTACGGAAAAACTATCTTTAATTTCTTGCAAATTTGATTTATATTCATCAAAATCAATTTCAAAAGCAAAGCCAGTAAAATTTCGAATTCTACGTCTATTATTCTTATCACCGACTTCTCCAAAAATTAATTTATGTAAGTTCTTAATACTTAATGATTATTCAGCTTACAACAAAAGTTCTAATTCCTTAAAATCGATCAACTTTGACATATTGAATAAGAACAAAATAAACTCACTTCTCAGAATGGAAATCCAGTTTTAGAGTATTCACTATATTGCTTCAAGACAGATCATTACACTTAAATCTCATAATAATACTTGAAATGTGAACTTTGTGGTCATAAAGTTCTCATAATACTTCTCGACACCAATTGCAGAAACTCAGGGCTTGAAATATATATTGAATGAGACTAACACAAACTTGATCTTGACACCGGTAACTTTTAAAGTAAATTATATTTACAAATTAAAACTATATACAAACTATATACACGGATTAAAACATCATGTCAATCTTTACATTTGTGGCCGTCTTAAACCAACACACATCAGCATCATTACTTATCGTCTACCGTCCTTCTTTTACCGCGGAAAACACCCCATCGAATGTTCTGTTCGCTTTCCACTTCCTTTCAGTTCTCAAACAGCTCACTTCGCTTCTCTTCTGCGGCTGGCTCCAAGCCACGCCTTCTCTATTTAGCCGATTTCTAGAGAGCCTGGATGATGAGAGTTACGATAGCCAATCGTTCCTGCTAGGCGCTGTAGGCACGCAGCTTGCTCTGAAAACTATTGAAGGCACTTGAAATACTGAAAAGCTTTCCCACAGATCGGCCAGACTGACCAGTCGACTGCCCTCAGTGACACTGTAGATCCGATGGTAGGAGCAACTGGATCACCTGGAAAGATATAGAAAAAAGAACAGCAGTATCCAAAGTTCTATTTTGAAAAAAATCATCAATTATTGAAATCTTTCATCAAAATTTAAATTATTTCTTGAAAAAAAGTCTTCTCATTCTTCTTTTTTTCCCCTTACGTCTTTCGTCTGATTCGTCTTCTCTTTTTCTTACGTCTTTCGTCTGATTCGTCTTCTCTTTTTCTTACGTCTTTTCGTCTTATTTTTCCTTACGTCTTTCCGTCTTATTTTTTTTCATCCCTTCGGGATAATTTTGTCATAATCGTTTAAAGTCAGTCCGGTGGTGTTTCGTAGTCGGGGTAGTGTCATAATGGGTGAAATCCCTCTCCCTTTTTTTTCGGTGTCAAGTTTCATCCATCCACGGCTTCATGTACTCGGCGCAAGTACTTGTGACCATTGGACCTTCATTAAATCCAACTTTCTTTACATCGTAGTTGTCACTATTTTTTACTTTTTTACTTTTATTTTTTATCATTTGCAGAATGTGACAGAAATTTGTTGCGAAAAGCCAGATTTTAAAACGCATTTTGAAATTGTATAAGAGAGTAGGGGGGGGGGGGGGGGGGGGGTTGACCAACTTTTTACAAAATGTTTTTTTTTTTTTTTTTTTTTTTTTTTTATACTGAACTTTGAATAAAGTGTTATATATCATTTTATCCGTTATACAAGCAGTTATTAAAATAAAATTGCTACATAAGTGTAATATATAAGAAATTTGTAAAACGGTCGATTTTAACAATGAGAAAATAATGGGTCAAGGCTCCCCACATATGGGGAAGTTGACCCACTATATGGGAGGCTTGACCCACTTTGTTTTATATTGAAATATTTGTGAAGAAAAATAAAATCTGTTTAAAAAAGGCAGTATAAATTTATGTTACATGCTTTTATTATTATAAAAATCATTTTTGAAAATATGAAGCTTAAACAAACCTGTTTAGACGCAATCGCAAGTCAGAGGAGAAAAATTTTGTTTTAAACAGAATTTCGTCTGAGCAGACATAATTGTACAGCAGGGAAAATTAAATTTTAACATTTAAGACAGTATTCCGTTAGAGAGAGGTTAAGTTTTCCGTTTTCATAGGGTTTCGTGTACTATTATGTCCGGAATGTTTAGCCACTGTCCCGCTATTATTTGGTTTCCTTTTCCTATTTTCTGTGACACTCGACTTGATAACTCCAATTGTCACACAGTTTGGCTTCATCTCACTGTACTCATGCTAGTGAAATGTGTCTACATACCTTCCAGAAGTTTTTCGATCAATGTTATGTTCTTTTGCAGCCGCATGTGCACTTAACTGATCACTATTTTCTTCATCCCTTTCAATGGTAAAGTACTTCCAATAATAAAATGTTGAAATAAATGCCTGGCAGCGGAATTTACGAACAAATTTATTTGGAAATAAGAAAAAGGTTATATTTCCATACATATTAAATGGAAAAGATTTTAGCAAAATTCTGGTGCCATTGTGGCGTTTGGGAATTAAAATTAAGTGGTTTCATAAGCATACCACTGCCCCTGAAAGTGTTAAGGCTGCTGCTTGAATACTTTCTAGTCCTTTCTAGTCTGTTACACTGTTTCTATTTACCTATGGTAGTAATATTTAAATGGAAAACGTTCCTATCAACTTTCCCACTTATATTTCATTAAATTTTTTTCCTGCAGTGAATACTATAACAATTTTTCACATCTTTCTTTAATCTAAACATTTTCTTTTCCATCACCATATTTTACCGTGGCTTTCCAGAATAAATTTACATTCTTTGTTATATATAACCATTAAACATTCATTATGTGTAGTGTATAATAAAAGGATTTCATCTGGTTAACCCTCCCTCACATTGACTGGGACAAGCCTCCTCAGATAGCACTTTTCTAAAGAATTAGCACATTGTTTTGTTAAGCCTAACTTACCGTACAATATTTATGCCTAGAATAAAAGCTCGATATTTCTGCATTACTTAAAGCCTACTTACTTAAATTTCTGTGATATGTTTTATCTGAAAAAAGCTTACAAAATATTTCTAAAAAACGCAACTTTTAAGTTTAAATACCTCAGAATTGTTTTTTCCACACCTATTTCGATTATCTCTATGAAACAAAGACTGTTGTTTGAGCATTCTAATAGCTTTGATTGGCACCTATTGATTAAACTCTGAAATTCTTTTAAATAGGAAAACAGATGGGTAGGTTAAGCCCCCGTATGGTCAACCATCCCTAGTCTCCCCTATACACAGAAGAGCTCAAAAGTTTTTTAACAACATTATGTTTGCTCGTATTTTGTTTAATCTACTTATATATATAAAATCCAAACGGA
This sequence comes from Maratus speciosus, assembly GCA_963932465.1. NCBI lineage: Eukaryota > Metazoa > Arthropoda > Arachnida > Araneae > Salticidae > Maratus > Maratus speciosus. The sequence goes on from OZ010800.1 coordinate 127,354,959, forward strand.
AATTTCATTCCGAACGTCTATATTTCAAGTTCTACTGCAAGGATTTTGACAGAACTTACACTGTTAGACATATATTGCTTCAGGGAAGGTTTTAAGCTATAACACATTGTTCTACGTAGATCAGTTATAGAATTATGATGGAAAGTTCTGTTATTTTGGGCAAAAGGGTTATCATTATTTTATTGGTGATGAATTTTGTTGATAAATAAATTGAAATGGCTGTACATCTCGGAAAAAAACTGTTATTAATTTATTTGAAAGAAAATAAAGAAAAAAAGAGAGAAAATGAAAAACAGTTTTCACGAGTGGTAATATTATAAAACGAAAATATCGAATTTAAACATAAAAGTGAATGTTCGTAAGGCCTAAAGATTTATTCAATATGAAAGATTGCAGTTTTAAACTATATTTGGCAATTTATTTCTTGCGTCAGGTTAAGAAAAAGGCATCAGAAAATTTCATAAGATAATATCTGAGTGGCAATTTTGTTTTTGTTGTTTATTTTTTTTATTTAACTTATCCACCATGTGACTTGCAGAAGAAACTAGCAGATGTAATTATAAAAACAAGTAATGTAAAGATTTTGTTTTTAAAGTCAATTCATACTTAGGTCATCAAAGAAAATTTTAACATAATCCCTTAAGCTAATATTAGTTTTTGTTGCATTAAAATATCTCGATTTGTTGATTTTCTATATGCAAGAAGGTTTACAATGGAAGTATATGGGAATTTGGCGAAATATTAGAGATATCTCCAAGATGGCGTCACTTTTGGCGACTCATTTTCTCCGCCAAATTTGGCGATATATCGCCACGTTAGCGACTAACTTGGCGGTATTTGGTGACAGAGCAGGTCCCCCTCTATGGTAACCCCCTTATAGATATGAAGTTGCATTAAATGCTTCAATAACCAATGGCCTCCATTTTGTCTCCCATGTAAAACTAAAATTAATTAATGAAAATTTAATTAATGAATTAATATTTGAAAAAAACTGTATTAACATCAATTGTCATCCAGTACAAGTTTTAAAAAAATTATTTCAACTTGATAGGATGAATAATATGTATTTTATTAACGATTGAAAATTTGAACAAGATATATAAATAAATATATAAATATAGGCAGATTGTTAACTAATAGGAGGAATTGAATGACGGTACTTGTGAGTTACATATTGTATATTCAATTAAGATTTCACTTTATCGCCAAACAATTTAATTTTAGGCCAAAAATGCACGAGCGTGGCATCGGTTTGAGCGACGTTCAGAATATTGGTTATTTCTCAAGTAGAAGACAGCATTTTTGGTAAAATCTAATTCTACTTATATATAAACTATATGTATAAATCAAATGGAAATTTCATTCCGGCTGCTTAGAACTCGAGTTATGCTGAACTTATAATGTTAGATGGGTAATTTTTCGGGGAAGGTTTTAGTACATAACACGTTATTCTACGTTGCTTGGTATTGAATTATGGTTTTGAGTTTTTTAATGAGATGAACGTGATAATGAAAAATTAATCTGATGATTAATCTTAATGATCTGAATGTATTTCGATGGCACTTGCACTGTTAATTAGATAATTGTCCAGGGAAGATTTGCATGCAAAGAAATACATGCCCTTATACATTGCTCAGCCATACCGATTTGGGAAAAATTCTGTAATCTGGTGACCTCAATTATCACAATAGCCTTTTTTAAAAGTTATAATAAACGGTTTTTGATGGAATTTGCTTTGTTAGTTTGGCAATTTTTCAGAGATAGTTTTAGTATATAATATATTGTTCGACACTGTTTAGTCAATAGGGCAATGGGGGTAAATTCTATAATTTTCTAATATAGGGCCCTTTGCGAGGTAGAAGAAATGGGCTTGGCGAGAGAAGGAAAGTACTCATGCATATTTTCTGTTCAATAATTATATAATATATTTACTATAAAGGAGACATTTATCTCTTTTTTATATAAAAACAGAAGTAAATTGTATATAAATAACAAAAATATTAATATCCACAAATAAAAAGTTTATATATAGGAATGCATGTTTTAAAAAGCTTAAAGTTCGTTTTATTTGTTCTCATAGCTGTTCATATCATTTGGCCTCAAATCGCACGTTCTGAAGCCCGAATTGCGCCAAGCTTTTTAACGTCTAACAGTATCCATTGATCTTAAAATGAGGAAAATTGGAAAGTATAAGTAGTTTGTGAAGTATGCGTTAACTAAGGAGATAAATTACGTAGAATCCACAGACAATTGGCATATTTGGTAGCTATAAGTTACATAACTGAGTCTACAGGTAATTGGCATATGTTACCTGGCTTGGTTTGGCGTACAATTGACTTAGGAAAAGGTTTAAATTGATTCTGTGTTTTTAAAGCGGGCCTATTCTATAACCGAATTAACACAGAATTGGCGTGATTTGAAAGAATGTTTTTGGCAACATTTTGCTACTTTTACGTTATACCAAAACTATACCAAAATGGTATATACTATTGGGCCATTTATTTCAATCCTAAACGTGCAAAAGTTTTGGTACTTTTTCAGTGTAGGGATCTTGGCGAAACAGAGAAAATGGCCTTGGCGGTGAAGGAAATTTGAAAACATGTTTTCTGGTAGCCTATTTACTGTTTCATTTCATAAACGGAAGCATTTTTTATATGTTTATACAATTTATTTAACATAAAGATGCTATTTATCTAATTTAAAAAAGAAACAGAAGTAATTTGTATATAAGAAACATTAATAATATACCTACATAAACAAACAAAAAATTTCATCAAGTTTGTTTTCGTAACTGCTTATATCAATTGGAAAAAAATCTCACTTTCTGATGCCCGAATTGCGCCAAGCTGCTTAAAAAAAAACGCCTACAGTGGAAAAGTACCAAATTTTATTGCAAACTGTGTCACACATTATGGCTTGCTATTTATTGAACGCGAATTTCTTTTGGCTTTAATTATTATTTAATCGTAACACAGTAAAAAATTTTAATTTACTATTTTCTTGAAATTGAAAGTATTTTTTATTATTAAGTAAAATTGAGTTATAACTTCATTTTTCGCTGATTAAAAAATGGACATGTTTACTGCAGTGCCAAGAGACACTTAAAATGTCATGTTTGAAATGGCGATTTAAAATATATATATATATATATATTTTATAATATCGGAACCCACACCAAATTGACTAATTTTACCAATAATGTTTTGGTGCAAAATAAAATACATTTGTTGTAGGCATAATCGTAAGTCTCAATACTCGCCGATTGAAAAGTCTTTAAAATTATTCAGCAGAGACAACGAGCAATAACTTGCAGTTTCATAAATTTTAAGAATAAATATTCTTATCTATATATCTACTCCTGCTTATACTATATATACGAGAGTAAAATTGAAATGGGTAAATTCGTCCCGGCTGCATATAACTTGATCTCACCTGAATAGATTTTGATGAGAATCAAAATGATAGTTAGATAATTTTTCAGGGAAAATTTTAGTATATAACATATCATTCTACGTTGCTTATACATAGAATTATGCTTTAAAGTTATATAATCAGGCGTACCCGCTCATGAAATATTAGCCTTTTTAAAAGATTCAGCCGAATGGATTTCGATTGAATTTTCACTGTTAGTTAGATATTTTTCAGGCAGGTTTTTACTATATACTATACCCTTCTGAACTGCTTAATGATAGAGATGTGGTGAAAAGTTCTATATTCAGGGAGCCCGATTATGAAAGTTTATCCTTTTTAAAAAGTTCTACACAATGGATTTTGATAGGAATTCCATTGTTAGTTAGATAGCTATTCATATATGGTTTTAATATTTTGCATGTTATTATATGTTGCTTAGTCATAAAGTAATGGCGGAAAGTTCCATAATCATGGGAAATCGATTATGAAAGATTAGACTTTTCAAAAAGTTCCAGATTACGGATATTGATAATACTTGCTTTGTTGATTAGATAATGTTTGGGGAGGCTTTAGTTCATTGCGTATCATTCTACGTTGCTTAGTTATAGAATTATGGGGAAAGTTCTGTAATCAGATGGACCCCAATATGAAAGATCAGCCTTTAAAAAAAGTTTTACTGGATGGATTTTGTCAGTTTGTTTGTTTGCATTATTAGTTAGATAATTTTTCAGGGTTTGTTTTATTATATAGCATATTCTACTATCATTCTTTACCAAATCCCACTGTGATTGATTAACTAAAATGGTTAAGACCTTAATAGCTGAAAATTTGACTGCACATTAGAAAATATAATAGCACAATGGCGTTTATACTATTTTCAGCAGTGCGAAAGGACATTCCAGGTAAGGCTCGGTATTGCTTTAGATTACAATGTCAAATTCACTGATACATTTTGTTTGATTCAAGGTTCATTTAGATAAACTGACCGGCGTAGCGGACATAGCCTTCTAGTATTAAAATATAAAAGGAAGAATAATCTCTAATATTGAGAACAATATGACTGCAATTATTTAAAGGTATGAAATTTCAACTTGTTTATTTACATTCCGCGCCCCGAAGAAATACAACTCCTCCTTAGCTCAAAAGTGTTTTGACAATTAGATTTCATTTAATTGCTGAAGGCGTCAGTTGCTCAATAGCTTCGATGTTTATATTGACTTATTGTGGTTTTCTTTAAATTTCGAAACGCAAAGAATATTCTAGTGATTAAAAAAAAAAAAAAGTCGTTTTAAATACACTTACGCAAGGAAGGAAGCATGTAAGACTTGCTCGTTCTTTCAACCTATCTCAGCAGCTTGTTAGTTCATGGAATAAAATTTTAAATAAACGGAAATCTATCAAAAATAATCCTCGAAATTGCCGTCCTAAAATTACAACTTGCAATGTTCACCGTATTATAAAAAAGGCTATCTACAAGTGATAGTCGTAAGTCGGCTGTAGTGATAAAAAGTGAACTGAAAGAAAATTACGGCATAGACATATAAGTTTCATATGTCAAACGTCACCTAAACCTCTATGGTTTACATGGTTTACATAAATCGTGGGAAAAATACTTAAAAAAATCATATTTTGTTTTAAGTATAGTTTATGGCTAAAAAACTGTTTGTTACTAATCGGCAATACTGGTGTTTAATTGAAAAAATAATTTCCCTTGATAAAACTCTACAAAATTAAACGCACGATAATTTTAGGAACTTTAATAATAAGTATATTTTACTTGCTCAATGCAGGTCAAAATAGGGTATTTCGCAAGCTTTCAAACAAAACAAAACGAACAAGTAGAAACATTTGAAAAAATAAATAATCTTTATTCTTAAGCAGCACAAGTGTTGCCATCTAAATGTTAAAAATCGATTTAATAATATTTTCAGACTGCATTTTATCGGCAACATTAGGCATTATAGCTTCAATATTATTCTAATAGTATTTTAGAGCCTAAATTGGGAATGTTGCCGAAAAGCAACACCAGGCATTTAAGGGTTAATTTATGCAAATGGGTTTTTCATGTGGAATTATTCGATTTGCCCCACATTTGGTATAACGGTTTATTATGTTAAGGAGCTGCCTTGATTACATTTGGAGGTTCATTAGTTACATATAAAGAGAAGAAAGGGAGGCTACCCCCCCCCCCCCGTCCGTTAATTTAGATAAATGGATTTTTCATGAAGAATTATTCGATTTGCTCCAAATTTGGTATACCGGTTTATTATGTTAAGGAGCTGTCTTGATTAGATTTGGAGGTTCATTAGTTAAAGATAAAGGGAGGAAAAGGGAACTACCACCCCTTAATTCAGATAAATGGGTTTTTCATGTACAATTATTGGATTTGCTCCAGATTTGGTATACCGGTTTATTATGTTAAGGAGCTGCCTTGATTAGATTTGGAAGTCGATTACTTATGTATAAAGGGGGAAAAGGGGGCTACCCCCCTTAATTTATGTAAATGGGTTGTTCATGTAGAATTATTCGATTTGCTTCAAAATTGGTATACCGGTTTATTATGTTAAGGAGCTGCCTTGATTAGATTTGGAGGTTCATTAGTTACATATAAAGGGAGTAAAGGGAGGCAACCCCCCCCCCCCATAATTCAGATAAATGGGTTTTTCATGCAGAAATATCCGATTATCACCAAATTTGGTATGCCGGTTAATTATGTTAAGCAGCTTCCCTGATTAGATTTGGAAGTCGATTACTTATATATAAAGGGGGAAAAGGGGGCTACCCCCCTTAATTTATATAAATGGGTTTTTCTTGTAGAACTATTCGATTAGCTACAAATTTGGTATACCGGTTTATTATGTTAAGGAGCTGCCTTGATTAGATTTGGAGGTTCATTAGTTACATATAAAGGAAGGGAAAAGGGCTACCCCTTATTTATTTCAGATCAATGGGTTTTTCATGCAGAATTATCCGATTTGGTATACCGGTTTATTATGTTAAGGAGCAGCTGTGATTAGATTGGAGGTTCATTAGTTAAGTATAGAAGGAGGAAAGGGGGCTAGAACCCCCTTAATTTAGATAAATGGGTTTTTCATGCAGAATTATTCGAATTGCTCGAAGTTTCGTATACTGGTTTATTATGTTAAGGAGCTTCCCTGATCAGATTTGGAGGTTCATTAGTTTCATATAAAGGGAGTAAAGGGGGCTACTCCCCTTAATTTAGATAAATGGGTTTTTCATGCAGAGTTATTCGAATTGCTCCTAATTTCGTATACCATTTTATTATGTTAAGGCGCTCCCTTGATTAGATTTGGAGGTTAATTGGTTAAGTAGAAAATGGGGGACGGGTTCTAGTCCCCCCTTTAATTTAGATAAATGGGTTTTTCATGCAGAATTATTCGATTTGCTTCAAATATGATATTCCAGTTTATTCCGATATGGCTAACTTCATTTGGTTTGGAGATTCAGTAGTTAAGTATAATAGAGGCAAAGGGGGGGGGGGTACAAGTGTCCCCTCACTTTAATTTAGATAAATGGGTTTTCATGCAGAATTATCTAAATTATTTTTTTTTTCTAGGTTCATTCTGATAAAAAGCTTTTTTGATTAGATTTGAAGGTTCATTGTTTCAGCATAGGGAGAAATGGGGAAGCTACCCCGCTTAATTTAGCGAAATGATTTTTTCATGCAGAATTATCTGATTTGCTTCAAATTTTGTATGCCAGTTCATTATGTTAAAGAGCTTCCCTGTTTACATTTGGAGGTTCTTTAGTTAAGTATAATAATGAGTAATCTTCATGATATTCACGAGTTTCACGTTATTCTTAATTTAAATCAAAGTTGGGAGAGCTTAGATGAAGAATTCACGATTCGTTGTGAAATCATATTAAGGACAACAAGCATATTTCACTTCTGAAAGTGCCGCAGGCGTTGTTGAATATAAATAAGCACATGATGATTAAATCTTTGAAAATTCTGTTTTACACTTTTAACTATATACAATTTTTACAACGAAAACATTTGATTAATACTTGTTAAACATATAAATTACTAAGGGAATCCAAGATAATATTTTCTTCTATAAAGAAGTCAAGAAAATAGCATGATTTCATATTCGAAAATAAATTTCCCTTTTTAAAATCATAACATAATTTCTTCTATTTGAAGACCATGACAAAAAACATATACGCAGACAGACTACCTGCAGCGTCCACCTTTTATCATTACTACTTAAAAACTAAACTAAAAAAACAAGAAAGAAAAATGTTTTTTAATATTAATTCTCTAGTCAGGACACGTGATCTGGCGTCTTCCGTCTGGTTAAGAGAGGCCCCCTAGAGTGTGTTGCAAAATATTCCCCATATAAAGGGGGGAAAACGGAGGCTAATCCCTTCATTTATTTTTCGAGGGGCATTATTCTTTGAAATAAGAGTATAATATACAATTAGTGTGAATAGCTTGTGAACGCAATGCCATCAGTTTAACTGTGCAATATTCTTTTGATTTATTTTTTATTATATTATCTTCTTTCATATTTAGTATTTCAGCATAAATTCATACCTCATTTGTCATATTGATGAGATATTAAGTAGATGATTGAAGAATTATGTTAAGATGATTTATTTGGTATTTTTGAATTTTATAGATTGTTGATTTTGAATTTATTGTTGAAAATTATTATTACTTGTAATATTATTATGTGATATTTAGTAAAAATTTAGAATGAAAAATATTATATATATATATATATATATAGCATAATAACCAGGCTCCTAGACATTGGGCTCACACAAAGCAGAATTTTCAAAGGACAAATTCTAATTTTCCGCCACAAACCGTCTTAGTGCTCAAAATTCTAGATTTGTTAGCCCTAGATTGCCTGCAACTCATTTTCAAAATAAGTATCCCAGTCGACCATGTCGAATGTGTATGAATAGGGGTATACAAGATGCTTTCCACTGGGAGAGGACTTTTATTTTTAATGTTGAATCTATGCAATCTTATGTTCCTCCCCCTAGTAAACACCAACAACCTAGTCATACTATTTGACATTTAATTGTTCATGGATATGCAAATAACAAGGATTTACCTTGCGTAATCGACTATGGTTCTGCAATATGAATTTTACCTTTTAAGTTTCTTAAGTTGTTAAAAGCTAAAGTTATAAATATTCCACCTATTATTATTGGTCAAGCCAAAGGAACTGTTGAAATAAATCAATCTTGTAATTTGTTGTTTAAAATAGGTTATGTGCAAAAATGTATTAGATTTCTGTTATGAAAAACGGATTTAAATTATGCATTATGCCATACTAGGATTGCCAGCGTGTTCTAAGTTTAACTTAATTATAGATTGTAATCAATGTGAAGTATTGCAAGGAAACCTTGTATTAAATCGATCTCAAAGCATATTCAATGATAATTCAAGGTTACTTCATTTTAATGTGAATGAAAACTACCAGAGAGTGTAACCGATTATGAAAATGTCATGGATCCTCAATCCTTTGATCAATTCAATGTTAATGATTCTAAATTACTTGGGGAGGTAAATCCTATTAAAAAATGAAACGTTAGGGGGTAATGTAAGGAAATATTCAGACATTTTTTTCCAAAAATAAATATGATGTTGGAAAAAATAATATTGAGCCCAGCGCGTTTTTCTTAATTCTGACCTACCCATATCTATGGGGCCTTATCGCACTTCTGCCGTGGATGAAAAAGAAATTTCAGAACAAGTTCGATCTTTATTATCTGCTAGTTTAATTAAAGATAGTTATAGTCCTTATTCTGCCCCTTTTACTTTAGTTATGGAACGCGATGAGGGTAAAAAAATAGAATATGTGTACATTACCGAAAATTAAATGTAATAATGAAAAATGATGCTGAATCTTTACCACGTATAGATGGAATTGTTGATAAATTAAGTCGTGCTCAGTATTTTTCCACTTTGGACTTAGCCTCTGGCTACTGGCACATCCCTATTCCCCCAGCAGATACTAAAGAAATTGGCTTTTGCAACGTTCTTCCATTCCATGTCAAAATTGGTCCTCCAATTTTCAATAGAACTCTTGGAAGAATTCTCACTAAACATAAAATTAATTTTGCTTGTTATTATTTTGATGACAAAATTGTAAACCAAGTCCATGTAACATTTCTGTTCTATGATTTTGCAGGTCATAGGACCTACCAGTTCATCCACATTTTTTAGTGGGGGGATAAGTAATAGTAAAAATTTTCACCCTTTTATCTTAATTAAAGTTCTCCAAATTATTATAATATCTACATTTTTTACTTAGCTTTAATAATATCTTAAATATATTTTATCTTTTTATCAGAAATGCATGCTTTATCAAAATGCGACATCCAGGCTTGTATATGCATCCCCGATTCAGGGTCAAAGATGATTATATTTACTTCTCTTTCACGCATTTTAACAGAAGAGAGTTTTACAGATCTATTTCTTAACAATATAAAAGAGGGAGAACTCATTTACTTGCGAGTTCAAAAGGATAAACTTTAATTGTATAAACATAATAAACACAGGTAAAATAACTTTTAAACAAATGTAAATATACTTTCAGTGATATAAAATAATATAAAATAAACTGTAAAATAATTCATTGCTATCAATTTATACAATTAACAATATTGTAAAAAATGAAATTAAACTTGCCACAATAATAAAACAGTATATAAATTTGGTTTACACATTGTAACAAAAATAATAGAACAAACTTTAACTTACAGATATGGAAATCCCAGCAATGATGACTTAAAATTTATTAGTTCAAAATAAAAAAGACAGATTTGTTTCCTCGAGCACTCACTTGCACATTTCTGACTTATGATATCTATAAATTAGTGATGTCTACGTCAAGTGTTCTAATATATACCACCGGGAGGCGATATTGGTTATTAGACTCAATATAGTAGAGGACACTTCCGTATATGAGATTATAGATGAACATAATCGACGAAAATTACACTGCGTAATTCCATTCAGTCAGAATTTAACTGGTTTTATTCTGACTTTGAGAACACCATCGGCTCCAACTATTATTATATTTCCACAAGAACGTAAGATCCTGCCGGCTAATTGATACGTATTCAAAAGTATGATATAAACATATCAATCTTAAGCAGCAGGCATACACTCGTTATCCAACTCAACCGATAAATCAAAGTTTTGCAGTCGTAAAATCATGGTTAAGAGGCCAAAATTCAGGCCGAAGTTCATTGGTAGTTTCCCGTAAATAATAATTGAAGCCTTTAGAATCATGAAATATTTATTAAATGATCATAAAATGCACCAACTCCAATAGATCCTATATTCTTTCGTTGCTGCGTCGTAAAATGTAAACCACTAGATGTTGAATATTAGAACAACATGACGAGGATGCAGGAAACAATGCTCTCCAGCCGCCATGGGTTATTTAAGCAACTCAATAATCGTGAATTTTTGCTCTCTCCTAGCCAATGCAACTGGATAAATAAATGCGGAAAATGCACGCGTATGAACACATTACAAGTGAAAGCACCAACCGCGAAAGAATAGCCGGGAGGACACCAAGGGAGGCAGCCTACGATAGGACCTAGCTCCGGAGGAAATCGGGGAAGTAAGCGTGACGTCGATGCGAACTCTTTAATCTCGGCGTCAGATTAATAAAGTAAACAAATATTGGCGGGCTTTGGAAGGAATTATGGGAAATAGAACATCAGAGAACAAATGCTATTAAAAACATTCGAAACAAAATGAATTTAGTTTTAGAATAAAATGAAAAAAAAGTAATTTAATGGGTTTTATAAGATTAGACGAATGGATTAAGGTTTTTAGAATAATAAAAGAATACGCATTTAAAGCATGGAAAAAGATAAAATATATTTAAGATATTATTAAAACTAAGTAAAAGAGTTAGATATTATAAAAATTTAGAATATTTTAGTTAAGATAAAAGAGCGAAAATTTTTATTATTACATATATAAATATATTGGGTCGTTCGGAATGTCGTGTCCGTTTAGGAAAATTAATTTGTACTGGGAGATTCTATCACTGAATTTTTAGACATTCATTCCGATATCTAATGTCTAATACTTACCGGGCAGAATTTTCCGGTACGAATTGATTTTACGAAACGAACACAACTTTCCGAACGACCTAATATATATATATATATGTGTGTGTGTGTGTGTGTGTGTGTGCATGTGTAAAATATGTATTGGTGTGTTTCTGTCTGTCTGTATGTATGTATAGTGTATTTATAGGGAAACAGAGGAGGTTTTACACAATGACTTCATTTTACTCAAAAGATATTCTTTTTACTAACAGAAGCAAGTTAAAAGTGTATTATAAGCTGTTTATACTCTTGAATGTAGTTTTTCAGTCATTTATAATAATAATTTAATGATAAAGCGGAATTTTTCATTCCGCTCTTCAACACCGGAAAAGTTATTTTTTATTTTTATCATTTATTATTTATTATTATCATTATTATTATTGTTATTTTGCTGCAATTATTTGTTAACTCTTATGCTAGTATCAAATAAATACAATCAATATATTTTTGCTTTTACTTAACACATTCACGCCGGCGCGGTGGATCACACTCGATTGTCTCAGAGCTGCCAAGTCTCCGGCTTTGTGGCTACCAGTATTTTAATACAGAAAATGTTGTTTTATTTAATTAGAACATTTGGGCGATTTAAAGGAACAACATTTTCTCTAAAATAACAGTGGTGTGTAACCCCACCCCCCGGATAAATAAACCCGGAGACTTGGCAAATCTGAGAAAGTCGAGTACGACCAACCGCGCCGGCGTGAACGTGTTAAAGATCTAAAAGATAAGATAGTTAATTAGAACTCTAATTATATCAATGTATTTTGATATCTTTTTTTTATTAAGTGAACGTTTCGGGATATTTGATCGGGATAAAATCGGTAGCTTTTCATTTAGACAGATTTTTTATTATAAAAATCTGTTTAATTGTAAAATTCTGTTCATTTTATTGAACAGATTTTTATAATTACATTTAAATTTATAGAAATATTCAATAATTATAAACATATTTTATATAAATCTTTTTTTTTATATGAACTATTAACTCTATATAAGTTGAAAATGACTGTAAAAACCCATATTAATAAATGATGTGAAGTAAAAATTTATACTAAAGTGTCCTAAAATATGGAGAAAATTATTCAGAATGCCGCAAAAAAATTAATTAGTAAAATATACAATGCATAATATATAATGGTGCTTATAGATATTGCGTTAATGTCTTCACAATATTAACTATCATTTACTTCATATTCATAAGGTACTATAGTTGCGTTAAATAAAATATTCTAATATTTTGAACCAATCTAAATTCTATTCTAATATTTTGATGTGTTTCAGAAAACTGTATACCTAATTTACTGTATTGTATTTTATATGTTGTAAATGTTAAACCCTTACCTAAACATACCAGATTTAATTATATGAAATTTAATTGCATTTACTTACTATTAAAAATAAATAAATGAAAAATATACTTTCTTATTACTTTTTCTGAATTATTTTAATATTTTGAATATGAGTTGTACAGTCCATGCTTCTGCTCTAAATTTCTAGGATCTGAAATGAGAAGCGTCTTTGTTATTCTGGAATATTTGATTCAAATAGTGAATTTATGTGTGTCTGATGCCATACTAAGGAACTCATGAAAAATATCTTGCAAACTATTCCGCTCATTCAGGACCGAAATAATCTAATCCGTGCCTCAATTGCCCCACCAGTGACTGAGAGCTTCTGACCTCGAAGCTGGTAGACGGGAGGTGCTGGGTTCGAACCCAATCGCGCCCGTCGGCCTAATCGTTCGGAGTTTTCGTGGTTTTCTTCGAACCGTGAATTTCCATGCGTAAATACGGGTTAGGTTCCCTTAGAAAGACCCCCACGAAGGGCACTCCCCTTAAGGCCTATATCCCTCCTGTATATAATTGGCCGTCATAAAACAAAAACACAACCTGCCTCAATTGGTTCAGTCGAACTAGTTGTACAATCACACGAAACCTGATCATCTCAAATAAGTTGATTATGTTATCTATTGAGCACAATACATGTCAGAGGGAGGAAAATGAACATGGAAACATAGCGCCGGTCGTTCATGACAGGAACACATCCTATCCGTTTCGATCAATTTCCTTTTGCAGAAAAGTACATATGAGCTGTTTTTCTCGCGCACCATTATATTCAAAGTCAATATCTAGCCATCGTTATTAGACATTACATAATTTGCTCATTCAGTTCTTCTAAATATTGATGCATAGTCATTAATTTAAACAAAAACCGTTAACTACACAATTGCCTGCCAGTTCTTTACGATTGTCGCTTCGGTATATTAAATTATTACAGATTCTTTTGAAGTTCGGTGTAACTATTACATTTTTCTGAATTCTCAAACTCTGTGAACCGACATAAAACTTAGTAGCCATGTTTACCGTAACAATATTTGTGGTAAGTTGTAACCCTTTTACTACTCTTCGAAGAAGTTTATAGAAAGCCAATAAAGGCATAAAAGACAACTCTGAATTTTTCAACAAATAAAGATTTTCTGCTCTGTACGTGTCGCTTTAATCATAGGAAAACTATCAATTCTCCCCTTATCGCCACTTATGAGGCCACACTAGTCACCCAAAAAGTCCCGGATGATAATGTTAATCCTACGGGGAAGTTATTTTCAAAGATTTCGCTTATATTTTGATATTTTCAAATGTTTTTTTTTTGTTTTTTTTTTTTCACAGGATAACTGAGGACGATCTACATCGGTCTAGTTTTTACATTTTCGATTTTAGTTTCAGATTTAAAAAATTACTTTACCTTTCGGAACTGGTTCAAACCAGTTGCCAAAGTAAAAATAAAAGTTAATCTGAAACCAAAATCAAAAAATTAAAAACTAGCCCAAATGTAGATCGTCCTTAGCTGTCCTGTGCAAAAATAAATCATTCGAAAATATCAAAATTCAAGCCAGATATTTGAAAATAACTTCCCCATAAAATTAACATTATCACCCGGGTCTTTTTGAGAGATTAATGTGGCCTCTTAACACGTCAAAGAATTGGTCTATGGATTCGGTAATTAAAAATACTTTGCGTTCCCATTTCAAATCTTAATAGGTGCAGGCCGTTAATTCCCGCTTCGTTTTCCCTTCTAATGATACTGCGTCAACATATGTTCAAGGTACAACTATGTAAAAAGTTTTTACCTCATTATTTCTTCTTGCTTTGTATGCGATTAGAAAACAGTTAACAATTATAATTTTGTAATTTTTTTATTTAAAATTTGATTGTCTCTTAACCTATTACAGACAAGCGACTCATACATGTGTTTTCACCACGTTCTTACAAACCTTCTTTTAGATACATATAATTTTATATCATAATATATTCCTTATTTTAGTTTAAGTGTTATTTTAATTTCTGCGATTAAGTTAAGAGGAAAACTTTGTATTCAGATTTTTTTTCTTTTACACAGGACTCTGAACACGAACAATTTATATCACGTTCATGGAGTGGGATAAAAGAAATGCTGTCATTAAATCTGTGCAATTTCTAAACACATGTGAAATTTTCAAAATGTTACTTCTGACAAAAATGTTGACAAATGATAATTAATGTATTTTATTTTTGATTTAAAAATTTATTTTACCTTTCATCTTTAACTTTTCTTAAATATGTTAGTTTAATTAAAACAAAAATTAACGTAAAATATAATCAAAATTCCAATTATATTAGTTGCATACAGGTGCAATATAGAAAATCCCCTGTTTGAATATTCATACCATGGAAAGAAAGCAACTTTTCTTTTGCTTGTTTTCTTTATCTAAAACATAAAACTTTATGAAATCACCTCCAGAAAACGCTTCAGGAAAAGCATTCATGAATAATTCAGGATAGAATTTCAGTTTGTGGCTTATTTCCTTAACTATATCCTTCGGGTATACATCCTGATTCTTTGAGCAGCAAAAAATGCAATAGTTTTTTGCTTTCTGGGAAATTTTGTAAAGAAAAGAGAATTGTAGTCATTTGATATAGGTATTCACTTACAGAAAATTTTATACTCGAGATTTTGAAAGTTATATGATATTATGATAGAATTGGTCATATATAACTTTCAAAAAACAATTACGTATGTATGTGAGTATGAATATAAATATTAATACATGTATGTATGTACAGGGTATCCCAAAAGTACATGACACAATTTAAAATTCAATGTAAAATCAAGTAATTGACATACAGGAAAGAGGCTTGCACTAAAATGCTTCTCATAATAAAAATATTTCTTCAAACGAATAAAAAAGTAGTTTTAAACGTTCCCCATAGATGGCGCTGTATCTCAAATTATCAGGAAAAAGCATAAAAAACCCAAAGCATTCTGTTACGGATCAATTTGTTTTGTCAAAAGCAGTAACAGAGCAATAATTTATACAATAAATTAGCATAGTTCAAAGTTAGCATAGTTCCTTTGTAGATCGAGTCACATACAAACGGAACTCCAATTCAATTCACGCCCACGCTAGCATTAATTGCGGAATTGACTGCACACGAAAGTTTTTTGATCAGTAATGATGGATTTGGTTTCGGCGTGCGATTAGCTTTTTCGCTGGAAGTCGTCATTTTTTGTGTCACAGCATCGAAACTAATATGAAAATCGGAAAAAGCGCATGTTTGAAATCAAACAAACAAGTTGCACAAACTATAATCGAATTTTGTAAATAACTATTTTCATTCGCTTTAAGAAAACATGAGAAACATTTTAGTCCCAACCGAACGCCTGTACGACAATTACTTGATTTTAAATTGAATTTTAAATATGTCAGGGATTTTTGGGAAGTTTTATTTCTAAAAAAAGATTTTAACCTTTTACGAACTGAATTCTGAATTCATGAAAAATTTATCTTCTAAAGCATTTTTCGTGAATTTTTGAAACTGCGTTAGCAGATTTGCATAATCATTTAATAAATTTTAAAAGGATTTTAAAAGGATTGAAGGATTTAGAAGGATTCATTATATTAGAATTTATAGAGATTTTGTGTAATATTTATAAAAACTGAAATATTTTATTTTAAATATTTTTCTTAGTATTTTGTAGAATTAGGAAATGTACAAATATAACTTTCTTACAATAGAAACATAGAAATATTTCCGAATTAACCCCCCCCCCCTCCTCCCCAACGCCAAGAAATCTGAAAAGATGCAAAGGTAACAGAAATCATCCTTTTAAAAATATTTTTATTTTGTGTAACCAATAATACTTTTGGAACAACATAAAGTAATGCATCTATAACTCCTTCTATACTGTGTTACTACTAATCGATGTATTAAATGAATTTTATAACAGGTTATTTTAATGGTACCATTAATAGATTAAAAGAATTAACCTATAAGTATACATATAACCCGTTATCTATAATATGTAGATAAAGGGTTAAAATCCCTTCACGTATGTATATCTAAATTGCGTTATTTTTGTTATAGTGCAGTGAGTAGCAACTTGAAATTAGGCATGAAAGTTACTTATAAGTGATAAATAATCTCTAGTAACATTTTCTTAAAAAATCGAAATTTAAAATGGATGAAAATGCGTGAAAAGCGTTCTAAAAACGTTTTAAATGGCGGTTCCTCCTGAATCTAAGAAAGTATCACAGCGATTTCAAAAGTAAAGGTTGGAAATTGTTAGTGACAGCCCTTGCTCTATCATAAGCTCGACTTCATGTCAGTGTCACTAACACCTGGGGGCTGCAGGAGCAAAACACCATCTAAATTGAGATTTTTGTGATACTGCAGGAGCTATAAACTTGAAATATGGCATGGAAATTACTTAAAACATGCCAATGCTTTCTATGAACCGTCGAAGAAAAATTCCAAATATAAAAGTATGAAGTGAGCGAAAAGCGTTACAAACCTTTTGAATTACGATTTTTGTACAATAATTTAAAATACCAAACCGATTTAAAAAATAATGATCGCAAATTGCTAGTGATAGAACCCAACTCAAACAGTTGCTATATTTTATGTCGGTGCCACTACCACTA
Organism: Maratus speciosus; assembly: GCA_963932465.1. Lineage (NCBI taxonomy): Eukaryota > Metazoa > Arthropoda > Arachnida > Araneae > Salticidae > Maratus > Maratus speciosus. Next base: position 127,372,441 of record OZ010800.1, read on the forward strand.
GAGGGTTGCAGGAGCATAAAACGTTCTAAATTGTGATTTCTGTGATACTGAAGAGGCTAGAAACTTGAAAGGTAGCATGGTAGTTACCTATAAAATATAAATGCCTCCTAGGAACAGTCGAAAACAGTGTGAAACGAAGGCAAGGTGTGAAAAGTGGAACAAAAATAGTCCTAAATTACGATTTCTATGCAATCTCCAAAAATAATGAACCTATTCCAAAAGTAACGGTTGCGAATCAACGGTGATAGTTTCTGATCCTACCCAAGGCTATATTTTATGCCGGAACCACTACACTGAAAAAAAAATCTGTAAAGTTACTAAAATATTTCTAGGAAACTGGGATTTCTAGACCTTTTTATGTAACGGCAACAGCAAAAATTCATGTAACAGACACACATTTGGACCGTAAATAAAGAAATCTCCAAAGTTACTAAGAATTTTTTAGGAAACTGGGATTCTTAGAACTTTTTATGTAATTGCAACACGGGTTATAGATAAAATTTTAGTAAGATTACAGTAATTTTAGTAGCTTCTTTTGTAAAGCTACAGATTTCTGTAGCTTTACAAAAATTAGTTTTGTAGATTTACATCTGTTTTTTGTATAGCGTACAGATAACAGTTTAGTAAGCATACAGATTTCTATAACTTTTCATCCGTAGAATTACAGATTTTTTTTTTTTTTTTTTTTTTTTTACAGTGTACCACCTCTGATCTTCAGGAAAAACAAACGTGCTAAAGAGACTTTAAAAGCTTTCTAAATTACGTTTTATATCGAATACTAAGAAATAACAATCCGATTTCTAAATTAATGTTGGAAAATTAATGGACAATTATTATTAACGACAATCCTTCTATACTTCTGCGATGATATGTACCTCCAATGCTCCACAACTCCTTTCCTGGAGGCCCGCAAATCTAAATTTGTGTTTAACAGCAAAATGCTATTTTGCCGTCTAAAACACTATATGACCTAGGGTAATAGCTGTAGTTTTTCTGCAAGGTTTAAACTAACTTATATGCCCTAATTTTTGCATAATTTTAGTTTTAATGGATTCGGAAATAAAAAGGAGGGGAGCATAATTTTGCATTATATTTTCGACGATATCTCTGAAAGTACAATACCTAAAATTGAAAGAAATTTATTTTTGAGTTCGGTGTTACAAAATCTTTCATACGATACCCTACAGCAGAGGTTCCCAAAGTGTGCTCCGCGGAGCCCTTGGGGCTCCGCCTATACTTTTCAGGGGCTCCGCGGCATTCCAGGAAAATAAACGAAACATGAAAGAAATTAGCATATAGGAAGGGAAACTTTTCCGAAAGTATGTAGCAATTTATGTGTGTGTGTAAAAAAGAAATACATCATTTGAAAAATACTATATTTTTAAATGTGAGGAATTCATTTGCATTATACATCTATCCATTTTTATATAATATTTTTGGTTTGAGTTACTTTATTTTATGTTTCTGCATTTAATGTGTTTTAAAAATTCGATTCAAAATAAACTACAAGAAATAGTATTCTGAATCGAATGCACAATGTGAAATGAAAGAGCAAAGACGCTCCAGTTCTGTTATCTTTGCTTCCCGAACAAAAGGAAGAACAGTTTTGTTCGTTGGAGCTCCGCCTATTTATATATTATATTCTGTGTGAATTTCATTTGTGTATATATATTTCTTTTTTTTTTCTAACTTTAATTTCTTTAATCTGTTTATGTTATTTGTACATACTGTTTTTCACAGTACTGCAATGTTTGTTGATTAAAACCTCCTTTTTGTCACATCTTGTATCATTTAATAAACTCTCATTAGATTAATTTAATATTTGTATACGTTGTGTAAGTAGCTTTCTTTTGCCTTTTTTGCAACTTTAATTCCTTTAATCTGTTCATTTTATTTTTATTAATTCTTATTTAAATTTTCTATGCCGTTTTACATAATTGTACTTAATTTTTAAAGCCATGTATGATGCTGAAAACGCATTGTTTTTAACATCTTGTATCATTCAGCAACCCCTCTTTTAAATTTTGCTTTAATTGGTCTCGGCATTGGCTAAGATTCTTATGTTATGATGCCACATTCCCTATCAGAAATAAGACTGTAGCAATTTTTAAAATACATATTGGTTCTTTACATTTGTCATCACACTAACAATCTGAACTTTTTCTCAGCTCCACCTTAGACTTTTCGTCAGTGTGCACCCGCCCAGATATAAATTTAATCCCACCCATATATCCCGTTTTGTTAGTAAAGTTTTTCTACTAGTTGCTATTCTTTTAACATGTTTAGTTTTTAACCGTAAGTCTATTTTGAGGCAAAAACAATGGTGAAAGATTCTTTCAAAACTATAATTAATAGCTAAATACTTCAAATAAAACATCCAAAAAAAGTGAACGATGCTACACCTAACAATACAGGTTATAGATTTTGCCCCGCCCACTTAAACACTAAAACAATGATCTCCTTCTAAATGTATTTTTAAAAAATGGTTCTAAAGAAGAAGCTCAGAGGCGATTCATATTATATTATTACTCTTGAGGGGATCGAACGCTTAAGATATTTTTTTAGGAAAATATCACTATTTGTTTATGGAAAAATAAATCTAGGTTAAACACTCGAAATTTCACCTTATTTAAGAAGAGATTTTTCCATAAGAAAACACTGGTACCGAAGAATTTCCTAGTCGTGAAATTTCAGGACAAGTACGATCCCTGCTACTGGGATTATACAGAAGTCTCTCTTTGTAAACGAAAGCTGTATAACTTACCTTTTTTTCTGTGTGTATGTGGTTACTATTTTTATCTTTAATTCCGAGTTCATATTGAAAATCCCGAAATAATATTTTTTATTTTAAAAATGGATTGTCATTAACCCCTTAAAGGGCTGTGATGCCGCTATGGGATCACATAATTTTAATCCCTACTTGCCACATTGACACCCGAATTTATTAATGAAAATTTGACCCTTCTTAAGTACGCGAAAATAAAATTTTAATGGTTTACAGAAAAAAATTTCTTGTAAATACTGATGCCATTCAATTATTCAACATTTTACGAATACAAGTACCCGTGAAACCCTGAAAGGGTTAACAATACTGCTCGAACGTCGCTCGGGTAAGAAGAGTTTTTTTTCTTCGTTACTAACACCTTTCAAAAACCACAAATTTTTAACTATAATTTTCGCTGTACTTGGCGGATTTACAAGGCAGATAATTCAATACAAAAAAAGTGATTTTTAGTCCTTATTTGTAATTTATAGTGTCCAATAATAGTAATATTAAATAAAACTTTTAAGGGGTTAAATAATAGAAAATTTGATTTTCAACATTTCTAGTATGAATTCAGAATTTCTGTATCAAGAAAGGGTCAAACTGAAAACCTGGACTCCATGTTGGAAACTACCGGTTCAGACTCGCTCTTATTCAGCAGATTTTTTTCTGCTCCATAGGCATAAAAAACATTAATTTGTAAACCATAGAGTACCGTGGGGTTAAGGGGCTCCGCCTTAGAAATTCTTCCCAAAAAGGGCTCCGGGAGCCGAAAAGTTTTTGAACCACTGCTTTAGGACATACATTTTCACCTTTTAATTCACGTTTGCAATTAGCAGCAAATTATGAACAGGATAATTCGATACATTTGTTATTGAAGCATAAATTACAATATAGCATTCTAAAAAGACAATTATACTGTCTCGTGATTTTATATTTAATAATCTTACGTTGCGTTTGTTACCAGTACACTGTAAAAAAAGTCCTTCCGGCCAGTTCCGGGAGGAAGAGGTAGCTTTAATATTCCTTATTTTTTAAAAGCGAGCTTATATTATTCAAACACACGGAGCTCAAATTAGTGGAACCAGATTATGAAGATTAAATACTAATTTTTGTCAATATTGAATATAATGAGAATTTCGCGAAATTAGTCAGCGTTATCAAAGGTGGTTTTATTAAAGTGATTTATATTTTGTCACCAAATTCGTTGATATCCTGAATTATATTAATAATTATATTAACCCGAATTATCGGTGATAGCCCTCCATTTTAAAACAACATAATGGGAGCAACAGAGCTCACCAATGAACTTGGTCGACACCTTAGTAATTCCTGTGCACATGCTCACTCATATCTAAATCGGTTGATATATACGAGTGCTGTTGCAGGCAAAAAATCAGATTTTTCAAAATTTCACACACATTCGAAATTCAAACTGCTATATCTCGGCCTTTTTTTTAGATAAAGGCAAAACAAAAAATGATCCGGAATCTTTGTAACAAGCTAAAACTCATAAGGAAAAAATCTTTTTCAATTACTAATTTTTTTGTACCTCATTTTAAATTATTATTATTTTTTAATTTTTAAATGGCCGCAATTTTGAAACAAGATGGCGGATGAAGTTAGCAAACGAACTCGGCCGGGAGATAGCTATGTACTATGCACATGCCTTGTCACATCCTAATCGGTTCATAAATAAACGTGTTATCGCGTGACAAAAATCAGATCATTTCAAAATGTCACCCATGCTAGAAATTCAAAGTGCTATAACTCAGCCATTTTTTAAAGATATAAACGAAACGAAAAATGCTCCGAAATCTTTGTATCAAGGTCAAACACATAAGAAAAAAATCTTTAACAATTTCTAATTTTTTTGTACCTCATTTTAAATTATTTTTTCTTTTATATTAAATTGCCGCCGTTTTGAATCAAGATGGCGGATGAAGCTGGCCAACGAACTCGGTCGAGATATTGCTATGTACTATGCACATTCCTTGTCACATCCAAATCGGTTCATAAATACGTGTATTATCGCGTGACAAAAATCAGATCGTTTCAAAAAGTCAGCCATGCTAAAAATTCAAAGCGCTATAACTCAGCCATTTTTTAAAGATATAGACGAAACAAAAAATGCTCCAGAATCTTTGTATCAAGCCCAAACACATATGAAAAAAAATATTTTTCAATGTCTAATTTTTTTTTGCCTCATTTAAAATTTAAAAATTTAAATTTTTTTTAAATGGTCGCCATTTTGAAGTCATTTCGATGTTTTAATGTTTTAACATCTAGATTGTTTTTAAAATGTTTTAACATTTTGTATTTTAGCACCTATTAAATAAATATTAAAGATATATATTGTGAATTTAATATTCATTTTCTCTTTTATTTTATTAAGGTGAATCTGTCGTTCAAATTGAAATATAGTTTTTCTCTATTTATTTATTTATAGGAATATCACTTTTCGGATGCTATTAATTCGCAGGTAAATATTTTGATATTCAGAAAACATTTTAAGAGACAAACATACGATATTAAAAGCATTCACATTGATCTGAAAATTAAGATTATTTTGTTACAATTGTATGCAAAAATTCCATTATGCAGCGAAACACGTTTAATTGAGAGTTGATAGAATCCGAAAAACCTATTTAACGGGCACAGAGAACTCACTAATGCATTGCAAAAGCTATATATATATATATATATATATATATATATATATATATATATATATTTCTGTTTATTTAAATGAAAACAATTTAAATTCTACAAATAATATTTTGTGTTCTATCGATTTTAAGTTATACCACTTTTTTCATGAAGTTTAATTTTTTTTTTTTTTTTTTTTAAGCTATGAGAAGTTTTATTATTTGATTTTGTTTACAAATGATATGGTTAACCATCACAAAAATATTCAAAATTTTAACTCAATAAATAATTTTTTTTTTGAAGATGTGTTCCGGACCCCCTTAAATTTCGAAAATAAATTGTTTTCTGAGGTTTCTAAAGATAAGAGAACACTTTTCAGAACCTTGGGTGTTTTGGAAGAGGTTATTGTATATTTGCGTTCGTGATTATCGTACATTTTCGTGGATTTAGAAACATTTGTCTTTTTAGGGTTCCGTAATTAAAAAGTAAAAATCTACCAATTATAAGATCACTTCTGTGTCTGTTTCTCCGTCTGTCACAGCCATTTTACTCGTAAATTATGGGACGTGTAGAGTTCAAATTGGCCGAAGTAATAAAATATATTAAACTACATATTTATAAATAATTATCCATTCACAAATGTATTTAGGGAAAATGTAGAGGGCCTAATTGAGTTACTTGAAAAAAAAAATATTTGCATATCCTGTAGGGCAGTGGTTCCCAAACTTTTCGGCTCCCGGAGCCCTTTTTGGGAAGAATTTCTAAGGCGGAGCCCCTTAACCCCACGGTACTCTATGGTTTACAAATTAATGTTTTTTATGCCTATGGAGCAGAAAAAAATCTGCTGAATAAGAGCGAGTCTGAACCGGTAGTTTCCAACATGGAGTCCAGGTTTTCAGTTTGACCCTTTCTTGATACAGAAATTCTGAATTCATACTAGAAATGTTGAAAATCAAATTTTCTATTATTTAACCCCTTAAAAGTTTTATTTAATATTACTATTATTGGACACTATAAATTACAAATAAGGACTACAAATCACTTTTTTTGTATTGAATTATCTGCCTTGTAAATCCGCCAAGTACAGCGAAAATTATAGTTAAAAATTTGTGGTTTTTGAAAGGTGTTAGTAACGAAGAAAAAAACTCTTCTTACCCGAGCGACGTTCGAGCAGTATTGTTAACCCTTTCAGGGTTTCACGGGTACTTGTATTCGTAAAATGTTGAATAATTGAAAGGCATCAGTATTTACAAGAAATTTTTTCTGTAAACCATTAAAATTTTATTTTCGCGTACTTAAGAAGGGTCAAATTTTCATTAATAAATTCGGGTGTCAATGTGGCAAGTAGGGATTAAAATTATGTGATCCCATAGCGGCATCACAGCCCTTTAAGGGGTTAATGACAATCCATTTTTAAAATAAAAAATATTATTTCGGGATTTTCAATATGAACTCGGAATTAAAGATAAAAATAGTAACCACATACACACAGAAAAAAAGGTAAGTTATACAGCTTTCGTTTACAAAGAGAGACTTCTGTATAATCCCAGTAGCAGGGATCGTACTTGTCCTGAAATTTCACGACTAGGAAATTCTTCGGTACCAGTGTTTTCTTATGGAAAAATCTCTTCTTAAATAAGGTGAAATTTCGAGTGTTTAACCTAGATTTATTTTTCCATAAACAAATAGTGATATTTTCCTAAAAAAATATCTTAAGCGTTCGATCCCCTCAAGAGTAATAATATAATATGAATCGCCTCTGAGCTTCTTCTTTAGAACCATTTTTTAAAAATACATTTAGAAGGAGATCATTGTTTTAGTGTTTAAGTGGGCGGGGCAAAATCTATAACCTGTATTGTTAGGTGTAGCATCGTTCACTTTTTTTGGATGTTTTATTTGAAGTATTTAGCTATTAATTATAGTTTTGAAAGAATCTTTCACCATTGTTTTTGCCTCAAAATAGACTTACGGTTAAAAACTAAACATGTTAAAAGAATAGCAACTAGTAGAAAAACTTTACTAACAAAACGGGATATATGGGTGGGATTAAATTTATATCTGGGCGGGTGCACACTGACGAATAGTCTAAGGTGGAGCTGAGAAAAAGTTCAGATTGTTAGTGTGATGACAAATGTAAAGAACCAATATGTATTTTAAAAATTGCTACAGTCTTATTTCTGATAGGGAATGTGGCATCATAACATAAGAATCTTAGCCAATGCCGAGACCAATTAAAGCAAAATTTAAAAGAGGGGTTGTTGAATGATACAAGATGTTAAAAACAATACGTTTTCAGCATCATACATGGCTTTAAAAATTAAGTACAATTATGTAAAACGGCATAGAAAATTTAAATAAGAATTAATAAAAATAAAATGAACAGATTAAAGGAATTAAAGTTGCAAAAAAGGCAAAAGAAAGCTACTTACACAACGTATACAAATATTAAATTAATCTAATGAGAGTTTATTAAATGATACAAGATGTGACAAAAAGGAGGTTTTAATCAACAAACATTGCAGTACTGTGAAAAACAGTATGTACAAATAACATAAACAGATTAAAGAAATTAAAGTTAGAAAAAAAAAGAAATATATATACACAAATGAAATTCACACAGAATATAATATATAAATAGGCGGAGCTCCAACGAACAAAACTGTTCTCCCTTTTGTTCGGGAAGCAAAGATAACAGAACTGGAGCGTCTTTGCTCTTTCATTTCACATTGTGCATTCGATTCAGAATACTATTTCTTGTAGTTTATTTTGAATCGAATTTTTAAAACACATTAAATGCAGAAACATAAAATAAAGTAACTCAAACCAAAAATATTATATAAAAATGGATAGATGTATAATGCAAAAGAATTCCTCACATTTAAAAATATAGTATTTTTCAAATGATGTATTTCTTTTTTACACACACACATAAATTGCTACATACTTTCGGAAAAGTTTCCCTTCCTATATGCTAATTTCTTTCATGTTTCGTTTATTTTCCTGGAATGCCGCGGAGCCCCTGAAAAGTATAGGCGGAGCCCCAAGGGCTCCGCGGAGCACACTTTGGGAACCTCTGTCCTAAAGAAATTAATTTATTTTACTATTATTGTTGTTATTTTTACATCAAATTAGAAGTAAAAGTTACTTCTATAACAAACAAAAGAAAATACAGGTGAAATTTTGGCCTTAATGCCTTTATCTACAGCAATAATTATAATTGAGGAGTCTTAAACTAGCAGTCATAGAATTGGCAAAAATGCATATCATTGCTGAAAACTCACATCCCATATTTGTTGTTCATAATCAGCTCTGTAACCGAGTTTTATTGAGTGCTCCTGTAAATAAATGATTAATTATACGCATTCAGTTTTCTGTAGAAAACATGTTCTAATACACCTCAGAAAGCATATCAATATCATTATTTTTTTAATAGTGTAACCCCTATAAATTACTACACTGGATAGAATTTTTCCTCATAGATCATAATGTAATTGAAACAATTTGTGTGTATCTGTAAACGAACTAAATTTGTTATTACGTATACTCTGTTGTTCGTACACTCCTTCGTAATATTATCAAAATGTTCCGTAAACGATTTTTCCCATGGGCCATAATATCACTGAATTATTTTGTGTTTCCTGTAAACGAATTATAAATGAATTAACGAATATGCTTCATATTCAATAGCGATTAAACTGTAGTTAACTGCAATAACATATACCAATTACATGATACTGCAAGTATTCTTACGAGGAGTAAAGCACTGACAAACGGGCAGACAAACAGAAGTCATAAACTTTTTTATACTATGCTTGAAAGTCTTAAAATTGGAGTAGTAACTTTAGAGAAAGACAGCTTTAACATGATATTTATATCTTGAAGTAAAGAAAAAACTTGTTTTCAGCATTTAATTTTTCTTTCAGTTTATGCATTTTCCAATCTACAACTTTAAACATAAACACTGAATTTTTAACGATGTTAGATATCCTTTTTAAATGGTTTTTTAGAGGAAATGCAAAATATATTAACATTTTAATAGATAGAAAAGAAAATAGCTTCCGTAACGTATTAGATTAAAAATTTATATTAAAATAAAAATAGCAAAATAGCAGTAAAATAATTACATACTAACTTCTAACATAACATGGAAGATATTTAAAAATAATAATATTTTTTCCTTATAAAAATTGGATTGCCTTAAGCATTTCTAAAGCTTTTTTTAAAAAATAAAACTAACACCGAAGACAATTATCTTTGATACAATTTTATACATTTTGAATGGTCTTTATTAAATAAAATTACTTTTTTATTTATGTAAAAGATAAAATTTTCCTTTTAAATTGAATTACCTCTATTTTGGTGTTGAAATAAATATTCATAAACAAAATATATTTAAATTTACAGAATATTTTGAATTAAAAAAAAATCCTTATGTAATATTCCAAATTTATCTCAATTTTCTTCTACAGCAAGTATTATAAAGACACGTTGATCAATATTATGTAGCTTGACTACAAGAATGAAGATACTTGTGGAAATTGTAGCTACTTCTTGGAAAATATTTTGTTATTATATTTTTTTTAATTATATATATATATACAAAAATGGAATTGTATCTCTATCAGGTAATCTCTGAAATACATATATCTCTTTCAATAATGAGAATTCCCATGTACGAGTATGTAAATATTTAATATATTTCTGTTTTTAAGTAATAAAATTAATACAAAACATAGCAGTAACGAAAAATAAAATAAAGAAATATTTATAAATGTTTATGCGAAAAAAAAAATTACAATATAATTTACAGTTTACAAAGTACTTGTATGGAGAATATACTATATTATATAGTGGAAGTAAATACCTACTGTATAATCGAAATATATTTTATGTTTTTTAATAACGTTAACTCTACTAGCACCACTTATCGAAAGATATGTAAGAGATTTTTTCATCTTTTGACGTAAAAAATCATGCTTTGTGGTCCGAACCACACTCAGGCATGTCAATTTTCGGAAGTGTTATGAAATTTTGAAATGTGGGCAAATTTCCGTGGCATCCGGAATTAAAATTTCTTGAATTTAGAGTTATATCACGGCATTAAATTTTTATTAAGCAAGTAAACGGGTATACAATAATTTCGTTTTTGCGTACACTCTAAAAAGAAAAATCTGTAAAGTTACTAAAGTTTTTCTAGGAAATTGGGATTCCTAGAACTTTTTATGTAACGACAGCAACAAAAATTCCTGTAACAGCGTCTGTTACAGGAACTTTTGTTATTGCCGTTACATAAAAAGTTCTAGGAATCCCAGTTTCCTAGAAAAACTTTAATAACTTTTTTTTTTTTTTTTACATTGTACCTTTAAAAAAAGATGTATGTTAAGCAAATCTATTTATGGAGTATGCTACAATGAATCTTTAGGAAATATATCAGTTCCTTTAATGTATTCTAACATTTCTAAATATATGTATGAATTTCAGTTGCAGATAAACAAATGAGCAGATTAACATAGATTCAGGTTGGTGAACCGAATTCTTTAAAACTTTCAAACTTATTGAAAAGTGTTAGAAACATTGTTTGAAATAAGTTGTTTACACAAGAGTACTAATGTAAAAAATGAATATGTTTCCTAACAAATAACCAAATAATAGGTATCCTATTAATTCTTAATATTATCCCAAATTTTGCTAGCACAAGGATCTATAACTTGGCGCCATGTATTAATAATCTATATATCTATCGTCATATGCATCTCTAACATTCTGATGAAAAATCGTGTGGTCATAAAGATTTTCGGCTATTTATTGAGTATAATCACATTTTAATAACGGAAAACCGGAAAAAGAACTTATATATAACGAAATACAGCATTAAATGGAAACAAATTATGAATTACCAAAAGCAATATAATACAATAACAATAGATAATGTACCTGCTAAATTTGAAACCTGTCTGTAAAGGTATTTTGTCCTCTATCCTATAGTAGTTGAGTTTTAACATGTTTTACTATACTTTCAAGAAATTTTTCAAAAGGTGTAATTAAGTTCTGAAATGGTTTCTTAATTTCTAGCATATTATTTAATTCATGTGCATAAGAATATGCACATGATGATCTTTTTATTTTTTATTTTATGGAATACATATTTCCCCCTCTATCGCATATCCTTTAAGGAACTTCTTCACCTATCCCCTCGACCTCGAATCCCTTGTTAATCCATAGTAAAATATTATTTGATTATGGATCATTACCCATTACAATTATTAAACTATGGTTTTCATCATCAAATTTATTTTAGGAAAATAAAATAATTCCAAAATTTTTCCTAAAGGCAAAATTTGAATTTTATAAGGTTTTTTAAATACTTATAATATACCATTACATTTATGAAAAACATTTCGATTCCACATCGGATGATGAAAACCTTATCTTGATTGTTATATTATGCCATAAGTAATCACCTAATTAAACTTTTCATAAGGTTATCATTGCATTTCTTGTTCGGGTTCAATTAGTGAAGCGGCCCCTAATTAGACAGAGCTATTTATTTTGTTACTTTTTCTCTGACGTGATTTGATGAGAACTATCTTAAGTGAAATAAATTTAATTAAACATTGAAATTTTTTTACATCACCTAATTTCTGACCTAACCTAATTTAAGGTCAACCTAATTTAAGGATGCTATTTTGCTTTTTTGGAATATTTTTGATCTCATTTCTGCACTATTTCCTGTATTTTACTAACAGGTTTCAAATTTGATAAGGATTTGTGAGCATTTTTAAACCAATTTATAAAGTCTTCGTGAGCATCTTAGAACTTAGTTTCTTTCCTAAGAGAAATTTCCAGCTTTATCTTTCTATGGTTTGCAGTTTTCAATATATTTTCCTTTTTTTTTTAAAGATTTAAATAGTATAATGCAAATTTCTGGCAGTTCTTTCAAATGATCTTTTTATTTAATATTGTCCTTACTGCAAAACTGAATCTATTCTATTTTTATTACAATCAAGATCATCAAACAGTTTTAGAAATCTATTCCGTTGTCGTCTACTCTTTTAAGGTAATACACTAACAAGCTTAGATGGAACTAATTGACTGCCAGTTTCACTCAACCACATTAGAGGATCTTGAACTTCTTGGGTGAAAAGTGTGCCTCATTGAAAGTTATCTTTTATTTCGTGCTGTCTATTTGCAGTTTCATCTTGCAGAATTTACACATAATTATTATTCAAACACTTGTTATTTAATTGGTTTAGTGTGTTTTCGGTCACACTATCATCTTCATTTCCTCGATTTTCATTTATAAATTTTTTATGATACCCATACTCGTCTGTTGAAATAGAATATCATTCATTAAAAACTTTACCATTTCTGCTTGAAAATCTTGTGGTTATCCAAAGACAGGCGTGAGATCACCAAGCATTTTCCTCGTTTCCCAAACCGAAACCATACACAGAAAAAACTGTTTTGTTGAAATTACTAAATTTTGGTTCATATAGCTCCATCCAAATATTTTGGTTGGAATGATTACATTTAGGTTAGATTAACCAAATTATTTTGTTAATTCAACAAATCGTTTGGTTAGTTCACCCAAAATTTGGTTATTCCAACCAAAATATTTGGATGGAGCTATATGAAACAAAATTTAGTAATTTCAACAAAACAGTTTTTTCTGTGTACCTTAATTCAATATATGTTAAAACTGCATAAGCCTCAATAAAGAATTTTGTAATCCCGCACGTTCCAAGTTATTACTATGCATGCTTGTCTTCGTTTTACATTTGGTAAAGTCTTTCCTCCACATCGAACGAACATTGTTCATTATCTTCTTTTAGAGTTTTACATCTACTCCACCCCTTGAACAATGACTGACTAGATTCCATCCCCTTAAACCAAACAAAGACTGTTTCTAAGTTTTCGACATCGAGGTGATATGTACTTCATCTCCTGAATGAGTATCGGAATTTTGTCTCATTATATTGAAAAAAGCTGTTTCTTTGAGCGAACAGGAATCCTTAGGAGTACTCAATGTTTCCTCCTATGACAATTTCAACTCTGCAGAACGCATCTGAAAATATAGTGTAACATTATCCACCATTAGAATACATAGTGCAACTGATGGAAGGCTTTTATAAATTGGATTATCTATTTAGGTCTCAGCAATATTTTTTAGAAATATTTATCTTGCGTCTCAGCATTAATTTTGAACCGGAAGCACTCGAAATTTCTGCTTTTTATTCCCTACATCTTCGTTTACGAAATCACCCACAGTTTCACCTACTTGAATTTCCCAGTCACAACTGTCATTCCTCAAATTCACACAGACTTCATTTAGACCATTCTTATCTAACTCATTTCTGTTTTGACTGTGTTTAACTTGGTATATAATTTCTTCATTACTCATGCCCTTCTTTCCAACAGGCAAAACAAGAAAATATTGGATGAATATTCTTTTGCTCTCTCTGTGGCTTCCCGAACATATGTTTAATTTCTTTGGAAATACTTCCAAAGTTCGGCTTTCTAAATGGGTATTTTACCGACTAAATTTGTAGATTCTTAGAAAATTTCTTTAACTTTTCCATAATGATTCGTAATTTCTTCTCTTTTCCTAAGGATGATCTCACCTATTTCATATTACGAAAGTTCAATGAGATGTGAAACACAATATTATTTCCTAATCTCTATTTCTTTCACTCAAGGCTCAAAATAATTAAGTAAAGTCAAATATCACCTATCTGAGGATAAAATTTGTTTATGATATCACGTAGCTTCAAACGGAGGTTTTCTCTAGTTTCAGTAACTATATCGTTTGGGTTAGCGGTTTTGACAATTCTTTCGTTACAAGCGCATTATTTCTAATTTGAATTACATATCCTGTTTACTTTACGAAATTTAACATTACGCAATTCATTTTTCTTTTTTTTCGTATCTTTGATATTTTAATAATTTCAGGATATTTAATAATCGGAATTTAATATTTGCTTGATAAATATTTAATCATGTCCCTAACCTTACATTTTCTGCTGTATAGTATTCTTCAATTCCATTACCATTAAATTTTTAGTCTTCAATCCCAAGATTAATTACAAATTGCTCCAACTTATTTATCAACTTTACCAAGGAAGGCCATTTTCGCAAAAATTAGTTCTGCTCAAATATATTTTTTTAAAATAAGAATAAGATTTTCAATGTCTTTGACCATATGAATGTCAGAGTTATAACCATGAATTAAACATTAAATTAAATTTCTCCAACAAATACGGGTATTAAAAAAAAAAAAACGTAAAAAAGACTAAGTAAAAGAAAAGATCTTTTTCTAAAACAACACATTCCGTTTACTATTCATTTTCTTCAACCTAACCTGAGATTATCTGCTCTATATCATTCTTAAATTTCATTACCATAATTTTAAAATCTTGAATTCCATGTTTGATTACAAATTAATCCATATCATGTTTATTACCTTTATCAAGGAATGTCACTTTTGACAAAAATGTCAAAATAACAATTAAATTTACAATATCTTTCATGAATTTGAATCATGAAAATTTACAATGTCTTTGTATGAATGGCAGATTAAAAACCTTGATTTCAACAATAAATGAATTTATTTATATTTAAATAAATACGGAAAATGAGAAATACAAAATCAAAATGACAGAAAGAAGACCTTTTTCAAACAAACACATTTCTTTCAATATTGCGGATACACAATAGATTTCATTTTAAAAACAATATATTTAATTATTATCATTTCCTTATATTAATGTATATCACATTGATAGTTTGCATTTTTATACGAATTTTAATCTAAAATAAAATATTAACAAGTCATTAAAAAAAAACTTAAACATTATTAAAAATTTCTTTAACACTATTCCAAGCACTATTACACAAACTCTATCACTATCGCTTTTCTACTTATGAATACATTTATTTAGACAGAAAACTACCTTTTCATTCAACTGAGATCAATAAGTTTTGCGTACTTAATATTTGCGAAAGTGCAACTAGTAACCAATATATTTCCAATATTGATTTTTATTCATGAACTATGCATTCAATGTAAGTTGTTTAAGATGAACTCATTACGATTACCCGTACTTTATGCATTTAAAAATATAAAATTAGTAATAAAAAATATCAGTTACATTCATATCTCCAAAATAAGTACCATAGCCTTTTATAGTTATATTTGATTCAAATGTACATAAACAAGGCCTTGTCATTGTAATCTAACTGGTTCAGTAATATAAAAACAAAACGAAAAAAGAAAAAATATATATTTTCCTTCCATAACAATAAATAAGTGTTTATTTACTGCCACGCAGTAATTAGCATTTCAAACTCATTTTTATGAAAAGTGCACAAAATATATTTTTAAAACACATTGTCTATTTATCACACACAGAAGAGAAATCATTCAAGCTCTTCAGCATCATTTATAATCAAAACTTTTCTTAAAAGCCTTTTAGATACAATTTACTTTACGAACTATATATTATACGGCAATACTAATATCACACATTAAATTGCATTCAATTATATTAGCAAAACAAATGTCTCAATGTAATATAGGCAAAAAAACCAAACATTCCTTTTGAATAAACATCTTAAATTAATTTCATTTCAGATCGAATAAATATATTGTGAAACTGATTGCAAGACTGTCTTTAATACACGAAACTGACGAAAGCACAAAATCCCTCTATTGAGAGAATAGACGATCAGCAGACACGCAGAAATTGCAAAAATTTTATTCGGTTGGTACCGCTTTTTTTAAACGCTATACTTTTCAAATACCAAAACAAAGTCTAAAATTGGGAAGTACAAATATTACCCAAACTTGTGGGAAGTGGTTCAAACGATGCATATACCTTAACGGTGCGTTTGCATCAATAGACCTAATTAGGTCTATGCCCCCTTCGAAGGGGTTAAACTTATAGTGAATCAGTTAATGTGGCATGGAAAGATTGCTTCTTTGCAGTATTTTCGATTATTGTTTGCCGTTAATCTGCAACAAATTTGATACAGCATGAATTTAACTTTCACGACAAGTTAGCTGCAAGTTCAAAGTGTGGTGACTTCCGCGTTTCCGTTATCTTGCTTCAGTCTTCTTATGAATTTTCAGTCTTATCATGCTGTGCTTCCTGCAAATTTGCAGGATTTCAATGGAAGACTTTTGCAAATTTTCTGCAAAGTAAAAATGCTATGTGGGTCGACGATGTTCCATAACACACATCCTCACCAACATAGCATTTTTACTTTGAAGAAAATTTGCAGAAGTCTTGTTTTAAAACCTGCACAGTTGCAGGAAGCTCAGCGTGTCAAGGCTGAAAGTTCATAAGAAGACGGCAGGAAGATAACGCAAACGCCGAAGTCACCACACTTTGAACTTGCAGTTAACTTGTAATGCATGTAAAATTCAAGCTGTATTAAATATATAAAAAAATCAACGGCAAACAAGTAATAAAAAATACTGCAAACTAGTCATCTTTCTATGCCACGTTACTTGTTTACAACTGTTACACTATAAGTTTAACCCATCGAAAAAATCAATAGAACTGACCAGGTCTATTAATGCATACGCACCAAAGTGCATACATCGTTTTTACCACCATAAACAAGACAGGGTAATATTTGAACTTTTCAATTCGAGCCTTTTTTGGTATTTGATAAGTATAGCTTTTATAAAAAGTGGATAACCGAATAAATCCAACTGAATAAAATTTCTGCAATTTCAGCGTATCTGCTGATTGTCTATTCTCTCAACAGATGGATTTTTTGCTTCCGTCACTTTCGTGAATTAAAGACAGTCTTGCTATCAGTTTCAAAAGAAACTACTCATGCAAATGGGTGATGGTACACCTTGCGGGGGATTTGCTGCGAATTTCTCAATTCAAATTTGTCACGGCAAGATAGTATCAGAAAAACTCAAACTTGCTGCTAATGTTCAAGCTATCTAGGCAACTGCTTTCTTCTACTTACCGCGCGCTCGCGCAAACATACTTTCGTAACAGAAGTTTGAATTAGATCTTAACAATATTTTTTGCTTATTCAGTTTGAAATATCGGATATCCTTTCTGAACATTTTTATAAATAACTGATATGGAGGATAAAGAACGTGGACACTGCATTTTAAAGCATGCTAGTTCACAAAACTAAATGCTTCCATAAAATATTTTCAAGAAGGTTATATTTAAAAGATTTTTTCCAGATTACATTCAGACGTAATATTAAATTCTAAAAAAATTCTAAAAATGGGCTATTTTTCAAACAAAAATAATTGTACTGTATTAATATCAAAGTAAATTTGTCGAAATCAGTTTTAAAGATGTATATACAAGATAGGATGGAGTGAAAATCATTAGTTTCATGAAATACGCAACAATATGAAACATTATGCAATATAAATAATACAGGAAACGGGCACATTCAATTTCTTTAATTCACTGAATATAAAGAGAATTGACTGTCTCTATGACTCTTTCCTCTTCACGAATCTTGAAGATGAAAATTTTATGTTTTCTTTTATGTGACATGTTTCTGATCTAAATTCCCTTGAAAAAGAAAAATTAAATAGAAAATATTATAAAAATGGAATAAAGTACATTTCTGAAAAAACTGATAACTTTCTGATTCAATTGTCAGATTTACATTAGAGAATAATACCGTTATTTTGTAGACTTTAGTTCTTGTTAGATATCTTCACTTCGTCATATTTATGTATATTCCATTTTCTTTAGAGAAAAGTGTTTTTTATACAGGGTGTCTACGAATTAGTTGGGCAAAAAGAATGATTTATTGAATGGAATTGACAGGAAAATAATCAAAGTACATATTGTTGTAAGATAGAAAAATATTTCAAGTTTACCATTATCAAAAATGTTCGATGTTACTTCCTATCGTTACTCTGCAAATGTCCCATCGGTAAATCGTTTCTTGCCACAGATTTGTAAGCCTGTTTCCGCGAATCAAATTAATTGCAGTGCAGATTCCTTATTTTTGTTCAGGAACGGAAGCAGGAAGTGTCGGCTTGTACACTTGATCCTTTACAAAACCCCATACACCGAAACCAATCAGGGAAAGATCTTGTGATCGTGGTGGCCATTGAATAACACCTCCGCTCGCTAGGCGATAGCGTCACTTATGATACCTAACGCTATCTATGAATAAACTTTCGCAGTATTACTACTAGTCTGACTTTCAACTAGTTTATTTCATTTAAAATTTCTGAAAATCTTAACTTACGAAATTGCTCAACTAATTTATAGACACTCTGTATGTTAAAAATATATAGATATTTTAAAGAATCGTGTATGTCTCAAATGAATTTTCCAAAAGGCAAAATCAGTTCCTTGAAGTAATTTTTTAGAAGAAAAGGGGTTGGCTAAATGTTTATGAAAACATTTAAAATTTTGTATAAACTTAATTAAATTCGAGCTTCAGAGAGCATTTTTAACAAAAGCGCTTCTCATACTGAAAAGCTCTGTGTGCAAATAAAGACTATTAATCACAAAAATATACTCTGTAGATGGCAATGAACTTTAAAGGTATGACTAAAAAAGCTCTAAATATGCACTTAAAAAGCATTTACTTTTCACATGTAAGTAATGCGCATTATTGCGTACGATTGAGTAGGTGAGTTTCAAAACTCGCATTATCCAAAATTTAAAAAATCGAGTTTACACTATCTACCCACATAGCATTTTTAGTTTGCAGATAATTTGCAGACGTCTTGCTTTGAAAACCTGGTAAGTTACAGCAAGCTCAGCATGACACGATTTAAAGTTCATAACAAAACTGCAGGAAGATAACGCAAACGACGAAGTCACCACATTTTGAACTTGCAGCTAACTTGCCGTGCAAGTTAAAGTCATGCTGTATCGATTTTATTGCAAATTAACGCAGACAAGTAATCAAAAATACTGCAAACTTACTGCAAAGTAATAATATTTCCATTCCACATTAAATGTTTCAAACTGCTACACTATAAGTTTAACCCCTTCGAATGTGCCCACAGACCTAATCAGATCTATTGATGGATAAGCACCGTTAAGGTGCATGCATAGTTTTACCAGCATAAACAAGTTTGGATAAAATTTTTGTACTTTTCAATTCGAGCCTTTTTTGGTATTTGATAATTATAGTGTTTAAAAAATCGGTACCAACCGAATAAAATTTCTGCAATTTCTGCACATCTGCTGATTAGCTATTCTCTCAATAGAGGGATTTTTTGCTTTCTCAACTTTCGTGAATTAAAGACAGTCTTGCCATCAGTTTCACAAAAAACTACTCATGCAAGTAGGTGATGATATACCTTGCGGGACATATGCTAAGAGTTTTAAATTTAAATTTGTCACGGCAAGGTAAAGAAAAATCAAACTTGCTGCTAACGTTCATGCTGTCTGGGTATCTATTGTATTGTTAAACCTGCATCCAAAAAACACTACAATCTGCATAAAAAATCTATTTTTATGGGGTATTTATGGCACTGTAAAATCTTAGTTTACAAATTAAACCAATGGACGCAGTAAGGTTTTTTTCGCGATTTCCCAAAACTCGATTTTCTGGGTAAGATGAGTTTTGAAACTCGCGTCGTCAGTTCATTATCATATTTCAATGTGTGCATTTATAATTAAGTCTCTTACAGTAACGGCTGAGAGGTCCTGATCTGGAAGCTGATAGGCGGGAGGTGCTGGGTTCGAACCAAATTGCGCCCGTCGGCCTAATCGTTCGGAGTTTTTGTGGTTTTCGTCGAGTCATGGATTTCTATGCGTAAATATGGGTTAGGTTCCCTTAGAAAGACCCCACGGAGGGCAGCCACCTCGGTGCTATACCCCTAGAGTAGATAATTGGCCGTCAAAAATCAACCAACCAACCAACCAACTCTTACAGTAACAATTCTAGTGAACACGCTGTTTAAAATTGAGTATCATTTGGAAGTCCTTAAAGTTTCAAAGAGTGCAATCATTAAAATAGGGTATTCTATTGCACAAAATAAATGCTCGCTGTTTGTTTGAGAGAAATAAATTATCCATAACTAATTATCTTGAATTTAACCCATTTATGCTTAGCGTCCCATTTTTGAGAGGTTTCGAATTTTAATATTTTTTTTGTAATTTTCTTCTTATTTACAACATGAAAATTGCATGAAGTGATTGTCTATAAATGTCGTTATTACCGAGAGATGACAGCCTAAGATTGATATTTATTTGCTTAAATGAAGGCCTTTTTCAGTGCTTATAGATTTTTCATTTTTCAAGATATCGAAATGTAAAAAGTAAGTTTATTTGGATTTTTTGTATCAAGAATTCAAATAAATAAGTCATAATCTTAGCTTGTGGTCTTCTTTGAAATACGTATTTTTTAAAAATTGCGAAATTATATATTAAAGCCAATTTTTTATGCATGTTTGTAACATACAAAATATAGGGTGCTAGGTGCAAAAAAAGGTACATATTTCTATTAGCCATTTTTGGGGACAGTTATTGATATAAAGTCCTTTTCAAGATGATTTTGAAATAAATTGATTTTTAGCCTCAAATACGATTATTCTTAATTTATTACTAATTATACTTATAATGTTATTAGTCTCTGTGAAGAAATAAATATATATTTTAAAATCTTCATAAAAATACTAATTATAATACATAATGTACAATTTAAAAGCATAATTTATATAAATTTAGACCAAATATATAATTATTAATTTTTCCACATGTGGATATTACCATATTTAGTACGTTTACATTTTAACAAATAAATACAAAAACAGTTTAGCGTAAATGTTTTTAGTACTTTTCCAGTTCATTTTGCAACTTTTTAAAGTGATTTTGCCATCAAATTTGAGAAAACAAAAATTCATAATAAATGGGTTTATGTTTTTAAAGAAGAGCACCATTTTTTTTAAACTTTGAAACTCATGTTTTTGATTCTGAAGTACTCAAAACTTTCCATCATTAGAATTAATTTTCTTTAAACCACACTCTAGTACTTGAATTATTTACTTTCACTTTAAATTTTGTAATTTGTCATGGATTTTTGCTCACTCTGTATATTTCATTGTATTTGAATGAAGATTATATGCAAAATTTGATATTTTATTTATGCTTTTTTTATGAGTAGTACTTTTTTGAATGAGAAAAAAATCAGTGCGATTAGGTTAATTTAAATAGTCCATTTATTTCTTAAAATGTATCTCTATAGTCGTATTTCAATAAGTAAATGTCCTACAAATGTAAATCACCAGTGTTATA
Source organism: Maratus speciosus (assembly GCA_963932465.1). NCBI lineage: Eukaryota > Metazoa > Arthropoda > Arachnida > Araneae > Salticidae > Maratus > Maratus speciosus. The sequence continues at coordinate 127,394,110 of OZ010800.1, forward strand.
TTGAAATTTTATTATGGTTAATTTTTAGCTCACAGGCTTCAAAGCCAGAGAGCTAATGTGCCCGCCCGTTCTGTATGTATGTATGTACGTATGTATGTACGTAACGCGATAACTCTTGATAGAAACATCCGATTTGTTTCAATTTGTTTTTCTAGGTTCATTCTGATAAGGCGCTTCCCTGATTAGTTTTGGGCAGTCATTGCTTAAGTATAAAGGGGGAAAAGAGGAGCTAGTCCATCCCCCCCCTCCCTTTAATTTAGATAAATAGGTTTTTCATGCAGAAATATTCGATTTGCTCCAAATTTGGTATACTCGTTTATTATGTTAAGGAGCTTCCCTGATTAAATTTGGAGGTTCATTAGTTAAGTATAAAGGGAGAAAGGTGGGGGAGGCAATCTTTCCATTAATAAATGGTTAATGGTTAATTGTTAATAAATGGTTTCCATTAATAAATGAGTTTTTCATGCAGAGTTATTCGATTTCACCAAATTTGGTATACCGATATATTATGTTAAGAAGCTGCCTTCATTAAATTTGGAGGTTTATTGGTTAAGTATAAAGGAGGGGCGGAGCTTTATTCGATTTGTTTGATATATGAAATACCGGTTTATTCCGATATGGCGCTTCCTTCATTAGATTTGGAGGTTCATTGGTGAAGTATAAAAGGGGGAAAGGGGGGGGGGAATCCCCTTCCCTTGATTTAGATAAATGGATTTAATGCAGAATTATCCAATTTACTTTAATTTTTTTGTCTATGTTCATTCTGATAAGGAGCTTTCCTGAGTAGATTTGAAGGTTCATTAGTGAAATATAAAGTTGAGCAAGAGTGGTTAGACGCTCCCCCTTAATTTAGCGATATGGTTTTTTTCATGCAGAATTATCTGATTTGCTTCAAATTTCGTATACCGATTTATTATGTTAAGGAGCTTACCTGATTAGATTTGGAAGTTCATTGGTTAAGATAAAGGGGGTAAACGGGGGCTAAACCACGTTCCTTTATTTTTTGAGGGACATTATTCTATGAAATAAGAGTATAATATGCAATTAGTGTGAGTAGCTTGGGAGCTCAATGCCATCAGTTTAAGAGGGCACTTTTCTTTTTATTAAAGAAAATAAATGACTTTTGTTTCTAATGCCTTGAAAAGCAAGCCCTATATTTAACAATGTTAGGCTATATTATCATAGAATTTTACTACATATGTGAGTGGTTTGTTTGACAAATGATTGATTAAAAAATAAATAATATAATATATACTGATAAATGGAATAACTAATTGGAACTAAAATCATAATATTAAAATTTCTCATATAATGTCAAATTACAAAGAAGTTTTCTGTTATGAATCCAGTTAAAAAATGGTTATATTTAATAAAACTATAATAATGTAGAGAATATGCTTAAAATTTCTTTTCAGATTCATGGATTCATCATGTTAGATAAATATATATATATATATATATAGATGACTTTGAGTTTTACATTAACATATAAAAACTTCATTAGGAATTGTCCAATATTTATTTATTTTCAATTTTTTAATATCTAAATATCGCAAAACATCATCCAAAAAGAAACAAATGTTTAAATGCAATTTGCTTGAAAACTGAATCCCAGTTTATAGATTTTTTACGCCTTTTACAGTAGTTTAATATTATGAATATTTTTAAAAACACTCGTGCAATTCGATTAAGAAAGCTGTTGGCACTTAAGAAATGTAAATATTGCAGCATTTTTTTCGGTTAATATTTCGAAAAGAATTTAAAACTTCATAAATAAAAAAATAAATAAAAATAAATAAATAAAACAAAATTTCAATGAAAATGTAATTGATCTATGCGGTTAAACTACTGAAATTATCAGAATGAAAAAAGGTACTGTAAATATCAAAATCTTTGGCGATTTCTTCCATTATTAACTCCTGACACGCGGCTAATGCAAAAGTACCCTTTTAATAAATTTCAAGACTTTATTTTAATACTTAATTGATATTTTTCACATAAAATAGGTTTTGGTGTCATTAGTGCACAATGTAAAAACTATATATTAAATGTAAAGTAGTTGGATGTGCCAATTCCAAAACTTTTTTCTATCCTATATATTTCAAAACGCTGTTACAATGTCATTATTTCATTTTTTAGTTCAATGCTATACAAACTTTGATTTTCATCTTTAATCTCTTCTTCAGTTAATTAATCGGAGTAAATAAGAGTTAACATCCATCATGATAAATTTAAAAATCAATACCTTTCCGTTTTGCTGTTGTTCAGCTGTTCGCGAATAGCCGGCGTATCAGGATGGGAAGTTTCCGTCACTTCACAATCCGCCGGTGTATAATAGAACTACGAAAAATCAACAAAATTACAGAAAAATCTCTATTATAGTGCACCCTTTCGGCGTAATATTTCCTAATTCAGGGATTACCTAAAACTTTTGTTCAATTCTATGCATAACTTCATGCACTTTTCGATGGTACAATATTGGAAATGGCACAAAAATATCGATTACTGTACCCCTTTCGGCGGAATTTTTCCAAATGCAGCAGGACCTTCTTGCCTTGGCTAAAAACATACACAAAAATTTGGTTTAATTCTATCCATAACTTCATACAGTTTTCGGTCGTACAATATTCAAAATGACACAAAAATCGCTATTACAGCGTCCCCTTTCGGCGGAATTTTTCCAAATGCAAGGATAACCTTTTTGCATCAGCCAAAAACATACACAAAAATTTGGTTTAATTCTATGCATAAATTCTTACACTTTTCGATCGCACCATATAAAAAATGACACAAAAATTGCTATTACAGCACACCCTTCAGGCGGAATTTTTCCAAATGCAGAAAGGACCTTCTTGCCATGGCTAAAGACATACACAAAAAATTTGGTTTATTTCTATGCATAACTTCATACACTTTTTGAAGGTACAATATTCAAAATGGTACTAAAATCGCTATTACAGCGTTTCCTTTTCGGTGGAATTTTTCCAAATGCAGAGAGGATCTTCTTGCCTTGTCCAAAAACATATACAAAAAATTTGGTTCAATTCTATGCATATCTTCATACACTTTTCTATGGTACACTATTCAAATTCGCGCAAAAGTCAGCCTCCTTACAGCGCCTCCTTCCGGTGGACTTTTTCTAAATTAAGGAAGGATCTGCTTGCCATAGCCAAAAACTTAAAAAAAAATGGTTCAATTCTAAGCATAACTTAATGCACTTTTTTATGGTGCAATGGCGACAGACGGACGGGCAGAGAGACATTTCCTATAAACATGTTTTTTCGGATCCCTGACCCCTAAAACGTGTAAATCCGTCTAAAACAGGAAGTCGAAAATAATTTCGATTACACTACTTTCTTCTATTGAAGATAGAGGAAAGTAAAATTCGTTTAATGTTTTTTAAAAAAAAAGAAAAAAAAAGTTTTAACTTATGTTCTGTAACCTGGGATGTCCGGGATGGATCCTCTAATTTTAATAATTTATTTTTTTTCAGCTGTTAAGAATTTTCATTTAATACTAAATGATAGTTTCCTTCGTAAAATTAAGTATTAGATATATTAATTCAATTGCGTAATGCGAATTGAAACAACATTTTTAACATTGTGACTTCGGTTTCTCTGGCCACATTCTAACTCCCGTAATTACATTCGGATTTTCATGAAATGGATAGAGGTTATTTAGGGTCACCCAAGCATGTTTGGTATTGAATATGAAGTATATAGGATTAATAGTTCAATTACAGGGGCACTCAAAACTATTCCATTACATTATGGTATAGGAGGGAATATCGTTTGCAGAGTATTTTAATGGCATTACGCTATTTCAAATGTATTGAAACTGATATAAATCATTGAATGTCACTACGATCACGTTAGAACAGGGCATTTATAGCATTTTTATTCATTTACAGGGACCACAAAATTAATCGGTTACAGTACAGTACTGTCTTCGAGTCATAATTACTGGAGTGTATGGTTTAAAATTCGGTATGCGCTTTTCAATTTATTAAATTTTTTGCATCTTACTCGTTATATATCAGTTCTATACCTCAAATACAGGGCTGCACAAAAGTATCCCCGTACCGTTCTCCTTATTAGAGGAAAATGCTGAAGGGAAATTTTCAACTGAAGTATATGTATCTCTTAAGTTAACTAAATTTAGGCAAGCATGAAGTTAATAGATTCAAATCTACATATTCTATACAAGTCTGCTGAAAACATTTGGATATTTTTCCGATTGTGGCACGGGAACAGCTGAAATTGGTTTTGAAATGTGTTTTGCGTAGGGTTGAATTAGACGTAATATTTTAATTTTTTAAACGGTGCAGATTTGTTACTTTGTTACATTATTATAAATGTGTTGGAAAGTGTTTCATATGCTATGCTTGAAACATGATTTTTTCTTTCTTGTTTAATTCGTATATGATAATTGCTCAAAATGTCACAGTTATCTATCTATCTATCTATCTATATATATATATATATATATATATATATATATAACCATTAATTAAACATTTATATATATATAAATAGGGTAAATCTGGGATAGATGGACATAGTTCTTAAAGATTGAAATAAAAATTCTTAGAATGCAAATACGGGACATATTTATGCATATTTAAAATTCTTTAATATATACTTATCATATTTTGGACAAAAAATAATTAAATATCGAGAACAAAAAGTGGGAAACAAAATTGAAATTAAAATGGCAGATTGCCATCTCTCCTCAAAGCCGAGGAGAGATGACCATCCAATACAAGAAAAGTAATATTTATTTAAAATAGCAAAACATAACACATTTCATGTCTTTAATTATGAAAAAACATAGATATTTGTAAAGATGCAATTATATCACCGAAAATCAGTGAATAAAATTTGAATAATCAAAATTTGAAGTGTAATTTCAATCCTTCTCTTTTCATAAAATGGTTTTTACACGTTTCATGAAACCACTTCTGGCACCTGGCAGTGTATACCGTAATTCTTTTTGGTTGTGGTATTATATTCTTCTCCACAACCAACACAGTGATCCTCATCTAATTCTATTCCCTCGGAATCTGTAGAATCTAATAATTTCAAATGTATTTCGTCTTCTTCCTTACGGGAAGTGTCATATTTTTGTTGTTTTTTTTCTCGCAATTATTTTAGATTTTTCACGGTTTTAAGTTTATTAGAATGAACATTTCCGAAGTTTTTCAAATATTTGGTAAAACAAAAATACATCATTAGGCTCTATAATATTATTGCTATTGAGATATGTATATTAGTTAAAAATTAAATAATTATATCAATTAATATAATTATAAACATACAATTTATGTAATTATTTAAAAAATGATTATATTTAGATAAAATCCTCACTCCGTTTGAAATATTGATTATAGCTAGCCATCTCTCCTCGATTTGATGTGGGCATCTCTCCTAAAATTGATGGACAGATTTCCACCCAATTTAAAGCGTCACTTCGACATTGTACGCATTTGTTTTACACTTAACAGAAAGATTGGATTTTATACGTATCTTAAAAGTCCTTATAGTAAAAAAAAAAAATGTAACATAGGTACTGCAAAACATTCAGATACCTAATTCAAGAAAAATACCCAACCACTAAATTAAATAAACATTAACAAGAAACTTTCTTTTCATAATTGAAAAGCACAGCTGCACGTCGCAATCAATAAACACGTTGAACTACTTTTTTCGAACAAAGTTTATGCTGCAATCTAGGATATAGTTTTTGGAACATTTGGACTGGCCATCTATCCTAGAATTACCCTATATGTATGTATATATATATATCATCTACATATATAATATTTTACAGAATATCAAAGTTTAATAACTAAAAATTTATTTTTTAACTGGTTTAACTGTTTTATGTTTAAACATTAATTTACACATATTTAGAACCATAAAGTTAAAAAAAATCTTAATGACCTATTGTTATTGAAAAGTTAAATATTAGGTTACAATTTCTAATATTAAAATGAACACTTTTGTTCTAAACATAAAATAAACAAATCGAAAAATTAGATATTATTCTAATGCTTCCTATTGCATCTCTGCGGAATGCTTTTGATATGCAGAGTAATCTATGATATGAATAATTCAAATATTATCCTCTTTTTAGAAGATAATTTGTGCAGCTTTGCACACAAAGCTTTTCTTTACTAGAATATTTAAGATGGAATTCCAATACAGAGAGAATAACATTTAGGAAGTTTATCTTACGACGATAAAAAAGAAGAATGTACTACAGATTGCATTTATATCACATTTTATACAATAAATTGATCATTATATTTCATATGCTCTGAAATAGTAATTATTTGGAGTAATTTGTTTTTGGCCGCAATCCACATATCTAAACTGTAAAAATGTTTTTTTTTTTTCAATCATCGATACTGTGACCGCAAATTGAGAAAACAAGTGAAGTAAAATTCGATTTTTTTCAGTCATGTTCACCATGCAGCCAATAGCAACGCGAATTTCTCCTAACTTGAGAAATTTTGCAGCACTCTTAAACACAGCAGCTTGCATATTTTACAAAACTGTGCTGGCAATCAGGGTACCAGTATTTTTTGTTGTAAAATACAGTGATTTGTTGTAATTTTTCATGCACGGATTCTGTGAAATCGAATTCAAGTACGATAGTGGGGAAGCGAATGAAAGCAACAAGTAAAATAATAAACAATTAAATTTAAAAAATCAAAAAACACGACTGCGTAAAAAGCGAACTAATTAATTATTTCTCATCAATGTGAAACAATTTTTTTTTTTCAATTCCTACTATTAGCTCACACTCTCGCTATATATATCTTGTTAAATTTTCGATCGTTAATAAAATACTTATTATTCATCCAATCAAGCTCAGATAATTTTTTAAAGCTTATAGTGGATGACACTTGATGTTAATCCAGTTTTTTTAAATATTAATTCATTAATTAAATTAAATTAATTAATTTTCATTAATCGAGAGAGCCCGCTTCTTGATAAAGGTATTTTAAGATCGAGGGAGCCCTCTTCTTGATCAAGGCATTTTAAGCGCCACACATAAAGTAAGAAAAATGGGAGAAAAAAAAATATTTTATTGACCTAAGTAGGAATTGACTTAAAATATTTTTTTAAAAATATTACTTGTTTATATTACTTACCTATTTTTTTATTTACTTGTATTGATGACTTTTAAGTTGTGTTTAACTGTTCGTTCCTAGCTATAAACACTAGTTTGATAAGGTCTACAGATGCCTATGATGGTTAGAGTTGCAGTAAAGCTAGAGATCCACAATACATACACAACTTCCAGGTTGTATAATATTTTAACGGAGCTTCTGACTGTAAAATATTCAATGAAACATCGGATTTATTTTGAAAGACCCATCCAATGACATGCCACTCAATAGGGTGCGTAATTTTTTTTTCGTCTCTACTGCCATTTTGTGTTTTACGGCCGCCATTTTGAATTTATAAAAATAAAATCTAGCTTATAACCATCGGGCCATTAAGACGAATCGATAGAGACCTCATTCATTAAAATCCGTCCAGCCGTTGGGGTGTTTCGAGGGTATAAAAAAATCCACATACACAGATACGCGTGAAACACATAACCCTTCTTTTCAGTCGGGTAAAAACAGTTAAGTTATCATTCTTTGGCAACCCAAACAGCCTCTTACATTGGAAAGTTTTTTTAAGCACCTTGTTTGTTAATGAAGTTCAATATAGCATGTTTCTCAGAAAAATAACTAGAAAAAGTTTGTTTCCTTTTTAAATATTCCTGTCTTGTGTAATCTGTATTTATTTTACACTATAAAAACATATATGATTTTTTCACGAATTTCTGTTTTAATTTTTCAAACACAGACGCTGTGAAATCGAATTAAATCAACAATTAATAAAAAATGGAATAATTTCTGTATAGTTCACCAAACAGCTAATAAAAACGCGACATTCCCTAGACTTGAGAAATTTTACAGATCTTTTTAAGACAGCAGCTTGTAAATTTTACAAAATTGTGTCGGCAGAAGGTGTGCCAGGAGCTTTTGTTGTAAAATAAACATTTTTAAAGAGCAGGAGAATGCTAATTTAGACAATCGTAAAAAGCAGTATATAAAAATAATCTCGAAAATATCTTCTGTTTTAGAAATGACGCCACACTGAAGAATTCATTTTTTTGTTTTATAAAATAAGGTACTCATTATACGAAAGGAAATTATATTTTATCAGTTTGAAATCGATATTGAAAGCAAAAGAGGATTTTTGGAGTCCGCTTCATTCATTAAACAGTAACGAATACATTAAATTCCTTTTTTCAGAGCATTTTCAAAATCAGTGGACACTGCAGCTACGAATCAATTTCATCTGTTTTAAAAACTAATCGCCACATAATGTTGAAGTGAACGTAGCACACGTAGAATTTTTTTATATATACATACCTTTCCTGTGTAATTTGTCAGTAAAAAGAATCCTGTTGCAAATTTCACTAAAAGTATTGTTGCCATTTCATTAAAAACACATATTTTGTTTTAAATGGCTATGTATTTCAATAGCTTTTTTGTCTACATTTTATATGTTAAATCTACGATGCGTTACCGGGTCCACCAATTGACTCTCTCTTTTTTTTTTTTTTTTGAGGCGTTCTTTCCTACTAACTAGCAATCCGTCTTCTTTTAAATATAATAACTAAAAAAAGCATACAATATGCACTGGGATGATCGCATTGAAAGTCGTTGTATCACCTTTATCCGCCTTTCTGGCGTTCATATGTTTAATAGAGAATCGCATATATTTTTCCGAGCGATCGTAAATATTTTAATGAATCTGTCTAAAATGTAGCTAGACTTCCTTTGGTGGTGTTTTATTGTTTTTATGAGAACCGAAACTATACTCGCAATGGCTTTATACCCTTAGCAATAATACAAAAGTCTTAAATGCAAATTATTCAAATATCTAAAATCGCTGTAAAAATGCAATGTATGCCCAAGTGTGGCACATTATGTAATGCCCATGTTGATGTTAATTTTTTATTCAATATTAATACTTGTGGATAATATTTAAATAATAATTTAATTAAAATAAATTAATTAAATTAGCTTTTAGCAGTTTCTTTGCAACAATACCCGACAACGAAAAGCAAATGTACACTGTAAGAAAAAGTGGTAACTTTTCACGTAAATTCCAGGAACGTTTCGCCTTTTCTCAGGTTTTCAGAATAATTTAGATCTTTCCTGTGAATTTCTGGTTTTCATATCTGAAAAGTTCCTGAACAAAAGTTGTCAACAGCAATATGCTGCGGTCGCCATTTTATTATTTTGTTGTTGTCCGCCGCTCGCGATTGACTGTCGAAAACGAATTCCTTATACGAATGTCAAAAAATCATTGTGGAATGCAAATAAATGAATAGAGGACATAATCATTTCCGTCTCTATTGTCAAGGTCTTTCAGATGAAAATGCAATACCTCTGTGAGATCGCTAACAAGGAGAGGGCCCGAGGTTGGTCTCACCGAATGCGATGAACATTTGTATTTCGATAGAGTATAGTTAGTATATAAATATATGACTGCCATAAAGCGCAACTCACAGGGGGTCTTGAGAAAATGAATCGCAAATTTAAGCTATAGTTTATAACCGGATAAATTTCAGTCTATCGCAAGCGGCTCCGTGGCATATTTGGCAGCATGCTGGATTTGAGTTTTTTCTACCCGGGATCAAACACGGCTCGGACTTGTTTTTTGGAAAGAATTTTTTTTATTATTTAAAATTATTTACAGTTATGTCAATGAATATCGACAATTTTTAATGTAGAAATAAATTAAAATAAGTGATCAAGTATATTGTTTTCATTTTGTTTCCTCATTCACATACTTCAAATATTTCATGGTTTGAAAAATATGCTTTTATATTTTTAATATGATTTTTTAAAGTCTGGAGTTCTTGATTTCTAATTAGAATAAGTGCCTACGTAGTAATTTCTTTCGGAAATCATTTTTTTTCCTTGTTTAATATTTTTATATAATGCAGTTTAATTATACAAATACAATTTTAAGTGTGAATCTTTGCATGTTTATATATTTAATGAAAAGAAAACATAACATAAATAAATAATAATAATAACAAACTAAAAATAAAACAATTAGAACTTTTATAGATAATAATTAAGCTAATTTTAAAATTTATTTACTGTTATTTACATAAATAAGCTACTACTTTTCACAGTGAAATAAATGTATCATTTTTTACCAACTAGCTTTTTAACTTTTGATTTTTTTAAACCTTGGATTCTTATGATTATAGTTAGAATAACTGTATTTTTCTTAAAAATAAGTTCTAAAAAGATATTGAGCTGCTGAAAATTGTTATTACGTAGCTAATAATTACAAAATCAAATATCCGAAATAAAAAAGTCAAATTAAGAATTTTATAAAGGGTATTAAAAAAATCATGGTATATTCGAAATACTTTCATACAAAAACAAAATTAAAGCAATATAATTATTCACGCATTTATATCATGTATTTTAATTTATTTCTCTGTGAAAAATAGTACATTATTCATTGAAATAACTGTAAATAATTTTAAATAACAACAAAAACTTTCTGGTCTATAGACATTAAATATGCGGGTTTTTTTTTTCATTATATATTTAAGCATGCAAAATGTCGTAGTTAAAAAGCATCTATATGCTACAAATCATACAATTAACTCATATTTTTCGTAAATTTCAATTATTATACACATTTTTTCAATTGCGGTTCGAAAATGATTGATTAAAATTTTCGTTCCGAAAAACAAGTCCGAGCCGGGTTTGATCCCGGGTAGAAGAAACTCAAATCCAGCATGCTACCGAACATGCCACGGAGCTGCTTGCAAAAGAAGGAAATTTATCCGATTATAAACAATAGCTTAAACTTTGCGACTTATTTTCTCAAGACCCCCTCGGGGTTGCGCTTTATGGCGGTCATATATTCATATTCTAACTATACTCTATCGAAACACAAATGTTCATCGTATTCTGTGAGACCGACCTCGGACCTTCTCCTTGTAAGATATTATCCGCCGTACCTGTCTTTGGAATGTTTAGCCAGCAGCACAAGTATAATTTAAATGAAAAAAGAAATTAATCAATTATCTAGAACATCCTTGTTGCACATAAGATGTCCCCCCTCCCCTTTAAAGGATTATAAATTAAAAGAAAAGGATAAACACAAAAGAGTAAGTGGCTTAAATATAATAATTTATCTTGTTCCGCTGATATTTTTAATATGCTATATTATTTTTAGAACAAATTTTGTTTTAATAAATATGTGCATTAATATTATTTATGTTTTAATGAGTTTCCATTTAAGAATTATACATTTATGTCTAAGATTTAAAATTAATATTAATCTGTATTTACGCTATTGTTTATTTTTCTCATTTTTAATCTATGTATAGAACATGCAGTTGTACAGTTTTATTTATGTTGCTCAGTAAGCTTTTATTTTTTACGCAGTTTATTTGCTTTTAAAAAATAAACTTTAGTAATATTTATTCATTTATATTTTGTGAGAAATAAATAATGGTTTCCTTTTTTAAAGTAAAATTTTTACTATTGTAACAGCCATAAATATTGATTTTATTGTCACTTCTGACTGTATTGAACAGAGTTTATTGAACACTTCTGAAACGTTCCATTGAAAATAAGTTAAGCTTCTTGTGAAATATCAGTAATGTTTTGTGTTTAACAGAAACATTCCTGGTATTTCGCAAGAAGCTTACTCGCATTTCTGTGGAAAGTTTTAAAGTTATACAGTAAAGTTCCAGTCATTTTCAAGAGATTTTTCTTGGAAATAATGGGCAACTCAGCTGCCCAGGAACGTTTCGGAATTTTTTTTTACAGTGTAGTATTGTACAAGTGTGTCAAGTACTAGTAAATAATGCAAAGTAGAAGATATGGAAGAAATATATACGTGTAGCTTTGAACTTACTGTAAACTTAGTAAATGGTGAAGTTACTGACTGAATAGTTACGGAAGTAGGCGGTATTATGTTTGATTCCATTGAAGAAAAATGTTCTTATTAAAGTTGTATGAGTATTGTTGCCGTCTATATTCGATTTCATATGTGCGCAGTAATTATAAAAATGATATCATGACATTAACACAGGAAGTATGAATGTTTGAAGCAATTGTAGATCGCTCTTTCATGAACGAATTTAATGCGGCATTTTATAGAAAAACTTCGAGAAATGTTCGAAACGTAATGTCTATCTTAATTAATTAATCATGAAGAAAAAATGTCTAACAATAGGCACTAAAAGAAAAATTTGTACATAAAGTAACATACCCACGCTCATTAGGTGGCTGTATTATATTTGAAAAAACTTCAATGCTGTTTGAGAGCGGAAAAAATACTTGTTATTGATCTACCGAGTTTCTTCTTCAGTGCAAGATAGAGCGACACAGCGTGCTAAAAAAAGCAAAGCTGAAGCCTGGCTCAGCTTTGCTTTCTCTAGCATACTGTGTCTTGCTCTATCTTGCACTAAAGAAGAATCTCGCTAGTAGATTCGAAACAGCTGTTTGCTGCTTTTTACGTATTATTTGCGAGATCATATGGGATTTATAATGTTTTACGCATTGACAAAAACGATACAATTGTATTCTTGGCTTCGCGTCCAAAAGTTATCAGCCTTTAATTTAAACTGATTTATCATAACGAGGTGAACATATAGTTCACACGAGGTAGTCGATGACTCTTCAAGCTGTTTGTGCTGGTATTGTCCAGACTATTGATATTTCGTAAGATAGATTATGGCAATGAATCATGTGATCAACGTGCATAACACAAAAAGAATATCTGTAGAAGTTGCAGCACGAGGAATAAAAGAAGATTAAAGAGTTAATATTTTTAATGAACTTTAAAGAGTTCGCCCATTACAAAAATATCATCAATAGGATATATCCGTAAATGGAATATGATAAGTTGTAAATCATTACTGCGCTTGGCGGATGCCTCTTGTTAAAAACTTCCAGGCTGTAATAACACACAGAACTGTTGTCTGTGAAGTACAGAAAAAAATATTAATTGGCTGATAAAACCATGCATCAACGTGCAATCATTTCCTTGTGTGATTTCATATTTTATTTCTTAACCGATCTATTTTTCTTTAAGAAAATCACGATGTGAAAATGTTATGAAAACCGTTTTCAAAACTGCAGTACGCATTGCTAAGGGCCATTACTAATCTAGAATTACAAACACGCAGAGTACTGCATATAGTCACGTTGCTCCACTACATGTAACTAAGACTGAACATCCAATTCTGTACTAAATATGTATGTATACTCATTTCCTCAATCGATCTTTTCCGTTTGCAAATCCACCAAGATGCAGCTACCACATATCTTATAAATGTTTGCTGTGATGATGCTTGAAATGTACTGCAAATAATCTTCATCAGTCATATCAATGTTTGCTAAGCCTAATAAATGTTGCTAAATGCGACAAACAGTGTATTGTCATTCCCAAAAATTGTGTTGCTGAATAAAGAACACCACATTGTACTCTTATGACGATAATTAATCCAAAATTCCACCCCTATATAATAGATGACTTGACAAAATTTAGTTATATCTCTCATGTAAAATAAAGGCAATTCTATAAATATCTTTTGTTTCATTTAAATATCACCCCGGCTTTATCTTTATTCTTTTGATGAGAATGAATCTGGCTTTATTTCCATTTTTTATATGCTCGATTGATTTCAACACATTTCTTGACAAACAATCTGGCTTTATTTTCTTCTTATCTCTGAAAATGGCAAATTTCTATATTACATAGTTGCCGGATTATTAATTAACAAATATATATTGATTACTTTTTAACCAGCCGATACTTAAACTTAAATATTTACTTTAGAAAAATTATTTCTTTGAAAACACATTTTATTCACAAATTACGTATCCGATATTAAATTATCTAATTTAAAGTACTATTTTAATTATACTCTTTAGAATGCTTATATGGAAAGATTTGTTTTTGTAAATATTTGCTATGTGTTTTTCCATATTGAAGATTACATAACATCACTACATAATTTTTTTTTTCAAAAAGGAACAGAGAATCTTATGATATATTTCAATGTATCCCTTTTTGAAAACGTTTAACGGGACATAAATATTAATTTATAATAAATGTTTTTTCTCAGAAGATATCCTTTCAAGCTTTTTAAGCAATTCAAATAATAAACAAAATAATATTGAATTAGGTTACAATTATTTAATATTTATAACCTAATTAGAAAACGAGAATAATCATAAAAGAAGTAATTGAATTTAATTTGCCTAATATAAGATAATCTTCTCTCAGACAAACTCTGAATGAATAGTTTATTTGAATTTTATTAGATTTTTAATTTATCCTTATTGTAAGTTTCTTTAAAATAATAACATTTTAGCTTTACTTTTTATGAGATTATTTTAATAATTTTTTTTTCAAAGATTTTTACTTTTTATTCCTTCTAACGGGTTTCTATTCCACATTAATTATTCTTGTTATTATTATAGCTCTAGAAACGTAGTTTCTATATTTGGTTAATAAAAAAAGTAATACTGGGGAAAATATTAAGCGAACTTTAATGTGTTTAAAACAGAATGATTTATTTCGTAATCTTTTCATAGAAATAAAAAAAAATTGACGAATTTTGGCACGCTGGATTTCAGATATAAACGTTAATGGCCACTTCTTTGTACTAAATCAACAATGTAAATTTTTTAATGGTTGTTTCTATTACATAAAAATACCATCATAGATTAGTTGTAACGTTTTTAAGAATCACCATTCCGCCGAAAAACGTGCGCATATATTTGCACACCAGGCTGCAGGAATGGTGTAACACTAGATAGGTTGTAAACGAAGCTCAAATCTTACTCAAACACTGCATACACGCAATTGCCTCAATTTGTTTCTTATGTTCAAGTGTTTCCTTTTGCTACTACCAAAGAGATATGTTTATGAAAGCAATGAAACGGCCCATCAACATATTCATATTGCTCAAAAGGCTGCCCGGATTTAGTAAAAGGACACAAATGATGGAATAGTTCTTAGTAGTTTTCGGTTAACAAAAGCATAAATTACAAAGTTTTTTTTTTCTAATATATAGTTTTTTTCGTAAATTTAATATTTTAAAGTTCATGCATCGTTTAGCAATGTGTTTCATCGAATTCTTCAAGTTCTTTGAATATGCATGACTTAATAGTCTATCCCTTTATAATAAGTATAACTTTATGTATCGTGATTTTATAATGGCCGTTAGCATGTGCAAAAAAGTTCTAGTCTAGAGTCCAATCCTTGTGATATTGCTAAAGACGGATATCTACTGTCGTTCACTAAAATAAAAATAAAAAAATCTCCACGTTATTAATTCTACAATTCTAATCATTTAAAGAAATTTATATGTTTATCTCATACACTTTTTTAAACGACATATTCTATAACCTTTTGGAGAAAACCTGAGCACATTTTTTCATGCCTTTTAAGTTTCTTTGTACATCTAACCTGCTTGCTATTCAAATGCAGTGTAACTTGTCTTATGAATAATTCAAATATCTCAGAATTAGCTGCAGATCATTTTGTAATTTTTTCACGAAGTAAATAGTACTCTACAAATTGGCTGTAAAGAATATAATTCTTCCGATTTTTAAATACGAGTGGATAAAATATATTTTGCGATCAATTTATTACATGGAATAACACATTCAAGATTTTAATTGTTGATAACATTTTCCATTTATTATAACTATAACGACAAATGCATTCTGATTATAAGTTGCGTATATATATCTATTTATCTATATCTATATCTATACCTATATCTATATATATATATATGTATATATATATATATATATGTATATATATATATATATATATATATATATATATATATATATATATATTAAACTAAACTTTTATTTAAAATAATAAAAATATCGAAATCTCCCATGCTGCTTTTCTGCAGAACTCGCTAGTAGTATGAAGCTGGTTTTCCTTTCATTTTCTGCACATCCGGTAAGAAAGAGATAACAAAAACTTGGAAGAAAGCCAAACAAGTAGTAGCGCGTATTGAGACTGCTGCAGGAGAAATCCAGGAAACTCCCGAAGTCTTCGAGCGTGTCCACCAGTCGTTCCTCCGTAGATGTACTCTGTGTGATAACGTCCGCGGTCGACACTGTCGACCACAGTCGAGGGTTTCTTTCTTATCTTAGTATGTCCATTTCCAGACGCATTTTCTCGATTTTCATCCTTTAAACGTGATTTGCGACCCCATGTTTCATTGCATTTTTTGTTCGGCTTCATGAGTACAATCATCCCTTTAAATTTTTTGAGGCATTTCAAATACACCCTGTATACCATTAATACAATAAATATTTTCCTAATGAAAAGTAGGTCCAACGAATTTCTGTACAAAACATTTAATTTAATTTTATCTTAAAGTGAAAATTTGCGACACGCGTCTTTTTTATAGAAGTAAATATTTTAATCTATAAATAAGCAAAATCAATACTTATAATTACGCAACTTTAATACCAAATTAAATCATAAGAGCATAGAGTAGAAAACATTAAAATAAAAAGCATTTAAAATATATTATAGAGGATGCTTAAAATTAGAAGTTTTCAAAATTAATTTCACTATTAAGTTTAAAACATGAAATAGCTCGATCAGGCAATTGCTATACTACAGAATTGTGATTACATGTATTAGGAACGATTTAGATGTTAAATTAAAAAATCAACGAGACACAACAGTGGAAAGAAAGCGGGCAACATGTAATAACATTAAAACACCAAATAAAATAAACTAAGGCAGACTTGAGCACAGTTAAAGAATAAAATTTATAAAGACAATAAAAAACAATTAATAATACAATATGTAAACGTTTCGCCAAGCGACACGCAAGGCATCAGCAGTACAAAAAATATCCATTGCATTTCAAACGTCAGAACAAATAAAGAACAGTTACAGTTAGCTATTTTAAAAACAAACAATATTCGCTAGGGACAGAACGAGCATCATTCAAAGCATGCGACCGCAATTCAATGAACCAAGCCTCAAGGAGCAATCTACCATGGTAGTTGTTGCAACCAAATTTCAAAATACTGGCGTTCGCAATGAGCGGAATGTGATTCGTTTGAAGTGAATGCTGGACAATTTTTGAATTCAAATTACTCTTTTTTAAAGCACCAGTATGTTCTTTTAGGCGAATTTCCAATGATCTACCAGTTTCACCAATATAAACACTATTGCAATCTTTACAAGGAATAATATAAATAACACCGGGTAATTTAGACTTATCATATTGAAATTTATGCTTATTGAAAAAGGAACTCAATTTATTAATAGGTTTAAAAGAAACCCCAATATTGAATGATTTTAGAATGCCAGAATTTTTTTCAGAAATGTTCTTATAATAAGGGATACAGATAAAGAAGTTAGGTTTACTACGTTGAAAAGGAGGGGCGGGGGGAGTAGAATTTACAAAATTTAAAGTATTTTTAAATATTGTTTTAACAAGACCAATAGGGTAGCTATTATTAACCAAATCACGATAAATTTTACATTTCTCTATTTCAAAATCATTACTGGAACTGCAATATTTTATGGCTCCGAAGGCTAAAGTCTTAATAACGGTTATTTTATGGCTGAAAGGGCAATTGAATTGAAATTAGTATACTGACCAGTAGAAGTAGGTTTTCAGTAAACAGTAGTGGTGACAGATTGAGAGATATCAGTCGTGAGTCTGCGGATTAAAATGTCGAGAAATGGTAATTCAGCATTATTTTCTATTTCAACAGTAAACTTAATAGGGTTGCCAATAGAGTTAGAAATCGTGAGAATATTATTTAAGTCTGCTTCTTTCACTATCAAAAAATATCGTCGACATAACGTCTCCAAAAAAGAATACGTGGACCAAGTTCAGAATTAATAATATTTTCAATATTCTGCATTACAAGTTCAGCAATTACAACAGAGAGGGGGGATCCCATAGTGGTACCAGAAATTTGACTATAAAAGCAGTTATTAAATACAAAACAGTTTGAGGTCAAACAAAACTTAACCAATTCAACAATCTCTTCGACATTAAAATCAGTAGGGTGTGTAGGAATAGGCCAGATATATTTAATAACTTTACAGACAAGATCAAAAGGGATTGAAGTAAACAGCGAAACAACATCGAGAGAAGCCATGATGTAACCGATAGGGAATACAAAACTCTGTAAATCATCAAGAAATTTGTAAGGTGAATTAAGACTGTAATTGGAGTTTAAAGTAAGACGTTTAAGAAGTGCGGATAAGTAGCTAGAAAGATTATATAAAGGAGATTTTGAAAAATCAATAATGGGGTGGAGAGGGATAGATGGTTTATGAATGTTAGGTAACTTATAAAAACGAGGGACAAGACCGGTGTAACATTTCAGTTTCGAAGCAGAATTTGGGGGGATTATTTAAGTTTTTTTTACCCTTTCAGCCATAAAATAACCGTTATTAAGACTTTAGCCTTCAGAGCCATAAAATATTGCAGTTCCAGTAATGATTTTGAAATAGAGAAATGTAAAATTTATCGTGATTTGGTTAATAATAGCTACCCTATTGGTCTTGTTAAAAAAATCTTTAAAAATACTTTAAATTTTGTAAATTCTACTCCCCCCTCCCTTTTCAACGTAGTAAACCTAGCTTCTTTATCTGTATCCCTTATTATAAGAACATTTCTGAAAAAATTTCTGGCATTCTAAAATCATTCAATATTGGGGTTTCTTTTAAACCTATTAATAAATTGAGTTCCTTTTTCAATAAGCATAAATTTCAATATGATAAGTCTAAATTACCCGGTGTTGTTTATATTATTCCTTTTAAAGATTGCAATAGTGTTTATACTGGTGAAACTGGTAGATCATTGAAAATTCGCCTAAAAGAACATACTGGTGCTTTAAAAAAGAGTAATTTGAATTACAAAATTGTCCAGCATTCACTTCAAACGAATCACATTCTGCTCATTGCGAACGCCAGTATTTTGAAATCTGGTTGCAACAACTACCATGGTAGATTGCTCCTTGAGGCTTGGTTCACTGAATTGCGGTCGCATGCTTTGAATGATGCTCGTTCTGTCCCTAGCGAATATTGTTTGTTTTTAAAATAGCTAACTGTAACTGTTCTTGATTTGTTCTGATGTTTGAAATGCATTGGATATTTTTTGTACTGATGATGCCTTGCGTGTCGCTTGGCGAAACGTATTATTGTATTTTTAATATTGTATATATTGTATTTTTAATATTTTAAATATTGTATTTTTAATTCTTTTTTATTGTCTTTATAAATTTTATTTTTTAACTGTGCTCAAGTCTGTCTTAGTTTATTTTATTTGGTGTTTTAATGGTTTTTAAATTCAGACATTAAATGTATATGTACTGTAAATTAATGTAATAACATGTTACCTGAAATATTGACAGTTATGAATAAATATCGTTTGCTACTGAAATGGCACGTAAAAGAAGCGAGTGACTTGGAAATTATATATTTGCTCTTTCGGTAGAGAATTAATATGAAAACCTCTATGAAAATAATTTAGCAAGTGATAAGTGGAAAACAATTGTCACAATTAATGAAGCGTGAATTTATCTAAATGACTGTAACTAAATAATGATCAATTTATTACTGTAAAAGATTCCAAAAAGACTTACAATTGTAGTTTAAACGCTGCAAAGACAGTTTCTGTAAAGGATTCGTGGCGATTGCTGGATTCTTTTAAAATGGAAAATTAAAGGTTAGAAAACTTAAGAAAAATGTCAAAATTAAGTCTACGTATTATCAAAACAATGTTTTAATTCCTATTTTTAAAGAAAAAATCCTAAAACTTTATCCTACGGACGTTAAAAATGTTGAGTTCCACAAGGATGACCGCATTTCTCGAAAGATTGAAACTGGATTCAAAGGTATACCTTTTAATCATATTCTAGCGAAGTCCCCATATGTTTCACCAATGTATTACTGTGCCTTTGGACTATTAAAACAAGCTCTTGTGAAACGCTGACAATCTACCTTGAGTGGACTCTGGAAATGTGTGGTAGAGGACTGGTACAAATTACCGCTTACAGTTTTAAAAAAGCCCTATTATATTAGAAATTCCGCTGCAATATGGTAGTCTACAACAAGGGATACCAGATAGAACATATTAAAAATAATTATTTTAATTTATGTATTTTATTTTTGTTGTCAAAATCGTTCACAATACGTGTTAACACCCTCTGTAACACCTTCTGGCCAGACCTGTATTTATGAAGAACAGAGCATAAATAACTTTTTTCATTGTTCGTTATCATTTCTCTATTGTTGGTTTGGAACTATCTTCAAACCATATCCATACTTTACTTTCTTGACGAGTTGGAACATCGAAAAAAAGGTATGTACGTCTCATCACCAGTTATGATTTTAGAAATAATGTGGTGTTCGCCATCATTAAGTAATTTTAGGGTTTTTTACTGATTCTGACACGCTGCACTTTTTGGTGCTCTATTAAATTATGGGAGACCCAACGACAAATTTTTTTTTTCATATGCAGTTTTTCATGAATAATTTTATGTATAGCTTAGTATTGAATGTTAAGTTCCTTCTATATCATTCGGTAGGTACAGTGGATTTCATTTATCGATTAACATTTTTCGCACGGCTGACACATTTTCAGGGATACAGCTGACAATTATCTTAATGTGTATTCTTCATCCAAAATAGAATTCCGACTTCTTCTATATTCTGAAAACCGCCTGAATACATTCGTATCAGATAGTGGTTCATTTTTATATGCTAATTGTAGAAGTTGAAAGCATTCTTCTTGATTTTGCACCACATAGAAAATAATAGCTCGATAAAGCTCTTGCGTCAACTCCATTTTTTCTTCTTTCAAAATTTTTCTATGATAGCTAAATTACAATCATAGCCACAAATTATCACATGTGAACATAAAAAAGTTTAACTTTACATAACTGACCAGTAATAGTTTTTATTTATTTATTTATTTATTTATTTATTTATTTATTTTTGCATATCGTTTGATCGTTTGCCTCTCTCTCAAAAATTTCAGAGTTACCCTCGCATTTTGGTGCCCGCGGGGAACAGTATCGTTCAATTCACTAAATATGTAGTGTGTTTCAAATAATTTACGAAAAAAAAATCAGGTATGTTAATATGATTTTCTTGGATATATTTTTACCAAACATAACATGATCGTAATATAAAAATGCAGTTTTCATAGAAATTTATTTCCCAATTTAGGAAAATATCGGAAGGATATTCGTTAAGTTAAAAGCAATCGGTATATTCTTTACACATAATTAAAAGTTTTTTTGAAGCAAATTTAGCATTGAAAGTATATGTGTATAGGAAACTAACCTAATTAGACGTGTCTAGGGGTCAGCATTAAACGACACTAAACACACATTCATACGGTTCAGGCTTTTTCGATTTACTAATATTGCAACAAAAAAAGTTTTGTTTAACGTTTAACTCCTGTCAATTATTTACAATAGCTCAAAAACAAGCTCTTACAATACTATATATTTACGTTTGCTGAACATGTACATGGTGTGTTCACAAGGTTTCAAGACTGGTCTGATAATTCAAAAATTATTAAACATTTTTGTACCGCGAACTAAAATTCTTCGAAATATGACCCTTGGGCATCAACACACCGCTGCCAGCGTTTTTTACATTGTTCATAGGCCCCATAGAAGTTTTCGCACAAAAGGCTGTTAAAGGACCTCGTCGAAGCTGCCTGGAAAGCTGGAATCCTGACAAATCGCTTCCCTTTCAAGTCTTTTTTTGATCCGGTAGAACAAAAAAAATTCCTGGGAGTGAGGTCGGGCCTGTAGGTAGTTTTCGGCAGTATTGCAACGTTAAGATAGCAAAAACTTCGGCGACGGCGAGCGACGTGTGAGAGGGCGCATTGTCGTAGGGAACAATCCAATCGTTTCTGATGTCTGGGCGGACGCGACGGGTCAGGTCAGTTTTTTTCTGGAGCGCTCCATCAGTTTTGGCTATATTTAACGTGGCAATACTGCTGCAAGCCCCTTACAGCCCCGACTTCGGTCCCTTAAACATTTTTATCCCCCCGGGACAAGAAAGACCTGAAAGGGAAGTGATTTGACACGATTTCAGCGATCCAGGCAGCTTCGACGAGGTCCCTTAACAGCCTTTCGTGCGAAGACTTCTTTGGGACCTATGAACAATGTAAAAAACGCTGGCAGCGGTGTGTTAATGCCCAAGGGTCATATTTCGAAGAATTTTAGTTCTCGGTGCAAAAATGTTTAATAAATTTTGAATTATCAGACCAGTCTTGAAACTTTGTGAACACACCATGTATATTTAACATCATTTAACAGTAATATAAAAATTATTACATGTTTATATACATGACATATATAATAAAGCTAAGGCATGTGATATATGGCGTTAATTTAAACAGTTCAGACGGTACACGGCGTATACCAAATTTATACACACCACTACTGTCCTTGTTGTTAGTCGACAACTAAACCAATATATTGAATTTAAAAAAATATATTACAATTTTCATTTTAAAAAAGGTTTTTACTTATGCACTGTAACACGGACAGCCCGACGTGGAACTTCTTGTGTAAATAACTTAGAATTCGTTTCTTTCCCCGTAATATTACATAAATCGCTAAACGAAATTACAAGACAAATGAATTAATAAAACCCGAATGCAAGTTATGTTTAATATAATTTCTGGCTAAAATTGCAAAATAATCAAAATCAAAATTTTGTTTTTGTGAAATATTTCGCGATTAAACACTAACATGCTGCTATAATAAGAAAGTAACAAAAATTACGCCTGGTATAGTAGGTAGGCAGAATAAAAATATAATAAATGTAAAAAAAATGAAACATATTAAGTCAATTCATGATATAATTATGAAAACGATTTTCCTCAATTTTCCGTATACCGTTGAGTATATTGGGTATATTTAAAGCTGATAGACCTGGTTGGATAGCGTAGGATCTTTATACAATTATTCGGTAAATTCTGCACTAGAGATTTTAAGGAAGAATTTCTATTCATTGTATAACAAATTAAAATATCGGAGTTAAATATTCGCAACAAAACTAATCGCGTACATTTTTGCGGTTCAAAATAATTAGATATCTACGAACAAGATAAAGTGATAAAGATATATAATGTTCTAACAACAAATAAATGTATTTAGGAACAATAACATACGACTTCAGTAGAAATGATTCAATTCGTAGAACTGCATGCACACATATAATAATAAAAGTACTAATTATATAAATTAACCCTTAAATGCCTGGTGTTGCTTTTCGGCAACATACCCAATTTAGGATCTAAAATACTATTAGAGCAATATTAAAGCTATAATGCCTAATGTTGCCAATAAAATACATCCTGAAAATATTATTAAATAGATTTTCAACATGTAGGTGGCAACACTTGTGGTGTTTAAGAATAAAGATAGCTTTATTTTTTCAATTGTTGCTACTTGTTTTTTCGTTTTGTTTGGAAGCTTGTGAAATACCTTATTTTGACCTGCAGTGAGCAAGTAAAATTTATTTCTTATTATAGTTCCTAAAATTCTTGTGTGTTTAATATTATAGAATTTTATTAAGGGAAATTATTTTTTCAATTAAACACTAGTATTGCAGATTAGTAACAAACTGTTTTTTAGCTGTAAACTATACTTAAAACAAAATATGATTTTTTTTAAGTATTTTTCTCATGATTTATTTAAAAAATGAAAGCCGAAAAACATTATTACAATGATTTTTGAAAAATCAGGCATTTAATGGTTAATGCTGAAAATTTCAAAACTGAATTTTTGTAACATTGTATTTTAGAATATTTTAAACTTAAAAACACAATAATTTAAAAATATTTGTAGCAATTTATTATGATTATTCATAATAAAGTCTCTTAGAAAGGAATTTGTGAAGTTGTTCCCGAAATATACAAATCCGTAAAGGTATTCTAGTAAACATATAAATTATCCCTTTATCGATCATATCATTTGGTGTGTAACAAATAAAATATTTTAAGCGTGTATTCTAATTTATTTTTTGTTAAACTAAATAACATTCACCGAAGAGAATCAAATTAACCAATAACGGTGATCAACAAATCTTCATGACTTCCAGAACACTGCTTTAAAGTCAATAGATAACAAATTTAAGTCATCGCAAATCGTTAAAGACATGTTAAGTACACTCAATTCAATAGTTGAGATTGCCGACAAGTTTAATAAAATTTTATTCCTTCAGAGGATATCTACATTAAATTGCACGCGTCTTTAATTATTTAGATATTTTAGAAGTACTTATTTTAAAAGTTTGTTTATAATAACTAAATTCTTGAGATATGCTAATTAAAAGGAATGTGATGTTCCGTTTTTAAATGTTTATTGAATTATTTGTTGTAAAGAAAAAATTGCCTAAACTTTAAAAGCGAATTCACATAAAAGTAAAGTACGGAATATTTTTTTATCATTTACAAACATAGTATTATTTATCAAAGCGTATCTCTCTATTCTAAAAAAAAGTAACTACCGCTGTCACCGCCACCGCCGCCGGTTTTGAATTTTTTGTGACCGGAGGCCTTTCTTCGTTAATATTAAGAAAAATAATGCATAAAAAAATATGAAAATCGGTGGTTTTATACAGAAATGTTTGATAAACACGCAGATGCACACAGTTTTCAAATCGAAGAATTATTTTAAGAGATATTTAATGCTAAATTTGGACAAAATCGTTCCACTAAAAAAGTTTTATAGTAGCAAAAACTATACATGGGAATTAATTCATTTGTAGATCATTTTATACGTTTGAAGTTCCCGGTGTGCAGACTGTATTCCTTTTTCTAATTTGACTAATTTTTTGAGGGTTTTTTTCTATTTTAAATTCAAATTTTCAGCATTTCTAGAGATATTTTTTACAGATATTAGAAAATGATATTAATTTAAACTGTTGCCAACTGTATAAACAGTGGAAACAATAATGTTTGCTTCAATATATATATATATATATATATATATTTATACGTGTAAATAAATTAAAAATTTATTTACACATGACTATTATAAACTGAAATAATCATTTGGAATTAGAATTAAATAATTATGTACAAAAAGCAGGAACTTCTTAAAAATTACTTCATAAAAAGTACACACGTGAATTTTAAAAGAGAAAGGATATTGTAAAATAATAAATTCATTAACATGCGTTAGAAGTCTTAAATAGGAGAAATTACGTCATATTTACATCACATTACAGTTATTACATAAAATGAACACAAAATAATATCGAAAAACAGTTTAAATTTAGAAATTGCGCTAGACTTTTATTTGATATTTTGAAAGGATCTTTTCAACTATTTTTGTTAGGAAAGTGCAAATAATATTTCATTTCTAACAAAAGTATTTTCACGTGAATATTTAAAAGAGAATGAATAGCTTGGTCAAAATTACATCAGATTAAAAACGATTAATTTAAAATGTCTCATTTAAAAGGACTTTCTTTTCGCTTTGTTAAAAAATACCAGGAGACAAAGACTCTGTTTATTTAATTCCTTTTATATTAGCTTATTTTGAAATGTTGTTACACGTGTCTACGTCATCAAGTTATTTTTATTTCGACGTTTTATTTGTATTTTTATTAATATTTTACTAATTTATTTGTTCTTTCGTTATTTAAAATAAAAATTATGTCAATTTGTATAATTTGGCGAGTGGTTTATATAATTTGGCGAAATTGGTCGACTGGATAATCAAGTAGTACCGCAGCAGATTTGGCGTTAAAATTTCCCAATAAAAGAGAAATGAATAGAAATCCGTTTATAGGGAGATCGCCACTGTTTTTTAAATTATAATTCAATCTTTCGAAATCTTTTTAAAGCCGATCAAATTAGCGTGCATTTAGAGTCTGCGGTGTCTGGACGGGGGTTGGCGAGCGTAGCTCGTAGGGGGCCGAACCCTCTAGTGTTTAAAAAAAGCAGTAACGTAGAAGAGCATTGCTTATAAGCGTACACGTAATCTTAAAACTGGAAATAGAAGTCATATTTAAAAAAAAAGAGGTAGTGACCTCTACATGATACTTTTTTAAATTTTAGTACTTGTTCTTGCAACAAAATATACCAAGGATAAATAAATAGAATATTTGTACATGAAATACTGTTTAAAGCAGCTGTGCGAAAAGGGGGGAAGGAGATTGCAATTGTTATTTTGTGCATATGGAAGAAGGACTCTGTGAAGTATTTTCAGGATTACAGGTTTCCACAATTAAAATAAGTGTCCTCGATATGAGACATTATTTGAAAACGAACAAGCAATAGCGATGAAATATGAAAAATCGTGAACGGCGTATCTACTAAAAAAGAGACATGATTCAATGTCTGAAAAATTGTAATTTTCATTTCACTGTAGTTTGCTTTCAGCTTTTCAAAAAAACTAACGAGATTAAATAGGTTATGTAATATCTGTCACTGATATTTGCTCATCTTTTGACTAAAGAACGAACAATCTATTCTATTAAACCTCTGCCGATATTTAAGTTATTTGAGAATGTTTGGTTATATGATTTTATTAATATTCGCAAATCGATCTGATATCTTTAAAAACCTTTAAAAGAAGGAAACAGTATATTTTTTGTGAACATATTATCGGTGATAACTGGCAATGTTTGATGAAAAATTATTTTATCGTGTAGAGTTTTTATTATCGCCGGTAAAGTCCGCAATTACGAAAAGCATTCCTAATTTAAAACCACGCTAAGGAATTGCAAACATAAAATGCATAGGTGAGCAGTATACATTTCAGTACGGCAGGCTAATGTACAGATAATTGCATTTTTATGAAGTATATGTAGTTTTAGCTCATTACAAAACTACAGTAGCTTTTACAACCAGTTTTTGGATAAATATTTCTATACTGTGAATAGTATTTGCACACAAGAATTTTTTTGTATAAGTAACTCTATAAAGAATATATGACGAAATAGTTTTATTTATTATTAATTTAAATAATGAAGAAACATAAATAATCAACCGAAATAACGATGCTCATTAAAAAACACCATTTTCGAGTGCCAAGAAAGTATTTGTACACGAAACGTTGATAGTTTTAATAGCAATTAAACGTGCACATTAGGCAAAATTTTACAAAACAGCCCCTCACTACACTAATCCCGCACTTTGAGTTCGAATAAAATAATACCGGGAACGGGTTTCCTGCAGTTTCTGTTACCATGGTGCAGAAAATGTGTGAGGTTTTTGCATAGGAAGATTATAACTCTTTACGATTCTAGATTAACTTAAAGAAAAACAGATAAACAGTTAAATTTAAACTGTTTTAATCTTCATTGTGTAATAAAGAATGAAGAAACAGACTGGTACGGTAACGGATGAAAAGCGAACTGGGCGTTCAATAAAGTTAAATGAAAGACAAAAGATGGCCATCTTAAAAGAATCTACAAAAGAAAAACCCTTCTAAGTGCTCGAGAATTGGCTATTGATGTTCTTTTCAATTTCTGAAACAACAATTACCACTTACTATTAGAAATATACTTTATGATGCAAATATTTGATGAAAAGACCATTTAAAAAAAAAAAAAAAAAAAAAAAAAAAAAAAAAAAAAAAAAAAAAAAAAAAAACCACATTTATCAATAAAACAAAAGGCTGAAAATGTTGCTTATGCCAAAGCATATGCAGGAAAACTAATAATGAAAAACGTTATTTTTTCGATGAAATTTAATTTAATATTTTCGGCTCAGATGGAAAGAAAACTGCGCGGCGAAAGCCAAATATGTCCCTACAAATAAAAAACTTGAAACCAACTGTAAAAACTGGCGGTACTCATATAATTATTTGGCGATTAATGCCTTTTAATGTATTTGTTGAAATGTCCTTTATTGAATGCAATATGATAGCAAGACAAGATATTAGTAGTTCGTTAAATAATTTATCTAATAGTGCTCTGAAATTGGTTATTATGATTCATATTATTTTCAACGACGCAACGAACCCAAACACACTGCGAAACTTTTTATGTTATCGTTGCAATGTAATGTAAAAAATAGATTATTTATTCAAACACCATTAGATTATTCAAACACCCTTTTAATCACCAGACCGTACAAATATTACCAGAGTAGTACATATTGCCCTTTTATGATGATGTAGGACAGACGTTTAACGCCAGTTGGGATGTTCTGTCTAGTTCTACAAACGCCTACTTAGCTAGCGCACGCATCGATTGAACTCAATTCTTCCGAACTGAAACGAATTAATTTATTGTTCCCATGTAAAATTCTTTTGATGTATCGCATCGAATGGCGCTTAATATTATTGTATGATTTTTTTGTTATTAAATGTGTGTTTGTGTTCCGTAAAGATATTGATTATTCGTCATTCAGAACCACTGAACAATTTACCAGATATTAGATATAGATTTCAAATGAATATTTAGATTATATTTATTAGAAAACAATAATCATCTTCGTTGCGTTCCAAGAATTTTTGCATATAATTCGAAATCGATGAATACTAAAAATCGACGAAGAGGCTTATGGATTAAATACACACGAACATTGGATGTAATGTATACATAAATAAGATGAATATATATGTGGGTATCGCAGGCAAGTAGAAGTCAACAGGCGATCTCAGCACTTTCCCATGAGCCCATCCTTGCGACGTACAATTCTTCGACACAAAGAAAAAAAAACACCTTAGCAGATTTAAGAGATGAGAATAAAAATCTAATGTAAGTATAAAAGTTGGTCACGGGCATTCGAAGAGGACAGACCTTCCAGCTACGCGAGATTGATATATAATCCTATAAGTTCGGCTAGTAAGCCGCACGTTCTGCAATGACGTTTATATTTTTATTTACTATAAATAATGAAAAATATCTTCATTTCCAAAAGAAAAATATGTCATTATAAAATTTAAAATCATCAAATTCTTATATGCGTCGAATTTTCTCATTTGCTAGTCAAAATAGTCTTCTATGAATAACTGCACATTTATTAAAATGAAAAATACTGAAAAGAAAAGAAGAAAAAGGAAACTTACCAGCAGAATGTATTTATGCCCAGACTAAAAAATTACAATATTCATCTTATATTATATTAACGAGATTACTCTATTATTACATGAAAAAGTTTTATGCGGTTATAAAAAAATCGACTAAATAATTTATATACTCGCTTATTTTAGTGCAAGACCTTGGCAGTGAGCAAGTAATTAGCAGTTTTTACACAATTCTATTTGATGTTTGGTTTCAAAATATTGTTGGCTAATCAGTATACACTGGTGTGCACAAATTAAGGACAAAGCAGATAAATTAGCATAAATGTCGACCAAAGCAAAAGAACGGATTTTTTAGATGGATTTAATCACGTGTCCCTTGTTTTCACATCTTTCAGATCTTATGGAATGTTTTCGGTCGCCGCGGAAAATTTCTGCGCGAGGTTACATTCGAAAAAATATCTCGTTTTTAAAATTTTCGCACCGGTGTATAATAATCACGTGTAAAAAAAGAGCACTTTAATTTTAAAGTAAATATATATATGTTGTATTATAGGAACATTGGATTATTTCTATAGTTGAAAATGCAGTTACTGGCTGTCTCGATAGCAGTAGGGATCACATCCAGCAGTAATAGCGTAATATAAGTTGTCAGAACA
The DNA here is from genome assembly GCA_963932465.1 of Maratus speciosus. Lineage (NCBI taxonomy): Eukaryota > Metazoa > Arthropoda > Arachnida > Araneae > Salticidae > Maratus > Maratus speciosus. The sequence goes on from OZ010800.1 coordinate 127,423,858, forward strand.
GGTACTTCGATCCTGTTGTATTAGTAAAACGAAGATTGGATGATGATTGGAAGCTGTAGTGGTCGACGAGTGAAGGCCATGGATTACATTTTTCCGTGAAAGCTTCCCCAGAAATAATTGAGACAAAACGTAATATCAGCTCAGCAATTTATTAAAACATCTTTCGGCGACGCAGTTTCCACCAAGATTATTAGCTATATCTCCATAGTAGTAATTAGGGCTAAACAAAGTTATAGATAATTGAATAAATGGACGGTGACCAGGGGGTGGTATGAAAAATGTAAATACGTCTCAAATCTGATGAAACACTGCGAGCATCGGCTTTTTGTTCGTCAAGTGTAGGAATAAAAATATGACGTAGATCGCGCTCTCAACCAATGAATAATTAAGAAAACCACGCCATGGAAAGAGTGCGGGAAGAGCGACCGGATGAATTTGAAAGGCAAGGGGATAACCTCGGAATGCGCGGGAAAATAAAATTAGGAAGAGAAAATAAAATGGTTGTTAAAGGAACTTTCGAGAAAGAAAAAAGCGCGGAAATGGAATATTTAATTTAAGAATACTAAGAGCGTAATATTTAAGCAATTTAGATAAGTGAGACACCACTTAAGTTGGACCACTGCATTCCAGGCATTCGCTCTAACCACTGAGCTACTCCGGCCGATGCCTGAGTCTGCAATTTTTCACTAATAAACCATCTTGTGGAAGTCACCAGCCATCTATACGACAGCCTTGGATGACCGGACAACGATGAATAGATTTTACTATTACATCGATCTACGATAATTATAATAAAACACTCATACTACAATATATATTAAAACACACATACACACATAAATAACGCCTGCTTTCAACAATTAAAGGTATATATAAATATTATACAGACATACAAACAATAAATACAATAAAACCAACTGGAGTGAAAAATTAGCCAGAGCCAGAAATCGATCCCGGTACCACAGTATTATTTATTTGTATAATAAGAAAAATAATGCGAATTTTATAATGTATATTAGAAATTACGCAAATAAAAATCTTTTTGGATAACTCAGTGAATGCTTATACAACAATTTAAAAAAAAAATTAAATATTTTTCTAAAATTTATCTATTTTTTTTTTATTTTTATACTGCAAGTAAAAATACATTTTTTTTAACAATGCAGCAGAAAATGTTTTATTATTATTATTATTATTATTGAAATCCAAAAGAGGCTTGGGGACGGTATCTAACAAATTTAAATTTGTTGTCCTTCATCAATAGTTCAAACTATTTTTCAGAACAATGTTTTCCAGACTACGAGAGAAAATTCATTTAAATTAAATTATTGCTGCATATTTATAATTTCGGAAAAATTTGTCTTATTGTTTTTATTATTTTAATGATTGTTATAATAAAACAACAAATTGTAACATTAATAGCTTATTTTGAAATGTACAATTGAATATTTATTTTAATTTAATAGTTGCTGTAAAATGCATCCCTTTATCTTCGGTTGGCGGTTAGTGCTAGGACATCGTCTAAAATAATTTCCGCGAGTTTTATTCCCCAAACTAAATTTAAATGTATAAAAATTAAAATCAACTTTTGAAAATTCATTTAGTTAATCGAATGCTGCACGTTTATGATGCTATCTCCCTGTTCTTATTATTTCGATATTGACTGTTAGAAAAATTTTAAATGCATTGAAATGTACATAGGTACGTGGATATATATATATATATATATATATAATTAATTGCGAAATACATGAAAATGAACCTTTCAATGATTCTATTAATTAAAATAATTCATCCATGTTAGTATTTAAATCTACAATCGCAAATGTATTTAAATTTAATATATAATTTCAATAACTTATTTATTATTTACTTTATATAGTGCGTCCCAAAAGTATATGGACATGCGATTTTTTTAAATAATAGTTCAAAAAATGAAGCCATAATCACGAAAAAAAATAATAAGCATATGTAATCATAATACACGTTTGTGACAACAAAGAAATACAGTATAGATTTTACAGAATTTTTGTAACAAAATAAAAATTAAAATAGGCTGTCCCAAAAATATATGGACTTTTCGAGAATGTTGCATTTAAATTCAAATTTTCGATCCGTTTCTTTGAATTATCATGAAAACCTTATCAAGTATGGTCCAAAATAATGTTTGGAGAATGTGTGGCTGTAAAGAGACCCAATTCTGCTCTACTTGTTGCTTTAATTCCTGAATAGTAGAAAACTTACAACCATGAGCATACAAATCTCGTGCAAGTACTCCCCAAGGGTTTTCAGATGGATTTAGGTCTGGGCTGTTGGCTGGCCAGTCTATAACAGTCACTTAATTCTGCGTAAACCAATCTGTTGTTGAGTGGTAGGTGTGAATCGACGCATTGTTCTCTTGGGATCTTCAGTTTTCCCTTCCTAAAATGTTTCAAATGGAAGTAGATTGCTTTTAATGACAATTTATTAATCTTCAGAGCACTGTCGCCCATTAAGAAAAACAATATCCGTTGTTCCATTGAAATAAATCGCGCTCCACACGATGAGATAATCCCCTCCTTGTTGTCGAATAAAGAACACCCAAGATTCAAGTCGCAGATCATGCCAATGGTAGACCCAGCCACTAGGGCCATCCAAATTGGTTTTGTTTTCGTCACTGAAGAAACACTTAACAATTCATCTTCCCAAGGCGCGTGTTTTTTAGTTCAAAGAACGCGTGCATTTCTATGGTGCACTTTCCGCGTAGATTCCGCGCACGCTCTGCGATATTTATGAATTTTTCATACCTGTATGCAACGGTGAACAATAGATCTCGTAACAGGAAACGCTAAAGTCTTCGAAATTTCACGAACAAACTTCTTTTGGATTGAAACTGCTCGAAAAACCTCTCTGGCTTGTTATAGAGTTGCTTTTTTTGGTCGTCCTGAACGTTGTTTTACAATCGCATTGTCACTTTTTAATAAAATTTCATAAATTCCGTATCTGTTACTCATTATGTGTTTAGCAATATCAGAAATTTTAACATTTGAGTCTTTAAACGCCAAATTTTAGCTATATCGGCAGCAGAGAATTGCACGTTGCGAGGCATTTTTCCACAGCTCTATAATTGAAAAATGAGCAGTGATTTTATATTTCGCAGTGGGTACTTCACATGTACAGAACGCAGAAAATACAATTCTTTTGATACGCTGGAAATAAAAGCAATTCTCTTCATTGCCCATATATTTTTGGGACAGCTTATTTTAAATTTTATTTTTTTACAAAAATTCTGTAAAACCTATACTGTATTTCGTTGTTGTAACAGACATAAATTATGATTCCATATGTTTAGTAATTTTTTCGTAATTATGGCTGCATATTTTGAGCTGTTATATCAAAAAATCGCTTGTCCATATACTTATGAGACGCACTATATAAGCGAAGTTCGTATGCAGTTTTTTTATCCAAGGGCGCTGCTCCCACTCTGAAATAAGTAGAAAAACTACAAATCGTGCATTTTCATTTGAAAAATGGATTTAATCACAAAATCTCGAGAGCCCCCCCCCCTCCTCTCCCCCCTCATACACTCACAGACACCACCAAAAAATCAATCAATAAATAAAAGGTATTTACAGCATTGACATTTACAATTTCGAAGTTAAGCATTTTTTTTTCTTTTTCTTTATTATATATATATATATATATATATATACTTTTAAATATATTATGCAAAACGAAGAAAGAGTTATTAAAACATTTATCTAGATTCCAACTGAATATATACTTAAACGAAATAAATAATTGCTGTAAAAGTATGTAAAATAAATAATTGCTGTAATCATTTAAAGTTCAGTCAATATTTTCACCCTACGTTCTCCGTTTTCGATCATGTGATAACACCGGCAAGTTTCCCCTACGTTTTCGGCCTGCTGGTAACGGCGGCAAATGGACCGAACGCGACTACTAACGTTCTAAAAAAAGTCGCGACTACTCTCGGGTTAAGATCAGCTTTGTTAGAAATTTACTTTTTTTTTGTAATGCATAGGCACAATATGCTATTAATTTTTAATTGCAATATCGATTATATCGATGATCAATATCGATTATCTTGTTATCGATTGCACGGGCATGTACATTAATATCTTTATAAGTTTTCCTAATTCTAGCATGTTTCAGTGCATAAACTTGTTATTTCTTCCTTCAATAAGAAACTGATCAACTTGGAGAGTTTGCGAGAACTTTTTCCATTTACTGCGGAGTTGCAGCTCTTTTAAATATTCTCGGCTCCAGCGTTGCCAAAACTGCATTTTTAATTTTTGATGTAGTGTCCATCTAGAAGAAGATGGTAAATAATCCAATACGGTATTATTTTCAGGAATATTCAAAATCGGAGTTTCAAAGAAATTTTCCAGGTGTCATCAGATATAAATAATTAACATCCGCAGACAAAAGAGTGAACGGACATGAATTTATATAACAGCCTCATTTTTCGTCACAAGTATTGTTAGTTCTTAAAATTTTAAGAGAGATGATAGTTATTTTCAAAAGGATTCCCTTCAGGTATTTTATATTCGATTCCCACAATTCGCAGAAATGTTCAGATGCAGGGGGTATAAAATTTCATTGTATTTGTTGTACAGCACTAAATCGATGAATTTCTGCCGAAGTACAAATTTTTTAGAAGGATTTCAAAAGAGCACAAGAACCCTTAAAATTTGTGGCATTATCATTAAATATCAAACAGGGTTTAGATTGTCGAGCAACAAATCTTCTTAAACAGGCTAAAAGTATTTCTGTGGTCAAATCTGAAATAGCTTCTAAATGAACGGCTTTGTTAGAAAAACAGATACATATTGCATTGTATGATTTTAACGTTAGGTTTTGTTACAACAGGGTCTAATGCATCCGCGTCTCTTTTCTCAAGCGGTGTAGGTGGTACAATTCTATCACGAGGCAAGTCACACATTATTTGTTGAAGAGTTTGAAGTTTTGATCGAAGAAACGTCACACACCTATTTATAATTTCCCGTACTTGAGTTTGATTTGATGGTATCCAAAGAAATTGTATTAATAAAGATAGAGTTGTCGGAGTACCCGAATATGATAATTTTATTTGATTATATTCAATCTAGAGTTCAGTGAAATAGAGAGATATTGGTAAATGTTTTTGGTGTTTCTGAGATCCTGATACATTACAAAATTCATTATTTCTTAACATCTAAATCATGGATAGTTAACACCAATTCTCTACTTCAATTTCATTTTGATGAAAACTCATAAGATTATCCATATTCCACATTTCGCCGTCCTTTAGATTTCTATTAAATTCTAATGTCAAATCTGGGGGTATTAAATTCAGCAATATTGGGTAAAGTAACCCACTCTATGTATCGGATTTTACACTCAACGAATCAACTCAAAGTTTAGAATTTGTACTTGACATTTATCTTGCAAATTTATTAAACCACCTGTGTCAGAAGAACGTTTCAAACATTTCATATTTAATAAATTACTTAAGTGAGCATATACGAGTATGTCATTTCAACCATATCTTTCTTTCAAAAGCGATATAGCCACCACATAATTATTTTCCGTCAGACCGAAACCACTAATTGTGATTTCAGACGTTCCTGAAATCAAATAGCTAAATTTTTTGATTTCCATTAGACTAGCGTTTTTACCTATTGCCGTTTCAATTAGGTTCCTAAATACTAAAAATTTATCCGGTTTCACAAAATTCGATTTATTTGTAACTTAGGTAGCCTTACTTTCTTCACTTCGGTAGTAACATGACATGTCCATACTGAATAAACATCATTATGATTAGGAATATTTTCAGTGGAGATCAAACTTTTAATTTTAAAGTTTAATTTACATCTATATGATATTACTTTTTGATCAGATTCACAGCAATTTAGTATTTCATTTTCAACAATTTTAGCATTTCGTAGGCTTGAAGCATTGTTATCTCTTTAATAATCTTATACCTAGCATTTAATTTATCAAGTAATTCATTTAAATATACTAAAGAATATTCTGTACCAGCTAAATACTGTTGAATTTCTTCTAACAGTTTAATTAATAGATTTCAGTGCGTATTCCAGATTTTTCTCTCTTTAGTTTCATTAATTTTCAAAAAATAAAATATAATAATAATCAACACTCACCAGTCCCAAGTCGAAACAAATCAATATTATTTGATTATGCAATACTTCTAAACCTCGAAGCATAAAATCTTTCAAAGCCGACTTTCTGAATTTTTCTGATTAATTTAATATAAATATTCATTTGAAATGTAATCTAATATCTAGTAGATGGTTCTGTGATTTATTTTAAATGACAAATAATCAATATATTTAAGGCACACAAACATGCATTTAATAACAAAAATAACACAAAATAGTATTAAGCGCCATTCGACGTGGTACATATAAAGAATTCTACATCGCAACAGCAAATTAATTTGTTTCAGTTCGGAAGATGTGAGATCCTTCGGAGCATGCGCTGTCTAAGTATGTGTTTAGTGAATTAGCGGAAAAAATCCTTATAACAGGGCATTTTATTATATATTAGATGTCAGATAGACGTAATAGGAATGTACACAGAAGATATTTTATTGAATTTTCAACTTAAATATTACATCAACTGGAACTTATAATAGGGATTATAAATGCATATAAATTCATATACCGTCATATATCCCAATTTGTATTGTATGGATTATAGACTAGGTTCTGGAAATAGGCTATAAATCCAAATTAACACAAGTTTTGGAAACTTACAATTACATGCCAAGCATTAAGATTAAACACACATGCCAAGTTGAACGTTTCAGTCGAATTATTTCAAACAAATATAATGTAAACAAACCTCAATTTCAAAGCTATAGATTAGCTAGCTTTGTAAAAATATTCTCATAAAGATGATACTACTGATCAGAGACTCGTACCAAATGCCAGTATAACTCTTTTTTTTTTACAGAGCTACATTTATTACATAAAAAAATTAACACAGAAACTTTACGAAACATGGTACTGACATATGGTGCAAATTGAATAATTCTAAAAATTAATGTTAGGTACCATACATTAAAAATCCATTTTTTACTCAAATTATACCACTATGCTAAATTTACTCCGACCGACATAATTAACAAATATTTCAGATATTTTTTATAGGCATTGCATTAAAAGTCAATAAAGACTAGCTCATTCTCATACCAATATTTATATACACAGTGCGTGTAAAAACCTTAAGGGCAAAAAAAATGTAATTTTGTTTGATAAATTTCAAATCAGATGAAATGAAATATAATAATAAACACACATACTACAATATATATTAAACACACATTCACACATAAATAACGCCTGCATTCAACAGTTAAAGGTATATATAAATATTTTACAGGCATACATACAATAAATACAATAAACCCAACTGGAGTGAAAAATTAGCCAGAGCCAGGAATCGAACCCGGGACCACTGCATTCCAGGCAGTCGCTCTAACCACTGAGCTACTCCGGCCGATGCCTGAGTCTGCAATTTTTCACTAATAAACCATGTTGGGGAAGTCACCAGCCATCTATACGACAGCCTTGGATGACCGGACAACGATGAATAGATTTTACTATTACATCGATCTACGAAATATAATAATAAACACACATACTACAATATATATTAAACACACATTCACACATAAATAACGCCTGCATTCAACAGTTAAAGGTATATATAAATATTTTACAGGCATACATACAATAAATACAATAAACCCAACTGGAGTGAAAAATTAGCCAGAGCCAGGAATCGAACCCGGGACCACTGCATTCCAGGCAGTCACTCTAACCACTGAGCTACTCCGGCCGATGCCTGAGTCTGCAATTTTTCACTAATAAACCATCTTGGGGAAGTCACCAGCCATCTATACGACAGCCTTGGATGACCGGACAACGATGAATAGATTTTACTATTACATCGATCTACGAAATATAATAATAAACACACATACTACAATATATATTAAACACACATTCACACATAAATAACGCCTGCATTCAACAGTTAAAGGTATATATAAATATTTTACAGGCATACATACAATAAATACAATAATCACAACTGGAGTGAAAAATTAGCCAGAGCCAGGAATCGAACCCGGGACCACTGCATTCCAGGCAGTCGCTCTAACCACTGAGCTACTCCGGCCGATGCCTGAGTCTGCAATTTTTCACTAATAAACCATCTTGGGGAAGTCACCAGCCATCTATACGGCAGCCTTGGATGACCGGACAACGATGAATAGATTTTACTATTACATCGATCTACGAAATATAATAATAAACACACATACTACAATATATATTAAACACACATTCACACATAAATAACGCCTGCATTCAACAGTTGAAGGTATATATAAATATTTTACAGGCATACATACAATATATACAATAAACCCAACTGGAGTGAAAAATTAGCCAGAGCCAGTAATCGAACCCGGGACCACTGCATTCCAGGCAGTCGCTCTAACCACTGAGCTACTCCGGCCGATGCCTGAGTCTGCAATTTTTCACTAATAAACCATGTTGGGGAAGTCACCAGCCATCTATACGACAGCCTTGGATGACCGGACAACGATGAAAAATAAATAATGATGAATAGTAAAATCTATTCATCATTGTCCGGTCATCCAAGGCTGTCGTATAGATGGCTGGTGACTTCCCCAACATGGTTTATTAGTGAAAAATTGCAGACTCAGGCATCGGCCGGAGTAGCTCAGTGGTTAGAGCGACTGCCTGGAATGCAGTGGTCCCGGGTTCGGTTCCTGGCTGTGGCTAATTTTTCACTCCAGTTGGGTTTATTGTATTTATTGTATGTATGCCTTTAAAATATTTATATATACCTTTAACTGTTGAATGCAGGCGTTATTTATGTGTGAATGTGTGTTTAATATGTATTGTAGTATGTGTGTTTATTATTATATTTCGTAGATCGATGTAATAGTAAAATCTATTCATCGTTGTCCGGTCATCCAAGGCTGTCGTATAGATGGCTGGTGACTTCCCCAAGATGGTTTATTAGTGAAAAATTGCAGACTCAGGCATCGGCCGGAGTAGCTCAGTGGTTAGAGCGACTGCCTGGAATGCAGTGGTCCCGGGTTCGATTCCTGGCTCCTGCTAATTTTTCACTCCAGTTGGGTTTATTGTATTTATTGTATGTATGCCTGTAAAATATTTATATATACCTTTAACTGTTGAATGCAGGCATTATTTATGTGTGAATGTGTGTTTAATATATATTGTAGTATGTGTGATTATTATTATATTTCGTAGATCGATGTAATAGTAAAATCTATTCATCGTTGTCCGGTCATCCAAGGCTGTCGTATAGATGGCTGGTGACTTCCCCAACATGGTTTATTAGTGAAAAATTGCAGACTCAGCTATCGGCCGGAGTAGCTCAGTGGTTAGAGCGACTGCCTGGAATGCAGTGGTCCCGGGTTCGATTCCTGGCTCTGGCTAATTTTTCACTCCAGTTGGGTTTATTGTATTTATTGTATGTATGCCTGTAAAATAATTATATATACCTTTAACTGTTGAATGCAGGCGTTATTTATGTGTGAATGTGTGTTTAATATATATTGTAGTATGTGTGTTTATTATTATATTTCGTAGATCGATGTAATAGTAAAATCTATTCATCGTTGTCCGGTCATCCAAGGCTGTCGTATAGATGGCTGGTGACTTCCCCAACATGGTTTATTAGTGAAAAATTGCAGACTCAGCTATCGGCCGGAGTAGCTCAGTGGTTAGAGCGACTGCCTGGAATGCAGTGGTCCCGGGTTCGATTCCTGGCTCTGGCTAATTTTTCACTCCAGTTGGGTTTATTGTATTTATTGTATGTATGCCTGTAAAATAATTATATATACCTTTAACTGTTGAATGCAGGCGTTATTTATGTGTGAATGTGTGTTTAATATATATTGTAGTATGTGTGTTTATTATTATATTTCGTAGATCGATCTAATAGTAAAATCTATTCATCGTTGTCCGGTCATCCAAGGCTGTCGTATAGATGGCTGGTTACTTCCCCAACATGGTTTATTAGTGAAAAATTGCAGACTCAGGCATCGGCCGGAGTAGCTCAGTGGTTAGAGCGACTGCCTGGAATGCAGTGGTCCCGGGTTCGATTCCTGGCTCTGGCTAATTTTTCACTCCAGCTGGGTTTATTGTATTTATTGTATGTATGCCTGTAAAATATTTATATATACCTTTAACTGTTGAATGCAGGCGTTATTTATGTGTGAATGTGTGTTTAATATATATTGTAGTATGTGTGTTTATTATTATATTTCGTAGATCGATGTAATAGTAAAATCTATTCATCGTTGTCCGGTCATCCAAGGCTGTCGTATAGATGGCTGGTGACTTCCCCAAGATGGTTTATTAGTGAAAAATTGCAGACTCAGGCATCGGCCGGAGTAGCTCAGTGGTTAGAGTGACTGCCTGGAATGCAGTGGTCCCGGGTTCGATTCCTGGCTCTGGCTAATTTTTCACTCCAGTGGGGTTTATTGTATTTATTGTATGTATGCCTGTAAAATATTTATATATACCTTTAACTGTTGAATGCAGGCGTTATTTATGTGTGAATGTGTGTTTAATATATATTGTAGTATGTGTGTTTATTATTATATTTCGTAGATCGATGTAATAGTAAAATCTATTCATCGTTGTCCGGTCATCCAAGGCTGTCGTATAGATGGCTGGTGACTTCCCCAACATGGTTTATTAGTGAAAAATTGCAGACTCAGGCATCGGCCGGAGTAGCTCAGTGGTTAGAGCGACTGCCTGGAATGCAGTGGTCCCGGGTTCGGTTCCTGGCTCTGGCTAATTTTTCACTCCAGCTGGGTTTATTGTATTTATTGTATGTATGCCTGTAAAATATTTATATATACCTTTAACTGTTGAATGCAGGCGTTATTTATGTGTGAATGTGTGTTTAATATATATTGTAGTATGTGTGTTTATTATTATATTTCGTAGATCGATGTAATAGTAAAATCTATTCATCGTTGTCCGGTCATCCAAGGCTGTCGTATAGATGGCTGGTGACTTCCCCAAGATGGTTTATTAGTGAAAAATTGCAGACTCAGGTATCGGCCGGAGTAGCTCAGTGGTTAGAGCGACTGCCTGGAATGCAGTGGTCCCGGGTTCGATTCCTGGCTCTGGCTAATTTTTCACTCCAGCTGGGTTTATTGTATTTATTGTATGTATGCCTGTAAAATATTTATATATACCTTTAACTGTTGAATGCAGGCGTTATTTATGTGTGAATGTGTGTTTAATATATATTGTAGTATGTGTGTTTATTATTATATTTCGTAGATCGATGTAATAGTAAAATCTATTCATCGTTGTCCGGTCATCCAAGGCTGTCGTATAGATGGCTGGTGACTTCCCCAACATGGTTTATTAGTGAAAAATTGCAGACTCAGCTATCGGCCGGAGTAGCTCAGTGGTTAGAGCGACTGCCTGGAATGCAGTGGTCCCGGGTTCGATTCCTGGCTCTTTCTAATTTTTCACTCCAGTTGGGTTTATTGTATTTATTGTATGTATGCCTGTAAAATAATTATATATACCTTTAACTGTTGAATGCAGGCGTTATTTATGTGTGAATGTGTGTTTAATATATATTGTAGTATGTGTGTTTATTATTATATTTCGTAGATCGATGTAATAGTAAAATCTATTCATCGTTGTCCGGTCATCCAAGGCTGTCGTATAGATGGCTGGTGACTTCCCCAACATGGTTTATTAGTGAAAAATTGCAGACTCAGGCATCGGCCGGAGTAGCTCAGTGGTTAGAGCGACTGCCTGGAATGCAGTGGTCCCGGGTTCGATTCCTGGCTCTGGCTAATTTTTCACTCCAGTTGGGTTTATTGTATTTATTGTATGTATGCCTGTAAAATATTTATATATACCTTTAACTGTTAAATGCAGGAGTTATTTATGTGTGAATGTGTGTTTAATATATATTGTAGTATGTGTGTTTATTATTATATTTCGTAGATCGATGTAATAGTAAAATCTATTCATCGTTGCCCGGTCATCCAAGGCTGTCGTATAGATGGCTGGTGACTTCCCCAAGATGGTTTATTAGTGAAAAATTGCAGACTCAGGCATCGGCCGGAGTAACTCAGTGGTTAGAGCGACTGCCTGGAATGCAGTGGTCCCGGGTTCGATTCCTGGCTCTGGCTAATTTTTCACTCCAGTTGGGTTTATTGTATTTATTGTATGTATGCCTGTAAAATATTTATATATACCTTTAACTGTTGAATGCAGGCGTTATTTATTTGTGAATGTGTGTTTAATATATATTGTAGTATGTGTGTTTATTATTATATTTCGTAGATCGATGTAATAGTAAAATCTATTCATCGTTGTCCGGTCATCCAAGGCTGTCGTATAGATGGCTGGTGACTTCCCCAACATGGTTTATTAGTGAAAAATTGCAGACTCAGGCATCGGCCGGAGTAGCTCAGTGGTTAGAGCGACTGCCTGGAATGCAGTGGTCCCGGGTTCGGTTCCTGGCTCTGGCTAATTTTTCACTCCAGCTGGGTTTATTGTATTTATTGTATGTATGCCTGTAAAATGATTATATATACCTTTAACTGTTGAATGCAGGCGTTATTTATGTGTGAATGTGTGTTTAATATATATTGTAGTATGTGTGTTTATTATTATATTTCGTAGATCGATGTAATAGTAAAATCTATTCATCGTTGTCCGGTCATCCAAGGCTGTCGTATAGATGGCTGGTGACTTCCCCAAGATGGTTTATTAGTGAAAAATTGCAGACTCAGGTATCGGCCGGAGTAGCTCAGTGGTTAGAGCGACTGCCTGGAATGCAGTGGTCCCGGGTTCGATTCCTGGCTCTGGCTAATTTTTCACTCCAGCTGGGTTTATTGTATTTATTGTATGTATGCCTGTAAAATATTTATATATACCTTTAACTGTTGAATGCAGGCGTTATTTATGTGTGAATGTGTGTTTAATATATATTGTAGTACGTGTGTTTATTATTATATTTCGTAGATCGATGTAATAGTAAAATCTATTCATCGTTGTCCGGTCATCCAAGGCTGTCGTATAGATGGCTGGTGACTTCCCCAAGATGGTTTATTAGTGAAAAATTGCAGACTCAGGTATCGGCCGGAGTAGCTCAGTGGTTAGAGCGACTGCCTGGAATGCAGTGGTCCCGGGTTCGATTCCTGGCTCTGGCTAATTTTTCACTCCAGCTGGGTTTATTGTATTTATTGTATGTATGCCTGTAAAATATTTATATATACCTTTACCTGTTGAATGCAGGCGTTATTTATGTGTGAATGTGTGTTTAATATATATTGTAGTATGTGTGTTTATTATTATATTTCGTAGATCGATGTAATAGTAAAATCTATTCATCGTTGTCCGGTCATCCAAGGCTGTCGTATAGATGGCTGGTGACTTCCCCAAGATGGTTTATTAGTGAAAAATTGCAGACTCAGGCATCGGCCGGAGTAACTCAGTGGTTAGACCGACTGCCTGGAATGCAGTGGTCCCGGGTTCGATTCCTGGCTCTGGCTAATTTTTCACTCGAGTTGGGTTTATTGTATTTATTGTATGTATGCCTGTAAAATATTTATATATACCTTTAACTGTTGAATGCAGGCGTTATTTATTTGTGAATGTGTGTTTAATATATATTGTAGTATGTGTGTTTATTATTATATTTCGTAGATCGATGTAATAGTAAAATCTATTCATCGTTGTCCTGTCATCCAAGGCTGTCGTATAGATGGCTGGTGACTTCCACAAGATGGTTTATTAGTGAAAAATTGCAGACTCAGGCATCGGCCGGAGTAGCTCAGTGGTTAGAGCGACTGCCTGGAATGCAGTGGTCCCGGGTTCGATTCCTGGCTTTGGCTAATTTTTCACTCCAGCTGGGTTTATTGTATTTATTGTATGTATGCCTGTAAAATATTTATATATACCTTTAACTGTTGAATGCAGGCGTTATTTATGTGTGAATGTGTGTTTAATATATATTGTAGTATGTGTGTTTATTATTATATTTCGTAGATCGATGTAATAGTAAAATCTATTCATCGTTGTCCGGTCATCCAAGGCTGTCGTATAGATGGCTGGTGACTTCCCCAACATGGTTTATTAGTGAAAAATTGCAGACTCAGGTATCGGCCGGAGTAGCTCAGTGGTTAGAGCGACTGCCTGGAATGCAGTGGTCCCGGGTTCGATTCCTGGCTCTGGCTAATTTTTCACTCCAGTTGGGTTTATTGTATTTATTGTATGTATGCCTGTAAAATAATTATATATACCTTTAACTGTTGAATGCAGGCGTTATTTATGTGTGAATGTGTGTTTAATATATATTGTAGTATGTGTGTTTATTATTATATTTCGTAGATCGATGTAATAGTAAAATCTATTCATCGTTGTCCGGTCATCCAAGGCTGTCGTATAGATGGCTGGTGACTTCCCCAACATGGTTTATTAGTGAAAAATTGCAGACTCAGGTATCGGCCGGAGTAGTTCAGTGGTTAGAGCCGACTGCCTGGAATGCAGTGGTCCCGGGTTCGATTCTTGGCTCTGGCTAATTCTTCACTCCAGTTGGGTTTATTGTATTTATTGTATGTATGCCTGTAAAATAATTATATATACCTTTAACTGTTGAATGCAGGCGTTATTTATGTGTGAATGTGTGTTTAATATATATTGTAGTATGTGTGTTTATTATTATATTTCGTAGATCGATGTAATAGTAAAATCTATTCATCGTTGTCCGGTCATCCAAGGCTGTCGTATAGATGGCTGGTGACTTCCCCAAGATGGTTTATTAGTGAAAAATTGCAGACTCAGGCATCGGCCGGAGTAGCTCAGTGGTTAGAGCGACTGCCTGGAATGCAGTGGTCCCGGGTTCGATTCCTGGCTCTGGCTAATTTTTCACTCCAGCTGGGTTTATTGTATTTATTGTATGTATGCCTGTAAAATATTTATATATACCTTTAACTGTTGAATGCAGGCGTTATTTATGTGTGAATGTGTGTTTAATATATATTGTAGTATGTGTGTTTATTATTATATTTCGTAGATCGATGTAATAGTAAAATCTATTCATCGTTGTCCGGTCATCCAAGGCTGTCGTATAGATGGCTGGTGACTTCCCCAAGATGGTTTATTAGTGAAAAATTGCAGACTCAGGCATCGGCCGGAGTAGCTCAGTGGTTAGAGTGACTGCCTGGAATGCAGTGGTCCCGGGTTCGATTCCTGTCTCTGGCTAATTTTTCACTCCAGTTGGGTTTATTGTATTTATTGTATGTATGCCTGTAAAATATTTATATATACCTTTAACTGTTGAATGCAGGCGTTATTTATGTGTGAATGTGTGTTTAATATATATTGTAGTACGTGTGTTTATTATTATATTTCGTAGATCGATGTAATAGTAAAATCTATTCATCGTTGTCCGGTCATCCAAGGCTGTCGTATAGATGGCTGGTGACTTCCCCAACATGGTTTATTAGTGAAAAATTGCAGACTCAGGCATCGGCCGGAGTAGCTCAGTGGTTAGAGCGACTGCCTGGAATGCAGTGGTCCCGGGTTCGGTTCCTGGCTCTGGCTAATTTTTCACTCCAGCTGGGTTTATTGTATTTATTGTATGTATGCCTGTAAAATATTTATATATACCTTTAACTGTTGAATGCAGGCGTTATTTATGTGTGAATGTGTGTTTAATATATATTGTAGTATGTGTGTTTATTATTATATTTCGTAGATCGATGTAATAGTAAAATCTATTCATCGTTGTCCGGTCATCCAAGGCTGTCGTATAGATGGCTGGTGACTTCCCCAAGATGGTTTATTAGTGAAAAATTGCAGACTCAGGTATCGGCCGGAGTAGCTCAGTGGTTAGAGCGACTGCCTGGAATGCAGTGGTCCCGGGTTCGATTCCTGGCTCTGGCTAATTTTTCACTCCAGCTGGGTTTATTGTATTTATTGTATGTATGCCTGTAAAATATTTATATATACCTTTAACTGTTGAATGCAGGCGTTATTTATGTGTGAATGTGTGTTTAATATATATTGTAGTATGTGTGTTTATTATTATATTTCGTAGATCGATGTAATAGTAAAATCTATTCATCGTTGTCCGGTCATCCAAGGCTGTCGTATAGATGGCTGGTGACTTCCCCAAGATGGTTTATTAGTGAAAAATTGCAGACTAAGGCATCGGCCGGAGTAGCTCACTGGTTAGAGTGACTGCCTGGAATGCAGTGGTCCCGGGTTCGATTCCTGGCTCTGGCTAATTTTTCACTCCAGTTGGGTTTATTGTATTTATTGTATGTATGCCTGTAAAATATTTATATATACCTTTAACTGTTGAATGCAGGCGTTATTTATGTGTGAATGTGTGTTTAATATATATTGTAGTATGTGTGTTTATTATTATATTTCGTAGATCGATGTAATAGTAAAATCTATTCATCGTTGTCCGGTCATCCAAGGCTGTCGTATAGATGGCTGGTGACTTCCCCAACATGGTTTATTAGTGAAAAATTGCAGACTCAGGCATCGGCCGGAATAGCTCAGTGGTTAGAGCGACTGCCTGGAATGCAGTGGTCCCGGGTTCGATTCCTGGCTCTGGCTAATTTTTCACTCCAGTTGGGTTTATTGTATTTATTGTATGTATGCCTGTAAAATAATTATATATACCTTTAACTGTTGAATGCAGGCGTTATTTATGTGTGAATGTGTGTTTAGTATATATTGTAGTATGTGTGTTTATTATTATATTTCGTAGATCGATGTAATAGTAAAATCTATTCATCGTTGTCCGGTCATCCAAGGCTGTCGTATAGATGGCTGGTGACTTCCCCAACATGGTTTATTAGTGAAAAATTGCAGACTCAGGCATCGGCCGGAGTAGCTCAGTGGTTAGAGCGACTGCCTGGAATGCAGTGGTCCCGGGTTCGATTCCTGGCTCTGGCTAATTTTTCACTCCAGTTGGGTTTATTGTATTTATTGTATGTATGCCTGTAAAATATTTATATATACCTTTAACTGTTGAATGCAGGCGTTATTTATGTGTGAATGTGTGTTTAATATATATTGTAGTATGTGTGTTTATTATTATATTTCGTAGATCGATGTAATAGTAAAATCTATTCATCGTTGTCCGGTCATCCAAGGCTGTCGTATAGATGGCTGGTGACTTCCCCAAGATGGTTTATTAGTGAAAAATTGCAGACTCAGGCATCGGCCGGAGTAACTCAGTGGTTAGAGCGACTGCCTGGAATGCAGTGGTCCCGGGTTCGATTCCTGGCTCTGGCTAATTTTTCACTCCAGTTGCTTTTATTGTATTTATTGTATGTATGCCTGTAAAATATTTATATATACATTTAACTGTTGAATGCAGGCGTTATTTATTTGTGAATGTGTGTTTAATATATATTGTAGTATGTGTGTTTATTATTATATTTCGTAGATCGATGTAATAGTAAAATCTCTTCATCGTTGTCCGGTCATCCAAGGCTGTCGTATAGATGGCTGGTGACTTCCCCAACATGGTTTATTAGTGAAAAATTGCAGACTCAGGCATCGGCCGGAGTAGCTCAGTGGTTAGAGCGACTGCCTGGAATGCAGTGGTCCCGGGTTCGGTTCCTGGCTCTGGATAATTTTTCACTCCAGCTGGGTTTATTGTATTTATTGTATGTATGCCTGTAAAATGATTATATATACCTTTAACTGTTGAATGCAGGCGTTATTTATGTGTGAATGTGTGTTTAATATATATTGTAGTATGTGTGTTTATTATTATATTTCGTAGATCGATGTAATAGTAAAATCTATTCATCGTTGTCCGGTCATCCAAGGCTGTCGTATAGATGGCTGGTGACTTCCCCAAGATGGTTTATTAGTGAAAAATTGCAGACTCAGGTATCGGCCGGAGTAGCTCAGTGGTTAGAGCGACTGCCTGGAATGCAGTGGTCCCGGGTTCGATTCCTGGCTCTGGCTAATTTTTCACTCCAGCTGGGTTTATTGTATTTATTGTATGTATGCCTGTAAAATATTTATATATACCTTTAACTGTTGAATGCAGGCGTTATTTATTTGTGAATGTGTGTTTAATATATATTGTAGTATGTGTGTTTATTATTATATTTCGTAGATCGATGTAATAGTAAAATCTATTCATCGTTGTCCTGTCATCCAAGGCTGTCGTATAGATGGCTGGTGACTTCCACAAGATGGTTTATTAGTGAAAAATTGCAGACTCAGGCATCGGCCGGAGTAGCTCAGTGGTTAGAGCGACTGCCTGGAATGCAGTGGTCCCGGGTTCGATTCCTGGCTTTGGCTAATTTTTCACTCCAGTTGGGTTTATTGTATTTATTGTATGTATGCCTGTAAAATATTTATATATACCTTTAACTGTTGAATGCAGGCGTTATTTATGTGTGAATGTGTGTTTAATATATATTGTAGTATGTGTGTTTATTATTATATTTCGTAGATCGATGTAATAGTAAAATCTATTCATCGTTGTCCGGTCATCCAAGGCTGTCGTATAGATGGCTGGTGACTTCCCCAACATGGTTTATTAGTGAAAAATTGCAGACTCAGGCATCGGCCGGAGTAGCTCAGTGGTTAGAGCGACTGCCTGGAATGCAGTGGCCCCGGGTTCGATTCCTGGCTCTGGCTAATTTTTCACTCCAGTTGGGTTTATTGTATTTATTGTATGTATGCCTGTAAAATATTTATATATACCTTTAACTGTTGAATGCAGGCGTTATTTATGTGTGAATGTGTGTTTAATATATATTGTAGTATGTGTGTTTATTATTATATTTCGTAGATCGATGTAATAGTAAAATCTATTCATCGTTGTCCGGTCATCCAAGGCTGTCGTATAGATGGCTGGTGACTTCCCCAAGATGGTTTATTAGTGAAAAATTGCAGACTCAGGCATCGGCCGGAATAACTCAGTGGTTAGAGCGACTGCCTGGAATGCAGTGGTCCCGGGTTCGATTCCTGGCTCTGGCTAATTTTTCACTCCAATTGGGTTTATTGTATTTATTGTATGTATGCCTGTAAAATAATTATATATACCTTTAACTGTTGAATGCAGGCGTTATTTATGTGTGAATGTGTGTTTAATATATATTGTAGTATGTGTGTTTATTATTATATTTCGTAGATCGATGTAATAGTAAAATCTATTCATCGTTGTCCGGTCATCCAAGGCTGTCGTATAGATCGCTGGTGACTTCCCCAAGATGGTTTATTAGTGAAAAATTGCAGACTCAGGCATCGGCCAGAGTAGCTCAGTGTTTAGAGCGACTGCCTGGAATGCAGTGGTCCCGGGTTCGATTCCTGGCTCTGGCTAATTTTTCACTCCAGTTGGGTTTATTGTATTTATTGTATGTATGCCTGTAAAATATTTATATATACCTTTAACTGTTGAATGCTGGCGTTATTTATGTGCGAATGTGTGTTTAATATATATTGTAGTATGTGTGTTTATTATTATATTTCGTAGATCGATGTAATAGTAAAATCTATTCATCGTTGTCCGGTCATCCAAGGCTGTCGTATAGATGGCTGGTGACTTCCCCAACATGGTTTATTAGTGAAAAATTGCAGACTCAGGCATCGGCCGGAGTAGCTCAGTGGTTAGAGCGACTGCCTGGAATGCAGTGGCCCCGGGTTCGATTCCTGGCTCTGGCTAATTTTTCACTCCAGTTGGGTTTATTGTATTTATTGTATGTATGCCTGTAAAATATTTATATATACCTTTAACTGTTGAATGCAGGCGTTATTTATGTGTGAATGTGTGTTTAATATATATTGTAGTATGTGTGTTTATTATTATATTTCGTAGATCGATGTAATAGTAAAATCTATTCATCGTTGTCCGGTCATCCAAGGCTGTCGTATAGATGGCTGGTGACTTCCCCAAGATGGTTTATTAGTGAAAAATTGCAGACTCAGGTATCGGCCGGAGTAGCTCAGTGGTTAGAGCGACTGCCTGGAATGCAGTGGTCCCGGGTTCGATTCCTGGCTCTGGCTAATTTTTCACTCCAGCTGGGTTTATTGTATTTATTGTATGTATGCCTGTAAAATATTTATATATACCTTTAACTGTTGAATGCAGGCGTTATTTATGTGTGAATGTGTGTTTAATATATATTGTAGTATGTGTGTTTATTATTATATTTCGTAGATCGATGTAATAGTAAAATCTATTCATCGTTGTCCGGTCATCCAAGGCTGTCGTATAGATGGCTGGTGACTTCCCCAACATGGTTTATTAGTGAAAAATTGCAGACTCAGGCATCGGCCGGAGTAGCTCAGTGGTTAGAGCGACTGCCTGGAATGCAGTGGTCCCGGGTTCGATTCCTGGCTCTGGCTAATTTTTCACTCCAATTGGGTTTATTGTATTTATTGTATGTATGCCTGTAAAATATTTATATATACCTTTAACTGTTGAATGCAGGCGTTATTTATGTGTGAATGTGTGTTTAATATATATTGTAGTATGTGTGTTTATTATTATATTTGGTAGATCGATGTAATAGTAAAATCTATTCATCGTTGTCCGGTCATCCAAGGCTGTCGTATAGATGGCTGGTGACTTCCACAAGATGGTTTATTAGTGAAAAATTGCAGACTCAGGCATCGGCCGGAGTAGCTCAGTGGTTAGAGCGACTGCCTGGAATGCAGTGGTCCCGGGTTCGATTCCTGGCTGTGGCTAATTTTTCACTCCAGTTGGGTTTATTGTATTTATTGTACGTATGCCTGTAAAATATTTATATATACCTTTAACTGTTGAATGCAGGCGTTATTTATGTGTGAATGTGTGTTTAATATATATTGTAGTATGTGTGTTTATTATTATATTTCGTAGATCGATGTAATAGTAAAATCTATTCATCGTTGTCCGGTCATCCAAGGCTGTCGTATAGATGGCTGGTGACTTCCCCAAGATGGTTTATTAGTGAAAAATTGCAGACTCAGGCATCGGCCGGAATAACTCAGTGGTTAGAGCGACTGCCTGGAATGCAGTGGTCCCGGGTTCGATTCCTGGCTCTGGCTAATTTTTCACTCCAATTGGGTTTATTGTATTTATTGTATGTATGCCTGTAAAATAATTATATATACCTTTAACTGTTGAATGCAGGCGTTATTTATGTGTGAATGTGTGTTTAATATATATTGTAGTATGTGTGTTTATTATTATATTTCGTAGATCGATGTAATTTTAAAATCTATTCATCGTTGTCCGGTCATCCAAGGCTGTCGTATAGATCGCTGGTGACTTCCCCAAGATGGTTTATTAGTAAAAAATTGCAGACTCAGGCATCGGCCAGAGTAGCTCAGTGTTTAGAGCGACTGCCTGGAATGCAGTGGTCCCGGGTTCGATTCCTGGCTCTGGCTAATTTTTCACTCCAGTTGGGTTTATTGTATTTATTGTATGTATGCCTGTAAAATATTTATATATACCTTTAACTGTTGAATGCTGGCGTTATTTATGTGTGAATGTGTGTTTAATATATATTGTAGTATGTGTGTTTATTATTATATTTCGTAGATCGATGTAATAGTAAAATCTATTCATCGTTGTCCGGTCATCCAAGGCTGTCGTATAGATGGCTGGTGACTTTCCCAACATGGTTTATTAGTGAAAAATTGCAGACTCAGGCATCGGCCGGAGTAGCTCAGTGGTTAGAGCGACTGCCTGGAATGCAGTGGCCCCGGGTTCGATTCCTGGCTCTGGCTAATTTTTCACTCCAGTTGGGTTTATTGTATTTATTGTATGTATGCCTGTAAAATATTTATATATACCTTTAACTGTTGAATGCAGGCGTTATTTATGTGTGAATGTGTGTTTAATATATATTGTAGTATGTGTGTTTATTATTATATTTCGTAGATCGATGTAATAGTAAAATCTATTCATCGTTGTCCGGTCATCCAAGGCTGTCGTATAGATGGCTGGTGACTTCCCCAAGATGGTTTATTAGTGAAAAATTGCAGACTCAGGTATCGGCCGGAGTAGCTCAGTGGTTAGAGCGACTGCCTGGAATGCAGTGGTCCCGGGTTCGATTCCTGGCTCTGGCTAATTTTTCACTCCAGCTGGGTTTATTGTATTTATTGTATGTATGCCTGTAAAATATTTATATATACCTTTAACTGTTGAATGCAGGCGTTATTTATGTGTGAATGTGTGTTTAATATATATTGTAGTATGTGTGTTTATTATTATATTTCGTAGATCGATGTAATAGTAAAATCTATTCATCGTTGTCCGGTCATCCAAGGCTGTCGTATAGATGGCTGGTGACTTCCCCAACATGGTTTATTAGTGAAAAATTGCAGACTCAGGCATCGGCCGTAGTAGCTCAGTGGTTAGAGCGACTGCCTGGAATGCAGTGGTCCCGGGTTCGATTCCTGGCTGTGGCTAATTTTTCACTCCAGTTGGGTTTATTGTATTTATTGTACGTATGCCTGTAAAATATTTATATATACCTTTAACTGTTGAATGCAGGCGTTATTTATGTGTGAATGTGTGTTTAATATATATTGTAGTATGTGTGTTTATTATTATATTTCGTAGATCGATGTAATAGTAAAATCTATTCATCGTTGTCCGGTCATCCAAGGCTGTCGTATAGATGGCTGGTTACTTCCCCAACATGGTTTATTAGTGAAAAATTGCAGACTCAGGCATCGGCCGGAGTAGCTCAGTGGTTAGAGCGACTGCCTGGAATGCAGTGGCCCCGGGTTCGATTCCTGGCTCTGGCTAATTTTTCACTCCAGTTGGGTTTATTGTATTTATTGTATGTATGCCTGTAAAATATTTATATATACCTTTAACTGTTGAATGCAGGCGTTATTTATGTGTGAATGTGTGTTTAATATATATTGTAGTATGTGTGTTTATTATTATATTTCGTAGATCGATGTAATAGTAAAATCTATTCATCGTTGTCCGGTCATCCAAGGCTGTCGTATAGATGGCTGGTGACTTCCCCAAGATGGTTTATTAGTGAAAAATTGCAGACTCAGGCATCGGCCGGAATAACTCAGTGGTTAGAGCGACTGCCTGGAATGCAGTGGTCCCGGGTTCGATTCCTGGCTCTGGCTAATTTTTCACTCCAATTGGGTTTATTGTATTTATTGTATGTATGCCTGTAAAATAATTATATATACCTTTAACTGTTGAATGCAGGCGTTATTTATGTGTGAATGTGTGTTTAATATATATTGTAGTATGTGTGTTTATTATTATATTTCGTAGATCGATGTAATAGTAAAATCTATTCATCGTTGTCCGGTCATCCAAGGCTGTCGTATAGATCGCTGGTGACTTCCCCTAGATGGTTTATTAGTGAAAAATTGCAGACTCAGGCATCGGCCAGAGTAGCTCAGTGTTTAGAGCGACTGCCTGGAATGCAGTGGTCCCGGGTTCGATTCCTGGCTCTGGCTAATTTTTCACTCCAGTTGGGTTTATTGTATTTATTGTATGTATGCCTGTAAAATATTTATATATACCTTTAACTGTTGAATGCTGGCGTTATTTATGTGTGAATGTGTGTTTAATATATATTGTAGTATGTGTGTTTATTATTATATTTCGTAGATCGATGTAATAGTAAAATCTATTCATCGTTGTCCGGTCATCCAAGGCTGTCGTATAGATGGCTGGTGACTTCCCCAACATGGTTTATTAGTGAAAAATTGCTGACTCAGGCATCGGCCAGAGTAGCTCAGTGGTTAGAGCGACTGCCTGGAATGCAGTGGCCCCGGGTTCGATTCCTGGCTCTGGCTAATTTTTCACTCCAGTTGGGTTTATTGTATTTATTGTATGTATGCCTGTAAAATATTTATATATACCTTTAACTGTTGAATGCAGGCGTTATTTATGTGTGAATGTGTGTTTAATATATATTGTAGTATGTGTGTTTATTATTATATTTCGTAGATCGATGTAATAGTAAAATCTATTCATCGTTGTCCGGTCATCCAAGGCTGTCGTATAGATGGCTGGTGACTTCCCCAAGATGGTTTATTAGTGAAAAATTGCAGACTCAGGTATCGGCCGGAGTAGCTCAGTGGTTAGAGCGACTGCCTGGAATGCAGTGGTCCCGGGTTCGATTCCTGGCTCTGGCTAATTTTTCACTCCAGCTGGGTTTGTTGTATTTATTGTATGTATGCCTGTAAAATATTTATATATACCTTTAACTGTTGAATGCAGGCGTTATTTATGTGTGAATGTGTGTTTAATATATATTGTAGTATGTGTGTTTATTATTATATTTCGTAGATCGATGTAATAGTAAAATCTATTCATCGTTGTCCGGTCATCCAAGGCTGTCGTATAGATGGCTGGTGACTTCCCCAACATGGTTTATTTGTGAAAAATTGCAGACTCAGGCATCGGCCGGAGTAGCTCAGTGGTTAGAGCGACTGCCTGGAATGCAGTGGTCCCGGGTTCGATTCCTGGCTCTGGCTAATTTTTCACTCCAATTGGGTTTATTGTATTTATTGTATGTATGCCTGTAAAATATTTATATATACCTTTAACTGTTGAATGCAGGCGTTATTTATGTGTGAATGTGTGTTTAATATATATTGTAGTATGTGTGTTTATTATTATATTTCGTAGATCGATGTAATAGTAAAATCTATTCATCGTTGTCCGGTCATCCAAGGCTGTCGTATAGATGGCTGGTGACTTCCCCAAGATGGTTTATTAGTGAAAAATTGCAGACTCAGGCATCGGCCGGAGTAGCTCAGTGGTTAGAGCGACTGCCTGGAATGCAGTGGTCCCGGGTTCGATTCCTGGCTCTGGCTAATTTTTCACTCCAATTGGGTTTATTGTATTTATTGTATGTATGCCTGTAAAATATTTATATATACCTTTAACTGTTGAATGCAGGCGTTATTTATGTGTGAATGTGTGTTTAATATATATTGTAGTACGTGTGTTTATTATTATATTTCGTAGATCGATGTAATAGTAAAATCTATTCATCGTTGTCCGGTCATCCAAGGCTGTCGTATAGATGGCTGGTGACTTCCCCAACATGGTTTATTAGTGAAAAATTGCAGACTCAGGCATCGGCCGGAGTAGCTCAGTGGTTAGAGCGACTGCCTGGAATGCAGTGGTCCCGGGTTCGGTTCCTGGCTCTGGCTAATTTTTCACTCCAGCTGGGTTTATTGTATTTATTGTATGTATGCCTGTAAAATATTTATATATACCTTTAACTGTTGAATGCAGGCGTTATTTATGTGTGAATGTGTGTTTAATATATATTGTAGTATGTGTGTTTATTATTATATTTCGTAGATCGATGTAATAGTAAAATCTATTCATCGTTGTCCGGTCATCCAAGGCTGTCGTATAGATGGCTGGTGACTTCCCCAAGATGGTTTATTAGTGAAAAATTGCAGACTCAGGCATCGGCCGGAGTAGCTCAGTGGTTAGAGCGACTGCCTGGAATGCAGTGGTCCCGGGTTCGATTCCTGGCTCTGGCTAATTTTTCACTCCAATTGGGTTTATTGTATTTATTGTATGTATGCCTGTAAAATATTTATATATACCTTTAACTGTTGAATGCAGGCGTTATTTATGTGTGAATGTGTGTTTAATATATATTGTAGTACGTGTGTTTATTATTATATTTCGTAGATCGATGTAATAGTAAAATCTATTCATCGTTGTCCGGTCATCCAAGGCTGTCGTATAGATGGCTGGTGACTTCCCCAACATGGTTTATTAGTGAAAAATTGCAGACTCAGGCATCGGCCAGAGTAGCTCAGTGGTTAGAGCGACTGCCTGGAATGCAGTGGCCCCGGGTTCGATTCCTGGCTCTGGCTAATTTTTCACTCCAGTTGGGTTTATTGTATTTATTGTATGTATGCCTGTAAAATATTTATATATACCTTTAACTGTTGAATGCAGGCGTTATTTATGTGTGAATGTGTGTTTAATATATATTGTAGTATGTGTGTTTATTATTATATTTCGTAGATCGATGTAATAGTAAAATCTATTCATCGTTGTCCGGTCATCCAAGGCTGTCGTATAGATGGCTGGTGACTTCCCCAAGATGGTTTATTAGTGAAAAATTGCAGACTCAGGTATCGGCCGGAGTAGCTCAGTGGTTAGAGCGACTGCCTGGAATGCAGTGGTCCCGGGTTCGATTCCTGGCTCTGGCTAATTTTTCACTCCAGCTGGGTTTATTGTATTTATTGTATGTATGCCTGTAAAATATTTATATATACCTTTAACTGTTGAATGCAGGCGTTATTTATGTGTGAATGTGTGTTTAATATATATTGTAGTATGTGTGTTTATTATTATATTTCGTAGATCGATGTAATAGTAAAATCTATTCATCGTTGTCCGGTCATCCAAGGCTGTCGTATAGATGGCTGGTGACTTCCCCAACATGGTTTATTTGTGAAAAATTGCAGACTCAGGCATCGGCCGGAGTAGCTCAGTGGTTAGAGCGACTGCCTGGAATGCAGTGGTCCCGGGTTCGATTCCTGGCTCTGGCTAATTTTTCACTCCAATTGGGTTTATTGTATTTATTGTATGTATGCCTGTAAAATATTTATATATACCTTTAACTGTTGAATGCAGGCGTTATTTATGTGTGAATGTGTGTTTAATATATATTGTAGTATGTGTGTTTATTATTATATTTCGTAGATCGATGTAATAGTAAAATCTATTCATCGTTGTCCGGTCATCCAAGGCTGTCGTATAGATGGCTGGTGACTTCCCCAAGATGGTTTATTAGTGAAAAATTGCAGACTCAGGCATCGGCCGGAGTAGCTCAGTGGTTAGAGCGACTGCCTGGAATGCAGTGGTCCCGGGTTCGATTCCTGGCTCTGGCTAATTTTTCACTCCAATTGGGTTTATTGTATTTATTGTATGTATGCCTGTAAAATATTTATATATGCCTTTAACTGTTGAATGCAGGCGTTATTTATGTGTGAATGTGTGTTTAATATATATTGTAGTACGTGTGTTTATTATTATATTTCGTAGATCGATGTAATAGTAAAATCTATTCATCGTTGTCCGGTCATCCAAGGCTGTCGTATAGATGGCTGGTGACTTCCCCAACATGGTTTATTAGTGAAAAATTGCAGACTCAGGCATCGGCCGGAGTAGCTCAGTGGTTAGAGCGACTGCCTGGAATGCAGTGGTCCCGGGTTCGGTTCCTGGCTCTGGCTAATTTTTCACTCCAGCTGGGTTTATTGTATTTATTGTATGTATGCCTGTAAAATATTTATATATACCTTTAACTGTTGAATGCAGGCGTTATTTATGTGTGAATGTGTGTTTAATATATATTGTAGTATGTGTGTTTATTATTATATTTCGTAGATCGATGTAATAGTAAAATCTATTCATCGTTGTCCGGTCATCCAAGGCTGTCGTATAGATGGCTGGTGACTTCCCCAAGATGGTTTATTAGTGAAAAATTGCAGACTCAGGTATCGGCCGGAGTAGCTCAGTGGTTAGAGCGACTGCCTGGAATGCAGTGGTCCCGGGTTCGATTCCTGGCTCTGGCTAATTTTTCACTCCAGCTGGGTTTATTGTATTTATTGTATGTATGCCTGTAAAATATTTATATATACCTTTAACTGTTGAATGCAGGCGTTATTTATGTGTGAATGTGTGTTTAATATATATTGTAGTATGTGTGTTTATTATTATATTTCGTAGATCGATGTAATAGTAAAATCTATTCATCGTTGTCCGGTCATCCAAGGCTGTCGTATAGATGGCTGGTGACTTCCCCAAGATGGTTTATTAGTGAAAAATTGCAGACTAAGGCATCGGCCGGAGTAGCTCACTGGTTAGAGTGACTGCCTGGAATGCAGTGGTCCCGGGTTCGATTCCTGGCTCTGGCTAATTTTTCACTCCAGTTGGGTTTATTGTATTTATTGTATGTATGCCTGTAAAATATTTATATATACCTTTAACTGTTGAATGCAGGCGTTATTTATGTGTGAATGTGTGTTTAATATATATTGTAGTATGTGTGTTTATTATTATATTTCGTAGATCGATGTAATAGTAAAATCTATTCATCGTTGTCCGGTCATCCAAGGCTGTCGTATAGATGGCTGGTGACTTCCCCAACATGGTTTATTAGTGAAAAATTGCAGACTCAGGCATCGGCCGGAATAGCTCAGTGGTTAGAGCGACTGCCTGGAATGCAGTGGTCCCGGGTTCGATTCCTGGCTCTGGCTAATTTTTCACTCCAGTTGGGTTTATTGTATTTATTGTATGTATGCCTGTAAAATAATTATATATACCTTTAACTGTTGAATGCAGGCGTTATTTATGTGTGAATGTGTGTTTAGTATATATTGTAGTATGTGTGTTTATTATTATATTTCGTAGATCGATGTAATAGTAAAATCTATTCATCGTTGTCCGGTCATCCAAGGCTGTCGTATAGATGGCTGGTGACTTCCCCAACATGGTTTATTAGTGAAAAATTGCAGACTCAGGCATCGGCCGGAGTAGCTCAGTGGTTAGAGCGACTGCCTGGAATGCAGTGGTCCCGGGTTCGATTCCTGGCTCTGGCTAATTTTTCACTCCAGTTGGGTTTATTGTATTTATTGTATGTATGCCTGTAAAATATTTATATATACCTTTAACTGTTGAATGCAGGCGTTATTTATGTGTGAATGTGTGTTTAATATATATTGTAGTATGTGTGTTTATTATTATATTTCGTAGATCGATGTAATAGTAAAATCTATTCATCGTTGTCCGGTCATCCAAGGCTGTCGTATAGATGGCTGGTGACTTCCCCAAGATGGTTTATTAGTGAAAAATTGCAGACTCAGGCATCGGCCGGAGTAACTCAGTGGTTAGAGCGACTGCCTGGAATGCAGTGGTCCCGGGTTCGATTCCTGGCTCTGGCTAATTTTTCACTCCAGTTGCTTTTATTGTATTTATTGTATGTATGCCTGTAAAATATTTATATATACATTTAACTGTTGAATGCAGGCGTTATTTATTTGTGAATGTGTGTTTAATATATATTGTAGTATGTGTGTTTATTATTATATTTCGTAGATCGATGTAATAGTAAAATCTCTTCATCGTTGTCCGGTCATCCAAGGCTGTCGTATAGATGGCTGGTGACTTCCCCAACATGGTTTATTAGTGAAAAATTGCAGACTCAGGCATCGGCCGGAGTAGCTCAGTGGTTAGAGCGACTGCCTGGAATGCAGTGGTCCCGGGTTCGGTTCCTGGCTCTGGATAATTTTTCACTCCAGCTGGGTTTATTGTATTTATTGTATGTATGCCTGTAAAATGATTATATATACCTTTAACTGTTGAATGCAGGCGTTATTTATGTGTGAATGTGTGTTTAATATATATTGTAGTATGTGTGTTTATTATTATATTTCGTAGATCGATGTAATAGTAAAATCTATTCATCGTTGTCCGGTCATCCAAGGCTGTCGTATAGATGGCTGGTGACTTCCCCAAGATGGTTTATTAGTGAAAAATTGCAGACTCAGGTATCGGCCGGAGTAGCTCAGTGGTTAGAGCGACTGCCTGGAATGCAGTGGTCCCGGGTTCGATTCCTGGCTCTGGCTAATTTTTCACTCCAGCTGGGTTTATTGTATTTATTGTATGTATGCCTGTAAAATATTTATATATACCTTTAACTGTTGAATGCAGGCGTTATTTATTTGTGAATGTGTGTTTAATATATATTGTAGTATGTGTGTTTATTATTATATTTCGTAGATCGATGTAATAGTAAAATCTATTCATCGTTGTCCTGTCATCCAAGGCTGTCGTATAGATGGCTGGTGACTTCCACAAGATGGTTTATTAGTGAAAAATTGCAGACTCAGGCATCGGCCGGAGTAGCTCAGTGGTTAGAGCGACTGCCTGGAATGCAGTGGTCCCGGGTTCGATTCCTGGCTTTGGCTAATTTTTCACTCCAGTTGGGTTTATTGTATTTATTGTATGTATGCCTGTAAAATATTTATATATACCTTTAACTGTTGAATGCAGGCGTTATTTATGTGTGAATGTGTGTTTAATATATATTGTAGTATGTGTGTTTATTATTATATTTCGTAGATCGATGTAATAGTAAAATCTATTCATCGTTGTCCGGTCATCCAAGGCTGTCGTATAGATGGCTGGTGACTTCCCCAACATGGTTTATTAGTGAAAAATTGCAGACTCAGGCATCGGCCGGAGTAGCTCAGTGGTTAGAGCGACTGCCTGGAATGCAGTGGCCCCGGGTTCGATTCCTGGCTCTGGCTAATTTTTCACTCCAGTTGGGTTTATTGTATTTATTGTATGTATGCCTGTAAAATATTTATATATACCTTTAACTGTTGAATGCAGGCGTTATTTATGTGTGAATGTGTGTTTAATATATATTGTAGTATGTGTGTTTATTATTATATTTCGTAGATCGATGTAATAGTAAAATCTATTCATCGTTGTCCGGTCATCCAAGGCTGTCGTATAGATGGCTGGTGACTTCCCCAAGATGGTTTATTAGTGAAAAATTGCAGACTCAGGCATCGGCCGGAATAACTCAGTGGTTAGAGCGACTGCCTGGAATGCAGTGGTCCCGGGTTCGATTCCTGGCTCTGGCTAATTTTTCACTCCAATTGGGTTTATTGTATTTATTGTATGTATGCCTGTAAAATAATTATATATACCTTTAACTGTTGAATGCAGGCGTTATTTATGTGTGAATGTGTGTTTAATATATATTGTAGTATGTGTGTTTATTATTATATTTCGTAGATCGATGTAATAGTAAAATCTATTCATCGTTGTCCGGTCATCCAAGGCTGTCGTATAGATCGCTGGTGACTTCCCCAAGATGGTTTATTAGTGAAAAATTGCAGACTCAGGCATCGGCCAGAGTAGCTCAGTGTTTAGAGCGACTGCCTGGAATGCAGTGGTCCCGGGTTCGATTCCTGGCTCTGGCTAATTTTTCACTCCAGTTGGGTTTATTGTATTTATTGTATGTATGCCTGTAAAATAATTATATATACCTTTAACTGTTGAATGCAGGCGTTATTTATGTGTGAATGTGTGTTTAATATATATTGTAGTATGTGTGTTTATTATTATATTTCGTAGATCGATGTAATAGTAAAATCTATTCATCGTTGTCCGGTCATCCAAGGCTGTCGTATAGATCGCTGGTGACTTCCCCAAGATGGTTTATTAGTGAAAAATTGCAGACTCAGGCATCGGCCAGAGTAGCTCAGTGTTTAGAGCGACTGCCTGGAATGCAGTGGTCCCGGGTTCGATTCCTGGCTCTGGCTAATTTTTCACTCCAGTTGGGTTTATTGTATTTATTGTATGTATGCCTGTAAAATATTTATATATACCTTTAACTGTTGAATGCTGGCGTTATTTATGTGTGAATGTGTGTTTAATATATATTGTAGTATGTGTGTTTATTATTATATTTCGTAGATCGATGTAATAGTAAAATCTATTCATCGTTGTCCGGTCATCCAAGGCTGTCGTATAGATGGCTGGTGACTTCCCCAACATGGTTTATTAGTGAAAAATTGCAGACTCAGGCATCGGCCGGAGTAGCTCAGTGGTTAGAGCGACTGCCTGGAATGCAGTGGCCCCGGGTTCGATTCCTGGCTCTGGCTAATTTTTCACTCCAGTTGGGTTTATTGTATTTATTGTATGTATGCCTGTAAAATATTTATATATACCTTTAACTGTTGAATGCAGGCGTTATTTATGTGTGAATGTGTGTTTAATATATATTGTAGTATGTGTGTTTATTATTATATTTCGTAGATCGATGTAATAGTAAAATCTATTCATCGTTGTCCGGTCATCCAAGGCTGTCGTATAGATGGCTGGTGACTTCTCCAACATGGTTTATTAGTGAAAAATTGCAGACTCAGGCATCGGCCGGAGTAGCTCAGTGGTTAGAGCGACTGCCTGGAATGCAGTGGCCCCGGGTTCGATTCCTGGCTCTGGCTAATTTTTCACTCCAGTTGGGTTTATTGTATTTATTGTATGTATGCCTGTAAAATATTTATATATACCTTTAACTGTTGAATGCAGGCGTTATTTATGTGTGAATGTGTGTTTAATATATATTGTAGTATGTGTGTTTATTATTATATTTCGTAGATCGATGTAATAGTAAAATCTATTCATCGTTGTCCGGTCATCCAAGGCTGTCGTATAGATGGCTGGTGACTTCCCCAAGATGGTTTATTAGTGAAAAATTGCAGACTCAGGTATCGGCCGGAGTAGCTCAGTGGTTAGAGCGACTGCCTGGAATGCAGTGGTCCCGGGTTCGATTCCTGGCTCTGGCTAATTTTTCACTCCAGCTGGGTTTATTGTATTTATTGTATGTATGCCTGTAAAATATTTATATATACCTTTAACTGTTGAATGCAGGCGTTATTTATGTGTGAATGTGTGTTTAATATATATTGTAGTATGTGTGTTTATTATTATATTTCGTAGATCGATGTAATAGTAAAATCTATTCATCGTTGTCCGGTCATCCAAGGCTGTCGTATAGATGGCTGGTGACTTCCCCAACATGGTTTATTAGTGAAAAATTGCAGACTCAGGCATCGGCCGGAGTAGCTCAGTGGTTAGAGCGACTGCCTGGAATGCAGTGGTCCCGGGTTCGATTCCTGGCTCTGGCTAATTTTTCACTCCAATTGGGTTTATTGTATTTATTGTATGTATGCCTGTAAAATATTTATATATACCTTTAACTGTTGAATGCAGGCGTTATTTATGTGTGAATGTGTGTTTAATATATATTGTAGTATGTGTGTTTATTATTATATTTCGTAGATCGATGTAATAGTAAAATCTATTCATCGTTGTCCGGTCATCCAAGGCTGTCGTATAGATGGCTGGTGACTTCCACAAGATGGTTTATTAGTGAAAAATTGCAGACTCAGGCATCGGCCGGAGTAGCTCAGTGGTTAGAGCGACTGCCTGGAATGCAGTGGTCCCGGGTTCGATTCCTGGCTGTGGCTAATTTTTCACTCCAGTTGGGTTTATTGTATTTATTGTACGTATGCCTGTAAAATATTTATATATACCTTTAACTGTTGAATGCAGGCGTTATTTATGTGTGAATGTGTGTTTAATATATATTGTAGTATGTGTGTTTATTATTATATTTCGTAGATCGATGTAATAGTAAAATCTATTCATCGTTGTCCGGTCATCCAAGGCTGTCGTATAGATGGCTGGTGACTTCCCCAAGATGGTTTATTAGTGAAAAATTGCAGACTCAGGCATCGGCCGGAATAACTCAGTGGTTAGAGCGACTGCCTGGAATGCAGTGGTCCCGGGTTCGATTCCTGGCTCTGGCTAATTTTTCACTCCAATTGGGTTTATTGTATTTATTGTATGTATGCCTGTAAAATAATTATATATACCTTTAACTGTTGAATGCAGGCGTTATTTATGTGTGAATGTGTGTTTAATATATATTGTAGTATGTGTGTTTATTATTATATTTCGTAGATCGATGTAATTTTAAAATCTATTCATCGTTGTCCGGTCATCCAAGGCTGTCGTATAGATCGCTGGTGACTTCCCCAAGATGGTTTATTAGTGAAAAATTGCAGACTCAGGCATCGGCCAGAGTAGCTCAGTGTTTAGAGCGACTGCCTGGAATGCAGTGGTCCCGGGTTCGATTCCTGGCTCTGGCTAATTTTTCACTCCAGTTGGGTTTATTGTATTTATTGTATGTATGCCTGTAAAATATTTATATATACCTTTAACTGTTGAATGCTGGCGTTATTTATGTGTGAATGTGTGTTTAATATATATTGTAGTATGTGTGTTTATTATTATATTTCGTAGATCGATGTAATAGTAAAATCTATTCATCGTTGTCCGGTCATCCAAGGCTGTCGTATAGATGGCTGGTGACTTCCCCAACATGGTTTATTAGTGAAAAATTGCAGACTCAGGCATCGGCCGGAGTAGCTCAGTGGTTAGAGCGACTGCCTGGAATGCAGTGGCCCCGGGTTCGATTCCTGGCTCTGGCTAATTTTTCACTCCAGTTGGGTTTATTGTATTTATTGTATGTATGCCTGTAAAATATTTATATATACCTTTAACTGTTGAATGCAGGCGTTATTTATGTGTGAATGTGTGTTTAATATATATTGTAGTATGTGTGTTTATTATTATATTTCGTAGATCGATGTAATAGTAAAATCTATTCATCGTTGTCCGGTCATCCAAGGCTGTCGTATAGATGGCTGGTGACTTCCCCAAGATGGTTTATTAGTGAAAAATTGCAGACTCAGGCATCGGCCGGAGTAGCTCAGTGGTTAGAGCGACTGCCTGGAATGCAGTGGTCCCGGGTTCGATTCCTGGCTCTGGCTAATTTTTCACTCCAATTGGGTTTATTGTATTTATTGTATGTATGCCTGTAAAATATTTATATATACCTTTAACTGTTGAATGCAGGCGT
The DNA here is from genome assembly GCA_963932465.1 of Maratus speciosus. Lineage (NCBI taxonomy): Eukaryota > Metazoa > Arthropoda > Arachnida > Araneae > Salticidae > Maratus > Maratus speciosus. The sequence goes on from OZ010800.1 coordinate 127,458,419, forward strand.
TATTTATGTGTGAATGTGTGTTTAATATATATTGTAGTACGTGTGTTTATTATTATATTTCGTAGATCGATGTAATAGTAAAATCTATTCATCGTTGTCCGGTCATCCAAGGCTGTCGTATAGATGGCTGGTGACTTCCCCAACATGGTTTATTAGTGAAAAATTGCAGACTCAGGCATCGGCCAGAGTAGCTCAGTGGTTAGAGCGACTGCCTGGAATGCAGTGGCCCCGGGTTCGATTCCTGGCTCTGGCTAATTTTTCACTCCAGTTGGGTTTATTGTATTTATTGTATGTATGCCTGTAAAATATTTATATATACCTTTAACTGTTGAATGCAGGCGTTATTTATGTGTGAATGTGTGTTTAATATATATTGTAGTATGTGTGTTTATTATTATATTTCGTAGATCGATGTAATAGTAAAATCTATTCATCGTTGTCCGGTCATCCAAGGCTGTCGTATAGATGGCTGGTGACTTCCCCAAGATGGTTTATTAGTGAAAAATTGCAGACTCAGGTATCGGCCGGAGTAGCTCAGTGGTTAGAGCGACTGCCTGGAATGCAGTGGTCCCGGGTTCGATTCCTGGCTCTGGCTAATTTTTCACTCCAGCTGGGTTTATTGTATTTATTGTATGTATGCCTGTAAAATATTTATATATACCTTTAACTGTTGAATGCAGGCGTTATTTATGTGTGAATGTGTGTTTAATATATATTGTAGTATGTGTGTTTATTATTATATTTCGTAGATCGATGTAATAGTAAAATCTATTCATCGTTGTCCGGTCATCCAAGGCTGTCGTATAGATGGCTGGTGACTTCCCCAACATGGTTTATTAGTGAAAAATTGCAGACTCAGGCATCGGCCGGAGTAGCTCAGTGGTTAGAGCGACTGCCTGGAATGCAGTGGCCCCGGGTTCGATTCCTGGCTCTGGCTAATTTTTCACTCCAGTTGGGTTTATTGTATTTATTGTATGTATGCCTGTAAAATATTTATATATACCTTTAACTGTTGAATGCAGGCGTTATTTATGTGTGAATGTGTGTTTAATATATATTGTAGTATGTGTGTTTATTATTATATTTCGTAGATCGATGTAATAGTAAAATCTATTCATCGTTGTCCGGTCATCCAAGGCTGTCGTATAGATGGCTGGTGACTTCCCCAAGATGGTTTATTAGTGAAAAATTGCAGACTCAGGCATCGGCCGGAGTAGCTCAGTGGTTAGAGCGACTGCCTGGAATGCAGTGGTCCCGGGTTCGATTCCTGGCTCTGGCTAATTTTTCACTCCAATTGGGTTTATTGTATTTATTGTATGTATGCCTGTAAAATATTTATATATACCTTTAACTGTTGAATGCAGGCGTTATTTATGTGTGAATGTGTGTTTAATATATATTGTAGTACGTGTGTTTATTATTATATTTCGTAGATCGATGTAATAGTAAAATCTATTCATCGTTGTCCGGTCATCCAAGGCTGTCGTATAGATGGCTGGTGACTTCCCCAACATGGTTTATTAGTGAAAAATTGCAGACTCAGGCATCGGCCAGAGTAGCTCAGTGGTTAGAGCGACTGCCTGGAATGCAGTGGCCCCGGGTTCGATTCCTGGCTCTGGCTAATTTTTCACTCCAGTTGGGTTTATTGTATTTATTGTATGTATGCCTGTAAAATATTTATATATACCTTTAACTGTTGAATGCAGGCGTTATTTATGTGTGAATGTGTGTTTAATATATATTGTAGTATGTGTGTTTATTATTATATTTCGTAGATCGATGTAATAGTAAAATCTATTCATCGTTGTCCGGTCATCCAAGGCTGTCGTATAGATGGCTGGTGACTTCCCCAAGATGGTTTATTAGTGAAAAATTGCAGACTCAGGTATCGGCCGGAGTAGCTCAGTGGTTAGAGCGACTGCCTGGAATGCAGTGGTCCCGGGTTCGATTCCTGGCTCTGGCTAATTTTTCACTCCAGCTGGGTTTATTGTATTTATTGTATGTATGCCTGTAAAATATTTATATATACCTTTAACTGTTGAATGCAGGCGTTATTTATGTGTGAATGTGTGTTTAATATATATTGTAGTATGTGTGTTTATTATTATATTTCGTAGATCGATGTAATAGTAAAATCTATTCATCGTTGTCCGGTCATCCAAGGCTGTCGTATAGATGGCTGGTGACTTCCCCAACATGGTTTATTTGTGAAAAATTGCAGACTCAGGCATCGGCCGGAGTAGCTCAGTGGTTAGAGCGACTGCCTGGAATGCAGTGGTCCCGGGTTCGATTCCTGGCTCTGGCTAATTTTTCACTCCAATTGGGTTTATTGTATTTATTGTATGTATGCCTGTAAAATATTTATATATACCTTTAACTGTTGAATGCAGGCGTTATTTATGTGTGAATGTGTGTTTAATATATATTGTAGTATGTGTGTTTATTATTATATTTCGTAGATCGATGTAATAGTAAAATCTATTCATCGTTGTCCGGTCATCCAAGGCTGTCGTATAGATGGCTGGTGACTTCCACAAGATGGTTTATTAGTGAAAAATTGCAGACTCAGGCATCGGCCGGAGTAGCTCAGTGGTTAGAGCGACTGCCTGGAATGCAGTGGTCCCGGGTTCGATTCCTGGCTGTGGCTAATTTTTCACTCCAGTTGGGTTTATTGTATTTATTGTACGTATGCCTGTAAAATATTTATATATACCTTTAACTGTTGAATGCAGGCGTTATTTATGTGTGAATGTGTGTTTAATATATATTGTAGTATGTGTGTTTATTATTATATTTCGTAGATCGATGTAATAGTAAAATCTATTCATCGTTGTCCGGTCATCCAAGGCTGTCGTATAGATGGCTGGTGACTTCCCCAAGATGGTTTATTAGTGAAAAATTGCAGACTCAGGCATCGGCCGGAATAACTCAGTGGTTAGAGCGACTGCCTGGAATGCAGTGGTCCCGGGTTCGATTCCTGGCTCTGGCTAATTTTTCACTCCAATTGGGTTTATTGTATTTATTGTATGTATGCCTGTAAAATAATTATATATACCTTTAACTGTTGAATGCAGGCGTTATTTATGTGTGAATGTGTGTTTAATATATATTGTAGTATGTGTGTTTATTATTATATTTCGTAGATCGATGTAATTTTAAAATCTATTCATCGTTGTCCGGTCATCCAAGGCTGTCGTATAGATCGCTGGTGACTTCCCCAAGATGGTTTATTAGTGAAAAATTGCAGACTCAGGCATCGGCCAGAGTAGCTCAGTGGTTAGAGCGACTGCCTGGAATGCAGTGGTCCCGGGTTCGATTCCTGGCTCTGGCTAATTTTTCACTCCAGCTGGGTTTATTGTATTTATTGTATGTATGCCTGTAAAATATTTATATATACCTTTAACTGTTGAATGCAGGCGTTATTTATGTGTGAATGTGTGTTTAATATATATTGTAGTATGTGTGTTTATTATTATATTTCGTAGATCGATGTAATAGTAAAATCTATTCATCGTTGTCCGGTCATCCAAGGCTGTCGTATAGATGGCTGGTGACTTCCCCAACATGGTTTATTTGTGAAAAATTGCAGACTCAGGCATCGGCCGGAGTAGCTCAGTGGTTAGAGCGACTGCCTGGAATGCAGTGGTCCCGGGTTCGATTCCTGGCTCTGGCTAATTTTTCACTCCAATTGGGTTTATTGTATTTATTGTATGTATGCCTGTAAAATATTTATATATACCTTTAACTGTTGAATGCAGGCGTTATTTATGTGTGAATGTGTGTTTAATATATATTGTAGTATGTGTGTTTATTATTATATTTCGTAGATCGATGTAATAGTAAAATCTATTCATCGTTGTCCGGTCATCCAAGGCTGTCGTATAGATGGCTGGTGACTTCCACAAGATGGTTTATTAGTGAAAAATTGCAGACTCAGGCATCGGCCGGAGTAGCTCAGTGGTTAGAGCGACTGCCTGGAATGCAGTGGTCCCGGGTTCGATTCCTGGCTGTGGCTAATTTTTCACTCCAGTTGGGTTTATTGTATTTATTGTACGTATGCCTGTAAAATATTTATATATACCTTTAACTGTTGAATGCAGGCGTTATTTATGTGTGAATGTGTGTTTAATATATATTGTAGTATGTGTGTTTATTATTATATTTCGTAGATCGATGTAATAGTAAAATCTATTCATCGTTGTCCGGTCATCCAAGGCTGTCGTATAGATGGCTGGTGACTTCCCCAAGATGGTTTATTAGTGAAAAATTGCAGACTCAGGCATCGGCCGGAATAACTCAGTGGTTAGAGCGACTGCCTGGAATGCAGTGGTCCCGGGTTCGATTCCTGGCTCTGGCTAATTTTTCACTCCAATTGGGTTTATTGTATTTATTGTATGTATGCCTGTAAAATAATTATATATACCTTTAACTGTTGAATGCAGGCGTTATTTATGTGTGAATGTGTGTTTAATATATATTGTAGTATGTGTGTTTATTATTATATTTCGTAGATCGATGTAATTTTAAAATCTATTCATCGTTGTCCGGTCATCCAAGGCTGTCGTATAGATCGCTGGTGACTTCCCCAAGATGGTTTATTAGTGAAAAATTGCAGACTCAGGCATCGGCCAGAGTAGCTCAGTGTTTAGAGCGACTGCCTGGAATGCAGTGGTCCCGGGTTCGATTCCTGGCTCTGGCTAATTTTTCACTCCAGTTGGGTTTATTGTATTTATTGTATGTATGCCTGTAAAATATTTATATATACCTTTAACTGTTGAATGCTGGCGTTATTTATGTGTGAATGTGTGTTTAATATATATTGTAGTATGTGTGTTTATTATTATATTTCGTAGATCGATGTAATAGTAAAATCTATTCATCGTTGTCCGGTCATCCAAGGCTGTCGTATAGATGGCTGGTGACTTCCCCAACATGGTTTATTAGTGAAAAATTGCAGACTCAGGCATCGGCCGGAGTAGCTCAGTGGTTAGAGCGACTGCCTGGAATGCAGTGGCCCCGGGTTCGATTCCTGGCTCTGGCTAATTTTTCACTCCAGTTGGGTTTATTGTATTTATTGTATGTATGCCTGTAAAATATTTATATATACCTTTAACTGTTGAATGCAGGCGTTATTTATGTGTGAATGTGTGTTTAATATATATTGTAGTATGTGTGTTTATTATTATATTTCGTAGATCGATGTAATAGTAAAATCTATTCATCGTTGTCCGGTCATCCAAGGCTGTCGTATAGATGGCTGGTGACTTCCCCAAGATGGTTTATTAGTGAAAAATTGCAGACTCAGGTATCGGCCGGAGTAGCTCAGTGGTTAGAGCGACTGCCTGGAATGCAGTGGTCCCGGGTTCGATTCCTGGCTCTGGCTAATTTTTCACTCCAGCTGGGTTTATTGTATTTATTGTATGTATGCCTGTAAAATATTTATATATACCTTTAACTGTTGAATGCAGGCGTTATTTATGTGTGAATGTGTGTTTAATATATATTGTAGTATGTGTGTTTATTATTATATTTCGTAGATCGATGTAATAGTAAAATCTATTCATCGTTGTCCGGTCATCCAAGGCTGTCGTATAGATGGCTGGTGACTTCCCCAACATGGTTTATTAGTGAAAAATTGCAGACTCAGGCATCGGCCGTAGTAGCTCAGTGGTTAGAGCGACTGCCTTGAATGCAGTGGTCCCGGGTTCAATTCCTGGCTGTGGCTAATTTTTCACTCCAGTTGGGTTTATTGTATTTATTGTACGTATGCCTGTAAAATATTTATATATACCTTTAACTGTTGAATGCAGGCGTTATTTATGTGTGAATGTGTGTTTAATATATATTGTAGTATGTGTGTTTATTATTATATTTCGTAGATCGATGTAATAGTAAAATCTATCCATTGTTGTCCGGTCATCCAAGGCTGTCGTATAGATGGCTGGTGACTTCCCCAACATGGTTTATTAGTGAAAAATTGCAGACTCAGGCATCGGCCGGAGTAGCTCAGTGGTTAGAGCGACTGCCTGGAATGCAGTGGTCCCGGGTTCGATTCCTGGCTCTGGCTAATTTTTCACTCCAGTTGGGTTTATTGTATTTATTTATGTATGCCTGTAAAATATTTATATATACCTTTAACAGATGAAATGAAGTTTACTATAATGTGTAACATAAAGTGGAAAAGCTAATAAAGTTGTTAACAAAATTCATCTGTAAGTATTTTATTACGAAAATAAAGTAATTTTTTTTAAAAAAAAAACCTTATTTCTGCTTGTGAAAAATCTTTAAGAAGAGCAAAATAAATATAATACAGGAACAAAGAAACACACAATTAATGTATAATGCAACCACCATTAAGTTTAATGACTGCAAATAGTCTATCTTTCATGGACATTATTGATTTTTGGCACAGTTCGAGACTGCTATTCTGCCATTCATTTTCAATCGTAGATCTGAGTTATGAAGCTGAGGAAAAATGTTTTCCATTTTTAAAAACTCGTCTTGCTAGATCTCCCCATAAGTTCTAGAGAGGCTTTATATCGGGCCTTCTGGGTGGCCATTGCAAAACTTCAATATTTTTCACCTGAAAACAGACTTTTATATCATAGATTGTGCGTATAGGCGCGTTATCCTGCTGAAAAATCCATTTTCCTCCTCCCAGAAGTGTTGCAACAGATGAAATATGGTCAGAAAAAGATTTTACATATGCCTTTGAATTAACTTTTCCTGGATGAAACGCACATGACACCACGCCATTAAATGATAAATATCCCCATGTCAAAACCCTTTCGACTGCAGTGTCCCTTACACAAATTTTATTCGGCTGACACCACTTTTTCAAAGGAAGTTTCCTTCAAATACACAATTTCAAAAATTCCCTAATTACATAAGGCAAATTTTATTCTAGTTTATTACTGGAGCCAAAAGAAATTTTGCAAAGAAAGATGATGTCCAGTCAGACTGGATATAATAGTGCAAAGGGATAATGGATTAGCAACATATCTGACGTTTTCAGAAAATTTCCTTTTCTTTTCTCAAATCATGCCAATAACAATTCCAGCCATCAGAACCATCTAAGTTCCATTTTTCTTCATCGCTGAAAATAACAAGCGGCGATTTATTGCCAGAAGTCATCAATTGTCTTGCAAACTTAAGCGCTGGGTTTTGTGACTAGTCAGTAAAGGGGGTTTACACAATTTTGGCGTGCATAGGAAATTTCGAAATCGATTAACTTTATTGCAGATTGTTTTCTTGCACAATTGGAGCCCAGTCGTTTGTAAAATTTCTTTAATTGAGTATTTTCCAGTTGATGCTAAATTTAGTCAGTTTACTTACTTTTTGCATTGTTATAAATCTAACAAAACCTTTAATTGAAAACGATAGAAAAGTCACTATACAGAAGAGTTTTTGGTGTGCAAATGAATAATAATCATATATAATACTGTTATAAAAAAATAGTTGTGTCCTTAAATATTTACACAGGCAAGAATAGCGTTTATTTGCATAATTATTATTTTTTGCATTAAAAATCTCACGGAATAATTTTGTGGACTTTTATATCAGTATTTCCACTTTGTGATCAATATTAAATTACCATTTAAACTATCATATTTTAAATTTATCAAAATATTTTAAAAAAATGTCCTTAAAGTTTTTACACGCACTGTATTAACAATAAATAAATATCAAAATTTTATTCTGAAGCTATAAAATAAGGACAAACTCGTTTATCAAAAAATCAACTACGCAGTATTAACATACAGACATCCATGTATCAAATAATTACAAATGAAAACTTTAAAACATTTATCTACTCCTCACCTAATCTGAGTAAAAAAATTGTACCAATAAAAAATACCTTATAATGTAATTTAATAAAATAATTTTGATCATTTTATTACAAATGAAATACATTATTATTTTAAACTTAAATTTCTATTTCTTAAGATTTCAAAATGAGTATAATCCCTTAATATCCAGATGCTATGAAAAAATTTATATATGTCAATTTCCATTTTTAAACTTCACGTATAAATAAGTGAATATATGATATTATATATATTGAAAACTTACATTTAAATTTTAACAATGTAAATAAATCATAAAACCAGACAGAAGAAAGTTAAAGTTATTCTTCTGGATTTATCAAACATACACAAAAGATTTCTCTTAACTCTGTCAAAATTATAGGCCAGTTCTGAACCTTGATATTGAATTTCAAAGAAAAGACAAAATTTTATATTTGAAAAGAAAGTATTCGTAAAGATTCGAAAGGAGTCCATTGACTAATCTGAAATTCATGACAACAAAGATAAAAAGATTTATACAAGAGACAGAAATTTCTACAAGTGAATAGAACTAAATAAGAATGAATTAGAAAAAAAATCAAATAGTAGATAAATATGGCAAGATGAACTCACTTTATGTTTTATACAAGGTGGGTCAGAACTTTATGCCAAAAATCTAAAGGCAGGTAGGGGGGGACCAAAATAAGTAGAATTCGTACATGTATAAGGGTGCGGATATGAAGGGTTGAGGTAGTAGAGGGCGTGGTTAACTGCGGCGTAGGAATGCTCTTCGCTGGTCTCAATCGTGATTTCTTGCACGAATTTCCAGCAATACTCATTATTACACCAATTGCCGATATGCATTTTATGTATGGAGCTGCGCAAGCAAATGTCTTACATCCAACGCACGTCCAACAGCTCTCGAGATTGTAGAAGGACTATCCTGTACTGTGTGTAATAATGCTTCTGTCACCGCATGAATTCTGCGATAGCTGCCACCGCCTGTACAATGCCCCGAAGCATAAAATGATCCACTCGCGCACAACTCCCGATAAAGATGCTCAAATGTTTAGAGATCCGGCAGATTCTTACCCTGGAATTATTCCATGTACATCCTTTGAGAAACCGATTAATTTCCTTGTGCAGCCCAATAAATGAAATGTATGTCGTCAAACTCCGCATTGTCGTCAAGCTCCGCATGTAACATCGCATGTTGCTCCAAATCGCAGCGGAGAATGACTATCCAAGCCAGCTATTTGCTTTTATCCATTGAACTCAAAAGCGAACTCTACTGCCTCAAGACCTCTACTGCCTGTCAGTTTTCGCATCCGAATTCCTATACTAAATCTACTTATTCAGGTCCCCTCTACCTGCCTTTACATTTTTGACGAATAGTTCTAAACCACCCTGTACTTGTATTTTTCAAAATTGTACTTTCTTTTGTATTTTAAAAAATGTAACGTAGGTGTTTGTCGGTGGTTGTAACATACATTAATGTCACTTGTAATTTTTTCTTCTTTTTTGTTATTTGATATTCGTTTAAATTACTTGCATTTGTATCCTTTTTTATGTTTTCCTGAATTCATAAGAACTGTTTAAATAATCATTATTATCGTTTTAAGTCTTTAAAATTGTCAAGTTATAAATTATAATTTATTTTTGTATACTAGGCTTTGTGTCGTTAAAATATTTATAGTTCTTTTAAACTGTATATAGGTGTTGGTATTAAAGCGTTCGTGTAATTTGCCTACACTTTTAAAATTAATAAATTGTAAATTTATACTTCGTTTAGTTTACTTGCTTTCTTGTTAAACAATTGGTATGTTTCCAATTAACAGGGTGGGACAGTGTTACTTATATCTTTTACAATATCGGTCAGTTAAAGAAAATAAATTTCTCCGATGTTTATTTTTATTGTACTCTGATTTCGCCTGAGGGAAAGAAAAGAAATGTTCGGCATTAAAAAAATAAAATATAAACTAATGTATTCAGACTAAATGTATACCGTCGTCGTAAAACTAGATTTTTCAAATGCATATTTAAAACATAATAATACTTTTAACTGAACAAAACCAGTTAAAAGAAACGTAACGTCGATTTAGCTAAGGTATTCTAACTGATTTATTTGGTGACACGAATTGTTCACTCAAATCAAGACAAACAACGACTATCTCTGATCTGTTAAAGATTATTTTAATAATAACGTCACTAATTTTCCGATTTTGTACAACTGTATTTAAAAATCTGGATCTATTATACGCTCTCTGATAAATAATTCACTTCTGTCCTGTATTGTACTTTTTATATGCCAAACCCTTGTGCAAATTTACACAAACAGCGTAATATTCAAACACCCATTGTTTTTCTTAGATTAGTTACTAAAGCAATTTGCAGAAAAAAATCAATATTTGGAAAGCGATTACCTTTATCAGAGTGTGTAGAAATTGTTTCTGCCACCGAAATAAGAATTAATCTTTGCGCATATTGTGATGAAATTACGTCATTATAACAAAAATATTGATTAAATGATTTCATTTATAAAGTAATAATATTTATAAATAACACGTTTTCTGCTATAGAGGGATTTCAATTGTGAAATCTTTTTGGAAATATGCAATTCAAATCACACCTTTATTACAAAGAAATGTGAAATTTATTCATAACCTTCAGTATTTATTACGATAACGGGGAAGTAATGTAATTTCCAAAATCGTTTTTATCCGTGTATCGCAAAGATGTTTAAATCATAATTAGTTCAGGCTCTTTACTAAGTGTAATAAAGGTCAATGAATATAACGTACTGGAGCAATCGTATTGAAAAAAATTATATTCATTGCACATTTACTATTTCGTTCATTTCACCACCGGAACCAGATATTCACAACTTTATATCTCAAAGAAAGAAATCATAATACAAGTTCGTTTACGTACTTTTTATTGATAAAAATATGGAAATGTATAATTTCAAAATACTTTTATGGAGAACAGAGAAACTAAAAAAAAAAAAAAAAAAAAAAAAAAAAAAATCTGGCAACTGTCGTTGTGGATACAAATCTAAGAAATATTGTATCATTATAAGAGTACAAATTAGAATCATTTACAAAATAAATATTAATCGACTGAAAATGAGGAAAAATAAACTCTCGAAGCATTATGTAGTTTTCGTAACAATGTTAATTATTTTAGGTCTGTAAAAATTCTGTTGTATCATAAAATTTATTTTCCTTATTAAAGTAATTAAAAATAATAAAATTTCATGTTATCATATCTACAAATACTTCGAAGTTTTGCTATAGAAAGCATTTGAGTTAACTCATAGTTTTCTTATATTAAACGGAATTCTCATGCAGTATTTATAAGAAATACATTTAATTTTGTTTAGATATCTGTGATTATTACCTGTTCATATTTTATTAAGTTAGAAAGCATTTTATTTTTATTTATTATTTTTTTTTTTACATGGAAATAATAAACACTGATTATTATGATTTGAATATATATGTATTATTTATTTTTATTTATCATTTAAGAAATTTAAGACATCTGTCTGTTCTTAGGTTAATTTTAAATAGAAATACAGTGTGTTAGATAATTATTTTTACCATCTAAATATTCAATGAAATCTCCTATAATAAAGTTTTTAATGCTACTTATCTATAGATGTAACATTAATATACAAAGTTCATTTTTTATATAAATTATTATTTTTAACTTTATTAATATAACAAATAAAATAAAAAAAAAACACTTGAAAATATTATTTAAAAAATTATAATTACGAAACAAAGAAACATTTAAAATGTGTTTAGTTAGCCATAAGAAGTTGAATCAAGTGCACCATCTCTTCCTAGCACACTCCAGCGCAAACGTTTGTGGTTACAAAAACAATCCATATCATGCAAAAACATTGATATCAGATCTGAAGTAAAACTCATGTCGTATTTTATACATCTGTATAAAAATATATATATATAAAAGCACGTGATGTTCTTACTGGAGAATATTATTGTTTGCGACTCTAAATTAAGTTTTAACATTTAATGAATAAATTTCCGGTAGAGCGAAGATAGTCCAGGCAATAGGGGATTTTTCCTGGCAAAATTAATGGAAGTTCTGGAAATTTGCTTGCTTTATGTTTTTTGGGTGGCTGAATCCGAATTTTTAACTTCCCACCAAAATTTCCCCCAGCAACTCCCTCAAATTTTGGTAAAATGGCCCCAAAAACGATTGTTATTAAAAAAAAAAATCAATTTTTTATTGTTTTAGGGAAAAAGTATCTAGAAATTCAGAAAGTAGACAAAAATTTGTTGAATATATATATATATATATATATATATATATATATATATATATATTGGCCGACATGAATCTAGATATATATGAAAATAAAAGTGAATTACATATAGACATAATCAGTTTCAGATATATAGACGGCGTTTTGATTGTATATCTGAATAGAATGAAGACTAACCATGAATTTAAATATTATCCAAAAAATTTAATACTGGAACTTTCCGGTAGTCAAAATAGTTTTAATACAAATTATTTGTATGTAAATCTAAAATTAGAAAACAGAAATTTAATTACATCGGTTTATGATAAAGGAGAAAACTTTATCTTTAAAACAATTGCAATATTGAATTTGAAATCAAATGTCCATATATCGGTATTCATAAACATTTATATTAACGGTTTAAACAGATTAAACCGATTGACATCAGTTAGAGAATTTTTGTAAGAGGATATGCTTAAATGGTACGTCATTGCTGTTAAACAGGGTTATCCTGCTAGTCTGGTAAAAAATATGGCGTATAATTATGTAAGAACTTGCAAGAACATAAGTAAATTGACGCCTTTACTCGAAACGTGTGGTTTACGGTATATAGTGGAAACAGATCGCTTTTGATATTGATTGATTTCGGCAGGTCGGTTTCATTTAGTTTTAATCTTGTTTCTTTCGTTTTTTCAGTATGGTCTCGAAAGGTAAATCTAGGGAATGTTGCATGCTTAAAAACAGTTTTAACCCTGCATTAGCCTGTCATAAGCCACGCAACCTGTCTCCATGTTTAGTTAGTTATTTGTCTTGTTTCTTTTGGTTGATTTTGTTTAAGTTAAAGTTGGTTATGTTGTGTTTTTTAGAGATTGTTATTAAGTTAAAATTTAGTTCTTATTTGATATGGTTCAGTTAATTTTGTACTTCAAATAAAGTTTACAGTTTGTGGTAATGTTTGAAATTACTATTGGAATTTTTAAACTATATATATCTTTATACATATGACTGATTTTTGATATACTGCAACTGTCTGAATTTATAAACAGATTTAGATGAGATTTAGTATGTGTCATTTACATACTAATGTTACGACCGAGGTTCTTGGCCAGCTTCCTCCGCCAATTTGTTTAAAAAATGGCGGCCATACATTTTTTTTTTTACATTTTAAAATTTAAAAAAGCTGTACAAAGTAATCTGAAATTGTATAATATATGCAAACAGAAAAAAAAAAAAATGAGCCAGAACTACGAAATGTGGCATGCTCATGTAATGATATATGTCAGTGATTACCATTTCAGCACCAATGACCTAAGGAGATTTGTGCAACGCGCTTTTAAATTGAACAATAGATACCATTTAAAATATACTGTAATTGAAATCAGAGGTAATTACAACTGGATTATTATTTCCAGAATTTGAAAGACTTTAAAACGTAAGCAGTGAATCAGAGTAGGCACAGTCAGACGCCGCAGAGGCTCAGGACGTCGTTAGGATCTTAAAATGCATAAATGTTAAGACAAAAGTTTTGAGATAATTAAAACTTTTTGGTAAATATTTAAATTGAATGCTCAAATTTTACACGAAGTGGTATCACTACATATATTATACAGCGTGACTAATAGGAACGCATTTTTAAGTATTAAATAATAACGGATTAATAAATCAATGTGCGGTTTATATGTAACGATTCTCAAAAATTCGGACTTTTTCTACACCCTTTATACTTGTTTACAAAAGGTTTATTCGATAGAAGAGGTATAGCAGTAGATGCATCATCATTGAACTCCGATAATGTAGATCCAAATTAATGTAATATAGTTCAAATTTTAGATGGCTCAATATCAAAGTACTTGCATATGTCAAGTAAAATGATTGGCGGAACTATGCGTTAAACGATTGTTTAAATCGCTTTGTAATATGTACAAGCTGGCGTTTAAATTTTTTAAATTTTAAAATTGCCACTGTTCCCGTAAAAGTGAAATCTTGATTATTGTTTTTCGTCAGATTCTAGAGTGCATATTTTGAAACAAATAGATCTCGTTCATTAGCAGACATTAGAAATAAGCTGCTTCTTACATTGGAAAGTTTTATTAAAGTACTTTGGATTTTATTTGGTGCAGTATATAACATCATCAAAAAACTCCGATAATGTAGTTTTAAATTACTCCAATATAAATTCAAATTTTGGACCATTCGCTAAGAAAATAGCCACACGTATCGTAGATAATGTTACATAGAAATGACAATGTACACACACAAAAATATCCCTGAAAAATTATGGGCAGGGTCCGGCAGCAGAGATTCTAGTCATACCCCGTAAAAAAAAAAAAGAAAATCCATATCCAATTACCAATCCGTAATTTTCCTAACGGATGGGCTAAAACTGTAAAAATATGTGGATTGCCCTTAATTTTCTAAATATCTCAGCGATAAGGCCGGCTATTTAATGGATCATACCGTTTTCATGAAATAAGGCTGTTACCCGTAAAAATTGAAGGGCAAACGCTCATAAATTTACAGTTTTTTCTGAGAGTGTAGATGACTATATAAAGTGGGTGTTTCTACTTTAAATTTTTATAACTACCACTATTGCGTAACAGCGAGGTCTTTATTTTATATTTTTCATCACATTTTTGAGAGCATTATTTGAAATAACTACATATAAAACATTACCATGCTTTGGCAATCGAAACAACTCTTACATTGATGAGTTTTGTAAAGCAATTTGTGTGTTATTCAGATTCAATACAGCATGTTTTCCATAAAAATATTTAAAACAACATTTGTTTATTTTTCAAATATCACTGTGTTATGTAATCTGTATTTCTTTTACACTGTAAAAAAAAAAAAAAAAATTGTGAATTTCCCGGCACTTTATGTTGTAATTTTTCATGCGCAGACGCTGTGAAATCGAATACAATCAGCAACTGAAGTAAAAATCGAATTATTTCTGTCAAGTACACCACGCATCCAATAGCAACGCGATTTTACTCAGACATGAGAAAATTTACAGCACTCTTAAAAACAGAAGATTTTATATTTTACAGCAACTGGATTAGCAGCCGGGGTGCCAGCACCTTTAGTTGTAAATTACAGAATTCGTATTTTACAATATTCTTACTTCATATAATTGTGCTGAAATGGGGAACATTAGTGATGTTAAGTCAAACCTTAAAAATTGTCATTATATATATTTCTCCTGTTGTAAAGATACTTTAACACTAGAACCGTCACAGCGGTCATTTTGACCGGTAAAAAAAAATAAAATATTTCGATTCAAACCAGAATTTTTTTTCTAAAATAAGTTAATGTGCAACCCGGAGAAGTACGATTAATGTATGTCACGAAGAAATAAGTTAAATAGTAATCATCATTTGTTCTACCAATTTTATTTTCAGACATTAAAAACACACTAAGATTTCATAGTTTATCATACAGCCAAAAAATAGCGTACATGTCAAAAGTTTTAAAACATATATATACTTTAACACAAACATTTTGACATGCACGCTATTTTTCGGCT
Organism: Maratus speciosus; assembly: GCA_963932465.1. Lineage (NCBI taxonomy): Eukaryota > Metazoa > Arthropoda > Arachnida > Araneae > Salticidae > Maratus > Maratus speciosus. The sequence goes on from OZ010800.1 coordinate 127,474,002, forward strand.
GTATGATAAACTATGAAAACTTAGTGTGTTTTTAATGTTTGAAAATAAAATTGGTAGAACAAATGATGATTATGATTAATATGACATTATAAAAGAAAAGATTATAAAACTGTAAGTTAAATAGTTTTAGATAACAATTCTGGTGTAAAATATTTGTATGACACTTGGGTAAAATTTCCGGCGGTTCTAGTGTTAAAATGAGGTAAAATGTTTCTACTTTTTTTAAATTGGAAACGGAAGATTTCGTAAAAAATCCAAGAACCCAAATTATTTTTTTTAAGAAACGTATTTTAATGTCAGTTTGTAACGCGCGCCACCCGTTTTAAAACAAATAGACTCTACCGGCAGTCACGTGACCGTTTTCCGTGAGCTTTGCCGAATGAGAAATGCTGTGAGTTGGAGAGTGTTCGGTTACAGCGTTGACTGTAGTTGTGTTCTGTTTGAGATGTGCTAAAATGTAAAAAGTTATATCCGTGTTATTATTGTTTATGTGTTATGTGCCGTTCTACTTGTGATGTGCCGTCTTAACAAGATTAAATAAAAAATATTTAAAAAGCTACCCCGAGAAAGTGATATTTTGAAATTATGTGAAATTTCTGAGTGATTTGAAACTGAGCTAGCCTGACAATTGGCGCCCAACGTGGGGCCACGAATTCGAAGAAAAATGTTCACATCCAAATTTTTCAAAAGTGTTCGCAATATTATTTCATAATTCTTCAAGTCAAGTGATATAGTAATATATTTTTATTCAAGAAGTGTGGTTTTCAACTAGCAGAAAAAAAAAATGGCACGACCGGTCGTCTGCATGTGTGAATGGTAACTGAGCTAGCCTGACAAGTTCACTTTTGAAATCAAAAATTGAACTATAAAATGACTTAAAATTATATCCCCGCTAATATTTCTACAAACATACCATTAGAAAATATTCATTCACGAGAAGAATTTTAAAATTATCTAAAGGCAATTATTCTACCAGAATATTTCATTATACTTAATGAAAATTCCGTATAAATGCAGCTATTTAATCAATGTGTTCATGTAAAACTATAAACCATTCTTCATTATGACGTAGAGAAATAATTCCTTTATTGCACTCAATTTACTAATTTACTTAATGAGATTAGAAAACACTAATACATTTTACGTAATGATCCAAATTGATTTTTTTTTCAAGCATTAGGCTATTACTTTTATTCGTTTGGTTTTTTCTTACTGCATAAATGTACAGTAGATAGCATTATGTCTAGTAAATCAGTACTAAATTAGCATTTTCCATTTTTTTCATTTTGTTTATCTTATTATAAAAATGGTTATACAGTTCAATATTTCTTAAATTCTAAAAACTAATACTCATACAATATATAAACTAATCTTTTTTTTTTATATTCTTTATCATTTTACATTTTTTTACATAATTATAAAACTTGTTGGTTCTCTTATTTTTAATTTTCTATAACACACAATATAAAAAAAGAGTTATTATTATTATTTTAATATCCACATCTTAACGAAATTCAGTTCGTTTTTTTAGTTGTTATGCATGGAACTTCTATAAATTGAAGATATTTCTTTTAAATTTATTTGCTTAAACAAAGATGCAAAGTTAAAATATTTTTCTCTGTGGCCATCTGCGTAATATATTTGCTTTTTTTACTTTTCTTTTTCTCTGGATAGCTCTTACAACCATAATTAATTTTTAAGTTAAGTACATTTTATTTATTTAAACATCAGTCATTTCACTCTCATTTTGAATAGTGTTGCGTTTGAGTAACAAGATTTCTTTTCCGTATATACCTGATACTTTTTATTTTATTGTAATATTTCAGTAAATGAATAATATAGGTGGAGAATATTTATATAATCTCAAATAAAGAACAAAAAAATTGAAGTATAGCCTATCTTATTTTCTGAAATATGTTTCTTTGCATATAAATGTTCAATTTTCTTAAAAAGAGGAACAGTTTAAACTCGTTTATTATAATTGGAGATAAGAAAATATAACTTTTACATATATGCTCGTACTTTTTATTTCTACAGTGTTAAAATATTAAATGCAGTTGTTATTAACGTTCCGTTGTATAAGCCAGCCGTAAAACAAACCATGCATCATTATACGGGATAATCTACTGCAAAGCATCTACATTTTCAATTTTTATACTGTCGTATAGGAAAAAAAAACTTTTATGGGCAATTTCGTTGAAAACTTCATCTCAATTTATTTTTGAGATATTAATGTTTTTGAAGATTTTAACAAAATTTATTCTTATTTGACAACTGAAGCACACCATTTATGTAGAAAGTAAAGGAAAAACATTTGAATAATAGTAGACTACTATATCTTTTTGTTGCCATTTTCCATAAAACTAAAAAAAATGCAATTTAAATACGTGCTATTTTGAAAATATATATATGCATATGAATGATTTCTGATAAAACATGGAGCTATTATAAACTATATTTAATTTAAAGTATGTATATTAATATTGCAAACAAATGAAGGCATATAAATCAATGGATAGCCGATTCCTTTGGTCGAGTTTCTTGAATGACGATATCCTTTTTGCTGAAATTGTGTATTATTCAGCCATAGTGACGTCATATAAATACTTTTCAGTGGATGTTGTTTAAGACTGGATTGTAAATGTGAAATTGTGCAGCTGATGCGAATGACATCATTTTATATAAAATAAAAGTGTGTGTTTTAAGGGGTCTCATGCCTTTTGAAATCTCTGTTGCCGATGCAAAACGAATGTAATTTTAAGTTCTCATAACTCTCTAAATTCTTATTTAAATTACACAAACATGTGTAACATATTTAATCCATATTTAAGGCTTTATAAAATGTAAACATAAACACTTATATTAAACTATAATAAAAAATACAGTTCAGTTAATATTGCAAAAAGTTTTCATGTGGTATTTCAGAATCCGCACTATAACTTAATTTATAATAGTTAATTTATAATTTAAATAATTAAATTATTATAAATTTATATAATTTATAATAAATAACTTAATTTATAATTAATTTATATCCCTTTATAAGTATAAAAATTATGTTAAAATGAGCTCTAATCTATATTTTATAGAATGAATTATTATTAGTTAGATAGAAAAATATTTTAATTATTTTTAATCATTAATTAATTATTATTTATTATTTTTTTCCATTTTTAAATTCAATTGGATTTTAAAATATTTTCTGTCAAAGAATTTATATCACAATTAATTCAATATATAAATCTGTCGAATCACCTGTCGAATATGACGTCACATTTACATTACCCATTTACACATTTACACGTCCTATAATTAACTTGTAGTCCCATATCTTAAAATACTTTATTTAGAATTATTGGTTGATCAATTATAAAAATATACTTCCTTTGGGTGATAAATAAAATTAGCTAACAACTCTCGTGCTATGCAATATTCCTTATAAATTTCTGCGAAAATTCATGTGCTTCATTTGAAGCTTATTCACACTTGCGTCATTATTCTAAGTAATTTCACTCATTTTCGATATCATCATAGTATAATGAATATTCGAATCCAAATCTCTATTAAATAATCCTTGTTCTACTTACAGTTCAATCTAATTTTAGAACGCTTAAAGTGAATTTCAGATCTTAAGTGTACTAACATCTCTAAAATAAAGCACGATATTCTAATTTAGTTATGACTCGGTGAAACCACTAGCAACAACGTTATTTGAAATAAACATAATGCACTATATATTTCAATGTTCACTGGTGAACAAGTGTTTTTGTCAAATAATATATTGAATTAGATATTTTATAATAATTACTATGAGGAAAAAACGAAATATTAAATAAAAATTTAGATACAGTTGACGCTCGATTTTACGAACCGCTTTTTTTTTTTTTACGAATTATTCGTTTTTACTAACTGATGTACTGTTCCCGACCAGCATTCCATTGAACCAAAGTTATTTCCATTTACGAACTTCCGATTTTATGAACACATTATATGAGTCCCATCGAGTTCGTAAAATTGAGTACCTAGTGTATATGGTTTTTTTTTTTTTTTTTAATAAATTACAATTTTATTTAAAATGAATAAATTTATCAATGATATAAACATGATTTAACGGATAATAACAAATAATACTTCATTTTAATCACTCTAGCAATGTATCTAGCAATTGTCTAGAAATATTAGTTATAGCATCCTATTTTTTTGGTGATCACAGATGTCGAAAACGCTTCTTTACCTAAATCAAAAACCAGACGGATTTTTCGGGATGTCAATCGGAAGTATGGAACCATGCATAAAATTCATGACAATTTGTCATTCTCTCATTTTTATGCTCTATTTATGAATATTGGTTGATGCATTACTTCGTAAATGTTATTTGGTGCAATAAGGACGTACAGTCGTGGAAAATAAAAGTAAACACCCCATACTAACTCCTCAACAAATTATCGTAGAAGAAAGTTACTGGTACCGAACGATTGGAAATAAAGTCTACTTTTAAATGATGTATATAAAATTTGCTTAGGGGGCCATCTGCATATTAAAACGAACCATAACTTTGTTTTTTTCAACAGCAATACACAATTGTGATAGCATAAATGAATTCTACACCCTGCAATTAGTCTAAAAACGAATTTTTATGAAATTCGTACAGTAAGTTTCCGAGAAATTAATTATTTTAAAACGAACGTATTTTAAGGATGTATCCAAATTGAAGTTCGGTACACGATTGTTAACCGAGAGATCTCCCTTCTTGATCAAGGCACCTTAAGCAGTCAATTAAGTCTGTTAGATTACAGGATAGCATAAGAAATTTCAAAATATTTAGTCACTTCTATCATAGACGGCCCTTAAACCATCATTTTGCCGTTTTTTAAGCATAATTTGAAAACTACTTGGAAGAAAAATGTGAAATTTTGGATTTCCAGAAAGCAGGACTTAATAAATCTAAATCGATTAAAAAAATTGTAGGTTGCAATTCATAATGTTTTCGAATATTCATTTCATAATTCATATCATAAAATTATAAAAATTGCAAATTCAACGTATTTATATTTGGGTATTTTAGTATTATTGCTACACAAAAAATTAGCACATTATGAGCATAATTTCAGGAGATATTAATGAAAATATGATAATGTAATTTAACATTAGAAGCACTAGATTTTGAATGTTTAAAATTCAAAAACTTATTCAAATGACTTGAAATTTCGTGACTAGTCATAGTTTGAACCGAAGATTTGAAATATCTCGTTAAAATTGAGTATTGCCATTGAAAAAAAAATGAAGTTTGGATTTGTTTTAACATGTAGATGGCCTCCTATGCAAATTTTATATACGTCATTTAAAAGTAGACTTTATTTCCCATCGTTCGGTACCAGTAACTTTCGTCTATGATAATTTGTTGAGAAGTTAGTAGGGGGTGTTTACTTTTTTTTTCGACGACTGTACAATGCATTTGAAGCCACTAAATTAATTTTAAGCGAAAAAATAGTGCATTAACATTGAAAAATGTATATTTTTTAGATGATGTAATTTTTTTGACCGCCACTGTATACTTTCGGATATTTTTTTCTGCATGTAAATATTTAAAACATTATTTTCTTTTTTTTTTAATTCGTCTATATATTTTTTTATCTAATTCCCCTATTTTATTGTTGTATGAAATATATTGCATTGAAAACAGCATAACAGAACGAAACTCTTGAGTTTTAAATAACAAAAGGTGCATCCACTCATTAGAAAAATCATAGAGCACCCACTGAACGGTTACGAAAACGCTGATTTATAAAGATTGTTATCATCCTGGAGTTATCATATTAAAATTATCTTCATTTATTTATTTTTCAACTTTCATTTATGTGATTAGAAATTAAAAGTTTAATTTGATTTCACAAATTTCCATGTCTTTTTTAAATTAATGTGCACTTTTTTTTTTTTTTTTTTTTTTTTTTTTAATAAATTACAATTTTATTTAAAATGAATAAATTTATCAATGATATAAACATGATTTAACGGATAATAACAAATAATACTTCATTTTAATCACTCTAGCAATAGTATCTAGCAATTGTCTAGAAATATTAGTTATAGCATCCTATTTTTTTGGTGATCACAGATGTCGAAAACGCTTCTTTACCTAAATCAACAACCAGACGGATTTTACGGGATGTCAATCGGAAGTATGGAACCATGCATAAAATTCATGACAATTTGTCATTCTCTCATTTTTATGCTCTATTTATGAATATTGGTTGATGCATTACTTCGTAAATGTTATTTGGTGCAATAAGGACGTACAGTCGTGGAAAATAAAAGTAAACACCCCCTACTAACTCCTCAACAAATTATCGTAGAAGAAAGTTACTGGTACCGAACGATTGGAAATAAAGTCTACTTTTAAATGATGTATATAAAATTTGCTTAGGGGGCCATCTGCATATTAAAACGAACCATAACTTTGTTTTTTTCAACAGCAATACACAATTGTGATAGCATAAATGAACTCTACACCCTTCAATTAGTCTAAAAACGAATTTTTATGAAATTCGTACAGTAAGTTTCCGAGAAATTAATTATTTTAAAACGAACGTATTTTAAGGATGTATCCAAATTGAAGTTCGGTACACGATTGTTAACCGAGAGATCTCCCTTCTTGATCAAGGCACCTTAAGCAGTCAATTAAGTCTGTTAGATAACAGGATAGCATAAGAAATTTCAAAATATTTAGTCACTTCTATCATAGACGGCCCTTAAACCATCATTTTCCCGTTTTTTAAGCATAATTTGAAAACTACTTGGAAGAAAAATGTGAAATTTTGGATTTCCAGAAAGCAGGACTTAATAAATCTAAATCATTTAAAAAAATTGTAGGTTGCAATTCATAATGTTTTCGAATATTCATTTCATAATTCATATCATAAAATTATAAAAATTGCAAATTCAACGTATTTATATTTGGGTATTTTAGTATTATTGCTACACAAAAAAATAGCACATTATGAGCATAATTTCAGGAGATATTAATGAAAATATGAAAATGTAATTTAACATTAGAAGCACTAGATTTTGAATGTTTAAAATTCAAAAACTTATTCAAATGACTTGAAATTTCGTGATTAGTCATAGTTTGAACCGAAGATTTGAAATATCTCGTTAAAATTGAGTATTGCCATTGAAAAAAAAAATGAAGTTTGGATTTGTTTTAACATGTAGATGGCCTCCTATGCAAATTTTATATACGTCATTTAAAAGTAGACTTTATTTCCCATCGTTCGGTACCAGTAACTTTCGTCTATGATAATTTGTTGAGAAGTTAGTAGGGGGTGTTTACTTTTTTTTTCGACGACTGTACAATGCATTTGAAGCCACTAAATTAATTTTAAGCGAAAAAATAGTGCATTAACATTGAAAAATATATATTTTTTAGATGATGTAATTTTTTTGACCGCCACTGTATACTTTCGGATATTTTTTTCTGCATGTAAATATTTAAAACATTATTTTCTTTTTTTTTTTAAATTCATCTATATATTTTTTTATCTAATTCCCCTATTTTATTGTTGTATGAAATATATTGCATTGAAAACAGCATAACAGAACGAAACTCTTGAGTTTTAAATAACAAAAGGTGCATCCACTCATTAGAAAAATCATAGCGCACCCACTGAACGGTTACGAAAACGCTGATTTATAAAGATTGTTATCATCCTGGAGTTATCATATTAAAATTATCTTCAATTATTTATTTTTCAACTTTCATTTATGTGATTAGAAATTAAAAGTTTAATTTGATTTCACAAATTTCCATGTCTTTTTTAAATTAATGTGCACTTTTTTTTTTTACCGCGAGGTCTTAACGAGGTCTGTACATTATTCTGTATGACCATATCAATAAATCTCTCTATAGAATGTTGTAGTTTTTTAAATAATTAAAAAATATGCACGATCTTTAAAAAAATGCTACACCAATTGAAACCATTCATATAATAAAACTGTAACTAACAAAAGAAAAATTTCTAAATGTGACTGCATTACCTTATTTTGAATTCGTCGCTTAAGGACTTTTTCGTATTCATCGTCATTCGACGTTGTTTATTCATAATTAATCCCCTTACAGTTATACCGTTCTTTGAAGGATATAGCAATATTTATAGTAATTATTGTAAACATTTCTGTAGTGAGATGATTATCATTTATTATTTTCGATACAGCCCCAGAATATGCTAAGAGTTAAAAAATAGATTTAGAACAACGAATTTTCTCATTGATTGAAACATGTGACTAACTCCTAGAAGAAACTTTTCAGCTAATTTTCAAAATATTGAGAAACAATTATCAACATATGTTTAAAATGCAGATTTACAAAGTACACACTTAAAACAATCCATTAAACAACGAGAGAAAAGCTTAATTTTTCATTATTTAGGGTCTCTCATTGTGGGATTTTACTTTAAAAAAATTGTATTAGCATTTACAGTTACGTTATAACTAAAATATTATATTATTCACCACATAATGCAAATTAGAACATTTTAGGCAACATAAATTAAAATAAAAGCATTATTAGCAAATAATATGTACTCGTGTATTACCTTTGAGGTGCTTAGTAAGTTTAAGTTTTTGTGATGAATTGGCTCTTTCTTCGAAAAAACTTCTTGTTAATTACTGTTGTCATCTTATACATAAATATAATTCAGTAAAACAAAATTTTTATATTAAAAATCATTGAAGAATTTTATAAAGGTTTTTCATAATTATACTATTATATCATAATTATCGAATATTTCAAAATTATACTACATTATACAAAATGTTTACATTCATGGGCAGTAGAAAAATCTGAGACAGTTGGCGTTTAAATATTTTTTGTCAAAAGGAAAAGTAGCAAAAAAAAAAATTAATTTTTCTGTTAATCAAAGGTTAACTTTCTGTTTAACTGAACAAAATTTGACAAAAAATAAAAGAAAAATGCGTTACGTAATCTAAAATAGAGATAGGAATAATTAGTATTTTTAACTTTTCTTTTTTCGTTTAAACAGCTACCGTCTGCTTTTTATTATAACTGTAACATTCTTTCAAAGAAATTTAAATTAATTTGATCTTTGAAACATCCACTTTCAGTATTTTATTTTGTCAATTTCAAATTTTCGATGGATTTGTTAGTTAACATATTGTAAAGCACTTCTTATTTGGAGTAAGTAAAAATAATATGAGCTAGTTATATCATACCGCATTATTAATAGGAATAAAAAAGCCGATGATAAATAAACTATTTATAAAAATATTTTTAAAAACATTTAATCTAGTAATTAATTATACATTTCTTACCGTAGGTACAATGGCATTTTTGCCTTTTTAAAAGGCCACACCTTAAAAATACAATTACTTAATACCTTTCAAAATAACATTTAAGATAAATTAAAACACACACATATATACATATATAGATAGATAGATAAATAGATAATAATCAACCGATAATAACAGAATATTAACAAATATTAATCTGCATAAAATTATATTTGGATAATCAAATAGCTGTTACTTATAGCGTGTTATAGCGTTCCCGGTATCGCCAACCTATATGACGTATCTGTCTTTAAAGTCACACGACGCATATATGCCAGATTATGACCCATGTTACTAAATTATAGTGATATATGAAGTATGTATGACGTATATGCACACTGCATATGTATAAGACCTATACGAAATATATAACACATATTATCAACATATAACACGCAGATATTACCTATATAATTATTACAACATAAGAGTTATAAATGATGTACCTAATGTATATATAATGGATATATAAGCGCAATGACCCCGACAAAATCAAAATTGCACTCTGGCTTTACTTTAATTGAGGGGACAGCTATTAAAAATAACCTATTACATGAAATCAAATAAAATTTATTTCAGTCAACATTTCCTAAAATGTGTTTGCTACGATGTTAATTATAAAATATATAAAATGCAAAAAGTTGTACGTTCAAAAACCTAGTACCGTCAAGTACATTCGTACTCGTTATCAGTGTCGAAATAAAATTCAAAACAGAGAACTGAGACTTTTCAAGTGAAAAATATAGGGTGTTTTTTTTGTTTTTTTTTACTTGAAGGAACCCAGTTCTCTAATTTGTGTTTCATTTTGAACCCTGCTGACGAATACCAGCGTACTTGAATGTACTACGTTTTTGAACGTAAAACTTTTTGCATTTTATATATTATATATTTAATAACGTAGTAAACACCTTTTACTAACTTTTGACTGAATAATGTTATAGGTCAAATAATATATTCTAGTTAGGGTAAATTACGGATTATTCTATATTTTGATTAATATAATGATTTAGTTTAGTAAAAAATGAAGTACCAAATGGCGTTCTATGTGAGACAGGGACATTGCTTGAATAAATCTGTAATGGTGAAAATTGAACGAAAACTCATTGGTCCCTGACGAATTCGTTAATTTAATGGCGATTCTCCAGTAAGTGGGTAATTTCGCTATGTGATTTAAGAGAAATAAAAGTTAAATTTTGAACTTTTTTTAAAAATAGGTAAGACATAAGGTAGTTTGTAATATACAGTATTCCGGCAAAAAATTTAAAGAGTATGTTTCTTTAAAAACATTATTTTATAAATTAATTTGGAAATCCATGTCTTACTGTTCCCAAGATAGTTGCTTACTTTGTAGCTCAGCAATTTATTAGATTTTTAATATTTGTTTTCCAATTTTCCTTTTACAATAAAAAAAAATAAATATAAATTAACGTCTGCAATAAATTTAAAGCATGTTTCACGTTTTAAGGACTAGGGACAGGAGAGACATATATAGGGACAGAAGTGACATACTCTTAAAAATATTCAGTTTAAATATTTTACAATTGTAAATTATTCTAGATGTATGTAATTTTTATAACGATTTCAAAATTGGGTTTATCCTTTAAAAATAACCAACTTTAAGCTAATGGTAAGGTGAAAAAATAAATGTATTCGGGCAGTTTTATTGTGAAAATAATTGAAACACATTTTTATTGTGTATTAGTGTTTATGTTTATCTTTATATACAATAAACATTTTTAATTTTTAAACTTACACTGTAAGAATATGTCCTGAATTTAACAGCTGTTATGCTGTGAAATTTTCTTTATTTACCTTAAGATTTCCATTTTCGGAGAAAAATGGAACTTTTCCTGGAATTACTGGAAATTCTCTGTTCAGCGCCTACGATTAACTGAAATCTTTCGTTTAGCCGAAGCTGAGTGAGTAGATCGGAAAAGTTCCGCTCCTACGGCTAGACGTCCGAGGTCGAGAATAATAGCAGTCTGTGTTCGAAAGTATAAATAAACGAGTTCGCTTGAAGTTTGTATAAGTACAAACATAAACAAGTGTTAAAGCATTAATTCCTTTGAAGACTAAATTTGGTATACAGAAAAGAGGTAAGCTATTCATTTTTTTTTTAATTTTCTATAACGAATATTTTAAGTATTCTAAATGAACGTTGGTATGAATAAAATGCAGTTATTACGCGTTAGGTGTATTGCAAAAACATCATGTATTTTGTTTTATCTTCGCGATTCAAAACCATACGAGTTGTGAAACTGTGCGAGATGTTTTTTTTTTTTTTTTTTTTTAAATATATATCATCAAAATTATTGTTGTAAAAGAGTGTTAAGATATCTAATCTTCAGAATCAGAAGTTACAATTGATTTTCTGTCGATTTATAGACAACAATGCTTTATAGCTCCCACTGCAAAAAATAAAACTAATCTAATGTTGTAGTCTCTTTTAAAGGTATTTTAATAACAATTTTGAAAATATTTTTGTGAGGCACTCATAAACAAATAATATATCAAATCATATATTGAGTTGTAACTTTCCGAGTGATTTTGTGTATTCGGAATTGAATTTAGAGCATGGCCGGGGGGGGGGGGGGCATTCCCTCCATGAGCCCCCACGAAAGATTTGAGATTTTGTGTTTTTAATGTCAAAAGTGCAATCTCCCTTCCATCCCTCCCGGAGAATCTCCCGTGTCTGAATTGAACACTGGCATAGGTATATATATTTATTTTTTATTTTTTTAAACTGTGAGAATCCTTTCTATGTGCAAGTAAATTTTCATATAAGTCCAAATATTTATAAGAAAGCCAAATTTTATTAAAATATTCAAGATTGGTGCTGGAGAAAAAATTTTGATTTTAGGATAGATAAATTTTAATGTTGCTAATTAATACAGAATTTTGCTAAAAGCTGTTGTTTTTTACAAATAAACACTCTATAGAAAAAGAATCATCATTTATTAGTATTTTTAACCATTAGTCATATAAATATGTATAAAATTTAGATTGCATTAAAGTATTTAATAATACATTATAATATTGATAATATATGTTAAAACAAATTTTAATCTGTCAGTTGTTCATATCTTTAAAATCAAAATTTCATTTAATTTCTTTGAAGTAAAAGATTTCAAGTTGTACTTTCTCAAATGTAGTATATATCTTTCAAACCAAAATGAAATCTTATTTTTTGAAAGTAAAATTTGTCAATGAATTATTGGTATCATTCTTTCTCTAAATTACGAGGCCAATTTGAGTAGCAAAGCGCAGGTGCAAAACAACAATATCAAAATGTTAAGTAACCGTTTTAACTAAGTTCACATCTAAGCAGTTAGCACAGTAGATAGGATGAAGAACTAGGCACCCGTCAGATTTATTGTAGCTACGCGGCGATTAGGCGATCACCGCCCCGATATCAGGTATCAAACCCGTTCAGCTGAGGAGACCCGGCAGGTAGGGGCCTGGTCATCGGTTAGAAAGAAAGTATCATTATTTTAAAAGAATTAGACCTGAAAGTTCAATTTTAGGTAGCTTTCGTTACAAAAAGTAAAAAGCTACCTATTGCAGCCGTCCGGAGGAATGCACTTCCGAAATTTTTTGTTATATTTTCACCGATCATGACCCACGGAACCCAAAACCGCCCTTAGTTAAAAGGTGACTTATTTATATATATATAGTTATTCAATTTCTGTTGTTTTTTTACTATGTTTTTGGTATCCATGTTAAGTGTGTTAGGGGGGGGGGGACTGTATTTGTTATTGTCACTTTATTCATAATATCACCGTTTTTGTTGGTGGTCGGTAATGTTTATTTAATGGTTATATATATATATATATATATATATATATATATATATAATGCTATCATTTTTAAGCACATTATCTTACAAAAACAATAGAAAATTAACTAAAAGAATATTTATAAACAAAGGTTTGATATTTTTTTATTTGTTGTGCGGAGAGGTTGGGGTGGTGGGTGGGGGGGGGAAGGTCTGCCCCATGTACTCATGTTATTACCAGTAAATTTAGTTATTAAATATAAAAAATCAGATTGTAAAATTCACTTGATAAAAAAATAAAAAATAATACTTATATTTTGAAAAGGATTTCTTGGAATTTGTTATGTTACAAAAAATGAGTAAAAGCCAAAATTTTGATTCAAAGGGGTTTGGTTAGGATTTAATTTCTATATATGAGTACATATGTCAGATTTATATATATATATAGGGTGTAGAATAAAGTTGTTAAAAAAATTAAATTACAATCTTATGCATACAGATATGTGGTTAGGTGGGCGGGGGGGGGGGGGGAGAGTTAATCCAAATGCAAAAAGACTCAGCATATACTTCAAAATTTCCTTGCTGGTTGTACAACAACAAAAAGTATTTGATATGAGGTTGTTTCAATAGTACTAGTTTTTGCTGCAATTTTCTATTTTTTGTTTAGAATTAAAATAGTGATTTTTTTTTTTATGGCAGTATAGTTGACATATCCACCAAATTATCATTTTTTCTATAATGAAACCTATCCAACATTTGAAATAATCTCCCAGCATCTCAGATAATTTTTTAAAATAATTTAGAACGTACAATCTGTTTGAATATCATCTTCAAATGATGTTAGCAATGTTTTGTTTTCAGCATATACCTATGCATTACTGGGGTGGGGAATTAAATCATTCTACTTCTACTATCCACTGGCAAGTAATACTTTTTTGACAGGGTGATTGAGTTATTTGTTTTGTCTTTCAAAAACTACAGGCTATAGAAAAGAAATACATTTTTAATTAGGTACTACTTGATTATCCCTCCGACCAAAAACTTATCGCCAAACTTTAAGATTAAATGCCAATAATGGCTGATCGTGAATGCGCATTTACTTGACATTAAACACGCTACAAGTGTTTGTTACGTCAGGAAGTGATTTTTAGTTCAACGTTTTATTTGTATTTTTATTAATGTTTTACTAATTCATTTGTTATATCGTTATTCAAAATAAAAATTATGTCAATTTGTATAATTTGGCGATTTATATAATTTGGCAAATTTGGTCGACGGGATAATCAGGTAGTACCTTTAATTTTTCATTAGCCACATTATGAAACTTTACAACTGACGCACTTTAAACATGACACCAAGTTCTATTCTATACAAAACTTTCTTTTGATGTATATATTTCTTATTTTTATTTTATATCATAGATATAACAGAGACATACAGGTGTGGTCACCCAGCTAGGACCAACACATCAATGCCCCAGGTACCTGGTAGCACATAAGAGAAATCTTACACTATTATGAGATTCCACCCGCAGAATTATCCAGATACAAGAAGCAAAGCCTCCCGGGTAAAGGCAAAAAGAATGACACGGTTGCAGAGCTGCTTATAAATCTAGTTAATGTTCTGAGTCTATGAAGTATAATTTAATTTGTGATGTTATAGCAATAAAGTATTTTTGATAGTATAATTAATTTTGCCTTTTTACTGGTACTTATATTTAGAGTAAAAGGTCCAAATACCGACTACCACTTTTGTTTTCAATCTAGATCATACAATTTTCAAAATTCATAAAATAAAAAGTGACAGCAGGGTACCTTGACACGTCTTACACCTGTTTAGAGAAAAAAAATAGTTTAAAAGGCGTTTTCTGTTTATAAGAAGCAAAATACCGAAAGTCTTCAAATTTTGAGTTCTTAAAATGGGGTCTAAATACCGGCTACCTAAGTTTTTTTTCTAAAAGATCACATAAATAGAGCTAATGAAAATTATTAAGGAATACGAATATTATTTTAATAAATTGTATTGATTAATAACATTTCTCTTGCACAGAAAAAATACGCAATTTTTAATAAATAAGCATTTTTGTCAAATTTCTAAAATTCTTTACGACTCACAGTATTCTTCACATTATGTTTCTAATTTTGTTTTTTTGCGTGTAAAACAAGCAAAAAAAAAAGCTTGCTGATTGAAATGAGAATTATTTTATCTGAAAAAATCAAAAGCATAATATCACTGTCTTCGTCAGTATAGTCCCTATCAACCCACATATCGCATTCTTAACATTGAACCCAGAATCCCCTCCCCCATTCTTGTCCACAGAGAAAGCACCCATGCAGAAGACACAAATTTATCATCTTCCTCTGTTGGATATTTTCCTTTTTCACTTTTTTAGCCCTCTCACTGCGTAATTCTTTTAATAAAATTGCTTCAAAAATTGCGTATTTAACCCCTTCGCGACTAGCGTATTTTAAGAATTTTTATTCTTTTGTCACCGGTTTTTCAAAACAAAAGTTTTTGTCTAATTTAACCGGGAAAATGCTCCGATTAAATAAGCCATAATTTACAATAACAAAATAACTGGTGGGAATAATTGAGGAGGGTTAATTAGACGGAAAAAATGCATCCCCGAGGATATCTCGGGTTGCGCAGAGAGAGGGTTAAAATCAAATTTTTGCCCCTTTCGCCTGGTTTACTTCGTCATTTTTTTCTTTCTCTTCACATTTATTACAGGCAATTTTGTAGTGTCCAACAGCTCTTTTTTGGAAAGTGATCCGGTAACCAGTGTCGGTCTTGAAGAATTACGGCCATAGTTGCTTTTTTCATATTGCGAAATGGGACGGGGACTATCTCTGAACAATTTAAATTAATTTATTAATTATGGAACTATTTAAATTAATTTATTTTCCTCCCCTTCAAGCAGAGCAACCGAGAGAGTTCCAAATACCACCTAGACGGTATTTAGACCACTCTAGGTAGCCGGAATTTGGACCACTGCTATGTTTAAGTTAAAACCGGCATTACTCATTCATATAATAAAATACCAATACTGTTCGCATGGCAATTGAGAGCTAAATATGTCTAAAAATAACTTAATCAACAATTCAAGTTAATATACGATCAATATATTTAAACAAAAATGAGAAACACATATCTGCAAAACTTTTGACGTACCAGATTACGTAGATTCGACACTTTCGCATTTACTATTTGTAAATGACACAGACTTCAGCGACGTACTTTTCGTAACTTTCTTGTCTCAATTAAAGTTACAATCTCTGCCTATCACCGCTATTCTGCGCTGCGCTCAGTTCTCAGAACACCTAGTAGCCAGTATTTGGACCCTAGCCGGTATTTGGGCCTTCTCCTCTAATATTTCCAGTATATTTTCAGCAAAAATTCTATTGTCTTAAAAAAAAATAATATATTTAATTTGGGTTTACTTGAGTAATTTTGCGTGCTAATTTATATCAAAAATTGGATCACAAATGCTATTGTTGAGCAGTAAGGGGGTAGGGGTGCTTATGACGAAATTGTTATAAATTTGTGTCACAATGTTTTTGTTTTTGTTTTTGTTTTTTTATTCAGTGTTGAAGTACTTGCATTTTAATTAAATCCAATTATTTTACTTTTTGGGGTGGGGTGAGTATATTCTGATTTCTTTTTTCAGAGTTTAGAAGACCTGAAAAAAATTTCATCGAATGATTGATAGCCACTTGAGTTTTAGCAAAATGTTTGTCATTTACTGGCGTATTTCTAAAAACTGTTCAATTATTTGAAAACCTGAGAACTGTTTTTAGTAGCAGAAAAACTGGCGCCATGTTTAATACCTATTGATATTTCATTGCATGAATAGTGTATCAGCTAGCTAATATTGTTTGTAAAACTGCAATTTTCGGTGAATATTGATTTGTTTTCCTTCAAAATATAGATAAAATGCTCTACTTTTATATATTTACCTAGAGTGGTAACATGGTGTTGCCTTTGAATTTTCACAGTATGAAAAGATAGAATTATTAATTGTGAATAAATAGAAAAAAAAATGTTAATCTTCTGATTTGCCTGTAAGGTGAAAATACAGCTAATTTTAGTGCTTTTGTGAAAAAAGGAGTCGTAAGTCTTCAGTGTTGCTTAGTATTAAATGTTATTTTGAATGTACTATGTAGTTGCCAATCTTTTTGTTCTTTCCCAAGTTACGTAGGCGTAATGATCCTGAAAAAATATTTAATGAACATTTTCTAATTTCTATATTGTTATTAACCTTTTTTAAATAAAATTTATCTTCATTTAATTTTTAAAAAATGAAAAGATTTGCAGCTATGGTATTTTTAAGGAAAGTTCTAAAATACTTTGACACTAAGTATAATTCTAGAATATCATTACGGTGCATATTAAGAAAATTATCTAGACCGATGATAATATTGTAACAAAAAATATTCTTCCATTATGATGAAAGATTATAAAAAAAGGAACAGGGCCTTTATTTTCACACAAGTTTGTAAAAATCTAGATATCTCGGATGCTTTAAACTTATATCAGACAAATTCCATAGATATTTAAGGCATACAACTTTCACAACATAAAAAGAGTGGTTCATTGCTATATTGAAGACTTCAAAATGTAATTATTTGTGTAAAAAAATTATGAAAATAAATCTGTTGTCAGAAATGATAATATATTAATTTTCAAATCAATTAAGCTACTTCCAGCCTTTTCTTTATTTATGAGTGTTATCTTTATGCCTTTAATGCAAAAGGAATTGCAGACAATACTTTAAAACAAAATATATATTCGAAAATATTTACATTAAAACTGTTTTTACGCGTATATTTTGAATGTAAAATTTTGTTACTTTTTAGAAATTTCTCTAAATATGAAAAAGAATTAAAAAGATAAGTGAAAATGAATTATTATTATTTATCTTAACAAGATGACCCATGTGATTCTGTGTAAAAATTTTTTCTTAAATTTACATTGAGTGTATTAACAAATATAAGAAAAAAATCTTGTATGAAAATTAGTAAATTATATAAAAGTAAATAGAATAAAATACCCAAACATCTGTTTATTTAACCCTTTCAGAGCAAATAATTGTACTTTTGTAATGTTGAATTCACACCTGAAATTTTGAATGTATGAAAATATAATTTTATACATTCTTTGAACCAAAGTTATAAAAGTAAAAATTTATTGAGATTCTGGTACAAATCTTGAGTGGTATAAAAATATAAATACAAGGGGATAAGGGGGCAACAGCACTTGTGAAAATGGAAACAGCTGATATCAGTGTTTCTTTTTTTCTTAGAAATTATTGGAGCAGTTTCAATATATATTATTTTATTATACTGGCAGGTAATTATAAACAGGAATATTTAAGTTTATTTAATCAGCATTATTAAAAATAAATTAAAATTTCCAAAACTAATAACGATCAAAATATAGCAAATTATAATATCGGAAAAAATTAACTTACTTCAATAATTCCTGAGAAAAAGGTACCTAGATCAATATCAACTAGAATGCAAATCAGATTTCGAATTCCCCTCACTAATGTTAAACCTATGTGTGTGTAATGCATATATCCATAGGAAATCATTATTTTTAACTTCTGTGTTCAGTTCTTCAAGGATCATTTTTTCTTTTTGTTGTCAAAATATTTGTAAAATATAAACTTTATTTTATTTCTTGCTCTGTTTTGCTAGGTACTAACTCTTAAATTATGTTAAGTATATATTTTAGAAATATTTCTAAAATATATACTTAATTTTATTTGAAGTGTTAAAATAGTATTTTGTTTTGTTAGATTTTAATTAAAAAAAAATAAATATATATTTTAGAAATATTTTGATAACTAAAAAAAAAGAGAGATTTAAAAGTACACAGAAAAAGGAAGTTAAAAATATCAGCTTGTTAATTTTAAAAATACGCTCCCTCCCTTCCCCATGCGTGTAACTTTGGAATTTGAGATCTCACCATCTCAATATGAGAAATATATTGAACGGATAATTGAATATACGGAATGATATATATACGTAATATACTGAATGAGTCTAATATGAATGAACAAGAATGAATACGGAATATATTGAATGAACGGAAAACTGAAAATATCAGTTTCGAAAACGGAACATTTGAGTTTCGAAAACGGAACTGTTCAGTTTCGAAAACGGAACATTACAGTTTCCAAAATGGAACATTTTTGTTTCCAATATCGGACTATTTCAGTTTCCAAAACGGAAAAGTCCATTAGAATAAATTTTCCTTGATAAAACGCCCTCATAGCATGCATAGTCACGGTGACGTCGTTGTGACGTCACTGTAAGTCACTGTGGTCACGTCACATCTGTGACCAAAATGCCACCACTCAGTGATGTCACATTGTGACTCAGATGTGAACTTCTTAGAAAACTTTAAAAAATTACGAAAATTCTTCAAAACATGTTATTTACTGTAAAATTATGTTTTCCTGGCAATTAAAAAAAAAATTGTGAGGTCACTGTTATGTCACTGCTATGTAACGTACGTCACGTCACATATGTGACAAAAAAAACCACCATATTGTAAGTAACAGTGTGACAAAAATATGAAGTTCAAAAATCTTTGAAAATGAAGAGAAATATTTTAAACAGTCACGAGTTACATGGCATAAGGAATAAAATATATTAGTGGATAGCAAATGGTAAATTCTGTCACTAAAGGGGAGGGGGGGGGGCATAATAAATAAAGTGCACGATACAAGCATTAATAAACTAAATTTTCAGGCTATATTTTATCAATTTTATATCTAAGATAGTGAATGTATACTTTTTCATGATTTCAATTTTATCTAGCATTTGGATAATATATTTAGAATTAGGAATATTAAATTTATACACTTTACATATTTAGTTTGCTGGGAGGAAATTTATTTATTTATTTCTTTTTTTACCGACCAGGATTATTCGAAACACTTCTGTGGTTTCAAAATAAAGAATTTCTATTACAGTTAAATCTGCACCTATTAATGAGCACGTAGAAAGATTCTTCACAGTTTAGTCATCTATGCATTTCTTGCTTTAGAATATTTTTATAATTTGTATTCAAGTCATAAATTCTACTTCTTTCAGACTTTTTAAATAAAATTAGCATTTTCCGAAAATAAAAGAAATATACAAAATTTGTGCAAAACAAACTTTACTTTTAAAAAAAAGAAAAAAAAGGGGTGCTCGTTATTACCATTAAATTTATTTTTACACCTTTTGAAAATTTAAACTATGGTATATCAAATAAACTCTAATTATGAATATTATTATTATAATTATTTAGAAAAAAGGAACTTTACAATACATTTTAACTTGAATTATTTGGTACGGATAAAAAGAAAAGGTTAAATACATTGGACATTTCTTAAATACAAAATTTTAATTAACCATACTTTCAGAAAATTACTGCGCATTCAAGTTTCATATCTCTTGCATGCAAAAACAAATAATCTGTACCAGACCCTCTGCTTGAAAATCGTCTGCCCACAAAAAAATAAACATGAGAAGACGCGGGAAATAAATAGTTTACTGTTTTTAGAACATCACCTTCACCACGTCTACAACACTTTAAGATAAGGAAATGACCATTTTAGGATACACGGATATTAATAGAACGTATATGTAAGTTTTATTTAATTTAAATATTTTATTCCTGATTTGTACATATGAGTTAAATAGTTTTATGTTATATTTGTAAGAGACTGATCTTTAACTGTCAGAAGCGATATTTTCAAATTCGATAACTGTAAAGATAAATATCTTAATCTGCTATCGCTTGAAAAAAAAAAACTGCACAGAGACTGTGCATGCCTACAATCATACTGGAATTAATATAAACAATAATTTACTCTTACTTGAGATTGAAAATGTATGGAACGACAATGATTTGGAATTCTTTTATCGGCTTCTTACGATTTTTTGATTACTAACACTTATAGTTATTATTATTTTGGGATTAAATATGATGCTCGATCATCATGAGATTACGAAATTCAGATTAGAAATTAACAGTATACTGGGAAAATGTATTAGGTAGCTTTCTTTACAAAAAGCTACATATTGCAGCCGTTCGGAGGAAAGCGATTTCAAAAAATTTTGGCATATTTTCATCGATCATGACCCCCAGACCCCGAAACCACCCTCCGTTCAAAATTCATATATATATATCAATATATATATATATATATATATATATGACATATGTAACACTGTAACTCTCGTATTTATGAACCGATTTGGATGTAATTTGGTGTGTAGATAGTACATACCAATGTCTCGACCGAGTTCGTTGGCCAACTACATCCGCCATTTTGTTTCAAAATGGCAGCCATTTAAATTTTTTTTTAAATTTAAAATTTGAAATGTGGTACTAAAAAATTGAAAATGGAAAAATATTTTTTTCTTATGTATTTGACATTTATACAAAGACTCCGTAGCAGTTTTTGTTTTGTCTATATCTTGAAAAATGGCTGAGTTATAGCATTTTGAATTTCTAGCGAAGCTGACATTTTGAAACGTCCTGAATTTTGTCACGCGATAAAAGGCGTATTTATGAACCGATTTGGATGTAACTTCGTTTATACATAGTACAGACCAATGTCTCGACCGAGTTCGTTGGCCAGCTTCATCCGCCATCTTGTTTAAAAATGGCGGCCATTTAAAATTTTAAGAAAAATTTAAATTTGAATTGCGGTACCAAAAAATTGAAAATTTAAAAAATATTATTTCCTTATGTGTTTGACCTTGATAAAAATATTCGGGACCAGTTTTTGTTTCGTCTATATCTTAAAAAATGGCTGAGTTATAGCATTTTGAATTTCTAGCGTGGCTGAAATTTTGAAACGTGTTGATTTTTGCCACGTGTAACAGACGTATTTATGAACCGATTTGGATGTACCTTTGGTGTGTACATAGTACATACAAATAACTCAACCGAGTTCGTTGGCCAGCTTCATCCGCCGTCTTGTTTCAAAATGGTGGCCATTTAAAAGAATTTAAATTTAAAATGAGATACCAAAAAATTGGAAAATGAAAGAGATTTTTTTCGTATGTGTTTGTCTTTAATACAAAGATTCCAGAACAGGTTTTGTTTCGTCTATATCTAAAAATATGGCTGAGTTATAACATTTTGAATTTCTATTGTGGCTGACATTTTAAAACGACCTGATATTTGTCACGCGATAGCAGGCGTATTTATGAACCGATTTGAATGTAACTTGGTCTGTACATAGTACATACCAATGTCTCGACCGAGTTCGTTGGCCAGCTTCATTCGCCATCTTGTTTCAAAAGGGTTGCCATTTAAAAAAAAATGTAATTTAAAATTTAAAATGAGGTATTAAAAAATTGGAAAATGAAAAAGATTTTTTTTATGTGTTTGGACTTGATACAAAGATTCTGGAGCAGTTTTTGTTTCTGAAAATTTGTTCTTTTGTTTATATCTTAAAAAGTGGTTGAATTATAGCACTTTGAATTTCTATCATGGCTAACACTTTGAAATGATCTTGTATTTGTCACGCGATACCACACGTATTCGCCTATTTCGATGGAAGAAGGCATGTGGATAGTATACATCAATATCTCGACCAAATTCGCTGGCCAGCTTCATCAGCCATCTTGTTTAAAAATGGCGGCCATTAAATTAAAAAAAATTACATTTAAAATGAGGTGCAAAAAAATTAGAAATTGAAAAAAGGTTTCTTTCTTAAGTATTTGACCTTGATATAAGGATTCAGGAGCATTTTTTGTTTGTCTTTATCTTAAAAAGTGGCTCAGATATAGCAGTTTCACTTTCTAACGTGGGTGACATTTTGAAAAATCTGATTTTTTGCCTGCGACAGCACTCGTATATATCAACCGATTCCGATGTGAGTGAGCATGTGCACAGCAATTACTAAGGTCTCGACCAAGTTCACTGGGTAGCCTCATCCACCATGTTGTCTTAAAATGGCAGGCACTTAAAGAAATCGCCGAATTTGGCAGCCAAATATAAGTTACTTTAAATGAAAGTAGCTTGGATAAAGCTGCTTAATTTCGCGAAATTCTCATTCATAATGATTTAGTATTGATAAAAATTTGTATTGAATCTCCTACAATTGGTTTCCACTTAATTGAGCTTCATGTGTTTGAATAATATAAGTTGGCTTTTTAAAAATAAGGAATATGAAAGCTACCTCTTCCTCCCGGCACTGGCCGGAAGGACTTTTTTTACATATTACAGTAGTGAAGCATTTGAAAGAATATTCTTTTAGTGCTAATAATATTTTAAATTATCTTTCAAAATCCTAAATCTTCAAACCAATGTTTTCAGATTTATCATTTGCCGAAATTATAAAATAATAGGAATTCCTTGTACCATATGGAAATATTTTTGAGATATTGTTAAATCTAATAATGCATTTAATTTATCTATTGAGTTTGCTGTTGTTTAATAGAATAATTATAAATACTAATTATTATTTTTAGTGTTTTTCAAATTGGTATATTTATTTTTTTTTAATTGTATGTAAGCATTTTTTCTGTTTGTGATTTTAATCAAACATTTAATTATAGACATTCTGAATCGGTTATTAAATTTTCTTCTATTGTAAATTCATTTTCTACGTTTATGATACGCGTAATTATTGGCACTAAAAAGTAAAATATGATATTTAAGCATTGAAACAAAGTGTTTTTCATGCCTGATGGGAAATTAAAGATTAAACTGCTTTAGTATATATTTTTTAAAAGTTCATATAATACAGGATACATAATATAGGACACAAGTTGAAAAATGCTTATGACTTTGGTTTGTCTCTCCGTCTGTCCGTCTAGCAGTCTGTCCGCATTCTAACTCTCAAAAATATACTCGGATTGCCCTGAAATTTTTGGATGTTATTGACGTTTACCATAGGACGGTACCTATTTGTAATGAAGTTTGTAGCATGCTTTGTTCATTTACAGGGACAGTCAAAAGTTTTCCGTTACATTACAGCCTATTGGAAAAAATCGTTTCAAATGATTTTTTATGATTTTACGCACGCTTTCAAACAGAATAAAATTTATATGCATTTATGAAGTGCACTAAAATATGCATTCTGTTGACTATGCGATGCAAAGAATAGTTATTGTTCATTTACAGGGCTAAAAAAGGAATTCAAATACATAATGATATAGGGGTGGACGGAATTGTTTGCGGCATAATTTAATTATGTTAATCTATTTCATATATAATGAAATTGATATATGTCGCTACGGTTTACATACTATAAATTATTTCATGTATAATACGAATAATACGTATATAGCATTTACAGGGACACACAAAATATTTCAGATAATATATTGTATCCGAAGTACTGTTCATTAGCGATGATTGCTGGAAATGTATTTTTAATTATGATATGCGCTTTTATGATTCACTACATTTATGCATAGTATATGGTGTATATAAATGCTATAATTCCTATACAAGGCTACACAAAAGTATTCGTAATGATTACTGGGTATGGGCGCAAATTGCTTAAAGATTGTTTTTAAATGAGTTATGCTTTTTTTTTTGCTGAACTGCATTTAATTTACCAAGAAATGTTTGTAGAATATAGATAAAATGATATGCAGGGTCACGTAAAGAATTGGATACATGGCCGTCTATAAATTATAATTTCTTGAAATGTGATTTCAGCAGCTTTAAGAGTGTCTTAGTTTGAATTAAATTTTAACTAAATAGTGGCGTGTAATAAAGATTCTAGGTAAACTACAGGGTTGTACAAAAGTATTCAAGTATGTTTTCATACATTAGTATAAATTGCTGAAAAAGAATTTCAACCTGTTAGGCGTTTTCTTGCTGAACTAGATTTTCCCATTATATAGTATATATACACTTAAAAAAACGGGAAGTCAAAATTGAGTAAAAAGTACTCAATTTTAAATGCATCACATACTCAAAATAGCTCCGATCCAAATGTACTCAAAGTTGAGAAACACATGTACTCATTTTTTATTCATTGGTTGTGATCAAATATGAATCGTTATGTACTGCCCCCCCCCCCCCCCCCAAAAAAAAAGATAAACCTAAAATTTAAAGTAAAAATGTACTGACATTTATTTTCCGTTCAAAGTTGTTAACAAGAAATGTTTAATTGATTATTTATTAAGAAAAATAGCAAAATTCTTAACAAGATACTCAAATCGAATATTTTTATCACAAGAGCATTATTTCCAAGAACTTTTAAATTATTTTTAAAATGCTGTGCATAATTTAATATTTACATTAATAAACATCATTTATGCCGCCATAAATGAAATGAACCATTACAGGGTACAAAACTATTCGTTTGTTTGGGTTTGATAACATGTGATGTTTCAAAATAGAGAAATCATGGTTTCATTTTTTATCCAAAAATATTCAATTCGATATGAGTACGTCGGTTTACTTATTTTTGAGTACTTCATTTTTCTCAGTGTATCAACCTACAGATCAAATACAGAGCTGTTCAAAAGAATTGGAAAACATATTTGGCTATGGACGGTAACTGCTGAAATCAATTTTTCAAATGTTTTATGAATTTTCTAAAATGTTTACTTAGTTATCTTATTTACGTCATTTCCCTAAATTACGATGTCTTGTTAAAGCATTCAGAAAGTGTTGGAAAGTATCTTATAATCTATGATTAGCGCATGATTTTTCTTACTCGTTGTTTTTTCTATTTCCCAGATCAGTCTTTTCCTATAAAACATACCAAATCAATTTAGCTCATATTCACAAAATACAATATACACGGGAATACAAAATTTAAATAAATATCGCTTATCATGCCGCTCTATAAGTAATAGTTGTATAAATATCCGTTAGTCTCCATTTTCGTATTTAATAAAGCAATGACAAATCACAACAAATTAAAAAATTTACACATTCTAAATATCAAGCTTGAACTCAATATCAAGCATAGAACTTAATATCAAGCATAGAACTGAATAAAAAAATATGTCAGTTGATAAGCATTGTTTTTTAAGTGAAAAATTTTAAATGTTTTAGAAGAATAGGACTCCAAAATAGCGATATTTTGCTAAAAAGTACGGTAAAAAGATAAGATTTTATATTTACAGCGAAAGGTTATTTCAAAATTCATCGCTGTATTAATACTTAGAAATTTTTCCAGAGAGAATCCTTCGCCTTATATACAATATTTCAAATGAAAATCAAATATCTAATTAATTGCTTAAAAGGCGCAAAGGCCAACATAGTGAAAAAGATTCCATGCCGGGACTCGAACCCGGGCCATCAGTATAGCACACTGACATTCTACCGAATAAACCACATGGAACGACGCCCAGTCTGTAAAATGTCTCACTATTACAGGTTGGTAAGGCTACAAACGCAGCACAAGATGGAATATTTATCGTGAGCCACCGACATGGGGTAAACACGAAACTTAATGAAATCCAGCATCGATTGAAACTATATTAATAATTGGAAATTTTTCCAGGGAGAAACATTCGCCTT
Source organism: Maratus speciosus (assembly GCA_963932465.1). Taxonomy (NCBI): domain Eukaryota; kingdom Metazoa; phylum Arthropoda; class Arachnida; order Araneae; family Salticidae; genus Maratus; species Maratus speciosus. Next base: position 127,500,628 of record OZ010800.1, read on the forward strand.
GCATACAACATTTCAAATTAAAATTGCCTTTTAAGCAATTAATTTGAAATTTGATTTTCATTTGAAATATTGTATGCAAGGCGAATGGTTCTCTCTGGAAATATTTCCAAGTATTAATATAATTTCAATCGATGCTGGATTTAATTAAGTTTCGTGTTTGCATCATGTTGGTGGCTCACGCTAAATATTCCATCTTGTGCTGAGTTTGTAGCCTCGCCATCATGTAATAGTGAAAAATTTTCCAGCCTGGGTATCGTTCCATGTGATTTAGTCGGTAGAATGTCAGTGCGCTGTACTAATGGCCCGGGTTCGAGTCCCAGCATGGAATCTTTTTCACTATTTGCGTCTTTTAAGCAATTAATTTGAAATTTGATTTTCATTTGAAATCACAGTGTTTATGACAAGTTCGTCACAAATGACACATATTTCACAAATTGGTCACAGTGTGACTTCAAAGCATTGTCGCTTTCGTCACAGGTTCGCCACAAAGTTAATGCCAAAATAGTCACAAATGACACACTTTTCACAAATTTGTCACACCGTGACTTCACAGAGTGGTCACAATGTGACGTCACAAACGACCTCTAAAACGGCCATAACGACCTCGCATTCTAGTCTCTGTGACGTCACATTGACGGTCACAAAATCACAGTATGACTTCACAACGACGTCGCCGTGACGTCACCATGCCTTACGGGCGGAAAAGGTACGGCAATTTTGCTGCCAGTCCCTTTTCCGTTTTTTCACGGAGTTTATTTTTACAGTGTATAATCACACAAATATTCTATAATTAAACATTATGGAAGTAATTGAAAGCGGAGGAATAAAAAAAGCCCCCAATTTTTAATCCTTTGGTCTTCGTAAATATCTGATACATTTGGCCATCAGGATTGTCTTCCATTTCTTAACAAGGATCTTAAGGATAATTTTACTAGTTTTTCTATTAAAATTATTTAAAATAAATGTTGTTATAGGTAGTATGGAAAAATAAAATACTTTAACGGAGATTAAATTAAAAAACTCTTTAAGAAGTCAAATTTCATCATACGCAACTACAACCCAAACGCCTACACAAACAGGTTCACTCTCTAACTCAGTAGATGACACTTGATAATCTTCACAATCCTTATAACTTGGAGTATTCTAAAGACAGGGAGAGAGTCTACAAATAATGATTCTGAACTTCATCGTGTACGTAAATGAAGAAACTAACTTTACAGATCTATTAGGGATCAGGTACCCTTTAAAGTGTGCAGTTCTTTAGGAAAATTTAAAAACAAAACTCATTCAAAATTTCGCAGTACAAAAGTATTTTATCTCGAATTTCCTGATTATTTTCTGACTGTATTAAACATACAGAGACACAATTGATCTATTATTTTATTTCTTATGTGAGAAGTTCAGAATTAACGAATACTTTTGTATTTAAAAACCCTCAATATTTTGAATTTCTAAAAAAAAAAAAAAAAAAAAAAAAAAAAAAAAAAAAAAAAAAAAACTTGTCTGCAAGTTCTATTATTTTCATTGTAGGTTATTTAGAAAGCATATTATATCGATACTCATAAAAAGACCTTGATTTATTTTAGCTATTCAAATGCGAAATTTATGCGCGCAATGCATGCAATAATAAATTGCTCGTAAAAATTGTATTATCTGTAAAAATAAATAAAAAAAAACTTCATATATCTGTACACTTTTTTTGAGAAGTTTTATTGATAACAGAAATCTTTCGTAATATGAGTTTTAAATTTTATAATTAAAAGTAAATTAGTTACAGACTGACTGCATATAATACACAGGTCACTTTTAATGTATTTTGTTAGTTCAAAGTGTACCTGACTCCTTAAAAGAAAAAAAAATACAACCTTGTTGTTCATCAGGAATAAAATATAAATTCCACACGTTTCTCAGCATGATTTTTTTTGTGGGGCTGCATCAAACATCAGTTGTTTGTTCCACTGCTATCAACTGACGTTGACGAAATTTGGTTATGCATATCTGCAGCCATTCAAAGAGGGACACCGGACATGCGAAAAATGTGAGATGAGTTATCGTTCCGCCTCGATATCGTTCGTGTTTCTGGGAGGCTCACATTGAATACTTATAACTGTCTTCAATGCTTTTAATTGTTATTTTGGATTCCCGATGAATAACGAGGATGTACTTTTTTCACACTTTCCAACAAAGTTGAAAAGTGTTTATGCATTCGGTTAGTCTGGCCGTCTGTCCGCCAGTCCGTCTGTCCCGTTCTAACTCCCGTGAATATACTAGGATTTTCATGAAATTGATAAAGGTTATTTAGGGATACCAAAGCATGTTTGGTATTGTATATGAAGTATGAAAGATTAATTGTTCATTTACAGGGTACTCAAAAGTGTTCCATTACATTATGGTATATGGGGGAAAATGATTTGCAGTGTATTTTAATGACATTACTCTATTTCAAATATATTCAGACTGATATAGATCACTGAATTTCACTACGATTATGTTAGAACAGGGCAGTTATAGCATTTTTTAGTCATTTACAGGGACACAGAAAAGAAATCGTTTACAGTACAGTACTGTCTTTGAGTAGTAATTGCTGAAGTGAACGGTTTAAAATTCGGTATGCGCTTTTAAATTTATTTATTTTTTTTTTTGCATCTTACTCTTTATATATAAATTCTATACCTCAAATACAGGGTTTCACAAAAGTATTCACGTACCGTTCTCTTTATAAGAGGAAATTTCTGAAGGTAAATTCTGAACTGAAGTATATGTACCTCTTAAGAGGACTAAATTTTGGCATGCATGTAGTTAATAGATTCCAATCTATATATCATATACAGGGCTGCTGAAAAAAATTGCATAATTTTCCAATTGTGGATGGGAACAGATGAAATTGTGTTCTGAAATGTATTATGCGTTTCCCTATGGTTGAATTAAATCGTAATATTTTCATTTTTTAAAGGGTGCAGATTTGTTACATTATTCTGAATGTGTTGGAAAGTGTTACAAAATCTATGCTTCACGCATGATTTTTTCTTACTTGTTTCTTTTAATTTCAATGTAAAGTAGGGATATTCATTTATATACACTCTGCGTAATGTTGGCAATTTCCATTGATGTGACATGCGAAAAAGCTAAAGTAATGCAGTTGAATTTAAGATTTTCAAACTTATTCTGAGTGATCTGATTCAGTTTCATTCAAAAGTGACTGAAGTGACAGGGACAAAACTAAGAAAATTGCTTTTGAACACATAGTACTTTACTTCTAATGAGAATACAATGTGATATTTTGAACTAAGCAAAAGTATGTTACATCATGACAAAGTCATAAATAAATAAAAATAATAGCAAAGAAAAATCAAGTGTGTGACAGTAGTGACAAGTAATAAACATATCTTGCTATCTATTTTGCAGTTTGTAACCAAATGTCTAAAAACGACATTTTCAAAACTGAGTAAAAAATACTCAAATCTGTGTATGTCGCAAAGTCAAAATGGCTCCGAAACAAAATTACTCAAGTTTGAAACACATATATTCTCATTCCTGAAAACATGGACATACTCCATCATGAACACATAACGCTTTATTTATGATGTTTATTCACGATTTTACATGATGTTTGTATTTATATATTGTTGATGGTTGTCAAATTCTACTTGCGAAGTCTTTCCTTTACGAATTCATCCTTTCTTTGATTTCGAAGTTTGAAGAATAAAATTTACCCTTTCGCGATTATATTACGACAGCTTTTGAGTGTTTTTCCGCGAACACAATAAAAATGTAGTTCGCCCCATTTCATGTTGTAAATTATTACTGAAAGGAGCGTTTTGTTCGAAATAATAACAAATGATATGATATGAATAAATTCAACTACCATGGTAAAATTTACTACGTTTAACGAATGAAGAGTAATTTTGTTTGAAACTGGGTATTTCTGGTATTTCAGAATTGAAAGCATTGGGTCGTCATATTTGAAACAAAAAGTTTCATAACAAAATGAAAACATAGATTTACACAGATTTGAAAGTGTCATTTTTCTCAGTGTGACATTCTCAGCAATAAAGATTACTGCTTTTACTAAATGTAGCTATCCCGAAATTTTATCTGGCCTCCTGATGGTCACATGAGCAAATTCTTTCAAGGGGACAGTAGTGATATAAAACTATGGCACAACATTTCTCGTGCACAGAATAGATACAAAACTGTTTTGAATTTACAATAAAAATCCTTTATTTTATACTTTATGATATAAATTTTTATTATGGATAGTAAAATTTCTAAACATAGATTTTATTATAATTAAAATTGTTCCCGAAGATCAGTGCATTAAGTAGAGACAAAGGACAGAAGTGACAATTTGAATATTTAAAATATTATTGGTGTAAAACTTACAATTACTTACTTAAAAATTCTTTTCAAAATTGCAGAAAGGTATTATAGGATGCATTTTATGTTAAAGAAAATTATATAAAGGATTACATAGCATATAACGCCAAGAAACAAAATTTACCCACTTAGTGGACAATCGCACTTATATTAATATCTTTAAATCTTGATAGTAATTCCAACCTGGAATCAATGCAGTCACATCAAGTAATTTACTGTAATTTCACGATCACCTCAGTATCCTCCTCCGCATAACGTGCATCCCCTTTCTATCATCGTCATTATCATCGAGCTAGTGTTTTGCTATCTATGTATCACAAAATGACTAAAATACCTTCTGTATACTTTTTTATTCTCTTTCAATAGAAAATATGATAATTCTGATATTATAACGTGCTCGTGTCAGTAATTTCTAATTACTGTACTGTTTTACTATAGGATAGTTCATTATGTTTTTGTAGTGCAAGTCACATAACTGATAACTGCTATACTCGTTGGCCACCATTATTTTCGTTAAGTTTTCTTGGCCTTATTCAATCAATCAGGTATGTGCCATAAAATAAGTCAAATTGTTCCGTTCTAAAATACTGGTAGCCAAAAATCATAGCATATGACTTAGACTACAAGTACTCACGGAAATACCCTATAGCACAATTTAAGCGTAATGCTTCTGCAAAAGAAAACAACACTGTAAACAAACCACTGGAAATTTGCCAGCACAACTCGATCACAGTTGATTGTACTGTATATTTCTTTGGTTTCCTGACTATTTAAACATGAAAAATACAGTAGTTGCGTAAAATTAACAGTATAATGTACTGACAATTTTGGACGCATTTTGACCACAGCACAAACTACTGGCGTCCGAATTGCCGGTACATTGTGCTGTTAATTTTACGCAACTAATGTATTTTCCATGTTTAAATAGTCAGGAAACCAAAGAAAGATACAGTACATTCAACTGTGATCGAGTTTGTGCGCGAGATGAACAGTACTTTGTATTGTAAAAATGTCGTTTTTTTTACAGTGAAATTACGGATTTCTGTACATACAGTCGAATCCCGATTTAAAGAATCTGTATTAGACGACTTTCTCGATGTACAGAATATTTTTATGGTCCCGACGAAAAATGGAAGAACAATACTGCGATTTAACGAATTTATAATCCCGATTTAAAGAATATCTTTCGATGTAAACCATGATTAAAAATTGAAGAAATTTTCCAATATTTGTAAGAAAATTTTGATGACTCTGATTTTTAATTTTCTGAAAATGTACTTTTGATGCAGAAATATCTACATACGAAAATGTACTTTACAGCGATATCACTAACAACAGTAGTAGTGGATCGGATGAAGAATATGAAACAGAGATGACGAAGCATGCAACATTCAAGGGGGAGTTTAGCAGTTTGGATACATTGAAACGGTATTTGATGGCGCATGGTGTTGATGACACTGTTTTAGCAGGTTCAGGAAAAAATCGATAAAGAATTTAAGAACATAAAATCAAAACAAAGAAATAATAGTCTATAAAAGATAGCTTATAATTAATCTATAAAATTTTAAAGAATGATATTTTTTTCGTAATTACAATACTTGTGATTTATAGCAGTACATAAAAAAATATATTTTTATCCAATGTATTTTCTTAAAGCAACAAATATTTAACATCATTATTAAAGTAAGAGAGCATTGTTCTTGTTATTTATAGCCATTCTGTTTACTTGTTTCGCTGTATAAAAAAATTCTTTGATTATCTCGATTTATCGAATAATCTCGATTTAACGAAGAAAATTGTTATTCCTGAACGATTCGTTAAATTGTGGTTTGAATGGGTATCTTCTTATGTTTATTTTATATATGAAATTTTATTAAAATTATCTTAATCAAAATGATTTTATTGTGGAAACTTAAATGATTTATTTTAAAACGCATACCATTTTCGAATAGTTTTAATATTATTTTTTTTTTAATTCATATTAGAAATTCAAAAGTTTTTCAAGCAATTTCAAAATTGTATTGTTAGACATAATAAAATGATAAATAAAAAAAAATCATTAATCATGTAATTAAATTGTTTTTGACTTTTAAATCTTACAACAAAGAAAACAAATAAATAATATGTATATTAGGGTGGGTCGAAAAAACCGAAATATTTATAATCGAAACGTAATAGCGCGGAAAAGTTGCCTTTTGTAAAGAAGAAAAAATATGTAAAATATTACTCCGATTGGTTAATATCTTTTACCGCCGCAAGGGGTCCAAATTTCGAAAAAATCGCAAAAAACATACATTTAGCATTTTTTTTTTAATTATCTAAATAATTAAATTACTATCAGGGAAATTGTAGCAATTACCCTAGGTCAGATAGTTTTTCAGAAATGTGCATTTATCCGTTACACCCAGATTGCTATTTCCGGGCATTCAACAAAGGCATTGAGGGGCGCTGGAGGTACCTATCGTAGCAGAAGTATAAAGCTATTGTTGATAATAATTTTCGAAAAGCATTGTCCGAAAGCATTGTTTCGAAAAGCATTAGCCGAGATATTAACCCTTAAAGACACGGACGGTTTGGACATATATATGACAGGGGCGGCGTACTCTATGTACCATCGGCTTTTAGAGCCTAGATAAATATTTTTAATGATACATTTGTGTAATATAATGTCCAGTAGGAGTATAAAAGCAATAAATGTCAAATTGTTAAAAAACAGACGAATTTAATTAGAATTAATCACATAAACACTACGGGATTCGCCACTAGTTTGCTTTGAGTAGATCTCTCAATACGCCTCCCGTGTCTTTGAAAGTTAATTAAAAACCTATCTTGAAACACGTGGCACGGACCAAGGTGGATTTGCTTTTCGAGACCTTCTTTCGAAGCGCGCTTAGCAAAATGCCATGTTTAAACTTTGAACAAGAGTTTTGTTTTAGCTACACTGTAAAAACAAAAGATTATTACGACGCTGAATTTAGTTTTATTAAATGCTAAATGAAGTTAATAAATATGCACTACTTTTATTGTCAGTGGCGAATTAAGTTCATTATAAACAGATTATGATAATTTTTAAATAGGAGTTATACAGGATAGCAATATTTGATATTATTTAGCCTTCATATGATACTGCACGTCGTTTAAACTGCAGGCTCAGTAATTAAAACTATTCCATAGTTAGTCGAAAAATAAGAACTTATTCATAAATCAGTTCTAAAGTATCAAATTCATAACTTCAATAAATAAACACACACTACAGCTCGAATTAAACAACTTCCTTCTTAAAAAAACTTATATACATTTATTTACATAACAATATTAAAATATTACTACTCTCATTTGAGAGTTCCATTTTTACCGACAGACGGTTCAAATCAAATTTTTAGATCTACCTTTTTAAGAAAATCGGAAAACAATAAAAGGGGGTTGTCACAGCAGCCGACTGACAAAAAATGGCAAGTATTGCCAAGTTGGCATTCTCAACATACTACCCCCGGCTGAATATTTAGTTCAGTATCTACATTAAACAATTTAATAAACATAAGAGTATACTTACATACATGACAAATTTCCGACAAAATACTTACATACAGCTACAGATATGCAAGAAAAAGTAATAAGAATGTTGCAATCTAAGAAAGAAAATAAAACACACGAAATTAACGCAAATTAAACAATAATAAAGATAAATATGTGTAACAAAAGAAATTAAAGTTTTAGAATAGTTTTTTTTAGTGTCCAAGTTTTTAGTGTCTATTAATTTAGTCCACCAAGTCCAGTTCCAGATTATAGAAGAGTTGCACAGTAGGGTGGGTCGAAAAAACCGAAATATTTATAATCGAAACGTAATAGCGCGGAAAAGTTGCCTTTTGTAAAGAAGATAAAATACGTAAAATATTACTCCGATTGGTTAATATCTTTTACCGCCGCAAGGGGTCCAAATTTCGAAAAAATCGCAAAAAACATACATTTAGCATTTTTTTAAAAAAATTATCCAAGCATACTTATTCAATTTCTAATAGAACGCAATAGCCACGCCAAGATATTAGTAATGTAACATTAAAATTTCATTTTTGTGACATCGTTGCTTTTACCGCCACAACAGGGTCAAAATTTCTAAAAAATGTTAAAAATTAAAGTTTTTCATTTTTTCAATTTTCATAACTTTTGCAATGTTTTCAGATTTTTTACATTTCTAATAGGCTGGGAAAGGCATTTTATGTTGTTAATTTCATGCACATTGTTAACCATGGTCACTGTAATTCTATAAAAAAAAATTACTCAATGATAGAAACACCTGCAGCTGCCTGTACTTAAAATTAATTTCTCGCTGCTACAGGGCCACCTTTCACTTTGTTCGTTTTTTTTTTTTTTTTTTTTTTTTTTTTTTGTAATGTACTCCATTTACTCCATACTTTGATGGCCCTAAAGATGGAAATATCTGCCAGGTTAAAGAGGTGGCAAAGTTTCATCTTTGCGAAGTCAAGGAGGAACATATCTCTTTGTACTAGAACCAGGTCTGAATTATTTTCGTCATTTGACCCCATCGTCTGGCAAGGCGACTTCTATATGCAATGACATTATCACTAGAACGGCGGGAAAATTTTACCTACTGGAACGGCGGGAAGGTGTCATTTTGACCCCTCGATGAAACTACTGAAATAACAACGCTAAAACAAATTTAAATGCCATACATTGGCAAAAATATGTAATTTACGTGTATTTCATAATTTATATTTAATATTACTCGATAATTTATTGAATTTTTAAAGTATTCTATATGTAACACCTACAGGGCGATTAATTGGATCATACTACGACTACTCAAAACACTCATTAATTTGATATAAAAATCGATTTAAAATTAATGTTTTCACAAATTAAAACTAATGTTAACTAAAATAAAACACAATTTATAAAATAATATATATTTATATTTTCATCTACTTCACTCGCCGAATGATTCACTCTCTAAATCTATAAATGAGAAATACTTTCTGTTGTTTCCGTTATTTTATTATAAGTGTAGCTGAATGGTTAATATGTTAAGCATTCTTTTTCAATTTTATTTAATGCTTATGGTACTCCAAATTGTACACACGTATTAGGAATTAATTCAGTTGTAACAAAAAAAAAGCAATTTTTCCAGTACATTTTCCGCACACAACTTTGAAATATGGTGCTCAAAATTCTTGAGATTTGTTTCCATTGCATGTATGTACTTGGCATTTTTTCTCTTGATATCTATTTTATTTTCGTGTTTTTTTTTTTTTTTCTGAAGACTCAGGAAATATCTTTGGGAGATTTGAGACCATAAGATGCATTCTGAACACATCTCCTAAATTTAATAGAAAATCTCTTCTACTGATAGGCTTGCCTGTTAGACTTTTATAAATTATTCAGGCGTTTAAAGTTGCATGATCCAAAATATTGAAAAAGATATGTACAGGCCATCGTCTAGAAGCCGATTTCACGGAGTATTTTCGGCACATCTGATCATGGATATCCACACCATACTTCGTTGAGTTGTAATATTCTATTGAATCGGGCAACTTCTTGAGACCGTCTTCAGTTTTTACAGTAGAATGTAATGAGCTCAGTAGAAAAACACTTTTTTTCTTTTGGCTTGATAGATGGTAAGTGTCTTATTATCACATTCCACTATCTTCGATGAATAAAGAGTACTGCTCATATTTTTCAATGATATAGGAATTTCTCTTCTGTCTTTTTCATTGTGCAACCAAAGTTGTATTTTTAGCTTTTAACATTTCTGCTAATATGATGTTAGTAAAATAGCCAACTGTCGTAATATTCCTCCCTTCGTTTAGATGGGGATCTGTTAATTTCATGACAACATTTTCCGATAAATGTAATTAAGGATTGGCTGTTTCATCCTTTTCTAGATAAATAAATTCATTCAAGAGGTATTTAGTATCAACGTCAACAGATCACCAAAATTTTATTCCATATTTATCCGATTTATTTGGCATATATTGCGTAAATTTATATCTATCCTGAGATGGGAACAATTGTTCATCAACTGTAATATTTTGTCCTTGTCGGTAGCATGTTTTGCAATTTTCAATAAATTTATTCCACATTTTAGATGCAAAGCAAATTTATCAGTCTGTAGTCTGCTAGATCTTGTTGTCTTTTCATCAAACCTAACAAATCTTTTTCTTTCTTGGAATCTATCTCTTGAGATAGTTTATTTGCAAAATAGTATTCTTCATGACTTGGACGACAATGAATATAAATCTAACCCCTTTTTTTTTATTGCTCCTCGAACATATAGTATAGCATCAAAAGCAGCTTCGAGTACAAAGAGTATTTTACTAAAGGGGTCAAAATGACCCCCGTCCGCCGTTCTAGGAATACAAGCCCATATTTCAAAAACTAACAAATCTAGAAAGCTGAATTTTTTTTTTAGAAATATATGTTATCTGTTTAGGAAAAGTCAGAAAATTTCAAACGATTTCGCCCAAGCAAACAAAATTAATCAACGGACGAAAGTACTCAGGTGTCAAAATGACCCCTACCGCCGTTCTAGTGACATTATAGTTTTTTTGAAGAAAAATGAAATCACGACTGGAATAATAATTGCAGTTGAATTTTGCGGAACTGTCTTCAAAGCAGGAGGCAAAGGTGGTGTTGTAGTAGGATTAGTTGAGAACAACTTAAAAAAACCACTTTATTGGCTTCCTTGACCTCACTTCAATGAGCTTCCACTGAAACATCTTTTCAAATATCTTGTTGACAATAAACAGGTTCTCTATCATCTCTTGCGATTTGCGAATTATTACCAATTGCAAAATTTAAGCCAATTTAATCTGATCACCTAGCTGTTGATAAAGATGATTTGTCAACTGACTAGAAGTATATGTCTGAAATATTGCAAGCTCTTTCAACACGCGTGTATACAATTGACCTTTTTTGCTAAGTCCCTGGACAAATATTTCACGCAAGGTGGATCATTACTGCTATTCGAATTTTGAGACTCTACGTTGGAACAAAGAAACCGTGTTCTTAATTTGTCATACTCTTTGAGTACATCCTGAAAATGTACTGCATCAGTTGGTTCACAATTAAAAGGAATCACTCATGTTTTCCAGATTCTGTGCACTATAGTTAGTAACTTACGTTACTTGACAGATAATCTACGAAAGATTATAGTTCCTGTATTTTCACGAAATGACTATTTCGCAAATCATACAAATAGCCTCTTTGGAATGATAGCATATGAAGAGGAGAACATCAGGGCCCCAGCCATGAAGAAAATTGCAAAAGCACGAAGTTCTGTGGACTAGAATAGTGCCATTCGTCACTTTATCATAGCAGACTTCAAAACTGAAGCTTAAAATTGTATGGCTTTAGTCTACTGACAAAACTGAAAACTAACGGAACCACCTGTTATGGTTTCTTTATCGACTAAAAACGCTGGTGAGTTTAAAATGTTCGATTAAAATGTTCGTACCAGCTATTATAACTTTCCTTGTCCCACTCAATCACTAGAAAGATGCGTGAAATTATTCATTGAAGCACTGATAAAGTTTGTTTACTAGCACAGAGGGAGGATCACATCTGATCAGTTTTGGCCTCTCGAGAAATAATGGCTTCATCTGAAAGCAAGTTATATTATAAAATTAATTTACATTAAATTCTTCATTTTAAGTTTATTTAACCCGTTTCGGTTAAACATCTCTATATTTTAATTAATAAAATACTAAAACATTTTGCTCATTTTATATAATTTTTGTGGCATGAATTGGCTGTTATGAAGTAAAACATCAGTAGATGAAGCGATCGTCAAGAAAAATGAATGATTAACTTTATTTTCAAGTCTATTACAAATAGTTATAAAAAATTATGATACATTAATAGATATAAAGTAAAATTATTTATTTCTAGACATATTATAGAAAATATAAAAATTTAGAAAAAAAATGAAAAATTGAAATTTTTGACATTTTTACAAATAATATGGTCTTTTTGCGGCAAATAAAGATATGATTTCATCATAATGAACAGTTACGGGGACATTTCTCATAGCTTCATGTAGCTATTGCGTTCTTTTAAAAATTGCTTTGGTATGTTTGGATAATTTTTAAAAAAATGATAAAAAAAAACATGTTTTTGCGATTTTTTGAAACTTTGGCCCCCTTGCGGCGGTAAAAGATATTAACCGATCGATGTAATATTTTAGAAATTTATTCTGTATTACAAAAGGCAACTTTTCCGCGCTATTATATTTCGATTATAAAAATTTCGGTTTTTTCGACCCACCCTAATGTATATTTAAAGAATATTTTTGTAATATACGAAAAGCAGTAAAAAAAAAAACATTGCTATTTTTTTATTCTTAATGTAATATTTATATGCATACTAAAAATAACAGTACGGATAATGTGTTGTGTATCTATAAATTTAAATTTTAATTCTATTAGCATTATTCTATGCTTCGGAAAATCTTATAAAAATACTCAAAATACTTGCTATACTACATAATATTTTTCAGGTATCTGGCAATACTTAAACAAAGATTAATGACAGCTGTTATAGAAAGTTAACTAACGTATTACTCACTGAGTTGCAATTAATCTGTATAATATTGCTATGCTACCTTAGATAAATCAACGTCGGAAGGTATTAGGTTTTCAGATGTCTAAAGGAACTTTCTTTCAGGTATCAGAAAGCTTGTTTGTTGATATTATTAAGTCAAATGTGTATAAAAAATATTGGCTAGCAAGATAAAAAATACACACCTTAAAATATAAAGACCTTAAAATATAAAGAATATTTTTTAAAGATTTTTAAAAAGTTTCAAAGTTTATTTTTTTATCTTTTACATACAGAGCCATAAAATTTGTCCATGTGAATTGAAATATGTGCATTACATTTCGGTGAAATTTATTAAAAGGTTTAGACCATAATTAAAAAAAAAACTATCTAAATACAATAGCTTAGATTTTCATTAATAATTATGAATATGTTATTTTAAATCATTGAAATATTTGAAAAACGTTGAAATTACTTTTATCATTGTAAGTTATTGTTTTATTATTGTAAGTTAAAAAGAGTGCTCTTTTATTACCCACGTAAATAAAAATTTATAATTTGAAATTTGTCTTTTTTTTTTCTTTTTTACATTGAAAAGACATATTAAGATCTGATATTAATAACTCAGTTATAAAATATGTACATCTAATATATAAAAGTGAAAATTTATCTATCTGTCTGTAATTCTATACACATTCACAGTTTGGAAGCCATAATTGTGAAATGTTACATACATGCGTATTAAAACAGTGGGGAGGGGGGAGGGGGGGACCTTAGATACAATAAGAAAAAAAATTCAGTATCACGAAAATATTAGAGATGAATTGTTCGGATACTTACAAAAGTTCAAAAATTATAATGAACAGTATATATTTTTAATAAGAAACCTGTATAAAATAACCCTAATATTACATACTTTTTTAAATTTGAGGTTCATAAATACTAAGAAAAAAGAGAAAATATATGCTAAGGTTCAGTTTTTGTTTACCTCCCTATATTATGTTTTTTTTTTTTTTTTTTTTTTTTTTTACCATTTAGAAAAATGGTCATTATGCTCGGTCAGGGTAGGTAATCAAAAGCATATCTGGAGCGTTTTATTAGTTGAATCTCGCATTTTATTCGTTTTCTGATTTGTCTATACAGTAATCTGTATTTTCCCTTTACTTTCAACAGATATGGATACTTCTGTTGTCACTATGACAAAAAAGTAATAAAAACTACCAAAAAAAAAAAAAAAACCTCAGAAACAAATTAAGATACATCTTTCAAGCAAATTGCAATTAAAAATGCATTTATTTCTCTATACGATGATATAAAAAGTAATATTGTGGGTCGTTTAGAAGTTTAAAAATGAAATTTCATTTAAAATTGATCCAGGAATATTAATATTCAGTACATGGCGTATGTAATGTATGACCATCTCCGTAGAAGTTTAACACGTTCGCACCGGCGCGGTGGGTCACACTGGACTGTTTCAGAGCTGCCAAGTTTCCGGCTTTGTGGCTACTGGTATTTCATTACAGAAAATATTGTTTTATTTTATTAGAAAAATTAGGTGATTTAAAGGAACAACATTTTCTCTAAAATAACAGTGGTGTGTAAAAAGCCGGATATTTGACAACTCTGAGACAGTCGATTGTCACCCACCGCGCCGGCGTGAACGTGTTAAAAATGTTCAGAACCAAAAATTGTAAAACTGAAATTTCTGTTAAAATTTATTCATGATGTGTCCAGGAATGTTCATGTTTAATCCATGGCGTACGTAATGTATGATCAACTCCGTGTGATTTTTTATGTCTTAAATTTTAGTCATTGAAAATATCATTTTCCAAATGGTCGTTGTAATTTGTTAAATTGCTTGTTTTTTTTTCTTTCTTTTTTTTTTTTTTTTTTTTTTTTAGACATTATTCTAATTAAATTTTTCTCATACGGCTATATTGCATAAAAAAACCGAATTAAAATACATTTTTGAAATATTTCCATTTCATGAGTATTTTTCCTTTTATTTTATAATAATTTATTTTGCGTGTTTTATTATATAAATTTCATTAATTTTAGTTGATTTCTGTTTAACGAATTTTCTTCATAACGAAGTGTTTAAGTGTAACGATGTCACTTCGTTAAATGGAAATTTCACTGTTTTGGCATATTTTAACATTTTGATGTTCTCTGAATTTGTTTTCGCCATTTTAAAATCTATTTCATATATATACGTATGTGTATTTGTGTTTATTAAAATTTCCACTACGGTTTAAGTCTCTAGAACTCATTCTCAGTAAAGAACTGAAATAAAGATTCCTTTACTACTTTTATTTATAGTTTGTTTTATACTGTATGCCTTAATTCAGAAATTAATTTTTCAAAACAAATATTCTTTAAATTCCGGGAAACGCCGGGTACTTTAGCTAATATTACATAACTTCACGAATGCGATATTCAAAATTAATTTCCGAAAATAGTTTTAAAAAAAAAAATACTTTTTTTTTTAAGTGGTACATTTATTTTCTACTACTTCAGTTTAAAAAGCCTAGTATCTGCCGAAATGCGTTCATGTACGAATAAGAGGAAATATTTTTGTTATTGTTTACTTTGTTTTACAAACATTTTCTTTTATTCGTTTCGCAAAGATGTATATTTAATGAACTAAGAAACATTTATCATGATTTTGTAACATTTAATTATTTTTACTGCACTTCACAGCATTAAATATTTTTTCTCTGGAAATTTTACTTACAAGTACCATTCATAATTTGTTTAAAATTCTGGGAAAATAGCAAATTACGTTTTCTGAGTCAATTCTATTTCTATTGTATGCGGACGAGTTAAAAATAAAATTTACAAAGCATGTAAAAGAAAAAAAAAAGAAAAAAGAAAAAAAAATCAAATTTAATGAAAACATTTTCTTTTTACAGACTTAGAACGCAGGATATTATACAATTAGTTTTGATGACTTTTTGATTATTATTCAATTAGTTAAATTTTTTGTGCATACCCGAGTTTATGTACATTTTGTACTTAATTCATTTTGGACTTTTTATGCATAATCAGAGGTGCAAACTACGTTCAGATTTAGTACACCTTTTTGCAATTTTTTTTGTAGCTGGGATTGTTTATAAATATATATAATAGATATATATAAAATATATATGTAATATTAATATATATATTTACATAGGCACAGTCAAGCATGCTAATAAATCATCGTCTACTGTGCATTAAAAGGTATATTGGAAAACGATGAGAATGAATATGAGCATGAGGGATACATTATATCGAACAGTCTGATTTTACTCCACCTCATTTGGATACCGTAGTTGACGGATCGGATTGGTAAGACTCTTTGTTGTTGTTGTTGTTTTGTTCGGTTTCGGTTTGGGTTAACTCGAATTGTTTTATGTTTGGATCCGTTATCGACTGCGATCGTACCGCGTCCGTTTGCTAATCCTTTTTTTTTTTTTAAAGAAAGTGCACAATATTGTGGGGAACAAAAATTATGTGATCTAAATAACTGGCGAAAAAAAACAGGACCAAAACAAACAGACCGAAACGTGTAGATTGTTTAAAATTACATTTGTATATGTGACTTCATATAAAAAACCTATAAAAAAATTCAGCATTTAAAATGATAAACAAAATTACTTAGAAAATGAAGTGGAAAAGCTTACAGAAAATAAGAGACAGTTGACTTTTACAGATAATGGAGGATTTTTAATACACTGTAAATAATAAATAAGGATACAGAAACATCACACATTCGGCGCAGTGTGGTGAATTGCTTTAGTCAAAATATGTACAACTATTTCAGAATAGCAATCTTTTCGTTATTTAATAACAGACATTGCTTAATTAAGTAGAATAGAGATTACTAGTTCGAAAAATGGAAAAAGTGGTAAATATTTTAGATAAAACATTCCAAAATCAATCAACACTGATTCACTGTCTTGCAAATTTCGTTGAATAGTCTATGAAAAGGAAAATTTGAAAATTCCTCACAAATATACGTCCATTTTTGATTTTATATTTATTAGAATCACTCGGAATCTAGTAAAAATATTCTTTGTGTAAATATATTCTAGAATAAATATATTTTTAGAGAAAATTTATAGGTTTTGATAATATGTTAAAACATATATTTCCTTCATTTAAGAATAATAAACAGAGTCTTTTGAAGGCAATGTAACAGTACTTATTTTATATGGAGAAATACATGCATGAAATGCATTTCTGCTTTTTTGGGCTATAATAAACTTATGTACTTACTACTGAATATATTGTTTACTACTGAATTACAATTTTTGGAGTTTTTGAAGTTTATGTTTTAAAAATATCTAAAATTCTCTATGAAAATAAGAGATACAGGAAGCATGGCTATTAGCTTTTTTAAGTATTTTCTAACGGAACTTTAGCTCATCGCGCCGTGCGTATAATCTCCATAGTTAAGATACAGGACTAACCCCCAAAAAATTGAGGTAACTAATATCTGTAGACGGAAGCTGTTAATAATGGCAATCTCTAGTAATTGAAAAGCAATTTCAGTTGTGTTAGACATTTTAATTGTGAATTTAATTTCAGTACTTTATATTGTAAGTATAAAAATCTTGAGATTATATACACTTATTCGCAAATGAATTCGAATATCTTACTGTTTTTGGTACTTAATGATGATAATATGATTGTAAATATTATATATATATATATATATATATATATTGTTCCTTTAGCTATCTTACCTTAAAGTAAGGAAACATGAAACTTCAAATCGATATTCTAATAGTATTGGTAAGATTTTAATAATGTATGATTGATGTAGGAATTTTATTCCTACTTAAAATTGACGTAATTAAGTTTGGTGAGCCCGAGCATTTGCCAAAATGTATATTTTCTATCCATTAATATTGACATTCCTGTGAAAATTGACAAATAAAAATTAAGTGCAAACGCAATTAATAAATTAAATTGAAGAAACAGAAAATATATGAAAATCTAGTTTAAAAATATATACATGCCTATTTAGGTCAAACAATGCACCGTAACATGCTTTCAAGTAGAGGTATATTTAGTATTTGTGATAGATTAT
Organism: Maratus speciosus; assembly: GCA_963932465.1. NCBI lineage: Eukaryota > Metazoa > Arthropoda > Arachnida > Araneae > Salticidae > Maratus > Maratus speciosus. Next base: position 127,518,635 of record OZ010800.1, read on the forward strand.
TATTAAAAAATAAATAAAGGGGAACTAAAGATCATACTTAAATACCCTATAGAAGAAATTTGATTTGAAATTACTTCTGAATATCTGACTTTGCTTCAAATTATTTTTATTATAAACCAACTAACTTTTGCAGAAGTATGTGTACATGAATACATTACGTGACGTAGTTGATAAATACTTATCGATGTATAATCGGCGAAGAGATATTGGAAGATAATCTATTTTTCATGGATTTATCCGTTATTACATCATTTTGTTGAAACTACTGTTACATTTATTAATAATTGTCTTTGAAAAAATATTCAATGTAATGCTGGTCGAAATAATAAGAAACATTCCATTCATTTTAATCATCTAATTGTCAAATAGATAAACGAAAATCTATGCTTGATAGAGAAATATTTCTTCTTTAAAATTGTATAATATGTAATGTTTACATAAATGTAACGTTTTAATGAGTAATTATCATGATATCCAATATTCAAAATTCTGCTGTTCCTTTGGCTCTTTTCTTATGTGAAATCTATCAATGAAATTATTAGCGTTACTAAAAACAAAATTAATTTATTTGAAGAGGAAATATAGTTAGTTTTACGAAAATGCCGATTATATCATTGCATTGTATTCTATTATTGAGACCGTTATTAAATTTGTTCACAAATTTCCCGAAATTAGTTATTTTTCTTTAAATATCTAAATGACAGAAAAACTTCATTACTGATATGTTTAAAACGTAACTCATAAACCAACTGCTAAAAATGGTCTCAATTTTGTATAAGCAGTTTTAAATCGTTTAGAAAATATTTTTGATTTTTAAATATATATTTGTAGAATACGATTCATAGTTTTAAAAAAAAAGAAATATTACATGGATTATAATAGGAAATCTTAAAAAAATAATTAAACATTATAAAGTCAATATGTCATATCTACTTCATTCGTACCAATAAACCGTTCTCCAAATTTCATAAATGAAATTAACATTAACCTACACATTAGAATAAGATGTCAAAGATTATGAATATAATATTTCTATTGCAATGTTTAAAATTCATAAAAGTTTCAATATGTGTACGACAGTTATTTGGCGGCATTACACGATTATTCTACATGTTATAGATAAGACTAACCACAATCAATAATTTTTTTGTCCACTTATACGAGTAATTTCGCGATACCAATTTCAGAGATTTTTTTTATTTTATTTATTTTTTTTTTTTTTAACAAACCGCCATTTTTTGCCAATATGTACTATTATCAGATAAAAAATATTTTATTAAATAGGGAAGCAAACTCACTAAATACAAAATAAATATTTTGTATGTTTAGTCAATGATATTAAATTCGTATAAATCTTTTTAGTACATTTTTATTTGCTTTACTTGTCCATTTGTTACCATTTTCATTAGTCCAGAGACTTTCCGAAAAATCTGAATTTTTATACATCTAAAAAATGTATTTTTATACAGATATATTATATATCTCTTGAGCCTTATGGATATCTTCTTCCGATCTGTTTTTATAAGTAAACTCATTCTACACATTCTTAACAAGACACGAAATAAAAATAGTATATTTGTACTGAAATGCTGTCGCGGATTTTATGCAACTAGAAAAGCATTTTTATACATATAATGTAAATATTGTTCAGTTTATATCGTTTTCATTTATCCTCTAAACGATGGTATGTAATCGAAAATCAATTCTTTAAATATAATTGGAATTATTATACTGGTATCAAAAAATCAACCAATAATGTTGGTGGTAATTTTATAGTTCTTTTATCAATAAGATATAAATGGGGAAAAAATCGCTGTCAGAATTCGTACGTAAACATGAGTTTTCTTTCAAAATATCTTGCAATAAAATACATAAACTTATACAAAACTTTTTGAAACTACGCGAATGGTTCTGCATAATACAGGGTCATCGAAAAATAATGCTTAGATTTAACAAAAAATCATAACATCGAAACCTTTTATGTTAAATGATTAATTCTTTAACTACACGATAACTGGTGAACGCAAGTTTGGTTTTATTTCACCAGAATAAGTTTGCGTGTCTGTGTTATGCGCGAATTAGTTGCGAAGTCGTCAAGGTCATCCGACGCGCATGACTGCAGCTGCTCAGTAGGATGTTGACCATGTAAACAAAAAGCACAGTGCGTAATTTGGTATGTGGAATCAAAGTCAGTAGTCACGCACTGTTTTTTTTTTTTTTTTTTTTTTTTTTTCACGGTCAACATCGTACTGAGCAGCTGCAATCTGGCGCGTCAGTTGACTTTGGCGACTGCACAACTAATCCGCGCATAACACAGACACGCAAACGAATTCTGGTGATCTAAATCCAAACTTGCGTTCACCGACTATCGTATAGGGAAAGAATTACTCATTTAACATAAAAGGTTTCGATGTTATGATTTTTTTTAAATCTAGGCATTATTTTTCGATGACCCTGTATATTGAAAGTTTTTCCTCATGATACATTTATAATAGAACCGCATGTTCTATATAATTGTATTTGTAAAGTCTGTTTATATAATGAGATCTTTTTTCAAAAACGAAAGTCGGACAGATTATTATACAGAAATATTTCTTTTTCTCAACGTTATGCAACTCAACATAAAACCACATTTTTTAAGTCTCAGTGAAACGTGACAGTAACATTTATTTTTTAAATTTAAAATCTTCGTCCTTTTAGTTCATTAACACATTTAATTAAAATGTGAAGCATACTACAGCGATTTCACATCTAAAAGACTAAATTTAAAATAACTCATTTGTAATCTCATAATAAAAAAACTAATAAAAAAGACCTCACATCCCACAAATTCAATTCAATATTTTATTTTTGGCATTTCTTTCTATAATACAAAGAGCAAACATTTGTCAATAAAATCAACTGCACCAACTGGATTCCGTACTAAATAATGTCACCAAATGAAAAAACTCCCAATGTTTTTATTTTTATTTTTTAAATCTAGAAAACATGCATCACAACAAAGATGATGTGGACAAATACTGCCACAGAATGTTACAAGATATTCTGTTTGGCATGACGTTTTTCATTACTACTCGCTACAACTTCTAAAAACATTCCAAGATATTTATGTGCTATTCAGATTTGTTTTGTTTTTTAAATATTCATTTTCCGAGACAAAAATACTTCATGGCTTAAAATTATACTTTGAACAATACTATTTGAACAATTTAAGTTAATCGATTTCCAAATTTTTTATAGAATCTTCTTTCATATTTAAAATAAGAATTTTTACTATTTCTGAGGTTTGGTCTTATTATTATTATCTGTTTACTGGTTTGAATGATTTTCAAACTTTTGACTAATAAAAAGGTTGGTTGGTTCGTTGACTTTTGACGGCCGATTATCTACACTAGAGATATAGGCCCGGGGGGGGTGCCCTTCGTGGGGGTCTTTCTAAGGGAGCCTAACCCGTATTTACGCATGGAAATCCACGGCTCGAAGAAAACCACGAAAACTCCGAACGATTAGGCCGACGGGCGCGATTGGGATCGAACCCAGTACCTCCCGTCTACCATCTTCGAGAGCAGAACCTCTCACCCACTGGTGGGGCTGACTAATAAAAAGGAGTCTTGATTTAAAAAAGTAAAATTATATATCCATTATTAAAAATAAAAAAGAGAATTTTTTTTTATAGAAAAACGTTTTGTATTTTATTTTGAATATCCGGTTCCTTTAAAAAATGGTTTAGGAAGTTAAATAGATGTAGGCTTTACGTTTTTAAAGTACATAATAAAGAGAGATTTTTCTCAAACAATTCTTAAAAAAAAATTGTACCTAAATTTTTATTTTAAATTAAAGATACTCTAGTACATAAAAATTACCTATAAATTATTATTGCGATTTAGTCAGTACACATTGTTAAATTAAACTTATAAATACCTATTATAAATATCTAATGACATGTTAAGGTGTTTTAATATTTAATATTAATAAAACCTGAAATCTTGAAAATTAACTGCTACATTTTTAAGGGCACAAATGCAGACAAAAGAAAAGAATTCAAATCAATTGATTCTTCAGACTCTGATTTATACATAATTATATATATCCTATTTTGTGAAAAAATATAAACAATTTATGGCGTCTCACATGTATTAAATTTACAACATACTAAAAGGAAATATAAATGTTTTAACTTTTTGCTCTAGAAAATAGATATCTGAAAAATAGACAAAAAATGATGCACAATATCATACCATAGTTCACAATCTCCAATTCACTGCTGTTAGAATATTTGTTAAAAAAATTAGGATTGATATTACAAAAACTAATTTTGATAATGTTATATGGCCGAATAAAGTGTTGGATAACGAAGCACCTATTATATTAAAATCTGTTTTTTTTTTTTTTCAATTACTTCAACTAGTATATAGAACGAAGGGCGATGAGAACACCAGTTATGTGCATAGATCTGGGAATGCCATAAAACTTCTCACAGTTTTAATATTATAATTCACTTTAGGGGTAGTTATATTTTGTGCTTTTTAGCGATATTTCATTAAAGGTGGAAATTACATTATTTCTTTTTTGTGTATAAAAAGGCAAACGTAGAAATAAAACTGATTATTGTATTTTTATTTTCTCGTTGGAGGTCATTTACTCATTAAAATTATAAACAGTTATTAGTTCCAATAAATTTTAGGGTGGGGGAATCTTTATTAAATTATAATTTTCGAAGATACTTTGGAGAAATTAAAACATATTTTCGTGTGTTCATGCTCCAATGGTGAATTTATTGTGTGAACAATAAGCCGTCTGTCGGTGTGTTGACTTTAAATTCATTACATCATTGATTTTTCAGCTTTGCAACCAACCAAGGAGGAATATTTAAGCTCCTTGAATTTTGACGGACAATTTTTAAACTTTTATTCACAACAATTGGATATAAAGAAAAGCATACACTATTTTAGTTAATTATTTTTCAAAAGATGGCAGTTAAAACGTTTCACAAAGCCGCTAAAAATAAAATGATTTATTAAAGGTAAAAATGAGTTCCTTTTTTTTCTTTGTAGTTAAAAAAGTTAAGAAATTTTTTCTACTTTTATCCAAGTAACATCATATTTTTCCGTCAAACTTCAAAATTAGAATACAAAATTTTAAAGAGCAAACCATTTTCGAAAATTAACGTTTAGCATGAAAAATTACGTATCCTCTAAAACGCATTATTTTTTGTATTTTCTGCTTAACCTACATTATTAATATTATATTTTTCTTGAAATTTTGTATATAACAAAATAGTAGATATTATTATTAGTTTCAAAATGTACAATAATGTTCCATTTTTCTGTCTCAGGCAATCGAAAAGATTTCATGAAACATAAAAGCAGCACATCTGATTAACACGCAGCTAGTTTAAAATTTTAATTGTGACAAATAAAAAACATAAAAATAACTATATTTAATAATAATTAACTAAAAGAAAATAATAAAGCGATTTCAAAAGAAAGTATCAATAAATATTTATTAAAGATAGTTCTTACATCGATGTTTTAATTGAAATTTTAAATGACTATTTCAAAAAAATCCCTCAAAGAATAATCTATAAAACAAACCCCATCAACAATTTTTAGTATTAAACTTATCTAAATACGTTTAAATTCCTTAAATTGTGATAATTTATGATAAACAGTTAAATAATGGCGCGAATCTGCGAGTACAATTTTCTATGCCACATGACAGTGATATTTCCAACTCAGAAAGTTCGAATAAGATTAATGTTATGTTTCACTCAGGTGTTGTTTCTTTGCGTTAAAAGGGCAGTAGTATTTTACATTTAAACAAGCTTATCTGACATATTGCTTTCAAAAGTGAATGATAAATCACAGAGCATAACTAAAAAGTAGATTACTTTGCTGTTTAGCAGTGATTTATTAAGAAATAAATAGTACTATAATCAGAAAAATTTAGTGAAAAAAAAATTAAAATAAACATTTTGTATGTCTAAAGATAAAGTCCCATAATCTGATACATAATCAAATGATAATAAAGAGTAGCTATGGTGCTAGATTTAAATTTGTCTAATCTATAAAACACACCCACGCGGAAATTTGTAATGAAAATATACTTAAAAATGTTTGCTGTTTTGTTTTATTTGCTATGTATGTTAGATAATTTATTAATGGATAATTAACAATTTGCTAATTCACCTGAAAGTAACACTTCTAAGTTTATAAAATGCGCAGAAAGAGATACATTTTTTTTCCGCTTTTTTGTTCGTTAAAATAAACAGTAGTTTGCAAAATTTAATCAACATTAACTGACAAATAGCAGTTGAAATTGAAGAATAAACTTCATATTTAAGTACTTTATTTAGAGAAACTTAACCCTTAAATGCCTGGTGTTGCTTTTTGGCAACATACCCAATTTAGGCTCTAAAATACTATTAGAATAATATTGAAGCTATAACGCCTAATGTTGCCAATAAAATACATTCTGAAAATATTATTAAATCGATTTTCAACATGCAGATGGCAACACTTGTGCTGTTTAAGAATAAAAATAGATTTATTTTTTCAATTGTTGCTCCTTGTTCTTTTTGTTTTGTTTGGAAGGTTGCAAAATACCCTATTTTGACCTGCAGTGAGGAAGTAAAATTTATTTCTTATTATAGTTCCTAAAATTCTTGTGTGTTTAATATTATAGAATTTATCAAGGGGAATTATTTTTTCAATTAAACACCAGTATTGCCGATTAGTAACAAATTAGTAGTTTTTAGCCATAAACTATACTTAAAACAGAATATGTTTTTTTAAAGTATTTTTCCCATGATTTATTTAAAAAATGGAAGCCGAAAAACATTATTACAATGATTTTTGAAAAATCAGGCATTTAAGGGTTAAAGTACTTTTTTAAGTATTTATTAGGAAGTATATAGTAATACTTGAGTAAAACTGAATATGAGTAACGATTTAAAAAAAAAAAATGATATCTTGTTTGTCAAAAACTATTCATGAGCTCTCGGATACATGCTGAAGTTTTAACAAAGGCAAATAATTCTGCAATTACTTTAATTGCTTATCTTAAATAATTTCAAAAATTCTTATCTGGTAAAAAAATTAGAATGAAAAAAAAAATAAGGCACAATTTTCAATGTAAACAAACCTACATTCAGTTTTCTTTAATTGTCATCGTTCAAATGAAATAATTTAGTAACTTCGCAATTCTATAAGTACCGTTTTCTAAGAAAAATGGCAATGATGCTTCTAAACTGAAAAAGATGGAGAAAATGTATAATTTTGTACTTCACCCATGTGTTTTTCATTTCCATACATTTAAACAAGCTTCTTTGACAAAATGCTTTCAATATTGAAGTATAAATGTTACATCATAGTGAAAAACACATTTTTGTTCACAGTTTCTGAGCTATTTATTAAAAACACCTAACATACAAAATTAAAGTTTTGTGTGTTTAAAACGAAACATGGATAGATAGTCACATAAGGAAATGAAAATAAAAACTACAAATTATGCAGTTATTTATATTACTGTTTTATTAATATAATAATATTACTCTTATACTGTGTATTATAGTATGTACTATTAATATTATTCGATATACTATAGTATATACTATTACTATTATACTATATACTATGGTATATAATATTTCTATTATACGAAATATTATACTATATAATATACATAGCTGCCAACTGTTACGCTTTTCTGTTAACACTATGAATTAATAGTAAAACTTTTCATATTTAATAGGCGAATTCTGTGATTCAATAACTCAAAAATTTCTATTAAATTTTAGTGGTTAGTAAAAAGCGTAAAAATTAGCATCTATGAATATAGTATATTAGTATCATACTAAATATTATGCTATATACTATAGTATATAATATTACTCTTACATTAAATATTACACAAATGGTATATAGTATATAATATTACTCTTACAATATGTACTATATACAAATACTATTATACTATAATACTAATGAATAGTTCCCTTTTTTAAATTACCAGTATTTTTATTAAAAATTTCAAGAATTGTGCTATTAATTATAGACAAGGATGTGGCAGAACAGACAATCACCTCATTGAGTACACGGCTGAAATTCCAGAATTAGTTAAAACTCGATTCGCATATTAAAAATCAATCGGTCTGCTAAGTCATATCTTGGTGAAAAACACCTGAAAACCCGATTTTATCAGTTGACTTGTAGGTTTACCATTGTGTTTTCTTGCATCCAAAGGTATTTTCTCCGTGTTTATGGAGGGCTGGGTGCAGGAAAACACAAAGCTAAACATACGAGTCTACCGCTAAAATCGGGTTATCAGGTGTTTGCCTGCCAGACGTGCCAGACCAATTGCGTTTTAATACGCGAATCGAGTTTTAACTAATTATGGAATCTCAGCCGTGAACTCTATGAGGTGAGTGCTGCCGCCGTTCGTGCTATTAAGCATACATTTCTAAGCAACATGAGAGTTCTATTTCTTTCTTGGAAAATATAGAGAAGATTATTTTGGGCTTCACCAAGACTCTGATCCTCTGCATTAAATGCGTAAACGTAGCTTCTTAAAATTAATCACAATTCTTTCAAAAACATAAAAATATAAATAACTCTTTGTTAAAACTATTTATTATATGTTGTTTTCACAAACTAGGGGGCTCTGCCCCCTACGAGCTAGGCTCGCCAACCCACGTTCAGACACAGCAGACTATAAAAGCATGCTAGTTTCACCGGCTTTAAAAAGATTTCGAAAGACTGAATTATAATTAAAAAACTGTGGCGATCTCCCTATAAACGGGTTTATATTCATTTCTCTTTGATTGGGGAATTTTAAGGCGAAATTAGCTGCTCTTACAAATAATTATTACTAATCAAATAATTATAAATATAATAATTATATATTATTACAAATAATAATAATCTTATTAATACAAATACTGTTTCCGTCTTTGATTAAATAAAATCAGTTAAACATTTCAAAATAAGGTAATATAAAATGAATTAAGTAAACAGAGTTTTTGTCTCCCGGCATTTTTAAAAAAGGCGAATATATATATATTTTTTAAATAACACATTTTAAATGTATCGTTTTTAATCTGACGTAATTTTCACCAAACTTTTTTTTTCTCTTTTTAATATTCACGTGAAAATACTTTTGTTAGAAATGAAATATTATTTGCACTGTCCTAACAAAAATAGTCGAAAAGATCATTTCAAAATATAAAATAAATGTCTCGCGCAATTTTAAAATTTAAAATGTTTTGCAATATTATGTTTTGTTCATTTTACGTAATAAATGTATTGTGACGTAATTTATCTTATTTAAGTCTTCTAACGCATATTAATGAATTTATTATTTTACAATATTCTTTCTCTTTTAAAATTCAAGTGTAAATATAGTTTTTATGACATTATTTTCAATGAGTTCCTGATTTTTATATTTTCAGTTAATATTAGTCACGTGTAAATAAATTTTTAATTTGAAGCAAACATTATTGTTTGCGCTGTTTGTACAGTTGGCAACAGTTTAATTTAATACCATTTTCTAAAATATGTTAAAAATATCTCTTGAAATGCTGAAAATTTGAATTTAGAATAGACATAAAACCTCAAAAAATGAGTCAAATTAAAGAAATTCTAATGCATAATATGATCTAAATATGATTAAATTCCCATGTATAGTTTTTGTTCCTATAAAACATTTTTAATGGAACGATTTCGTCCAAATTTAGCAATAAATATCCCTTAAAATAATTCTTTGATTTGAAAACTGTATGCATCAGCGTGTTTATCAAACATGTCTCTATAATACCACCGATTTTCATGTTTTTGTATGCAATATTTTTCTTAATATTAACGAAGAAAGATTTCCGGTCACAAAAAATTCAAGACCGGCGGCGGTGATAGCGTTAATTACTTTTTTTTTAGAATAGAGATAAACTAGATTCCTTATTTTATTTTAAATCCATATTAAGCCTAATAGAAAAAATCTCTGCATTTTTAAACAAAAAGTAGCATTACGTGAAATAAAAAACCATTTTTGATATCCAACAAAAATACAGGTTTTGTCGAAATTATCTTAACACTTAAACAGTAAAAGGTTTCTTAAAAATATATATTAATAAATAACGGGAAAACGTACATTAAAAAATTTTAAACTCACTTAATGTAAGATATCAATCTGATTTTTCTCGTTATCTACACACACGTGGTTTCGGAGAATAAAAACTGCCAATTCAGTGTTACGATGAATTTCACTAAAATTTCTTCATTTATATATTAACTTAATTTTAATTAAAACCCATTTAAAACGCTTTCTATAAATATTCCGTTTAGGAAATAGGCTACTCACAATAAATAATATATATACTAGATAAAATGTAAATATGAACATTTTTATAGCACTAAACATATAGGCAAACTTCGTGAAACTTTTTAAATTTTGTTTTGGCATATTTTCTTATGCGAAAATATATTTAAATTTTTAATCTTTTCATAACATTTTTTATGTTAAACTTTTCAGGAACTATTCCTTGAAGGCTTACCAGTTATTCTTCCCGGTTATCCTTCATTATAAACTCCTTTCTGACTCCAAAATAGATGTACATTTAAATTAAAGGTTCTCAGGACTCTTAAACGTTCAATATTTTCGAAATTATGTAAGTTCAACTACTACGTTTTCTGAATCCTTCAGATACAATTGTTTCCTTGAAACTCCCATTAAAAAAGAAGATGGTTTTTCGTTTTTCGGTATAACGCGTAGGATTTTCCTAAAACCTTCTCGATGTTTTTAAATTTTTTTAAGTATGTTGAATATTAGTTTGTACACGTATAAAGTGAACCTAAAATGTTAATTTTTTATTGTTTAAAAAACTATTTTTTAAATTGATTATAGCATTGAAATTCTCAACATTTTTAATTAACTAAATACAATTTTGTGCTAAATATATAAAAATGCTTTAAAAGAAATGTGTTTAGTTTCAGGGTAATTATCATGATCCGAAGTATAGTTAGGCAACAAAAATTTCATTCTAGATGCAAAATTTATTTTGTAATCCTGCGCGTAAGCTTTCCCAACAATTTTCTACTCGACAAATGTCTAACAGTTTGAATTCCCCTATAAATAATTATTATGCATCTTGTAACTTTTTTTAAGTATATGAAATGAAAGAACATACTTATATCTTTCATCCTTCGAAAATTGGTATTTTAAAATCATATACATTTTAAGATATTAAATGCTGAAAATGGTCTCTTTTTTATCCTTTAGTCTAATTTTAAGAGTCCTGAAACCCCTTAAGTGATTTTTATAGTGATATAAAAATAGTTTGAATTTGTACAGTTTTGGAAAGGAAAACTTATTATTTCGAGTATTAAATGCTAAAAAAATTAACATGAAAAAATATTTCAGTTATTCTTCCAAGAAGCTTAATATTACATTAAATCAAGTTTTCTTAAAGACTAAATTATGCAACACGCTATATTTCAAACGAACATAAAAATATGCACTTTTGAAGTTGTAAGCCAAATTTCATTTTTGAGATATTTTTTAACATAAGAAACGAGTATTCACAGGGTTTAAAGTGATATTTGTATATACAATCAAATGTAGAGTAAACCCTTTCTAATCTCTTATACCTTTAGTTATTTGTGAAACATAAGTACTTTTCTGGTATCATGCACAGGCAGCTTATTCAAAGAATCTTATTTTTATAATAATAAAAAAACTTGCATTTAAATATACAAAATTGTATGACACTTTCGTTAACAGAAGTTCTTTGTCTCTTCCTTTTGCACATAAGTTACATATATGCTTAAAATCGTTATTTTTTAAACATTTCTAAATTAGAAATGACGTTACATATACAGATTCGGAATTTACGTAATAATGTATTTAACGAATGTCATAACAAGAATAGCATAGCTCTGTCAAGAATGAATGATTTAAGACCTACAGTAAAGACTTAGGTCTTAAAAAGGTTTATTTATATATTTGTTGTGTTAATCATGTTGCTTAATTACAAATGACAAGATGGTATTTTCTGTCGAAGAATCGACAACAATGTTTCGACGAGAATCTGAGAATTTTAAATTTTCTCTTTTAATTTTCTATTTAGATTATTCATTGACTTGATGTTTCATTTGCTAATAAATAGTGAACTCTGAATAGATCTTTGCTGACATTTTTCTCATACCTCTAAAATTCGAGATAAGTTGAGTAAATTCACACGTTACAGATAGGTTCGCTACAACTCAACTCTTTTGTTAGATCGCATTTGCTTTCTTATGAGTTAACCCTTTTTTAAAACTCTAAATATAGCCATTATTAAATAAAATGTTTGGGTAAATTAAATGTTTTTTAAGTTGGTATAATATGAATAATGCTCTTTACTGTATAATAAGAATATTTTTCAACGTTTAAAAGTAAAAAATATTCTTATCATGCATAAAACAATTTTTAAGTTAATTTATACTGTAAATTTCATATCCTATTATCATTTCTTATAAAAGAAAACAGTTAAATTTTTAAAGAATTTTTCTAAAATACTTTAGAATTTATAACATGTCAGAAGAGCAGCATGGTGTTGCTCAGAAGTACTATAAATGTATTGTTCTATTCTTTTCTACTTAATCTAAACATTCATTTCAAATTAAATCTAGTATCTATGTGGTTCAGTGCTATCTTATTCTACAAATAATTTGCATTTTACGGCACAAACAAAGATTTAATAACGAAAAGGGAACATAAAAATTTATTAAATGATATTCGACAGATTACAACTAAAGCATTCTAAGATCAACAAAGGATTAGTACATTTCAGTTCAGAAGTAGACAGTTAAAATAGAGCATGCGCTGGCTAACTAGCTGTTTAGAGAATTAGCCGTAACATCCCGTCCGGCCAACATCATCATAAAATGGCAAAGGTGGTGATATTTTGACGTAACATACCTGTAGAGGTCTTAAGATCAATTACACGGACATGTCCATCATCACCTTCATAAGTTTTCACAATTCTAGTTAGTTTCCAGTCTATAAACTTGTTATTTCCTTCCTTCAATAACACAAGCTGTCCAACTTTAAGGTTTTGCGAGAACTTTTTCCATTTACAGCGGACTTCCAGCTCATTTAAGTATTCTCGGATCCAGCGTTGCCAGAACTGCATTTTTAATCTTTGAACTAGTGTCCACCTAGAAGAAAAAGGTAAAGAGTCTAAAATAGCATTATTTTCAGGAACATTCAAAAGAGGACCTCCAATGAGGAAGTGACCAGGAGTCAGTTGTTGTGGAACATTAACATCTGCAGACCAGGGGTCAACGGACGAGAATTCATAACTGCCTGAATTTGCGACACAAGTGGTGACATAAGATGATTTTATCTTATACAATAAAAATAAAGAATTTTCTTTCGCCACATACTTTGATATTTCTCATGTTTCGAAGATGTAGTACATTGTGCTTTTTTTTGTTGTTGTTTTTAAGAGAGGATTTTGCATATAGAAGCTCGAAATAAAGGTGTTTTTTAGACCTTTTTTTATATAAGAAACGACTATTTTAGCTTTGGGTTTTTTGTATGTTACTTATTATCATTTCAATTTTTTTATTGATGACGTGGCTGCAGTTGCATGGGTAGATATATCATTGCACTCCCAATCGAAGGGTTTCCGATAGATAACAAGAGTTATTTGTAATTGTTTTCCGTTAAGGATTATGAAAGTAGATAAGATTTTCTAGAGATGCCAGCAATTTCTGGTCAAAAAGATGAAAATCACCATAGCGGTGGCCATTCGAAAAAAAAGGCTATTTTTTACTCCTTTTTTTTCGTACCTTGGCGTGCATTTAAAAGTCATTTTTTATGAAAATGGCTGAAAAGGGCATAAAAAATTATCCTCCGATAATGATACTCTAATAGCTTATGTTCCCTTTAATAATAATAATAATAATATTAATTAATAATAATAATAATAATAAAATGTAAGATTGGCGTAACGGTTTTTGCGTTCTAATTCCGCCCAGTTTGAAAATGTATTTTTGCTTAAAATGCATTTATTGTTTTACGCTATCTGTATAATTCATTTTAGAAATACTCATAGCGTGGTATTCGTAACAGCTTTTATATAACACAAGGATGAATTTTCGTGCATGTGTCGAAATAGAGAGTTAAAATCTCCCGAAAGCACAGATGGTCCAAAACGAATAGGTTTAAGCCGGCGGACGCGTTGCGCTGAAGCATTAAATTTCTACGAAAGTAGTAAGAGTTCGGCCAAATCATTTTGCATGCATAATCTACAGACTATGGGGAATAGCAATTTTGAAAAATGAAAACGCAATTTTTTAAACCTAAAAAAGCAACCTCCCACTTAATGATTTATTTGAATAATCCGAAAAATAATAATGAAATAAATGAAATTATTTATATCGTCTAACGTAATTTATCTATAAAGAATCATATTTAATTAAAATATATATATTAAATCCATATATTGATTCTACTAATTATACATTTATATGTTCAGGAGACAGTGACATATAGTTTGCAGTTTTCCTGTAGGCCAATGTACTGTGCAAAACATAATATAGTATTTCGCTATAAATATTTTAAATTTTAAATTAGTTTTTGGCAATCTTTTACTTTCATACTTTTTCATATGAAATCTGTTCAACTTTGGAATGCGTCTCATACACCAAACAAATTGGTAGAAAATATTATCCTAAATATAATAGAGAAACAAATCTAGTGGTAGGGAGGGGGAACTGTTTTCACTGTTGTATGGAGCGATCGTAAAAACAGCAATGATAATAATGCCATCCCTTCCTTTATACACGAAACCAACTAGTGCAGTGGTTGTCGCTCATGCATTTTTACAAATATATAAAATTCTTCAGTTAAATTCAAAATTTCAACATAGCGCTTCACGTCACGTTTCTGTAGTAACTGAATTCGCATTCTTTTACATTTTATTCACCCACAGAAGTATCAAAATTTACAGGCGGGTTTTTCCTACCGCTACAGAATGAAGTTCTATCGTCTTACTATCTCTAATAATTAATTTAGAAAACCTGTTTTCTATTTTTTTATATTTAAGCAATTGTAGTAAGGTCTCCTCTATATGACGATATAAGATAATATGGGTTTCAAATGGGTATCTTTTTATAATGAACAAAGGCATAATTTTCGGTGGAAAAACAAGACTTTTCGTGAAAATATTAATTTCGGATAAAGTTTATTGAAAAAAAAATGCATATTGCGCTGAACGATTTAAACGAGATTCAATTTAATTATTTGGGCAAATTGTCGCAGATCACACACACACACATAAAAAAAATAATAAAAAAAATAAATAAAAAAAAACCTAAACATCGCATAAACACTTTAAAAATCCTAGTCTAAAGATCCAAAATATGAGTCTGATGAGTATTCCTATGTATATTATTCGGAGCCACATTTGGAGACCTGTAGGTGTGAAATATATCCTATCCATTTAAGACAGAAAATTACTACCAGCCTTCCTGCTTATCTTTACTATTATAGATTTATAATATTCAATTTATTTAATTTCACATTCGCAGATCTTTAAAGAACCAAATTTAAATTTATGTGTTATATCGATAAACAAATAACAGCGAAAGTTTTTATTGCAAATGCCCATTGTTAATAAACATTTTCCCTACGTCATGCGTTTTGTTGAAGAATGAAAGAAATTTTCTCACATAATCGCAACTCATCACTGAAAATCACAAAATTTACATGTTTAGAAGAAATTTAGATAATAAGATTAAGTCGCATATCTTTATAAAAAAAAAAAAAAAAAGAAAAAAAAAACATTAAAGCAAGCTGATTAACATTTGAATAATTTGTGATTATTTAAGAAAATAATCAACATATTAAAGAAGATATAAGAGTAAATGTTTAAAAGTTTAATTTTGAATGTTTATCGAAGTAGATTATGTTAGTATAAATGCTGAAATTCAAAAAATACATATTACAGCACAGTCTTTTAAAATAACTGTCAAAAATAAAAGATAACAACAGCAGGTGCATTTATTTACACGGCACATTTTCTTTTATTATCTTTAAGACTTAGGATTATGAGCTTGTTTTCATTTAATTCTTATTTGTTTTGTTTTGGAAAACTTTTATGTAACGAAAATTTATGATGAATACTTTAGTTAAGTTCATTTTTCCTACTTTTACTGCAAAGCTTAAGAACATCTGAGGAACTAATTCTCTTCTTTTTAGATCATTTCCATGTTTCTATTTTCCAAATAGTTAAGTAAATTCAAAGTAGCATTTATAAAATATCCTTATGAATTGCATATTATTATTTTAAAGAAAATATTGCGTTTACTTTAAAAAACTACCTGAGTAATGAATAAATTTTAGTTCTCAAAAACATTTTTGCACAAGACATTTACTTAAACATATTGTATAGCATTTATTCTAGTAAAATTATACTAATAATCAGTTAACTGCATTTAATAATAAATTAGTTAATTCTAATTCTTAGTTTTTAGTCAAACTTTTTGTTGTAGAGATCGCAGAAAGTCATAATTAGCATTATTTAGACGAAATATCATTGAAAATGTTTAGTTTTGCCATTATGAATCTTATATAAATGCTTTCCGTTCACGGCCAATTATTTCTTAAATTTGAGTGATAGAAATAAAAATAATTAGTTTTAAATAACTTTAAAATTAATTGTTCATTAAATCCTTTTTTAATTGCTATTGCTGCCCATCGATCGTCGTTGATTTTAAAATATTCCCATAATTCGAAGTGGTCATGTACTTAATCTGGCTATTGTTCTTGATTGACCATTTATTCGAAAATATATATATATTTATTTCATATATATATAACGTTTTTGGAGACAATTTTCTCAAATTTGACATCGTATGATAAAGAAGCCTCGTATAATACAAAACACACCTAGTACGACACAAAGCATTGTGTATTTGTATTTTCCTTAACTGCATCCTTCGTTAAAATATTATTAAAGAAATTACCCGCTAAACCAGTATAAAACAAATTAAACCCCAAATAATAAAACAATCATATCACTAACTACATAATTCATAAAAGAGGTGTAGGATAAACTTTGGATTTTAGTATGTCTTTTTTATTTAAATTTATTAGTTGAATTTTTATGCTCAAAAAGTGGCGTTTTCCAATCACTGAAAAATGTTGAATTAATAGATATCTTATACTTTTAGTGGCATTACTAAAAATGTTTTCGATCTTTTTTCAGTACTTGAAGTTCCCATCATATCATTGTTTAATTAAAAAAGTGTTATAAAAATTAGAAAAATTAAATTTATATATACAATCTATATATAATTATGTTGGAAAAATATTGAAAATATTTTTAATAATGTCACTAATAATACAAATTACAATTAGCAAACTAAAAAGTCTTAAGTGGGGATATTTTAACAAAATTCAGAATATACAGTACATGATAAAATAATATCTCTACATTCTTCAAGGCAGTTATAAAGATAACCCAGAATTAGGTACCCAGATATTTTAAATAATTTTGTTTTTATTGGTATTACTTTTCAAATGTTAGAGTTTATAGCTATATAAATTATATTTGTTTAATTTTTTTGACAAATTATTCTTTAAGACAACAATTCTAAATTCGTAAAAACACTGTGAGAAAGCATTTCACGCTCATTCCGTTTTTAAGCAGATACTGTATAATTTAAAAACATAACTAAAGATGCTTGTAACTCCAGTTTTTGTAACTTAATACCATTTTTTTGCTTTCTATAGGGTATCCGTTATGTAGTTTTAATTCTAGGCTATATTTTAATCAAACCATGCGTATTTACGATGAGTTGGTAATTAGAAGATTTGAAGCCGCTTCCATCCGATCGTTTGTATTCACTCTTACCCACTCTGGTTATTTACCACTTTTGATGTATTTAAATTAATTAGGATACAGTTGTTCAAGTTTATAATGGGTTAACAGAAGTCGGCGTTCAAAATCCAAGACGGACAAACTCTTTTTTCCAAATATTAATAGAGTCTGTAGATTAATTACGATATATCAGCTTTATGAATATACTTTTATTTACTTTTTCAATAACTTCATTTATAACTATGATACGAAAATATTACGTCATTTCCTTTCAAACATTCATTTTAAATAATCACTGTGCAAAGATAATTAATAGAAGACGTTTAATAAGAGAATGATAATTGCCGTTACGGCAGTTCAGGTTTACTATAGAGAAACGAAAAGATTTTAGCTTATGTCTGATTGTTTGTTAGTCTGTGTGTTCCACGATAATAACATCAAAAAGCGTCATATTATGTTGATATTTTGTAAGTGTGTCTGTGAGGTACCCGGTTTCAACTCTATATAATTGATTAAATTTGGTACATTGGTTCGGAATATATATATATTTTGCATCATAATATTTTTCTATTGGAGCTTATAAGAATTTTCAAATTCCACTTCTTCTACAAAGAAAATCCTCGTACTTGGTTAGTTATTAAAATGTTAAATTATAAATAAGAAAATTTCCCATTAAGCGTCTTATATAAGTCGTATTAGTGTAAAATTATGTGCAAAACTAATTGTTTGTGAAATTTTATACAGATGTTAAAAGAATATAAAACATAATGTATTATCACTTAACCTATTTGTCACCATGTATAACATATACATAGTGACAAATGCAATTCTTTTCCATTCATGCAATTCTTTTACATTTCTCTCTGTTTTTCCTTTATCAGTTATATCGTAATCGGATCTACAACTTTTATGTTTCCACCAAATAGAAACTACAATCGCAACATTACGGTTAAAAGATTGTTATTAAAACATTTTTCAAGTGCTAAATTACGTTTCCTTAAAAGGTCAATTGGCAGTGGTCACTATTATGGATCATTACACAACTGATTTTAAAATCTCTAAATACGTTCTATTGATCAGGGAATTTATAGTATCATTGCTATCGAAATATATCAGTTTGTATTTAGATAAAATCTTACTTTTAAATAATAGAGAATTACCACAAAATCTTTTCTTCTCAAACAAAAAATGTAAAGAAATTAGATTTCTAAAATATATATAAATACAGTTTATGTTTCCATAAATACCTTTATTACATGAGGTTTTCTTCAACTTCTCCGTCAGATGCAGATGTTTAGGTGTTGACAAATAAATAAATAGCGCTATTTGTATATTAGGATTATACTGGTTCTTTCATAAAGGAAGGGCAAACCTTTAAGAGATGATTGTACACATCCAAAGAAACAACTTTCATCGAAGAATGCATGCTTATTAATAAAACGCAATGCTTCTTTCTGATTTGGAAACTTAATTTATATAAATAACTTTAAATATGATTAAAGTAAAAGATAAGCTTAATTATTGTAATTGGAAGTGTGCTTCTATAAACTGCGATATAAGATATAATAGTCTGCTAGCTCTAGAAGATACTGACTTAAAATTAATTTGCTCTTCTCGAAGACAACCCGAAACTTTCTCAAGCTAAATTCTCGTATATTTGAATATATATATATATATACTACATTCCAGAACTGCGTCAATTAAAAATTGTTATTATTATTTTTTTAAACATAGTCCATGTTGCATATAAGGGAAATTTTAATGTCGAACAAAACTTCTCTTTGAACATTTAAAACTATGATTATTTATTATTTATGATTATATATTTATATTTTATTATTTATTATTTATGAAATCAAGATTTTTAAACGACTCAATAGAATTGGATTCACTTTTTTATAATAACGTCATACGTTGAAGATATTTTATATACATACGGCAAAAGTTAACGTCTGTTTTGTTATTCGTGAGTAAATATGTCTTTACAAAAGAAAATAACCACTCATAATCAGGATTTCTAAGAAAATCTTTTTTTGGTAAAAAGATTTGTCAAAATATGCAATCCCAGTAGAAGAATAATAAAACTAACTGATTATTTAATAACATTGCTTTTTAAACAAATCTTGCATATCTAGTAATATTAAACATTTTTTTCTTAATAAGTTTAAGCTGTCGTGATATCCAAGAATATATTCACAATACTAATTCCATACTACAAACATATGGCTACGAAAATATTAAAAACAAGAAACAACCTACAAAAAGTAACACGCTTTTTTTGCCCAATATCTTTATTAAAACTATTGTTGTAACTTTCATTTGCTTTGTGATATATTGTTCCTGCACTTTAACTAGCGTGGTTTCACGCAAAAATAATTTCTTTGTTGTGATTCTATTTCTGTAAGTCTATTGTTGCTCGCGTCCCAATTCTTTCACTTCTTTTTTATAATTTTTACTTCAAAAAAGTGTTTCTTGTATTTAGATTCTACCCATGATGGACTACGGCTCTAAACATTCTTGAATATTGCATTGCCAATGACAAATAAACTCGTCTGATAAAATTATGAATTTCGGTTCGACCGGAGATAGTTAAAAATTTATCCGAAGGCAGAGAGACAGGCGGACAACAAAGGAAGTGTAATAAAAATGTGTATATATACATTAGAAAAATCTCGTAACAAATTGTTCTATAAAATTAAATTAAATTTTTACCACACTGTTAAATATCGTCACTCCACCGCTTTCATAGAAAACGGCTGCTTTGTTATACAGGGTGTTTCTAAACGAATATCGGGATTTTAACGCTCTTTAGTATTTATTACATAAAACTAACAATTATAATTAATACATAAAATGAAAGAGCAACTAAAATAGTTTTACCTACAAGCCTACAAATGTTCAATGTGAGCATCTTTCGTCACACGGCACACATCAAATGGATAGCTCACTTCTTCCCAAACATTGATTAGTGTCTGTGGGGTAATTGTTGCAAAGGCAGCCGGTATTTTCAGACTGATGATACCATCTACGGATGTTATTATCACTTGAAGGATCACATCTGAACTTAATCCTTAAAGCACGTTGCACAGTAAGTGCAGATTCGGTCTTTGTAATGTGCAGGACACAAAATGCTTTCTGTTCACTAGTCGCCATTTTTGCTACTGGTGCTTTCTAACGGATGACATAAGAAACATTAAGTGCGCATGCGCATGCACAGGTACAAGCAAACTGTTTGAGTGCTCTTTCATTTTATGTGTTAAGTATAATTTAAGTTTTATATAATAGATACTACAAAGCGTTAAAACCCCGATATTCATTTAGAAACACACTGTATTATGGAGCATTTTCATTGATCAAAATAGAGATATTCTATAAAAGTGGCGGAGTGACTATGCAGCTACAGCTGCAAAATTTTAACCGTGTAATGTTAAATTTTATTTTATATCTAGCATTCGTTTTATCTAAATTTCAGGTTTCAATAATAAACATGATGACAAATATTGTCGCCGTTTTTTCGTAACTAATACTTTTCTTACAAGCCATCGAGCGGGAATTTAGGTTTGAAAGTGTAATTGTATTAAACAATTTTGATTTAAAGATTCCATTTAAAATTTAGATTCACCCTTATATGCTTCTCTCTAATTTTCTAAACTAATGAATTCATATTAATTAATACATTATATTAAATTCTTTAACCAGTGAATATAAAATAAACAACTAGGCTTCACAATTTATTCGCTAACTGTAATCATATCTATTTCATTACTTTTTAACGTTCGCAGACATTCTTTGCATTTTACATAAAGCATGGATTTAATGACTCTTCAGAAATACATCGCGACGTTTCTCTCTCTTCAAATCTGAGAATTCCCACTATGCAGTAGAATGATTTTAATTTCTAAATTTTAAAATATGCTAGAAACGGTACTTTACTGAAGAACATATATATGTTTTTAATGCATTTTAAATTTCAAGAAATGTAAAAGTTATTTATAAGAATGCAGTATTCTTGATTTTAAGTATGTTTAAATAAGTATTTGCGTTATGCTATTAATTAGTTATTATAAGGAAAGAGTTAATAACATCTACGGAAGTTTTTTTTAAAGATTTTTTTTAAATTTAAGTTGACAAATTTTAAATTTAAGTGAAGATTAAAGTCCAGATATTTTTAATAAATTGATATTTTTGTACTTTCAATGTACGATTCCATTATTAGCATAGGGACTAATAAAGGCATTATATGTTTTTCATACAAATAATTTTTTCCTCAGAAGAACAATATGAAAAGATCTTTTTTTTTCAGGTAAATATCGAGCTGTTGCATCTGTGAATAAGTTTAAATCAAGATCACTTAATTTAAAAAAAAAAAACATCTTAAAATAAAATCTATAAACGTTTAGTCTCAAAATATCAAAGAGTTTACTACTTTTAGGTAGCTTTCTTTACAAAAAGCTACCTATTGCAGCCGTTCGGAGGAAAGCGATTTCAAAATATTTTGGTATATTTTCATCGATCATGACCCCCAGACCCCGAAACCACCCTCCGTTCAAAATTGATATATATATATCTGACCTATGTCACACTGTAGCTCTCGTATTTATCAACCGATTTGGATGTAATTCGGTATGTACATAGTACATACCAATGTCTCGACCGAGTTCGTTGGCCAGCGTCATCCGCCATCATGTTTAAAAATGGCGGACATTTAAATTTTTAAGAAAAATTTAAATTTGAAATGTGGTACCAAAAAAATGAAAATAGAAAAAATATTTTTTTCTTATGTGTTTGACCTTGATAAAAAGATTCGGGAACAGTTTTTGTTTCGTCTATATCTTAAAAAGTGGCTGAGTTATAGTATATTGAATTTCTAGAATGTCTGACATTTTGAAACGTCCGGAATTTTGTCACTTGATAACAGGCGTATTTATGAACCGATTTGGATGTACCTTGGTGTGTACATAGTACATGCAAATATCTCGACCGAGTTCGTTGGCCAGCTTCATCCGCCATCTTGTTTCAAAATGGCGGCCATTTAAAAAAATTTAAAATTTAAAATGAGATACCAAAAAATTGAAAAATATTAATTTTTGTATGTGTTTGACCTTAATACAAAGATTCCGGAACAGTTTTTGTTTCGTCTATATCTAAAAAAATGGCTGAGTTATAGCATTTTGAATTTCTATTGTGGCTGACATTTTAAAACGACCTGATTTTTGTCACGCGATAACAGGCGTATTTATGAACCGATTTGGATGTAACTTGGTCTGTACATAGTACATACAAATGTCTCGACCCAGTTCGTTGGCCAGCTTCATTCGCCATCTTGTTTCAAAAGGGTTACCAATAAAAAATTTAAATTTAAAATTTAAAATTTGGTATTAAAAAACTGGAAAATGAAAAAGATTTTTTTATGTGTTTGGCCTTGATACAAAGATTCCGGAGCAGTTTTTGTTTCTGAACATTTGTTCTTTTGTTTATTTCTTAAAAATGATGGTTGAATTATAGCACTTTGAATTTCTAGCATGGCTAACATTTTGAAACGATCTTTTATTTGTCACGCGATAACACACGTATTCGCCTATTTCGATGTAAGAAGGCATGTGGATAGTATATATCAATATCTCGACCAAGTTCGCTGGTCAGCTTCATCAGCCATCTTGTTTCAAAATGGCGGTCATTAAATTAAAAAAATTATATTTAAAGTGAGGTGCAAAAAAAATTAGAAATTGAAAAAGGTTTCTTTCTTAAGTATTTGACCTTGATATAAGGATTCAGGAGCATTTTTTGTTTGTCTTTATCTTAAAAAATGGCTCAGATATAGCAGTTTCAATTTCTAATGTGGGTGACATTTTGAAAAAACTGATTTTTTGCCTGCGACAGCACTTGTATATATCAACCGATTCCGATGTAAGTGAGCATGTGCACAGCAATTACTAAGTTCTCAACCAAGTTCACTGGTTAGCCTTATCCACCATGTTGTCTTAAAATGGCAGGCACTTTAAGAAATCGCCGAATTTGGCCGCAAAATATAAGTTACTTTAAATAAAAGCAGCTTGGATAAAGCTGACAAAATCGTGAAATTCTCATTCATAATGATTTAGTATTGATAAAAATTGGTATTGAATCTCCTATATTCGGTTTCCACTAAATTGAGCTTCGTGTGTTTGAATAATATAAGTTGTTTTTTTTTAAATAAGGAATATGAAAGCTACATCTTCCTCCCGGCACTGGCCGGAAGGACTTTTTAATTTCTAGCGAAGCTGACATTTTGAAACGTCCTGAATTTTGTCACGCGATAAAAGGCGTATTTATGAACCGATTTGGATGTAATTCGGTGTGTACATAGTACATACCAATCTCTCGACCGAGTTCTTTGGCCAGCTTCATCCGCCATTTTGTTTCAAAATGGCGGCCATTTAAATTTTTTTAAAATATAAATTTGAAATGTGGTACCAAAAAATTGAAAATGGAAAAATATTTTTTTCTTATGTATTTGACCTTTATACAAAGATTTCGGAGCAGTTTTTGTTTCGTCTATATCTTAAAAAATGGCTGAGTTATAGCATTTTGATTTTCTAGCGTGGCTGACATTTTGAAACGTCCTGAATTTTGTCACGCGATAAAAGGCGTATTTATGAACCGATTTGGATGTAACTTCGTTTATACATAGTACAGACCAATGTCTCGACCGAGTTCGTTGGCCAGCTTCATCTGCCATTTTGTTTAAAAATGGCGGCCATTTAAAATTTAAGAAAAATTTAAATTTGAAATGTGGTACCAAAAAATTGAAAATTGAAAAAATATTTTTTCTTATGTCTTTCACCTCGATAAAAAGATTCGGGAGCAGTTTTTGTTTCGTCTATATCTTAAAAAATGGCTGAGTTATAGCATTTTGAATTTCTAGCGTGGCTGACATTTTGAAACGCCCTGATTTTTGTCACGCGATAACAGGCGTATTTATGAACCGATGTGAATGTAACTTGGTCTGTACATAGTACATACCAATGTTTCGACCGAGTTTGTTGGCCAGCTTCATTCGCCATCTTGTTTCAAAAGGGTTGCCATTTTTAAAAAAAAAATATTAATTTAAAATTTAAAATGAGGTATTAAATAATTGGAAAATGAAAAAGATTTTTTTTATGTGTTTGGCCTTGATACAAAGATTCTAGAGCAGTTTTTGTTTCTGAAAATTTGTTCTTTTGTTTATATCTTAAAAAGTGGTTGAATTATAGCACTTTGAATTTCTATCATGGCTAACACTTTGAAACGATCTTGTATTTGTCTCGCGATACCACACGTATTCGCCTTCGATGGAAGAAGGCATGTGGATAGTATACATCAATATCTCGACCAAGTTCGCTGGCCAGCTTCATCAACGATCTTGTTTCAAAATGGCGGCCATTAAATTAAAAATATATATATTTAAAGTGAGGTGCAAAAAAATTAGAAATTTAAAAAGTTTTCTTTCTTAAGTATTTGACCTTGATGTAAGGATTCAGGAGCATTTTTTGTTTGTCTCTATCTTAAAAAATGGCTCAGATATAGCAGTTTCAATTTCTAACGTGGGTGACATTTTGAAAAATCTAATTTTTTGCCTGCGACAGCACTCGCATGTATCAACCGATTCCGATGTGAGTGATCATGTGCACAGCAATTACTAAGGTCTCGACCAAGTTCACTGGTTAGCCTCATCCACCATGTTGTCTTAAAATGGCAGGCACTTTAAGAAATCGCCGAATTTGGCAGCGAAATATAAGTTACTTTAAATAAAAGCAGCTTGGATAAAGCTGACTAATTTTGCGAAATTCTCATTCATAATGATTTAGTATTGGTAAAAATTAGTATTGAATCTCCTACATTCGGTTTCCACTTAATTGAACTTCGTGTGTTTGAATAATATAAGTTGGCTTTTTTAAAATAAGGAATATGAAAGCTACCTCTTCCTCCCGACACTGGCTGGAAGGACTTTTAAAGAGTAAAGCGGCAATAAAATGCATCTAAAAAAGAATTTTGAATAGCTGCACCTAAAACAAAAGGTATTATGCAGATTTTAATTCCAGTCTTATACTTTAGAAAGATATGTACGACACACAGTATATCTAAATCTGAAATAGGCCAATGATAAAAGGATCCCAAAACAAAAAAAAACGTTTTTATGCGATAGACAAACACATTTTCTAATTTGCAATTTTTGAGGTAATATCATGAGAAAATGTACAATTATTCGATCAAAACGCCTACATATGTAACATAAACAAAACCAAAATGTTCGATTTTTTTTAATAAACAAAACAAAATAAAAAAGAGAAAAATTAGACAAACTCAACTCGACAGGCAATGGCATTCTCGTTTAGATATGGATATTATTAAACACTGACACTTAAGAGTCACATCAGCGAAGCAAGCAGAAGTGGAATAAATAAATAAATAAATAAATAAATAAATAAGAAAATGTATGTGTATATTTATGTTATATTATTAATCCTTTCTTCGTGATATTTCCTTTTTACATGCTAAATTACCGGCATATTCACTAATTTCTTATTCCTCAATAATATCTATCATTATACCTATTAAATTATCCTTAAATTAATCATTATCTTGCTCAATTTACTGAAATATAAAGCTTTTAGTTTATGACTAAATTGCATAATGATTTCTGATCATTTCTATTCTTTAATACGAATTCGAATATTTTTAAAAGAACCATTTCTTTTTCTTTTTTTTTTTGTACTTATTTTATTCCAAGATTATTTTCGTGCGCTGGGATATGTTTACTTCTAAATGCATCCGCTCCAAATTGTCCGGGCTCTCTTTGGACGTGATGTAGGCTTTACGCGTACCACTTATTCTGGAATTGGCCAGAGCGCAAGCACTGTAAAAAAAATTCCGCAACGTTCCTGGGAAAAAATGGGCAGCTGGGTTGCCCATTATGTCCAAGAAACATTTCATGAAAATGACCGGAACTTTACTGTATATGTTAAAAACTTTCTACAGAAATGCCAGTAAGTTTCCTGCGAAATACCAGGAATATTTCTGTTGACAGCAAAACATTACTGACATTTCACAGTATGCGGGATCCGCAGACGATTTTTACATTTCTAGTTGACAATTTTCGCTTTATTATCATTATTTGTTAGAACGAAAAAATATTTTGAAATTGACATCAAAATTATTATTTATAATTTACACGAAAAAAAAATTTTTAAGTTAAAATTCAATAAAGTAAATATATATATATGATATATTGTTTCTGAACTTTGCTTAAAATATAAAAATATATATATGTAAATAATAATTAGAAAAAAAAATCTAGACATAAAATATTTTGGATTCAAATAGTTTAACAATTATTTGAATGGAAATTCAAGTAATTCATTAATTCAGTAATTTTGTTAGTTTACAAGTTAGATAAAATACATATAATTTTACATGAAAAAAAAAAAACCTAAACGTAATTGTATATTTTTTTCCGAAAATAAAAATAAATTCAAATTTGCAGCAATTCAAAGTGTCAAATATATATCAAATTTAAATCAAATTGTAATAAAGTGTTAAAATATAAAATTAATTAAAAAAGAAAAAAAAAAGTCAAGAGGTAGCATCGAACTCGGGCGGTACGGGTGGCGTGCGAGCCTTCTGCGTCCACACCACGAAAGACACGTTGAGAGCTGCAAACTAATGGGTATTTGAACCGTATGCTAAACCTCGGCATCTAATTTCTGAAAATCTAAGGCCCATTTGAAGAAATCCTTTCACAAGAATAATTAGAGATAAGAACTCTAAAACATACTTTAAATTAATCAAAATCGGTGATAATCATGTTTGATGGTCCCCTGGTTAAATGGAGATCCAAATAATAGGTGTATTTTTTTTACATGGTCTGCTCGTTAAACATTCCACAGACAAGTACGAGAGATAATCTCTTAGCGATGTCACAGAGGTATTGTATTTTCATCTGAATTGTCTTGACAATAGAGACGTAAAGGATTATGTCGCCTATTGATTTATTTGCATTCCTTATTGATTTTTTTACATTCATTTAAGGAATTCGTTTTCGACACTCGCGCGCGAGCAACGGATTATAGCAAAAAAAAAATAATAATAAATGGCGGCCGCAGCGTTTTGCTGTTTCCAACTTTTGTTCAGGAACGTTTCAGATCAGAAAACCAGAATTTCACAGGAAAGAGCTAAATTATTCTGAAAACCTGAGAAAAGGCGAAACGTTCCTGGATTTTACATGGAACGTTACCATTTTTTTTACAGTGAGCGATGTCATGATTTTCTGTTTTTACGCGTTATGACAAAAAGAAGATTCATAGGGCTTTTTCTCAGAGTTTGTACGATCTTTCAATTGTCAACAGCTTCCTGGGTGGTAGCTTTTGGACATAGTTTCATTCTAACAGTTTTATTCTAATTTTATTTCAAGATCATGCGGTGAAGTTATTTACCTACTAGATAAGAACGCATTATAAAAATTTGCCTAATAAAAGCATGAAGATCTAATTTGACTTGTTATTTATTAATGGAGAAATTCCCAGTTATTTCATTTCTTTGCTTTTCTCAACCCACTTCACGATTACAAATCACGGCACCAAAGTCTACAAATCTACAAGAATTATTCATAATGAAGATTTATCCATAATATCCACTAAACGACTAGCGTCAATGTCAACTATGTTACAGTAAAAGCATTCAGGTTAATGGTATAGCTACATTAAAAGCAAGTTAGGATAATAATGTTACATATAAATATATTACGCATTTTGTATCATTAAAGTATAATTTATTATTTAAACGGTTTATTATATAATATTATCTATAGATATTCTACGTTAGAGTTTCTACGTCACCAACCTATATGGCAAAACAACAGAATTTCCAATGAGCCTTTTCTTTGCGTCACCCAGTATAGGCATAAGCTGATGCGAATTGATTGTGTAGATAAATCGATGCATTGAAAATGAGATCCAATAAAAGGATTATTCTGCAGAGCTAGAATAATTAACTTTTGGAATAACGGTCTGTGATATTCCGTGCTATTCAGAGGTTCCATACATCTTGAAAAAATATTTGCGTACATACGTAAGTTTAAATATAATTTTTAGTTAATCCAGGAAGTAAGAATTTTATGTTGTTTTTTTTTTATTTTCCGGTGCCAGTGTTTCATGAATTGATGACAGAAAAACGAAATCCATTTTCAAAGCTCACAAAGTCAAAAATGGTTTTTGATCGATATCTGTTGTAAAACAGCAAAGGCAAGCGAACCGTAGAAAAGGGGGGGAAACTTTTTGTGAATTTCATTTAGGATGTTTATTTCAATACATTTCAGCTTTGACAACTGCTCTTATGGGGCCGGGTTATATATCGTTGGACAGCGTTTTAACTACTCCTTGATATTATGAATCTCCGGTGACCCTACTTTTCTAACTTTTTCTGATCCGCTCATGTGACATATTATTGGACAATCCTTTCCAACTCTTTCACATTATGAAACTTCCATATTCCTACCTCTCTGATTTGACTTCCAGGGAACCTTTCTCTTATTTGAGCCTCCACTCGCTCGAATAATATATCTATGGATAGGTTGAATAACGGATTTCGGTATTTCTTTAGAACAGAGTGCGCCCGTTATTGGTAGAAAAAGAAGCGATCAGATTTTGCAGCTCGTGCGTAGCACGCATTCTATACGATTCCTCAGGAGCGAGAGACCCATGTAGGATGTTCGTATAGGACACATTGCGCTCTTAATTTATGAGTAGTAATTACCATTATTTCCAAATAGTAAATTCAAAAAAAAAAATTAAACATTTTAATTGAGACGCCATCTCTTCGACTAATATATCTAGGGATAGGTTGAAAAACGGATTTTCGTTAGGACAGATGCTGATTTAGAACAGAATGCGCTCCCTGGTGTTGGAAAGTGGAACTAACAGATTTTGCAGCTCGTACGTAGCACGCATTCTATACGAATCCTCAGGCCCGAGAGACCCATGTAGGATGTTTGTACAGGACATATTGCGCTCTTAATTTATGAGTAGTAATTACCATTATTTCCAAATAGTAATTTCAAAAAATTCTAAACATTTTAATTGAGACGCCATCTCTTCGACTAATATAGCTAGAGATAGGTTAAAAAACGGATTTTCGGTAGGATAGATGCTGATTTAGAACAGAATGCGCTCCCTGGCGTTGGAAAGTGGAAGTAACAGAATTTGTATAGTTTGCATAGCGCGTCTGCTATACGGTGTCACAACTAGCGGAGACCATTGTCGGGTGTTCATATAGAAAATACTGCGTGATTAATTAAGTAGTGGTTACCATTATTTTCTAATAGCAACTCCATTAAATATCTTAAATATTTATTTGAATTCCCCACGACCGCTGGTGGTTGAAACAGGTTTTGCAGATCGTGCGCAGCACTGTGCTGCAGGTAGCGCAGGCCAGTGCGGATGTTCGCATAGAATATACTGCACGATTAATTAAGTAGCGATATTCATTTTTTCCTAATAGGTATTTCAGCATATTTCTTAAATTGTTACTTAATTTCTCAACCCCTTCCAGTAATATAGCTAGGCATATATTAAAAATCAGAAAACCAACGTTTAAAAATGCACAAATAATACGTGAAAAGCAGCAAACGTTGGATTTCTGCTTTTTAATATTCCTGCACAAAGGCTTTAAATTGCTATTTTAATGTATTCGGCGTTAACGGGCCTTTATACTTCTGTAATTTTTTTCGCAATGTCTGAAATCAGTAGGTTTTGTAATTTATGATTAAAAAAGTACAGGTGTTTGGAACACTTACATTTCCTACTTGACTGCAGGCGTAAGAAGTTTATTCCTAATTTCATTTCTATACGTTGTAATTTATTTTCTTCTAAAAGAATTGACAAGGTCTTATTTCGTTTTAAATTAGCTCTTGTAAGAGCTTTGATTCAAGAGACTCGCCATAAAATTGCTCATATAGGGCGCGATTTATATTGTTTACATATCAGCCTCGCTAATTCAACACCTGATTTGGGTCTATAGACAGAAGGTCATGAGCAGAGTTCTTACAGCTTCTTCTGTTCATTGTTCGGTTTTAAAGAAAAAATTTAATACACTTTGTAAAAGTTCTGTCGCTAATAACTCCAGCAATTTACCTGTTGTGAACCAAAATGTTGTTGTCAATCTTTCTAGTGTTTCTTTTAGTGACCATCAGCTCGATGCTCTCAAATTGAATAACAATTTCTCTGTCTCTACTATTTCTTCTTTCCCTACTCTAATTGCTCCTATTGAAAGGGCCTTTAAGCATAGCGCTCTATCTTCTTCTCAAAAAGATTCATAAGGCATCTCATTGCCAATACTGTTGATTTCAATTTAATGTTTATAAGCCCAATCTTAAAAATCCTGTCATACAACGTCTGAAAAATTTGAGTTCTGAAACAAACTTAATCATAACCAAGGCTGATAAAGGTGGTCAGATTGTTCTTCTCGACAAATCTCCGTATTTGGAAATATCTCATGAATTAATTAACCATAGTCCTTATGTGGACATCCGCAAAAAACTTCCACTAGTAAAATTAGCTCTATTAAGTCTGCCATCACGCCTTGTTCCGTTATTTCTGTTAATATTAAGAAGTCTCATATTCCTTCTATTGAGCATTGTGCCAGGTTTTATGCTTTACCTAAGATCCATAAAACTGACATTCTTTCAGACCTATTGTCTCTAGTATTGGTACAGCTTCTTATAAGCTTGCCAAATATTTAGTTTCTGTTTTTTCTCCACTTTTGAGCGGTAACTGTTTCGCTGTTCTTTTGATTTTGTTAAAAAACTTCATAATTGCCGAAACGTAAGTGAAGGCTTACTGTGGAGACAAGAAATATTTTGGTTTCCTTTAGTCTGTCTGTCTGTTCCACGATAACTGCCGTAAAAAGCATCTGATTAGCTTGCAATTGAGTGGGTATATTCGTGAGATATCCGGATGAAGCTGTGTGGTTTTTGGTTAAATTAGGTTTATTCGTTCGAATAATATGGAAGATTTTATTTTTCTCTGTAATGCTTTTCTACGGCAAGTCAGACGATTTTCAAATTTCCATTTGTTGAAGGAAAATGGCACGTTTGATTAATGGATTTAAATGTTGAATTATGGATACTAAAATTTCTAAATAAAGGTTTTAAATAATTCTTATTATTTTGAATTTTTGTCAATATATTTGTCAGACTTTTTTATTTTACGTGTATAATTTTTTGTGGAAATTTTCACATGTATTCCAATAATATAAGACATTTTTAAATTAATTTTCTTATTTTACATGATACATACTTCTTTTTTTTTCTTTTCCTTTTCTTCGTTGCCTAGGCACTGTTATTCGTAGCCTATCATTGCGTCAAATATGAATGAAATTAGTAAAATACGTTAATTTGAATGTAGGCACTATTAAAAGGCTACCACAAAAAATATTTTATAGCGCCAAATCGATGCAATTTATGAAATTAATAGCCATCACGATAATGAATGATTTTCCAGTAAGTTTATACATCTCCAGACATGCCTATTTTAGGGGCTTTTAGTATGTTACTGCTATCGCATGGATTAGGTTGCTTAAACTAAAGTTATACAATGCTATAGGGGAGAGTAGCCGAATTTGGACCACTTCACTTATTTTCAGGTGTAACTCACTTAATTTTTGGAATATCTGCAAAATATCACTACACGAGGTCAATCAATTTATCTACTAACTAAATAAAACTTTAGATCATTTTCTTTTGGAAAATCTTAAATTTTATTTTAATTTGAAAAATTTGTCAAAAGGGGTCCAAATTCAGCATCTGGTCGCCTAACTTGGACCACCAGTCTCCTAAATTGAACCAAATATAATCAGGTGGTTTTAATGACTAATTTTATTAAAAGCAAAGTTTACGGTTACTGAAACAATCAAACAAAATAACAGCAATGAAATATAATGAAATCAAATATCTGAAAATAATAGTAATTGTTTTAAATCAAAATGTATTGAAAATATAAATCAAAGTTATCAGTAATTAATAATAGATATTATGAAACTAATTGCCAGATACTTGATAATCATGTATATTAACTACATGGAACCGTAAAAATAGAAAATAAAGCCTTTGTGCAACAATATTAAAAAGCAGAAAAACCAACGTTTAAAATGCACAAATAACATATAAAAAGCAGCAAACAGCTGTTTCGAATCTACTAGCGAGATTCTTCTTCAGTGCAAAAGGAACAGCGTGTTAGAAAAAGCAAGGCTGAGCAAAATCATAGACAGAGACGCGCTGGCTTTTATACCCTATGCGGGTGGCGAAGGCGCCGAAACAACCAATGAGAGAGAAGCAGTGGAAACGACTGGGTGGACAAGTAGCGACATCTACCGGAGAAGTAGAGAAAAGAAACCAAAAAAGGGGAATTAAATTAACGCTTTCCAAATACTTGGAAAATCTGGAGTACTAGATAAGTCATTGACTAAAGAGTGAGAATTTTTAATGATATGGTAAGCTTCCCAAAAATCAAGATCAAGGTTAGAAGAACATTTTTGGATAATGATGGCTGAGGAAAAATCGAACCTATGCTGAGAAGACCAAGAATGTTGAGCAATGGAAGAACGTTTGAGCTCCTGATTTTTAACATAACCTTCATGCTCTTTTAAACGAAATCTAAGAGCACGTTTAGTCTGACCAATATAAGAAAGACCACACTGACAAGAGATCTGGTAAATGCCCCAATTATCTAGGCGATCAACGGGGTGCTTGAGATTTGAAAAAGGGATTTTATTAACAGGAGAAAAAATAACTTTAAAATCAAACCTTCTTAGGATTTTAGCAACTTGCTGACTGATTTTAGGAAAAAATGGTAATACAACTGAAGTATTAGAGTTGGAATTAGAATGCTTTGCAGAATGAACGGAATTCGTCAATTTCTTATAAATAGAATCGATAATATTAGAGAAATAACCACGATCGACAGCAATAGCTTTGAGGTAATTAAGTTCAGCACTAAGTAACTGAGGAGTGGAACAAATATTAGTAGCCCGAAAAACAAAAGTATTGAAAGCAGCGAATTTCTGGTTAGGAGGATGAGAAGAATATTTGTGAGGTGGGAGACTGACAGCAAAAGGTTTACGAAAGACAGTAGTCTGAAAGCCATTTTCACAACGAATAACAAGGACATCCAGGAAAGAAAGACAGTTATTGGTCTCAATTTCAGAGGTAAATTGAATGCAGGGATCAATGGAATTCATAATAGAGAGAATATGATTAATATCCGAATTCATTTCAATCAGGACATAAACATCATCAACATAACGAACATAGAACGGAAATTTTAAGATTTCAAAAAGCTTGACCTCAAGATAGTGCATATAAATATCGCATAAAATTGGACTAAGAGGATTACCCATAGCCAAACCGTCAATCATACGGAAGAAATTACCATTGAAAACAAAAGTATTTTGCGACAAGCAAGCGCGAGTGAGAAGTATAAGTTCCTCGATTTCAAAATAAGAGAAATGGAATTCACAAAGCCTTTTCTTGAGGCAATCTAAAGCCCCCTCAACCGGAACGTTTGTAAATAATGATTTAACATCAAAAGAAACCATCATGTGACCCTGCGGCTTAAAATTATGAAGTTTTTTAACAAAATCAAAAGAATTCTTAACAGTGAAACAGTTACTGCTCAAAAGTGGGGAAAAAACAGAAACTAAATATTTGGCAAGCTTATAAGAAGCTGTACCGATACTAGAGACAATAGGTCTAAAAGGAATGTCAGGTTTATGGACCTTAGGTAAAGCATAAAACCTGGCACAATGCGCAATAGACGGAATAAGGGACTTCTTAAAGTTAGCAGGAATAATGGAAGAAGACTTAATGGCAGACTTAATAGAGTTAATTTCACTAGTGGAAGGGTCTTTGCGGATATCCACATACGGACCATCATTAATTAATTTATGGTTTTTTTCCAAATACGTAGATTTGTCGAGAAGAACAATCTGACCACCTTTGTCGGCCTTAGTAATAATTAAGTTTGGATCAGAACGCAAATTTTTCAGACATTGTTTAACAGGATGTTTAAGATTGGGTTTATAAACATTAGAATTGAAATCAACAGTATTGGCAATGAGATGCCTAATAGACTCGTTGTGAGAAGAAGATAGAGCGCTATGCTTAAAGGCTCTTTCAATAGGAGCAATTAGATTAGGTAAAGAAGGAATAGCAGAGACAGAAAAATTGTTATTCAATTTGAGAGCATCGAGCTGATTGTTACTTAATGGAACACTAGAAAGATTGACAACAGCATTTTGGTTAACAAGAGGCAAATTACTGCAGTTATTAGCGACAGAACTTCCACAAAGCGCATTAAATTTCTTCTTTAAAACCGAACAATGAACAGAAGAAGCTGTGAGAACTCTGCTCCATGACCTTCTGTCAATGGACTGAAAATCAGGAGTAGAATTAGCGAGGCTGATATGTAAAGAATATAACTCGCGCTCTATATGAGCAATTTTGTGGCGAGTATCTTGAATCAAAGCTCTTAAAAGAGCTAATTTAGAACGAAATAAGACCTTCTCAATCCTATTTGAAGAAAATAAATTACAACGAATGGAAATGAATTTAGGAATAACCTTCTTACGCCTACAATCAAGTAGGAAATGTAAGTGTTCCAAAAACCTGTACTTTTTTAATCGTAAATTACAAAACCTATTGATTTGAGACATTGCGAAAAAAAAAAAAAAAAAAAAAAAAAATTACAGAAGAATAAAGGCCCGTTAACGCCAAATACATAAAAATAGCAAATAAAGCCTTTGTGCAACAATATTAAAAAGCAGAAAAACCAACGTTTAAAATGCACAAATAACATATGAAAAGCAGCAAACAGCTGTTTCGAATGTACTAGCGAGACTCTTCTTCAGTGCAAAAGGAACAGCGTGCTAGAAAAAGCAAGGCTGAGCAAAATCATAGACAGAGACGCGCTGGCTTTTATACCCTATGCGGGTGGCGAAGGCGCCGAAACAACCAATGAGAGAGAAGCAGTGGAAACGACTGGGTGGACAAGTAGCGACATCTACCGGAGAAGTAGAGAAAAGAAACCAAAAAAGGGGAATTAAATTAACGCTTTCCAAATACTTGGAAAATCTGGAGTACTAGATAAGTCATTGACTAAAGAGTGAGAATTTTTAATGATATGGTAAGCTTCCCAAAAATCAAGATCAAGGTTAGAAGAACATTTTTGGATAATGATGCAAAATTCTGCAAAGCATTCTAATTCCAACTCTAATACTTCAGTTGTATTACCATTTTTTCCTAAAATCAGTCAGCAAGTTGCTAAAATCCTAAGAAGGTTTGATTTTAAAGTTATTTTTTCTCCTGTTAATAAAATTCCTTTTTCAAATCTCAAGCACCCCGTTGATCGCCTAGATAATTGGGGCATTTACCAGATCTCTTGTCAGTGTGGTCTTTCTTATATTGGTCAGACTAAACGTGCTCTTAGATTTCGTTTAAAAGAGCATGAAGGTTATGTTAAAAATCAGGAGCTCAAACGTTCTTCCATTGCTCAACATTCTTGGTCTTCTCAGCATAGGTTCGATTTTTCCTCAGCCATCATTATCCAAAAATGTTCTTCTAACCTTGATCTTGATTTTTGGGAAGCTTACCATATCATTAAAAATTCTCACTCTTTAGTCAATGACTTATCTAGTACTCCAGATTTTCCAAGTATTTGGAAAGCGTTAATTTAATTCCCCTTTTTTGGTTTCTTTTCTCTACTTCTCCGGTAGATGTCGCTACTTGTCCACCCAGTCGTTTCCACTGCTTCTCTCTCATTGGTTGTTTCGGCGCCTTCGCCACCCGCATAGGGTATAAAAGCCAGCGCGTCTCTGTCTATGATTTTGCTCAGCCTTGCTTTTTCTAGCACGCTGTTCCTTTTGCACTGAAGAAGAATCTCGCTAGTAGATTCGAAACAGCTGTTTGCTGCTTTTCATATGTTATTTGTGCATTTTAAACGTTGGTTTTTCTGCTTTTTAATACATGGAACCGTATTTGGCAATCTGAACACTGACAAATTTCTGCTGTTTTACTTTCTTACAAATTAGGCAAAACAAATCATCACTATCTAGAATTTTCTTTTTAGATTCTGAATTATTAGATTTCGTTTTTGCAACAGAAGTTTTCTATGCATTATTATTGTAGTTCTTTCTTTCCATCATTTCCTTGCTAATTGCATTACGCCTATTTTTTAAAACTTGATGTTCCAATTGCGTTTATGCTGTGATAGCTTACTTTCAGTCAATTTTTTGTGTTTTTTTCATTTCAAGGTTTACTTTATATGTCACAACTGTTCTTTGGCTTCCTCTGTACTTTTATTTAACTAAATTTAGCGAAGGATATAACATTTCTAATGATTGTTTTGGCTTTTGGAGAGGTTATGTAGCTGCAGCCTTATTGCAGGTCAATTTCTTCACAACTTACTCTGTCCTTTTTGTTTGCTATATCTTTAACAGCTTTTGCTGTCACCTGTTTTTTTATTTTTATTCCAGACAGTTTATCTGTGTCTTGTTCAGCATTTTCAACATTATATTATAAAATTGTTTAAAAAAATAGGCTGTATTGAAAAATACGCTACGATTAATTATACGCAAACATTATACATTCAAACGGTGTTGAATTCAGCCCCCTCCCATCAAGAAGGTTTGAGGTTTTATGCGTTTTAATGGCAAAAACGTGTAATTCCAACCTCCAGAAATGTGAAAATCTGTCCTTCCTCACGGAATCGCAAATATCCTACATGAGGAAAATGTTTGAATTCAATTTTGTAAATCAAATACGCTGTAGGAATAAAGAATTCAAAGAAATTAAATACAAATACATACAAGTTAAAAAAAATTGCAAACACAATTTATTGCATAAACATGTAAAAATATTTTTATGTTTATATAGGCCTAAACTGCATAAAAAAATAATCCTGATATACCAAAAAAAAAAAAAACTAGCATGGAGATAGTAATCCATTATAAAATATTTAAAAAAATTAAAAAATAGGGTACAAAGCGTACCGTTCTCGAAATTCATTACTTACTTTTCAAAATTTATGATCGCATATCTAGTCCAATTTAAGCAACTTAAATTGGCCCAATTACGGCAACTGCGCCATTTTTTAAAACTGTTAATCTCAAGACTAAGAACAAAAACGAAATCAAAAGATTCCGCGTGAAAAATATGCGCAATAAACAGATAAATTTATATATGTATATGAAAACCTAACAACTTGCCTTAGTTTTAAAGTATTCACTTACGTTTAGTAGGAAAAAAGTAGATCAAAACAGCTAACTTTAGGTTTTTTAAAATTGTCTGAAAACAACAAGTGGTAGCCGGTTGCTTCTTCTAATCATGAGTGACGACATTCTGATGGGTAGGATTTCGCCGGTAGATGGCGTCTATTCCTGTACTTAACGGCAGAATGGCAACGGTCCAATTAAAGCGGTGGTCCAAATATGGCTACTCTCCCCTAAGTGAAAAAGTACAGTTAAAGGCATATACAGGGTGTCCCAGAAGTAATGGGACAAACTTTAAGGGGAGGTAGGGGACATCCAAGGATTCAGAATTGCATAGCAACTTATAGTCGGAAACGTCATGGGAAGGTAGTATGACAGGTACAAGGGACGAAGAGATACAAGACTGAGAACATCTGAAATAATTTATTGGTCAACGATATTACTTTTACTGTGGCAGATTATATGTGAAAATGTTACAAAAGATGTTCAAAGTTTCCACCATTGTTAGCGATGCATGCATTACACCGTGGCGGACTCGCTCAAATACACCTGGATTTTGTTGGATATCCGCAGCAGTACAGTCGAGTCTTGCAACCAGATCCATATCAGAATACACAGACGTTGCGTACAAAGCACTTTTCAGTGCATCCCAGGGAAAGAAATCTATGCTGCTTAAATCAGGAGACCGTGGTGGCCAAGAACGTTGGTTTTGTGAGCAACACCACCTAGCGGCGAATGAGGCCGTTTCCGACCATGGGTTGCTATGCAATTCTGAATCCTTGTGATGTCCCCTACCTCCCCTTAAAGTTTGTCCAATTACTTCTGGGACACCCTGTATATGATTTCTAACATAGATGAAAATTTTTTATGAATTCAGTTTGTCTATCTGTGACCTGCCATGTGTCTCTACGTGGTCTAACTCGCGTAAATATAGTCGGGATTACATTTAATTTATATACGTTAGTGAGGTTTGCCAAAGTATATTCGGTATTGAAAATGAAGTGTGTAGCATTTATAGCTCAATTACAGGGGCACTCAAAACTATTTCGTTACATTCTAGTCTTTGGGAAAAATCATCTGTGGTGTATTTTAATAATATTACACAATTTTAAACGTAATGAAATTTATATGCATTATTAAGATGCTCTAGAACCTGGTTACTATAAAATATGTTATGTGTAGCACT
Source organism: Maratus speciosus (assembly GCA_963932465.1). Lineage (NCBI taxonomy): Eukaryota > Metazoa > Arthropoda > Arachnida > Araneae > Salticidae > Maratus > Maratus speciosus. Next base: position 127,557,958 of record OZ010800.1, read on the forward strand.
TACAGCATGTGTACAGGGAACTCAAAAGTATTCATAATATTACAATCTTTGAAGAAAATTATTTTGAGGCGTTTATTAAAGATATTACGTTAGAAAATAATAAAATTGATATGTATTTTTGAATCATTTTTGTAGTATATGGGGTGCAAAGTATATATTTTTTTCAGGGTCACACAAAAGTGGTCGTTTACAATGTGGTCTACCGGAAAACACTCTTCATAGCTTATTTTAACACATTAGCGATGGGAAAGAGAATTCTTGTTTTTATTCAGAATACGTCATTGGCTAAGGGAGTGTCTTCTACCTCACAGAAAAAGCAATTATATCTTGCTGTCCATATTTTTTACAGATTGTAAGACATTATATATTACATCCGTACATTGAAAGATATTTACATGAATATGATTTGCATAAACATGAAAAACATATCACAGAAACGAATTTCCCAAAGACTTTCAGAAGAGGGAAGAGCTTTTACTGTTTTAAAACCCATATTTAATAAAAAAAATTGCCTGTTTTCAGTGTGTTAATTGTGTTGCACTAATTCAAACAATATGAAATTAAAGTACATTACTGTGGTTTACTACAAGAAGTTTGAATATAATTTGTATCGTGTTTATCGTTCATTTATAGGGTCACATAAAAGATTCCGGATACAGTTATGGTCCACTAGGGATAAATGCTGAAGAGCGTTTTCGATCGTGGTATGCGTTTTAACGTTAACTAAATTTTTGCTTACTATGTGGTGTTTAAAAATTATATAGACCATGGAAATGTTAATTATTAATCGAAAATTTCACTGAGAAATAAAAATTTATGAAAAGCAAATATATAGTAAATGTCAAAGTTATACACCGCAAAATTATCGCTGCCGAAAATGACTTCATTGTATCGGGAAATAAATATTTTCATTCTTAAAAACCAAGCATTAACTAGATTGCCTGAAAAAATATTTTTTGACGAGTGCCACTTCTTAATGCCGCCTCATTTCAGAAAATATGAATGAAAATTATTTTATTTTTAAAACGAAATTACATTTTCATTCATAAAACCTAAACTTTTAATATGATTACGTCAATGTAAATCATTTTCTGCCCATCAGTATTGAAAAATAAGGCATGGAATTGTAAAAAGAAATCTAAGATTTCCGATAACCATTAGCAAAATAAAGAAAATGTTACATATGTAAATTATTGAGACCATGGGGAGTTCAGCTCCCCCCCCCCTCCTGAAGGAATCTACTTTATTATTTAAAAAAAATACCAGAAATAGTAGTTCATGAAAATTTCAAAATATCCTTCCATAACAAAGTTTTTAATTTAATGCTTCTAATGTCTGAAAACTTCGTATTTTTTTTTTTTTATTCTTATAAATAATAATATAATTTGAAAACATTAAATTGCGGTTTTCGGGAAATTGAATATTGCCAAAGTGTGTCTAAAAACAATGACTTGCAGAACTGACGTTGAGGCTCCTGATCTGCAGATTTACTAGTTTTAAGCCACAGGGACACATGATGGTTTCCTTTGATGTTAAATCATTGTTTACTAACCTTCCGGTTGAGGGGGATTTAGATTGATTCAAGAAAAGGTTTTGTCAATTCCATTTCTGTTATTTTGAAATCGAGGAGCTTATTTTTCTCACTCGCGCTTGCTTGTCGCAAAATACTTTTGTTTTTAATGAAAATTTCTTTCGTATGATTGACAGTCTGGCTATGGGTAACCCTCTCAGCCCAATTTTATACGATATTTGTATGCACTATTTTGAGGTCAATCTTTTTGAAATTTTAAAATTTCTATTCGATGTTCGTTATGTTTATTATGTTTATGTCTTGGCTGAAATGAATTTGGATATTAATCATATTCTCTCTATTATGAATTACATTGATACCTGCATTCAATTTACCTCTGAAATTGACACCAATAACGGTCTTTCTTTCCTGGATGTCCTTGTTATTCGTTGTGATAATGGTTTTCAGACTACTGTCTTTCGTAAACCTTTTACTGTCAGTCTCCCACCTCACATATATTCTTCTCATCCTCCTAACCAGAAATTCGCTGCTTTTAATACTTGTTTTACGGGCTATCAATATTTGTTCCACTCCACATTTACTCAGTGCTGAACTTAATTACCTCAAAGCTATTGCTGTGTATCGTGGATATTCCTCTAATATTATAGATTCTATTTATAAGAAATTGACGAAATCCGTCCATTCTGAAAAGCATTCTAATTCCAACTCGAATACTTTGGTTGTGTTGCTATTTTTTTCTAAAATCAGTCAGCAAGTTGCTAATATCTAAAGAAGGTTTGATTTCAATGCTATTTTTTTTCTCCTGTTAATAAAATCTCTTTTTCAAATCTTAAACACCCCATTGATCGCCTAGATAACTGGGGTATTTACCAAATATCTTGCAAGTGTGGTCTATCTTAAATTGGGCAGACTAAACTTGCTCTTAAATTTCGTTTAAAAGAGCATGAAAGTTATGTTAAAAATAAGGATCTTAAACGTTCTTCTATTGCTCAACATTGTTGGTCTTTTCAACATAGGTTCAATTTTTCCTCAGCCATCATTATCCAGAAATTTCTTCTAACTTTGACCTTGATTTTTGGGAAGCTTACCACATCATTAAAAGTTCTCACTCTTTAGCCAATGACTTATGTAGTACTCCTGATTTTTCAAGTATTTGGAAAGCATTAATTTAATTTCCTCTTTTTGGTTTCTTTTTCTCTCGTTCTCCGGTAGATGTCGCTACTTTTCCACTCAGTTGTTTCATCTGCTTCTGTCACATTGGTTGTTTTTGGCGCATTCTCTACCCGTATGGCGTATATAAGCCGGCGGGCTATGTCATTTTGGTCCGCTTTGCTGTTTCTAGTCTTGCTCTATCTTGCACTGAAGAAGAATGTCGCTAGTAAATTTGAAACAGATGTTTGCTGCTTTTCGTGCGTTATTTGTGCATTTTTAAACGTTGGTTTTCTGCTTTTTAATATTCCTGCACAATGGCTTTAATTGCTATTTTAAGCATATATTCTATAAGAGTGTTTTCTACGGTTATATGTTTCTTTAGAACAGCGCATGCCCTTCGGTTGTATAAATTGGAACTAACACATTTTGCAGAGAGTGCGCAGCACGCCTGCTTAACGGTAACAGAGACAGCAGTACCCTTATTTATATGTTCGTTTAAAATATCTTGTACCATTAATTAGGTAGTGGTTACTATTACTTCAGAATAGTAATTTCAGCAAATTTCTTAAATTCTTATTTCAGTTCCACACCCCCTCGCGTAATGCATCTACAGTTAGTTTGAATGACGGAGATTCGTTCGGATATAGGCTCGTTTTGTAGTGAGTGCTACCTCTGGGGTTGGAAAATGGAACTAAACGATCTTGCAGAGAGTATGCCGCGTGTAATTTTCAAGCCGGTAAATGCAATATTTAAAAAAAAAACGTTATAGAACTTCAACATTCTCAGTAGGTTAAATATCTGCGGTTTTATTCTGAGTCAGGTGTTTGGCATTCAAATTGACATGTTCAAAGGAATTATTATTTTCCTGCTATCGAAATAATGAAAAAATATTTGATATTTTCCGTTCTCATTAACGGATTATTACGAAATTTACTTATTTGTATTCAGCATATTAAAATATGCATAGATGCATAAATTTCAAATCTTTAAATGTAATATTTATAAACATCTTTTAGACCCCAATACCTTACCAGTAAGAAAATTATTATTCCTTTATCGAAGACAAATTATCATCTATCACAGTCTTAAAATTCATTTATGAGTGGTAGTTTACAATATTTCAAAATTGTAATTTCAGCAAATTCTTAAATTAAGTTCCTACTTCAGAAATCATTTCAAATTTTTGAATAAGTATTCCAGTACTCTCAATTAATTATTTGGCAAATAACACATTCATCGTCCCTCTCTCGACGAATTTATCCCTCCAGTGAGGATTTTTAACTTATTTAAGCTCCACGTCCTTAACTAAAGTCTCCAGATAGGTTGAATAATGGAGTTTAGTTCGAAAAGAGTAGTGTTTAGTACGGAATGCATCCCCATAGCGGTGGAAGGTTTAACTAACAGATTTTAGATTTTATGTACATCTTAGTTTATTATTATTAGACAAAGGGGGAATAGGGTATAGTATATTAGTATATTAGTAGGTAGATAGTATAAAATATAAGGAAGGAAAAGTTCCGAAAACAATCAAAACGAAACAAATTTTCCAAAATCTCCTGATTTCGAAGATAATGTCACGCTCGCTGCAAAATGTACATAAACCGAATTCAGAAGGGAAAAGGTAAGAAAAATTTAAAATTTTGATCTAAAGTTAATTCTAGTTAGACGTAAAAGAGAAAAAATCATAAGAAAATTAAATGAATATTTTAAAGTAAAAGATCAAAAATCGATACTGTGAAGAGAGAAGCCTCTTCATAAATGAGAATTTCTGAAAAAAATGATAAAAGTTTTTACTTCTATTATAAAGACAAGACTTTGATAGCTATACGGATTTAACAAACACAGTCTCTATACTTAAAAATCATTTGACCCCTTGCTTGTGACGCTTCAACTCAGTTTGGGAAAATCGGCCAATTTTGAAAATTCCGACCTGAGTTCGGGCAAGAGAAAAGTCGGTGTTTCAATTCCGTGAAGTTAGAACTCAGTTCGTCCAATGCATAATATGTAATTTACCATTTTCGCAATAGATGGCGATACTTTCCCGCGAAAATTTAGGCAGTTTCGCACGATTTGTCGGATTTTTTAATTTTGCAGTTCAGAACAAAATTAAAGAGAAAAATAAATCCATTTTGACACGATTTTCTCAAATATATTCCACGGGCAAATGGTTAATTATGCAAAATCTCTCTCACTCAGAAGAAATTACCCCATTTAATACAGTGGCATGTGATAATGAGAGAAGAAGAAGAAAGAGCCAAGAACAATTTTCACTTTAAGAGTTTAATGGTGGTAAAAGGAGGAAGACGGATTTTTGGTTTTAAAAGAAAATTTTTGAACTCTAAAGATTTATTTTGAAAGCGTTTATTTGAAAGATGCCTTTGAAAATCAGTTTTCCGGTCTAAACACTGACCAGATGATTACATCATGAACTGCTCCGCTCACCTCCACCCTTGCCCCCCCCCCCAAAAAAAAAAAAAAAAAACTATTGTAAACTCTTAATTATAATTCATGTTACAAAACATTTGTTGCTGCTTGTTTTTGCACATTTTCAGATTACAAGTCTGCAAATTCTGTTTTTTCTGTCGAAGATTGGTTCTGTTCCGACGAAAGCATAAGACTGACCAAGATGTAGGGCAAAGACACAAATATAGCGAAACATCGCATTTTAAATCTGGACTTTTCTTTGCGTCGTATACTAGAGGTGTAACTCCTATGTGAAGTGGATTGCGCTGATGCAGCGATGCCTTTAGTATGAGAAGTTGTCAAAGAAAAAATACTGGCATAGCAAAAATAATTAACTTTTTGAATAAGAGTTTTTTTTTTATGTTAAAATCAATTAAGATGTTGTGTGATTAAAATCACATAAGCAAGAAATTGTTCGAGCAGCAATTTCAACGAAATTTTCCGAAATATTTATGCACAAAATATTGCAAATAGTTATCAAATTATTTACTGAAAAAGTATCTTTAATTTTCGTAATTTTGTTTTACATTGATTGCTATTAATTTCAAATGGAAATCCGGTGAATACTCGAATTCTTTGTCTGTTATTCCTATCAGATATTATTTCTCCGAAAATGAGTCTGTGTAATGTTTTAATTTTGGAAGATTCCTCCGATTGCAATGCAATCTCTAATTTCCCTATATCGTTAATTTTTAATGCCCTTTTTAAATAAAAACAAAACAAACTCACCTTTTAGAATAGTTATCCAGCGTGACTACAGACACACGACAACACTTCTCCACTTATAATTAATACTTTTAACTAAAGCACTATTTCACATAAAGAATTTTGTGGGCGGTGTCTATCAACACTTTAAATAGAATTTTAACTCTTTGTGGGCGTAAGTTCTCATCCCACTTCTGACACTATTAGCAGAAAAAGAAGGCTGACACCATTAACTTTTATAAATTAATTTGTAGTGAAAGTTAAATTATTTGTAAAATGAGCTATTTACAAAATGAATATTGACATCTCAATGCATCGTACATTTCCACTTCGCAATTATAGCTTTACAATTCTTAGATCAAAGTTACCACACATGTTCAGAGCCGTCTTACGAAGTACTTCCATTCTTTCCTCCTTCCCGCCAACATCACAACATCGCGTTCGTTTTCCTTTTTCTCTCTCCCTCTTATCATTTCACTTAGGCCGCTAGATCGTAACCACGCCTCTCGCAGTCAGCTGATCTGTAGAGTGTCTCCCCGGTTGCAAGAACTATCCTTCCAAAAGAACATAGAGTCCTTCCCCTTCTCCATACGTCACAGCTATAGCCCGTCCCACTGCATATATAGCATGAGGGACATCTCTCCCTTCACTACTTTCTCTGCGGTTATGAAACTGATAAGGTGTGCAAAGATCACGTATCACACGCACACAAAGGGAAGCTTCTGCGGAGAGAAAAATCTATCCTAAACTTCTATTATTTCAAATCTGTGGCCCTAGGCTTTTGTTTTAGTTCTCTTACCATCATTAATTTTTTTTATGGGTCTGGTGATACCTCCGGTGCTTACCTTTCCCGTCTCAATCCTCTAAATCAGTCAACGAAATGATGATTTTCTAAAATTTTGAAAGTCTTTACCACACTGGGGTTTATATTTAACACCGGTGCTCCCAACACGGGAGTGCATCGAAGGAACTTAGGTTTTTCCATGCTCCACCTGAATATCCAAATTATATAGCTTTTTTTCCATGACTTTATTTAATTTTAATGTTATGTTTTTGCACTTTCAGTGAAGATTTAATAGGAGTCGCGAACCACTACAAGTACTCCTTAAGTTCCCGCGTTTTCTTGACTATAGAGTGCCTTTAAGGGAGAGTGGTGATCGCAAGAACAAAGTACGCATGACCTAGAGGAAAGGAAATGCGCCTTCACATATATATTAATATATGTATTCACTTTAAATGTTAAAAAACTCATTTTTACTTTACAGTTTTACATTTGTATTATATTCTGCACGATTGACTGAAAACTATATCTGATTAAGCAAATCAGATTGTTTGACATTTATATAAAGTAAGCAGTCAGATCTATTTTATAAAAAAAGACTTGTTTATTTTTTTTTTTTTTTTCATTAAAAGCTATTTACTTTAAAAATTAGACACATTTTTTTTTAATTTTCATGTTCCTACAAATGTTGATTTTTTCTTCATTTTAAGTTACTTTCCAAACATAATATATTGTTCAAATTTCAGTAACCATCTTACAGTACCAATCGCCGATCACTTGTAACAAGATCTACCAAATTTAATGATAAAAAAATTTGAAACAAATACAAATAGATTTTAAATCATTAAGATAAAGAAGAAATACTTTTCTGAAATCTATTGTTTCTGAAAACTTTTGAAAAATATCCCTACCTCGTCAAGTAGATGATATAAATATTAAATTAACAAGCATGTAATAATTTTATTAGTTTTAATTATACAAATATCCTCACTTTGATATTATGCTTTCCTTTTTATACTGCATCCATATTTAATAAATATTCAAACAAAACTAATCAGAAAAGATGTAATTAAGTATTATAAATTACATTGAACTATCATAACATTTAAAAAAAAAATACTTTTTACGTATTGTTATTCTCGTAAGCAGGCTCCATTGTTTGTTCCCTAAATTATATTAATTTGCCTGATTGCAATTGCTAGTACGAAATTATGTAAAAATGACATTGCATAAAATAAGCCACAGCTATTTCAAATTTTAAAGGTAAAATCAATTTATCAAAAAAGCAATACAATATTTAATTTAAATCACCTTCTATGCATAATTTATTAAAAATATGTATAAATTACTAGTAGTTTTCTCTAAAATATAATATTATTTCAGCACCTTTGTACAGCATTCTTACTCCTTTAAACATTATTAAAGTATTATTATATATTTGTTTGTAAATACAATCCACATTTAGTAATTAATTGAGACATTTTTCTACGAAAGAATACAATTCTCAAAACTATATTCAAATAAAAATGTTGAGTTTTAACACAGAATGCAATTTATTTATTGTAAAAAAAAATATATATATATATCGAAAAAACACATAGATAAGCACTAGCTTGCATCCAGTATCTATTCCATAATCTTTGTATATTCACGTTTTATGAACAAGAAGCGCAAAGGGTCATGCAGGAGAAAAAATTGTATTACGAACATGTTTCTTGTTATAATAAAATGAGATTTCTGGAAATGCAGAATGTTATGCAATTTTGATGTTAGGATGAAAATAAAGATCTGGAAAACAGGATGCGGAATATCCTTTTGAGATTTAGAGTCTGCTAGAATGAAAACAAGTTCAAAGCATATATTTCGATAGTATGCATCATTTAGACCATACAGCATAGAGTTTACGAATGTTTCTTTTATTTTTCCTTCAGTTTTTTCATGTTTGAAGATTTACGCCAAAAGGATTCAGAAGTGTAAATTGTTATAATGCGAATACCAGACTAAAAATATTTTATATCCTAAAAACTATACCGTTGATGATTTGAAATGTTAATAATTTAAATGCTTTAAAGTTTTATAAATTACTACCAAAATAAGCAGCTCTACTCGCGTAGTAGTAAAATGTTTTTGCCTATTTTTATTTGAAAAAATTACACTCTTAGGTATAATTTAAAAAATACCAATTAAGTCACAGTTTGAATAAACTTCATTATTACACAGAATTATTACACAGAAATTAGACTTAAATTATTGAGAAGAACTAAAATAAATTCTAAATAAATAATAATTTAGAATGTATTTTAAAGCTTTTAGGTTCATTTTAGTTTTCCTTTCAGATTTTGAACTTTTTAGAAAGTGCACTTAGCAAACCTTTACTTCTAAAAGTAACCATCATACCACATTCCATGCTTTTAGTCTAACGTTCTGTCACCCCTATGGTGGTAGTGACACCAACGTATAATATAGCATCTCTATATAACACTACGCGGTGTGATGATTCCGGTACGAACTCATCCATACAATGGATGGGAAATAATGGATTACTTTCATTGTTGCATACAAAAGAGAAATACTGAAAAATATGCAGACACGCGAATTTTTGGATGTATATTTTTTAATTCGCTTGTTAAATTTCAGTAAAAATGATAAGAATATTACTGCAGGTGTACATTGTTTTCGTAACTAATTAAAAATTAGTATTTATTGTGGCGCCCGTCACGAGAATATGAAATACGAGGTTTAGTTTACCTTTTTGCATTATAGTTTTATTGTTTCCTCTTCATTACAATTAAATAGGAAAAAAATTATTTTAATTAAAGGTTGCTAAGCATGAAATTGCGTATATAAATTACGTGTGAAAAATTTCCGCCCGTGAAAATCACATTATCTGAGTTTGAAATGTCTTTTTTACAGTGATAAAACAAAAAATAAATTGATATGATTGTGCCAAAGGGACATAATTTTCACCAAATTTTTAATTATTTTCACATTGTCGACGGGTAATTTTTATCAATCTGAATTTTTAAATAGTAGAAGCTCATTTCTGTTCTGAAAGTCTTTTGCAAATTGCTGTTCTAGAAAGGTTTCCCAAGTTTAAGCAACGGTAAATATATTTCAATGTACGAATTTATATATATAAATAAATATATAAATTTTTTGGGACATAATTTTCACCAAATTTTTAATTATTTTCACATTGTCGACGGGTAATTTTTATCAATCTGAATTTTTAAATAGTAGAAGCTCATTTCTGTTCTGAAAGTCTTTTGCAAATTGCTGTTCTAGAAAGGTTTCCCAAGTTTAAGCAACGGTAAATATATTTCAATGTACGAATTTATATAAAATGTCTTACAATCTAAAAAAAAATATGGACAACATGATACAAATGCATTTTCTGAAAAGTAGAAACCACGTCCTTGGTCAATGATGTTTTCTGAATGAAAGCGAGAATTCTCGTTCGCGTCGTGAATGTGTTAACCCTCCGTCTACCAGACGGGTCCATTGGACCCGACAGGTACATACAAAATATTCATTCAAACCAGAAATTTCTTTAAAATAAACTAAGTATATAATTCAGACAAAAATAAGGTAAATAAATAAGTTAAATAGTTTTAAATAAAAATTCTGGTGTAGAACGTTTTATTAAAACTTGAATAAAATTCCCGGTAGATCTAGGGTTAATTATAAAAATTAGAAATGGGGCTTTTATTGCCCACGTCTTCTTGCTTGTATACCTTATTATAGGATATTAAAAAACTAAATTATTCGCAAGATTAATTAATGTTTTAATAAAAAATTATGAACAGTAGAGGAATTCCAGCTTTTTTTTCTCTAATTATTCATAATAAAAATCACGCATTTGAATAGTGACGTCATAAAATTCAAAGAGAGAAAAAAAAAAGTGAAAAAAAAATTGCGATGCGTAGTTAATTACAATAATCAGTTTCAACTGACATAAAAAAACGTTTATGCAGAAGCCGACAAGGATGTTTAAGGAAAACAATGTTAAGTGAATAAATATTCAAATTTATTTTTTTCCTGTTTTCATATTGAAAATGTTATTGGTGAATATTACTGATAGCTGTCTCTTTTAGTGATCGTAGCTTTGATGGATTTCGTGCATTTTAGAAATCGCTTCTCGATGAGTTTGCTGCTTTCAGTAATTTTTTTCATGAGCTGTCATACATGTTTTAGACCACGGTTTTAACAAATATTATGCATTTTAGATATTGATGCGCAACGGTTTTGGTGTATTAAAGTGATATTTTTAGCCCCTGGTAAAGTATGCTATTTCTTTCTCCCAGCTTATTTTGTGTCGTCTCCGAAAAATAACGTTACCTTTCAGAAGCCAGCAATAAACAAAGTTGAGGTATCATTGTACTATTAAATGCTCTATAGCATTTTTTTTTATTTCTAAGCATCGCACATTTTCAATTTTTTTACCGCCGTATTGGAAAAAAAGTACTTTTAAATGCAATTTGTTTGAAAATTGTATCTCCATTTATTTTTGAAATGTTATTTCTTTGTAGTTTTTAGCACCATTTGTTTAATTTTTGCAATTCAAGTACTCCATTTATATAGAAAGTAAAGGGAAAATAGTCGAAAAATAGCAATAATATCTTTTTGTTGCCATTTTCTCATAACAAACGAAAGAAAATGTCATAAAATACGTGCTATTTTGAAAAAATATAAACGAATAATTTCTGTTAAAACATGGATCTGTTATAAACTATATTTAATTTTAAGTATGTACAATGTTGTATTAATATATGTTTTAATGTTACAAAAAATTTAAGGCCTATTAATCATGAAATAGCCGTTTTTTGTCGGGTTTCTTTAATGATGACATCTTTTTGCTGCAGTTGTGTATTGTTTTGTGATAGTGACATTCTATACATGCTTTACTGTATATGTTTAAGAGTTGATCGTAAATGTGGAATTCTTAAGCGGATGCGAATGACGTCATTTTACATAAAATGAAAGTGTGTGCTTTAAGTCTTAAAACTGAAATATGTTTTGTGCTATTTATATATACATACATTTTTTCTCATCGGGGTCGACAATAAATTCGGAAAAAGCAGAATTCCTGTTTTCTAGTTTTTTGTTTTCATTTGGGTGAAGCTCTTATACATGCTTTTGTGATCACGGCTTTGACGAACATCATGCATTTTAGAAATTGCTGCACAACGAGTATTCTGTATTCAGAGATAGTTTTTCTTTCATGGGAGCAAAGCGCTCACACGTGTATTAGTGATCACACCTTTGACGAGTTTCTTTTTATTGTATCTCTGAAATAATCGTTAATATTTTGTTACATTTTGTCGAAATGTGCATAAAAACGTTTTTTCTAACTCTTTATGTAATATTTTTATATATGTATCTTAGGAAATTTGTAAACTGAAATATTTATATTTTATTCATAAAGGAAAACTTAGAAAATATATATATAAGGTTTAATTTAACATTCTGTACCTAAATGTAAAATAATTTTTTAGAATAAAATTATGTTTAAATGTCTTCTTAGTCCAAAATCATTTCAATCAATCAAATATTATTTCATCTGTTTCTACACTTCTATGTAAATGCACACTTTTCTAAGAAAAGTGTTTTCTAAGAAGTTTTCTTTTCTAAGAAAGTGAGATTTAAATTCAAAATCCACGAATTTCCTTATGTGCAACTTTTAAAAAATTCAGAATGGCAACATTTCTTCATTTGTTTATCGGAGTTACCGTACGATTGTTTGTTTGTTTTTATTGAACACATACATCAGACTTGTGTGCTTGACACCAGGGCCCGCTTATAAGTCATCGTCGATATACAGGGACGAGATAGCACAACGAATATTACAACACCAGAGATCTACATCCTGTGTGCAACGAAACCGGCGGTATTCGAACCCGCCCCCACCTACTCTCTCAAGCGATCAGCGGCGTGGTGTCTTACCACTCAGCCACGGTGGGCCCACCGTACGATAAAATGTAAATAAACAATTAAGATATCGTGAATTTTTCGATTTTAGAAATCTCGTCAAACAGAGGTGAATTCTCCGGTACCACTCTTTTCCTTTATAATAAGACTAATGTCGCCAAGCGTAAAAAGTGCGCAAAATTAAATTCGAGTGAAATCTAACATTTGAAAAATATAAAATTGTTGATACGAAAGGGAACATTTCAAAAATATAACATTTGAAAATGACAGATTTTCATGAATATTTATTTAAAGCTTTACAAATATATACTTAAAAGAAAGCAAAAAAAAAAAAAAAAACTATATAATAAAGAAATAAAATAAATCCGAAGTTAAACTGCAGGCATGGAATTGTAAATATCTCTCAGCATTGCAATAAGCATTTCATTTTTTTGTATGAAGATGTTCCGGTTGTTTGAAGAAAAACATTTTTATTCTGCAATTCCAAAGTCCTCATACAATTTTATTGCATCGTCTTCTTCATCAAACAACTTCCACATTGTAAAATCTATCTCAGCGTCAATAATATATGCACGTTACAGTTATTGAATACTCAGTTATAGAAAGGTGAATTCATTTCGTTGAAAACAGCGTATAAGGGTTACAGAGTTTAATCACGTGGTTTAGCACAAACCCAGTACAAATTAACATTGAATAAATTAATTCCTACTGTGGATTGTCAGAGTTTAGGTTAAGGTTTTGCAGGATTGGTAGAAACAGTCATTGTAGATTACAGTGCCTTCTGGTGGTTAACTTGACATGTTATAAGCAAATGGGTTTGCCTTTTTTAAATTGTTTTATACGGTTATAACTTAATAATAAATATTTTCGATTCGGAAAATACTACATTAAGAAATTTGGCGTGTTTACAATTAAATAAAAATATTAATAAATTGTTTCACGTTCATTAAATAGAAAATGAAAATGTTTGGTAAGTTTTGCAATAAATATCCTTTGCACGGCTGAGGCAGAAATAAATGGCGCATTAGCTTTCATTTTGGCATGGAGTTTTCACAGTGAAAAAGTGCCAAACATTTTTATATTTCTTACAGTCCAAGTCAGTAAAAGCTATTCGTACTAATATTGCATTAAATCCAAGTATAGTTCCTTTTACTAACTTGGACATCTCTGTTATCTTTTCTCTTTTTTGACATCTTTTTTACAAGAGATTACAAATTTCTTGTCAAAACCTCAGAGGCCCATGCATCAATCAGGCCCTGGATTTCATGTTTTAGGTCAGAATTTCTTATTGTTGATGAATAATACATGAATCCTCTTATCATTTGTTTCAAATTTTAAGTGAGAACCACTATTTTTACTTACCGTACTAGGACGGGCATTTTTACTAGTATATTACAAAAAAAACTGTTACCATGAATTTGTCAACATAAATTTTGAAATCGGTGGTTTGATATTTCCTGAGACAAAAATGGTAATTTAGAACATTTTTAGTACGCTTTTGGCTTATTTATTTTTTTATTTTTTTTTCAACTGTGTTTAGAGAGCATTTACATCATTTAAGTACCAACGATACAAAAATTTCAAGTTACTATTATTAACAATTCTAAAAAACCTGACATTTAGTAATTTTTTAGGACGCTTTTTGCTCATTTCACCTTTTTATATTTTCATTTTTGAGAAACAGTTCTTAGAAACTATTTACATGTTATAAGTAACTACCATGCTATGTTTCATGTTTCTAGCTTTTTCAGTATCATACAAATTGCAATTTTAGAATGTTTTTTGCTCTTACACCCACTTTTGGTATTGGCACCGACCAAACTACAGCCTATGTTAGAGCAGATACTATATCTATGAATTCGCTAACATTACTTTTGAAATCGGTCTGGTATTTCCTGTGATTCCATAGAAGGCGTAATTTAGAAAGTTTTTAGAACGCTTTTTGCTCATTTTACCCATTTAAATTCCCTAATTGTTTGTAACTGTCCTTAGAGATCATTTATATTTTAAGGTATCTACCACGCCAAATTTAAAGTTTCTATCTTTAACAAATGCATAGAAATCGCAATTTAGTACGTTTTTAGAACGCCTTCCGCGCATTTTTACACCTTTTAAAGTTCGAGCTTTTTCAACTGTTCTTAGAAATCAATTATATCTTACAAGTAACTACCATGCCATAAGTTTCTAGCCCCTTCAGGATCATCAAAATCGTAATTTAGAGCTTTTTTTGCTCTTGTAACGCCCAGCTGGTTGCGACACTGTCAAAATCTATGAATCATTCAGATATTTATTTAAGAATGTTGTGGGATTGGTTCAGCTAACTAGTTTCATTTTACCTGATATCGACCCTGATATTTAATAAAATCAGTATTTTGCGTTATCCTGTTTACGTCAGTTAAGTTCTCGTCACTCTACGGCAGCCGATGTACAACAGAACTAAGGGAAATTGAGGAAATTATACAAAAATATCTATTACAACGCCTTTTCCGGTAGAATATTTCCAAATTAAAGTGGGACCTGTTTTTTTTTTTTTTTTTTTTTTTTTTTTTTTTTTTTTTTTTTATGTCTGACCTTTAAGATGCGTAAGACCGTTGAAAACCGGAAATTGAAAAAAATTTCGATTACAATAATTTCTTCTATTATAGAATAGAAGAAAGTTATAAAAATAGAAGAAATTAATAGAAACAGAAAAATTGAATTGGCATACCACTGAAAATACTTCCATCTGCTAAGTTTGATATGCGTGTCGAAGGTCCCCGACTGTTGTGCTTACGAAACCATTCTATAAAATTAAGAATATAATTAATTTTCTTCTGAAGAAAAATATTTTCTTTAGTGTACACATATTAAACTGTTAGTACTATAACACCACTAAACCTCTTATATCTTCTTATATACCAAATAAAACAGAGGATATAATTAATATTATTGTTTATTTCATTCCTTTAGAAATAAATCAGATACATTAAATTACATACATAAACATAAAACACTTAAAGAAATGCTAAATTTTATTAAATCATGAAGATTAATTTAAATATTTCAAACAGGTGTTTATTTATGCTTGTAAATGCACACGAACAGTACTTTCCTAACCCTTTAAGCCCTGACCTAGACAATTTTGTAGGTAATCCTTAAGTAAAAGAAAAAGCCTATTTCCTATTTTTGTGCCATTAAAAGCCGAATCTGCACATTTGTACGAGTTAATTGGCTTCCGATATTTTCATAAGATACAACTAGGTAGCACTAACTGTAATATAGAGTTGCATTTTCTGCTTTTATGAGGAATATCATTTGACAGCAATAGGCAATGTACAAGTATATACTGTCATAATTTCTTTTAAATATGATTTTTAGTGTTTGCTTATATTAAATTTTTTCTTTTCATATACTTTTTTCATAATTTTAATTGATTTTGTCCTTTATAAATTTAATTAGACTTTACAAGAGTTGAAAAAACTAATGACCTACATAATTGTGTAAGTCCGGCATTTACCATATGAACAATAGTTACAATTCCTAATATTAATAAAAATTTTATTTTTCAGTGAATTTTTTAAAGTTATGTTTTTAGCAAATTATTTTTTATTAATTCCATTTTTAAGACGGATTAATTTTAAATCAATATGTTTGTACTATTCATGATTTCTTTGTAAAGTAGATACTATTCCTGAAATAATATGCACATGTAACGAACTGTATGCTCCTTTTCTGAGTTATAGTTGCCACATATGAGTTATATGTTTATATGATTTATATGCATGCCATGAGATAGATTTTTAAATTTGAGAAATTCATTCCATTATGTCGACACAGCAAGTAAACCACCAGGAATGAAATATAAATTATGGAATGTTCAGTAAATGCTCGACAGATTCCACAGTGTCTGCTTGAATTTACCAAGATAACATGGAAAAATTTTCATAGATGCGCAGACGATTTTTTTATCATATGTATCAATCGGAGGTGTGGATATTTGCGATCAGCAAATGGAGGCATATCAAACATAGTTTAAAACAAGAAAGTTGATCTTGAAAGCAACGGTTCATTTCCTTAACCCGGCTGTAGTAAATTCGTGGTTTCTCTTCAAACGAACTGCCCAAACAAACCTACACAATTGTGTGGGTCCTCCCTTGACATAATCTGACATCGGGATTTTTTTTTTTCGAACAGATACGGTTCAATCGATTAGGGGAAACCAAACTTTTAATTTATTTTAAAAAAATCTCCCGGTGTTAAAGGGCTAAATTATACAGGAAAGGAAATCATTATTGCTAATTTAGTGTATTTTTTATCTGTACTAGAATTTCCGAATTGTAAATTTTTCTTTGTTTCCTAATGCAATATATTTCATTAAATAACGTAATGGCTGCATTGTAAAAAATTCTTATAGTTATTTTGAATAAAAACCCGCTCTAAATTTTCAACATTATGTAAAAGCTCTCTTTAAAAAAAAATTAAATAATTTTATATTTTTAAAAATATATTTTTAAATTTCATATTTATTTTCTGCTTGAAGTGAAATAATTTAAAATTTTCAATAAAAATAAACATATTCTAAAATTTTTAAATACGCTTGAGTTGGTTAACTATTTTAGAAATGTATAAAATTCATTTCTTGTTAGAACTAAAACGTGACCAGTATTGGGATACTAAGCGAAATACGTTCAAATTAATGTTATAAGTAAAGTGATAAAAATTTAGACAGTAAAAAAGTTTGAAAACTCAAGAGATTTTGTAAAAAAGATGTGATAATCTTTCGAAGGAAATTCTGTCTTTTCAAGGGTAAAACTGAATATTTACGGACATTTTACATAGTAAATACTTGAACTTTTTAGAACGGTAATGAGAATGCAGTAAATAAAGTGTTCAACACAAAATACTTCATTTTTTATATTTTGCTGCGTAGCTTTAAGCTTAAAGAAAATTTCGATTGAAAAGGTTTCATCTATCTTCACCAAAAATTTAAATAATATTAATTTTCAGTTTTCCTGTAAATTGGAATAGTTTTTTTTCTTCGTAAGTATGTTGGTAGTGAATATTTTGTATTAAGAACTTTGATATTTATCGCATTTATTGTTAGTAGTATTTGTTTAATGCTACACGGTTTTACACTGCTTTTATATACCGGTATTTTGCCGCTTACTGGCAGAGTTAAAAGAAACGAATATTTTTATATTCTATATGTACATCCACAAACATTAAATTCATTCTTTGTGGTAGATTTCTTTTGCAGTCACTGTAAAAGTAATGGTTATAGTTATAGTTCGGAAAAAGAGGAGATTCCCTTTGAAATAAAATAAGAAAATAGACGAGTTTTAAAAGTATGCACTATGTACCAATTCGATTCGTTAAAAAAAAGTAGTAACATTCCATGTCCTTTGGCTTTGTTACAGTTATAGCTGCGAGTCAGTCAGCTTCCAAATTCCACTTTAAAAATGTTAAGTCATGGACGCTTGGTGAATTCGTATATTTGAAACATGTTCCGGGAAATTGATATTTTTAACGCCTTCTTTCTACGTTACTCTACTTAATAAATGCTTCTTTTTTTCTAAGTTCTCAAAATATTTCTAAAATATATGCCTAATTTTATATAGATTAAAATCTTACTCGCATTTCGTCAGCTTTTAATATAAAATATTAAATTAAGCACAGATTTTAGACATCCTTTAGGAAGAGAGCACAAAAAGTAGTTCAAAATATTATTTTCCAGAGGAGATATTTTAAATATAGGAATAGCATTATACGCCCATAGAGTTAGCATTAGCCAGGGAAATTCGGAAGCAGAGTGACTAGCAAGCTTAAGTCCGTGAAGACATAGTATAGCATATATAGAATGTAAACTTAAACATTACATACACTATATTGCCATTAATGACCGGCAACTTTCAATTTTAGACATTTTGTCGAATATTTAGAAATATACTTGACGGATTCTTCTGGAATTTCAGGATTGAAAAGAACAGGTATGACCTGATATTTAGCAATGTCGATTTGATAAGGGGGGCAAGATGGGGGCCATCAAAAAAGCAAAGAGAAAAATTAATACTTGGGATCACCCTGTAAAATAAAATGCACGAAAGGGTCTACCGCTACCGAATATAAATAAACAGATATTGTGCAATATGTGTATTCTTTTGTGTAATAAGAGCACGTATATTAATAGAGATATAGTGATTTATTTAAAAAAATTTAAAAATTCTTGCATGTTTTTTTTGCTTATAACATGCAGGGTTTTCAAACAAATTTAACGCTGGTTTCAGAAAAATTGAAAAAATATAGTAGAAACAATATAGTGCAATTGAAATATAAATATATTAAATATTTTAGGAAATATGATCAGTTGTATGAAATAATTTTTTGTCTGCGCATGCGCGAAAGATAACAAGGATCATTTTACATAATTTAATACTCAACTCTAGGGAGCAACTTATTAAAAAAATCTAGTCAAATATAGTAAAAATTCAGAAAGATATCGGCGTTAGAGTGAGCAAATTTTTAGTAGTTCTCTAAAAGCAGCTGAATAATAAGGGATTTTCCACAAATCGTCATTTTTAATTTTTATTTTTTTTTAATTTTCACTTTTTATTTATGCTTTAGTTCTTCTTGGATAACCACCAGAACGAGCCTATACCATGATCAAAAGAAGTATCAAAATCGAAGCATATTTCCAAATCTACTCGTTGATACTCACTAAATACTAACTTTTTTCTGAAAGACAGTTAATAAAAAATGACAGTTTGTGTAAAATCCCTTATCAGTCAGCTGCTTTTAGAGAACAACTAAAAAATTGCTCACTTTAACACCGATATCATTCTGAATTTTTACGATATTTGACAATATTTTTTTAATAAGTTGCTCCATAGAGTTGACTATTAAATTATGTAAAATGATCCTTGTTATCGTTCGCGCATGCGCAGATAAAAATTACATCATACAACTGATTATGTTTCCTAAAATATATAATATATTTATATTCCAATTGCACTATATTATTTCTACTGTATTTTGTCAATTTTTCTGAAACCGGAGTTAAATTTGGTTGAAAACCCTGCATGTTATAAGCAAAAAACATGCAAGAATTTTTTAATTTTTTTAAATAAATCACTATATCTCTATACATGCTATTCTTACACAAAAGAATACACATATTGCACAATGTCTGTTTATTTATATTCGGTAGCGATATATCATTCCGAGCATTTTATTTTACAGGGTGATCCCAAGTATTATTTGTTTTCCTTGATTTTTTGTTGGCCCCCTAATTGCCATCCTTATCAAATCGACATTGCTAAATATGAGGTAGTACCTGTTCTTTTCAATCCTGAAATTCCAGAAGAATCTGTCAAGTATATTTCTAAATATTCGAAAAAATGTCTAAAATTGAAAGTTGCCGGTCATTAATGGCAATATGTGTGTAATTAAACTGAAGACATATAATATCTGCAAAATAATAATAATAATAATAATAATAATAATAATAATAATAATAATAATAATATAAAATTAATAATGGGTACCGTTTTTGGAATAACTATGTCTGAAAATTTGCCTTTATTTCGTACATTCCAGACGACCAAAGATCCGCGATTAATATTATAGGCAAACACGCAATTAAATCAACTAACTACATGAAATGAAACAGTACAAACACAAATTGCCTTATAAGGCCTTCTCTCTTTCGCTGTGTACGACTGTCCGAAATTTCTAATGAAACGAATTTATGAAACGGATATATGAAACGACTGAAATGAAACGAATTTATGAAACGGATATATGAAACGACTGAAATGAAACGAATTTATGAAACGATTCTATGAAACGACTGGTTAAACAACAGATTATGCTTCACGGCGATTTCTCCTAAGATATTGAATATTTCACGATGTAATTAACACCAAAAAATCCGTATTGATCCGCAGATCTCAAAACTGTTATTAGAAATTTTAAATTCGAATTAGTTTTCGAAATATTAATTTTTTTCTAATTTTAAATACTTTTCTCTTATGATGGCAACAAAAATTTTAATCATTTCAGATATTTTTTTTTTTTTTCATATTTTAGGAAATGGAATTATTTTAAATTAATTTGGCGACCAGTTTGGCCTCCCTTAAATGTATACTATGAAATGTATAGTGTTACCTTTATTCATAATTCAATTTGTATTTCATTATCATTTTATTTAATGCAAAACTTTCATTTAAAACTGAAACATTTAAAATAAATGGATTTCACTTCTTTCCTTTTTCTAAACAAAACGAAAAGAAAAATATTAGGCACAGATGCCATATAAGCAACGGAGTACTTAATTGGCACCAAAATGGCGTTATTTTGCCTGACATGGTAACCCGGCTATTGTTGCTTATTTATTAATTAATGTTTATTTGAATTTATTTTCTTTTTATTTAAAAAAAAATTATAAATTGTTTTGTTCTATAGTTATTAATTAAATATTTTTTTATTTATTGTTATTTCATTTAAAAAATAATAGAAAATAATTTGAAAATACATATGTAACTGGTATTCGAAAACGAGGTTTTCGCCAAATTGTCGTAAAAAATTTCACGCCAAACCCGGTGCGTATATGACAATGCAACAAATCATGACATTTAATTTCAACTTCATAGCAATGTTTTAATGGTACTACTTAGTTATCCTGTCGAACAATTTTGCCCAATTATATAAATCGCGGAACCACACGCCAAATTATACAAATTGGCATTTTTTTTTTTTTTTTTTTTTAATAACGAAAAAACAAATAAATTAGAATAACATTGATAAAAATACAAATAAAACGTCGAAATAAAAAATCACTTGATAGTGTAAACACGTCTAACTTCCTTAAAGTCAAGCAAATGTGACATACAATCAACCATTACTGGTATTTAATCTTATAGTTTGGCGACAGATTTTTGGTCGATGGGATAACAAGGTAGCACCGTTTTAATCCGTTAATATCCATTTGCATATATTTCGCTTAGTTTGGATACAATGACGCAAAGAAATCATTTACATAAATTTTACTTTTGATTTTGGATAGCGTGGCACAAAAGATAAATCAATGTATTCATATAAATACATTAAAGTGGATTGTATAGGTTCAGTGAAAGCGGTATTTTTAACTGTGTATTGGAAATTTAAAAATTTTGGTTAGATGTGTAAATATATTTAGCCAAATCGAAAACAATTAAAATTGAATTTTAAAAGAAATTGTTTAAGGCTACATCAAGGCGTCACTTAAATTTTGATATCATATCTTTTAAAACTTATAGTTTGAATTTATGAAAGATGTGAATGATAACGCAACAATGAATAAATTTTTATACATCCTTTTAAATTTAACATAATTCTTACGCATGCAATTATAAATAAAACAAAAATAAAATGATAAAATAAATAATATAGCGTCACTTAAAATTTGATATCATTATTTTTAAGCTCCATATTTAAAATTCTTATAGCAATAAGATAAAGTTCTGCGTCACAAACTTTTAACCCTTTAAGGGTTTTTTTAATTGATATCGTGACTTTTTTAAAGTTAAAAATAAAAAGATAAAAAAAAAATTAAAGACTAATGATAGGAACTCATAATCGAGATTTCCATTCACCTTTAATTCCCCCCCCCCCCTCGCCCTTCAAAAAAGCATACCTCATACTCATATTGCAAAGAGTGCTGTGCTATTTGATTTTTTTAAAGAACTTTTTAGTAAGATATGGAAGTAATATACAAAATGTGGGGGTTATGGTTTGATTCACAGATATAGAAAGCTTTGTTAAAACTTACTATGTAAAAAGTTTACTTTTTAAAGAAAAATATAAAGAAATATTACTCTTTAAACCTTTTTATTTAAAATACATTAAAATTGTAAGCAACAAAATATTTTCAAATAAAATTTATTTGGGAAATTACTGATTTTTTTATTTTTTAAGAAATAATTTTCCATCATCTAAGTTTTTAATCTGTAGTTGTATTGGGCTGGTAGGATATTAGATTTATTTGATACAACTGTATAAAATGCATAAAATACAGTATTATTGCTCCCATTATTGAAAAGAATGTTTTATTATGATATCACCCCCTTTTATTGTTAATGCTTAATTCAGCCAATAGATGGCGATACCATGCAGAGAAGCAATTAATTATTGATGTATTTAACTAATCATGTAACAAGCAACTTAAATTAATTCAAAAACAGATTTTAATTATATTTTGTATCTAGAAGTTTTTTAATGCTAGGCAACGGTTTAATAATTTATTTAGCCAACTGAATTATTTAATTTGAGGTTTTATTTCACTTAACTTTTTCTGTGATTGCATTTCCAATTTATTTTTAGTGCTGCATTTAGCCAATAGATGGCGTTACCATGCAGAACATCATTTAATTATTGATGTATTAACTAGGAACTTAAATTATTTCAGAAACATATTTTAATTATATTTTGTACCTTGTAATTTTTTTAATGTTAGGCAATGGTTTAATATTTTATTTAGACTACTGAATTATTTAATTTCAGGTTTTATTTAGTTTATTTTTTTCTGTGAATACATGGGAAGTTTGCAAGGTATTTGTTGTTGTTGTTGTTGTAAAACTAAAAAATAATTTAAATATATTTTTAAAAAATTACATCACAAATTTTGCATTTTATGCTCTTTTGATTTAAAGAGATGGTTTAATAAACCTTTGTTTGAGCCCCTCTCCCTCCCCCAAAGATAAAATTATAAAAAGGCAATTTATTTACATGTCGATTTATGCAACAGTACAAAAATTTAAATTTTTTTTTTAAATTAAATTTTTTTATTTACTTTTTTTTTTAATTTTGAATGTGTGACATTTTTTTTTAAATCTCGTAATCTTTCATTTATAGTTAGAATAACAGCATGTATTTATCATTATTATTATTATTATTATTATTATTATTATTATTATTATTATCATTATTATTATTATTATTATTATTATTATAAAGGTAATGGAAGTATTACGGCCAGTTTTTTTTCTTTTTTATTATAAGGGTAATAGAAAAAATAAAAACGCATAATTTAAATTTATGTACAGTAGAAAAACAGAAATTTATTTGTGTTAAAAATTGTAAATAAAAAAAACTGTTCTAGATTGAACAGATATAAACTGCGTATTTTCTTTTCCTTATCATTAAATCTGAAAAATTTCAAAATTAAAATTCTCTCACTCTAAACAAATGAATGCGTAAAAATATGCTTTTATTTATATTTGTAATTTATATGTATTTATTTATTATATGTATTTTATCTGTCTATCAGTTTTAAAGTTCCATTTACCGAATGCTTTTCTGTTTTAAAATATTCTTTTTTCCGTCTTATATAAAAATTGTCTTTCGGCGGACCTTAAAAAACTTTCCGTTTCCGCGTTAGGCAGATTCCGGCTTATGGAGCACGTATTAATGTTATTTTCAATGGATTCGCCGAGACTTGAAAGCCTTAGGCAGTCCGCTTTAGGCAGATTTTACAGTATTTTTATTGTCTGAAAAATTGTCACGAAATAGTAATATGTGAAACTCTTAAAGAAAAAAATCAAAATAAAAAAAATACATTTTTATAGAAACATGAAATCAAATTTACCTTGATTTAAAAAAAAAAAAATGCTTACTGCTTCAAAGAGGACAGACCTCGCGACCTATGTATTGCGAGGCCCGCACTTAACCTACTGAGCTACGGACGGTTCGTACACTTTCCACTAAACGTTGATCAGAAGAAATTAAGCGCATGAATACAGTAGGCGCAACTTCGGTGAAATTCCCATAAATGGTGGAAAAATATAGTCCGATTTTTCATGCTTATTGCAAAACGAATAAGAGTCTTCCTGGAAACAAACATTGTCTTATTCGGTTCATCTAAAATAGATTCATATTATATATTAATTTTAATAAGATCATTTTTGGAGGAAGAAAAATGTGAATTAAAACGGAAATTCGAGTTTTCCCGGAAACATATATTATCTTATTCCCTTCACATAAAACATATTCCTATTATGTATCAATTTAAAGAAAATCGCCCGTGTCATTTTCCAGATTTTGACATTAGGAATTTCTTCAATCGCGTTCCTTCTCTTTCGCTTAATAAAAAAGGGCTATTTAGATCTCAAAATATACTGCAAGTCGAAATGTAAAAATTTCAGAAAAGGATTAGACTCCAGATGTAAGACTGTTCTAAAAAAAATCAGAACAGTAGGACCTGTATCTGCTGAGTTATTAAATGGCGGCTTTTCGCGTTTTCTTTGATGTCATGTTAACCGTATATACCAGTTCCGCCATCTACGGATTCTAGGATACGATTTTAGGTTTAAGGCTGCGTCACTCGTAAAACTACCGTCTTCCATGATATATATATATATATATATACATATATACATGATTGCAAATTCTACCCAGAGCGAGAGTCCTCACTCTGGGTACATACAACCTGTCCAAAGAGACATATATATGTGACACATCTTTTTCCAGAACATTTTTTAACGACAATTGCGACATCACATCAGGTGTTCAAATAATGAACATTTCTAAAAACAGAACCATTGGACCTTAAACTAGATAAACATATGCTGAAAATAATATCTCCACTTTCTAAACTTATAAGTGTTCGTGGGTAAATGTTTAACAAAATTTGATCCCACTGAAACACTCTACTGATTTTCGTAAACTCTAAAATAATGGATTATATTAACACGTTTAACAAACTTTCCTCCATATGCGAGGGGTCATTTTTAGCATCTTCTCTTGCGAATATCCTGTGATATGTAACAAGCGTTAATTTGTATCAATAATTTTAATAAATGTTATTTTATGATGATATTCACCGGATGAGACTTCATTATTTTCTTATGCATTTTCTGAAATATTAGTTTAGGTGGTTCATTAGATAATTTTTATATTCTTGGGAAACTTGCTCTGAACAGTTTACACAGTTTTCGCTTTTTATGCATACACATTAATTATTAATTTATCAAGGTGTTTATGCAGTCAAAAACACGTATATTTATTTAAAGGCGAACGAATAGATACAAAAACTACATAACATACCAAATAATTTTAAATACTGCATGCCAAATTTTGAACTGCGGTTGTTTTATTTTTCAAACTGGAAACATTTTCGCATACAAAACAGAGTAAAATGACATTTAAAATCTTGATGTATGACATGAAGCCAAATTACAATCATTAATTCCAGAGACGTGTACGCCATTACATTTCAATTGAGCTTAAAATTGAAGCATATCAAATTAGGCGAAAATCCTTCCTCCATAATTACGTTACAATTTTTCCTTCATTAATGCTAGTTTTCCGAAACATTTAGTATACAGATAGTTTAAGCTTAATTATTGGAAGCCTATCTACATGAAGTTTGTAGATATATGCACTTCTAGAAAATGTTTACAATTAAATAAAATTAAGGATTTCATTTTAAAAAGATTTTTATACAAGAAAACATTTATCTGTTTTTTAATTGATGGATTTATGGATTTTTTCTCAATTAATATCATATCCGTTTTATCTAAAATTATTGTTTAAACTATTTCTAAAATAAAAAGTTTCATTAGTTTACTAAAGCTGTTTTGTTTAATAAAAATATAGTTAATTTAGTAAAATAAAATCAGTTTCCAAATTTCTGTTTAATGTTTACTTAAAATTTATAAATTTACCTAAATGTGCACTTGGTTTTAGTAAAATATGCATACAAATAGTCAATTTGTTACAGGAATTATGATAAAGGTTTTCATTTTATATTGTTTAAAATGAGAAGTAAATATTGAATGTTGTTTAGAAAAGTATTTTTTTTCTATAAATATATTATCGGCCTGTGATTTTTCAACAAAAGTATGAATTATAATATGTAGCTTTATAATGCGAACTATTCTAATTCATCGGTACACATAAAACATTTATGGTAAATGTAAGCGTATTTTCGATAATTATAAAGCTATGAACGATAACGCAGAAAAAAAAATCGCTGGATTTATTAAATAGTTACAAAATGCCGTTAAAGGAAGCATGAATGAAATTGATAGTATTTATTTATTTCAAGCATACTTATTGAAAAATTAGTCGTAATTTTAAAACGAACACGGAGAAAATGATAACAATAACGAAAAATCATACATTAGGCATAAATTGCGAAACATTTTCGTAGGCGCAAAAGGAATATCGCCATGTTCCAATCTAATTGTTCATATTGCAACCATTTTATTTAAAATATGTACCTTTCAGTCATATCGTATAAAAAAACTCAGCTTTCATTTAAAATAGATGGTTTTCACATATTTTATTTAAAACATAGAAATACATAAATATATAAACACATAATTAAGAAATAATAATGTAAACCAAAATATTTTATTAAAAATCATTGTTTCCTATTACACTTGTGAAAATTAAAAATTGCTATTGGCGAGAAACTAAAATGCTTTTTGGAGACATTATCGACCGGTTAACATAAGAGTACCGAAATAAAAAAAAAAAAAATTAGATTAATATCCTTTAGAAATGTACACTTAAAATGCATACAAAACGTAGTGATATCCGAACAAAATATTCTGCGTAAAAAAAAGTCACTTTCGCTTTAATATTTTGGCTACGAAAAGAATGATATTTGAAGATCACACAAGTTAAAAGCCAAACATCTAAAATCTGTAATTGAAAATGGCTTCCTAAGATTTGGCCGTTAATACATTCTGTAGTGTTTTCAAATTCCAACGAATGTATAATGATCTACATATCTACTACATTGTTTGTGCATTTTGTGGCAAAATGTACTGAAATATAATACACATTTTAATAAAATTATATAAAACCACTTCAGAGTCTATTTAAATGCTTAGTAAGGGAAAAATAACACAATACCTGCATTCCGAAGATATTATTCTAACAGAGCTAATTGCTAAAACATAATTATCCATTTTTGATAGGTTAAAGACAATAAGTGCCTTATAACGTCCTTGCAATATTTTTTAATATATGCAAAGAATCTATGATAAATGTTCATATGAAATAAATATCTTTCGTCATTGCAAAGATTTCAGTATTATACAATACAACATAATGCAACACATTATGAGAATTGATGAAAGTAACTTTTTTTTTTTTATTTCTTGGGTTTCGTGTTAATTACATTAGACCATAAATAATGTCTGTTAAACATTAAGTATAGACTAAATGCTTTTTAAACAGAGATAATTTTTGTTTAAACCCAATTGTATTTATCTGAATATTTTTACACACAATGTCTTCATTTGAATTTGCCTCTTTGTATTCTAATATTACTGTTAATATGCAATTAATTCATAAATGCGTAATTTCCTATCATTACTTTGCAAATGCTCTATAATTCATTAACGGTCAAGTCGTAGGAGAATGAAAGATTTGGGATTTCTGGTTTTGAACTTGTTGGAACTTTAGATATGTGTACTTTTTACGACCGAAACATTAAAGACAGTTTGGCGCTTTTTCTGTTACAGTAAACTTTTTGTTCGAATTTTTTATTCTACTTAAATAAATTTTAAATTTTAAATAGTTGTCAACTTAAACTATTCAAAGTATTCAAAATATATAAATAAAAAAAATACATAAAATGGAAAATAATAAAAAAAAGCACAAAACTGGATGATCGGGCGTAAATAAGTAGTTACCCTTTTGTTTAATCCGTTTGACAATTAATCTTGTATGATCAGTAGAAAATATAAATGTTGATCCATAGACAAATAATATGTATAACTGAAATATAAATTTCAAGAAAATGTCCGAAAGTTGTGAAAATGATGCTGTGAATTACCATAATAAAATTACAAAGCTTCTAGTCTCATACAACTGTAAAACATTCATCATTCATCATAATTAGTAGTGGATCGAAAGTTCATTCCCTCTGTTTAGAAAACAGAACACAGATTGTAGAAATTTCATCTGACTGAAAAAAATCACATTCTCACAATGGAATTTGGCCATAAGACGGCTTTAAGTACGCTCATTCTTGAAATTCATCTGGTCATAGATCTCATTGTACCCTTTCTACAAGAGACAATTAAAAACTGTTTTCTTATCTGAAATCGCACACTGCCGCACCACCTCGAACAGCCGTTGAAATTACGCTGACGTTTTCCTTGTGATCTGAATGCGGTGTTATGATCCAATAAAACAAATAATGAACATTATGTCTTTCCAGTACTTTCAAAACAAGGAAAGCTTAAATTAAATCAGCCGTTTACTTAGTTTGTTACATTATTAATTGATATAATTAATTCCTCATAGTTAGCATATTAGAGATATAAACACATGTTTCATGACACAAATACTTTTCAAAAATTAAAGAATTAATCTAACGTTTTATACTCTTTGTGCGTTTTGTATTTAATAAATACACGTTAGAGAAACGCAGGATAACAGTTTAAAAAGAATGTCCGTTTTTCGTAAGTATTCAAGAATGTCCTAATAACTATTGAAATTTTGAAATTTTAATTAGTTTTTGAGATGCTATTTGTTTTTGAATTTGTATGCAATAAAGTCAAATAATATACTTCATTTTTAGGAAAAATTGAGAAAAAAAACGAAAAATATGACACAGTTGTATATACAAACGGGTGAAAATATATCTTTCTATACCCATCTATACCCAAAATATTTTGGGTTTTCACCGTATCTGTAGTTGGGGAATATTGTTTTTATAGATTTTATACACTGATGATGTGAGTCCTGGAACTCACGAAACGTATACGTCTGTTCAAACCTTATGTATTTTATTGTGTGTTTAAACGTTGTTTTTAGGTAATTTATATTTCCACACAAGTCTTGTATTTACTATTACAAGGTGTGTCTCAACGAAATAAATCCACCGTAATTGTGTGCCGCAAAGAGACACGAAACAAACAAATTGGAACGAAACAAATATATTAAGAAAGTCTATATTGAAATACATATTTACAAGGAGTAACTCACTCTCCGCTCTACCTGGGCAAAAGAAAATTGTAAATGTGTAAAAGAAGGGGAAAAAAGTGTCAAGCCGAAATAAATCCACTGCCAATATTAGTATTTATTAATAACTACCGACATCGGAGCCGCTTCAGTTAAACATGTTTATGACGTCTGGACGTTGTCAAATACTTGTTCTGTTCCTCTCGAACTTTGTGCAGACTTTAGAAGGTTCTATGTTCTATTTCTCTGGCAGTATTGCAATGGGAATGAAAACACAGCTATCAAAATTCTAGAAAGGACAGAAAACAAATTTTAAGGGGCAAAATCTTTCAGATAGACAGATATCTATGCAAATCAAATGATCTAAAACCGTAATAGGTAATTTTGCAAATTAGGGTAATGCGTACGGGGATAAAAAAGGAGGTGTACATGCAGAAAAATTACTTCTACGCAGAGGAGAGAAGTTTTGTGTCGTCTTTCACGAGGTGGATTTCCCTATAACAGTTGGACAAAGAGGATAACATCCGTGTGACAAAATCAACCCTGTCACGAATCGAAAAACGTACAAGCAACTTGTGATATAAGAAAGGCAAATAGCAACTCATGTTGAAAACTATCCGCATGCAAAGGAGAGTCGATTGGGCCAAATATCATAAACGTGGAAAGACCAGTGGCATCGTGTTATAGTCTCAGATGAGAAAAAAAATAATGTGGATGGGGTAGGCGACCTTGCTTTCTATTAGTATGACATGAGGAAAGAAGAGGAAATTTTCTCCAAAAGACAGCAATGTTGAGGCTCATTAATGGTGTAGGGAGGCTTCGGCCATAGAGGTAAACATAACCTGGCTTTTCTCTCAGGCCACATGAAGGCTACAGATTACCAAGAAATGCTAGAAAACCATTTACTGCCATTTGTAAAGAGAATTGATGGACTAAGTTGGGTTTTCCAGCAGGACAAGACCCCCATTCTCCTTTCAAAATCCTCCTGAAAACGGTTTTTGGGTAACCGGTGCATCTTATGGAATGTCCTGCCTTTTTCCCTGATCTCCATCCTCAATAAAATATGTGAGGTACCCTCAGTAGGGCTATATATGCCAATGTCAGACAGTTTCAGCCTGTGGCATCATTGAAGCGTGGGAGAATATTGATGCTACTGTCCTCCAGTGATTTTTAAATGGTATGCCACATCGTATATTCCATGTTATATATAAAAATGGCGGATATATTGCCCAATAACAGTAGTGACCTTATTTCGGCGTAACATTCCCCACCCCTCTTTTTTTTACAAATTCATTTTATTCCTTCCCAGGTAAGGCAGGGAGTGAGTTACTTCTTATAAACATGTATTTGTATGTATACTTTCTTAATATATTTGTTTCGTTCTTATAGGTTTGTTTCGTGTCTAGTTACAGCACACAATCACGGTGGCTTTATTTCGGTGGGACACACCTTAGATCATATACCAAATATTATTCTTGAATGTAAATGTAAAACATCTGCAAATAACAAACACTTCATTTTCATTAGTGAAATAAGTAATCAACTTCGTTGCAATTCAAACACATTAAAAAAATTAAGGCGCGGAAATACAGACAGACGGCCAGTCAGAAGGATCAAGGACATATACGCATTTCAAGTAAGATGGAACGTTATAAAAACGCAGAAAATTAAAATATCGCTCTAATTTCTGAGTCTGGTTTACCGATATACAGACAGTGAATGGGCAGCTTTAGAGCTGATCCATATACAAAAGTTTTTCTCACGTTTTATTCTCTGGATTTTTATATTAGTTGTGATGAACAAATTAATGATTTTCATAAAAAAGACAATTGTTTTTTAAATGCAATTTATAAGCTTTTTTTTATATACTAGTACATACATATGTACTAAACATTTGTCCTGACAACACAGTACACGTCCGTCACATAATTTTACTCGATTACGGCGACATGTATGCCAAAACGAAAAAAAAATCAGATTATTAAAATCAATTAAATTTTAATATAAATTTAATTAAAAATTTAGTTTTTTTTCCCAGTAGAAACCCAATATCCTGTAAAAAGTGCCTGTTCTTATTCAAGATTTCAAAGTTGGATCCTCTCTATCATCAAGGGGTCAACTTTGGTAAAACTGAATAGCTTGAAAAAATATTTGTATCCTTCTGTTTTTCAATACGATGCGTATTTTTCGAGTTTTTCGCCCATTTCCAGACTTCTTGCACACCCTGCTGGTTATTTTGGGAAAAACGTCAACGGCTAAATTTCTGTTAACGACTTTTTTTTTTTTTTTTATCTCAAAAGCAGGAAGCTGAGTAGATTGGCTTCATGAGATAAATATATTTGTCTATTTTTTGTGAGATAAAATTAAAGGCACCAATAAATTCTTAACGTTTTTCTGTGAAAACAAAACCATGTTATTTTAAGATTGCGTACTGATGAAATACATCCAACGTATTTTAAAAGCTCGTTAAGAAGCACGATGCACGATGTTAAAGAAACTTTATCTCTTATTTTGTCAGAAGGATAGGAGTGAGAATTACATTTCTGTTTATGATGACGTCTGAACTGGCATATATTTTTTTGTTTGTTTGTTTGTTTGAAAACCGAAAAAGGGAATTTGACAGTCTCTGTACAGATGATGATGTGGGAGTTCAGAATTATTTTATTTAATTGTCCCATTATTATAGTGAAAATCAGGTAAGTTGAGCTTTTGACCGCGCAGAATATATCACTATTTACATTATTTTATTACATACATAAACACGTATGCAGCGATAAAAAATTTTTGCAAATGTTAATTAAAAGGAAGGAAATAATTTTTGCATAGGGCAAACATTACTGTGAATTTAAGAATTAGAAATAAAACACTGATACATTTAGAATTTAGACCTGATATAGTTAGCATTTAGAATAACATTTAAAAATATTTAAATAAATGTTTAAAATTATAATATTAAATTAATTTGAAACCGGATGTGTCGCATAAAACTGCAGTCAAAAACAGATATATACAATGCAAGGAACGGACAAACCTTTAATTTTCTAAAGCTTGTCAAATGGATTACACACTTTTTTAAAGCGACGTCAATAAGATAGTTATGTGTTATTTGTTAAAAAAATATATTGCTGAAAAGAAAACACATGAACCTTAAAAATTTTAAGTGAACAACAAAACTTATACTGAAATAAGGATAAACTGAACTAAATCCTAAAAACTGGCAAAAGAGATTGAATACTTTGTGTAAACGACGGTTGCATTCAATGAAATATTTTTGTATGTATCGTGAATGGCGAAATGCATAATCGGCCAAAATGAAACGACCCCATACAATGTAATCACCGTATTGTTACAGAAAAAATAAAATAGTAATTCGAATAGAAATAATGTCTCTTTTAACTTTATGTTAAAAATATGGGCTTAAGTGGTGGTCTTCCAACTCACATTATAGCAAAATTTGAAATTTTTAATACAAATACCTAATTGTGACATCATATTTAGCTTTGTCAGTAAACTTTACTTAGGCTATCAAACAGGAAGAGATTCTGTAAAGTAATTATTAAATGTATTAAAAGTAATTATTTAAAATTCGGAACTTCTAAGTTTATATTCATTTGTAATCGTTGTAAAATATATTGCGTTTATTTATGGTTATTTATGGTTAGTTTTTTAATTATAACTTAAAATATGCTTGGAGGAATGAACTGTAATTTTGGATTCACATATTTAAATGTTCTAGAAGTCGAATTCTGTTAAAAAATGCTATACGTTGCCATTCTTTTTTTACAGGTTTTATTAAAAATTATATATATATATATATATATATATATATATATATATATGTATATATAAGCTTTCTGTACAATAACACCCTTGAAAGATAATGAAAATGACCAATAATTTGAGATCACAAACACCACATAATCCAAATATTATTTAAAATGTATAGTCCCAGGTACTACCTTATGAAGATTAAAATAGAAGAAAAAAGAAAAATAAACAATCACGATTATGGATGCATAAAAAAAATTTAATGATTATATAGTGAATTACTTTATCACGGTCACAGAACTCACATATATAAGCAATACAGTCGTTTTCTGTAGAGAATAAAGCTAAAAGCTGAATAATTTATTCTCTCTGCGTCCTAACGACTGCATGGCCGGAATACTAGAAGAGAAGTGAACACTGAATATTATGAAAGGCCTTGAAATGGAAAATATTAAAAATAAATATTTAAATAATTTTTTATTATGTATAAATGATATGATGTAATATTTTTCAGCTTACCCTATATAACTTACAAGATTTAATCCTATTTTCCTAATGCAATATATATATATATATATACTAGGGGGCTCTGCCCCCTACGAGGTACGCTCGTCAGCCCCCGTTCAGAAACCGCAGACGCTAACAGCACGCTAATTTGATCGGCTTTAAAAAGATTTCGGAAAATTAAATTATAATTTGAATCTGACAATTATAATCTGACGTAATTTTCACCAAACTTTTCTTTCTCTTTTTAATATTCACGTAAAAATACTTTTGTTAGAAATGAAATATTATGATCATCTTAAAATATCAAATAAATGTCTCGCGCAATTTTTAAATTTAAACTGTTTTGCAATATTATTTTTTGTTAATTTTACGTAATAAGTGTAATGTGACGTAAATTCTCCTATTTAAGACTTCTAACGCATGTTAATGAATTTATTATTTCACAATATTCTTTCTCCTTTAAACTTCACGTGTAAGTATAGTTTTTATGACGTAATTTTGAATGAGTTCCTGATTTTAATATTTTCTGTTTATAATAGTCACGTGTAAAATAAATTTTTAATTTGAAGCAAACATTATTGTTTGCTCTGTTTATACAGTTGGCAACAGTTTAAATTAATACTGCTTCTAAATTTTGTAAAAAAAAATATCTCTCGAAATGCTGAAAATTTGAATTTAAAATAGAAATAAAACCTCAGAAAATGAGTCAAATTAAAATACTAAATGCAGTCTGCACACCGAGAAATTCTGACGCATAAAATGATCTAAAAATGATTAAATTCCTATGTACACTTTTTGCTCCTATAAAACTTTTTTAATGGAACGATTTTGTTTAACTTTGGCATTAAACATCTCTTTAAATAATTCTTTGATTTGAAAACTGTCTGCATCAGCGTGTTTATCAAACATTTCTCTATAATACTACTAATTTTCATATTTTTGTACGCAACAGTTTTTTTTTTAATATTAACGAAGAAAGGCCATGATTAAGCATTCAAATTGGATGCCGATCTGCCGGGAATATCTACGCAGATTTTCATTGGTCCATTTCCAAATGAAAACTTTTTTATATATATAGAAGGATATATATGTTGAAAATATACAATTACTTTCTACCTTTTGTCTCCCCAAACTTAAAGAAAATGTATGTTATGGATTATTATATCAGCCGTGTTTTCAAAAATCTAATTAATGTTTAAAATTAGATACTTTTTATTTCTTTACATTTTTAATTTTATTAATAATTTAATACATCCAGTAACTAAATCTTCTGCTATTATAAACGACCTTGTATATTGTCTCACAAATTAAACTTGTAAAATTATATTTCTAAATAACTATTTTTGTAAACTTTATAGTAAGATAAAGTTTTTATTTATTTTTATATTTGTTACTGTTTGTGGCTAAATAAAATAGAAAAAATAATATAAATAATGTATAAATATATTTATTCACTGTTTACTTTTGTCTGATGTTTAATAATCAAAAGAAGGTGTAAATAAGTTTTGGAATTACAAGAATATAAATTCTAAAACATAGAAATGTGATAAGATTTTAAATCACATACAATACCCAAAAAACTCAAAAGAGAAATAGAAATTATTTTTCTGGGGAATAAAAGACAGAAAAATTCGTTAGAAAAATTTCTTTTACTGTTTATCTTATTGAATTGGATATTTATCTGTATGAATTTTTTGATTTGACGTAGGAATAAAACATCGTTTATAGATTAAAATACCAATAAATGGTATAGGAAATTTTTATTTCCAGAAATATTTTCAAACATATAGTGCAATGCCATTTACTTTTTCAATTTAAGTACCTTTAAGATAAACATTTAGTTTTGAAGTTGTCTGTTTGTCTTTCTTTTTAGTTTGCGTAACTTTTAAAATAGTTTCCGAATAAATATCTGAAGCGATATATGTTGCTTATTTCAATTTAAAATACTGTATTACACATAACAATTTAATACGAAAGAAGTGAAGAATGCTCAGATTATATTACTAGGGATTGCTTTGTTAAAATGCTTTAATAAATGCGTCACAATCATTTTTTTCTTTTGGCCTGTATTTGATTATAGCACATATTTGTTTAAAGTATAAATTTATTTAGAGTACATTTAAGAAAAAAATATATAGCAAGAGATGTGTACAAATAAGGTCATGTCGGTGTTTCAGCCAACGATTAACTATGTTGTAACATAATTAACATTTTAAATGTTTTTGAATGTAACATTTATACATATTTTTAATATGTTAACTAGTGCATACTATTTTCGATATTTAATTGTGACTAAAAGCATTAAGAAAAAATACACATTTAAATGGCGCTTTTAGGGGTATGTGTTGTAAATAACGCCATAATATTATAAATTCAGTATTTAACTTTAACTAACAGATATTTTGCAACTGATACACCGCAACAGAACAAAATAAACAGCTAATTTTGTAACATAACATTCTATGGCTACTCAATTTATGTGCATGTGTTTTCGAACGAACAAAATTGATTATTCCATTTCATCCTAACTCTATTGAGATCTGTTTACACCATTTTTGTAGATTCAACAGTTTTCTACAAATATAGACACATAAAATGTGTTCTTAGCAGCTTAATAATATATTGGGTAAATAATACACATAATAATACCAGAACTTCTATAGCCTGGAATTACCAGTGGAAGTCTGTTTTTTTATATATTTTACTTTCAAACACAAACATAATTAATAATGCAGAAAAAAATTAATATACATTCAAAAATATCGTTAAGTTATCTCGAATACCATGCAAAAATTTTAAAATTCGATTAATACTTTCCACTGGTTTCAATAAGCTGGTCAAATAAGGTACACAAGGTGGCCATAATGACACTGAAAATACTTAGAGTGTTCTGTAGCACAATTTAATTGAGAGAATGATACCAAATTTTGTAAGAAGATTAAACAATACGGGGGACGAAGGATTCCGTGCAAAAAAAAAAAAAAAAAAAAAAAAAAAAAAAAATCTTGCAAAAGTCACGGCAAGAGAATATGTGGTACTGTGTAACATAAAATAGAGTTTTAAAAAATGCAGAATCAATACTGAAGTAAAAATACCTCTTAATTAGGACATTTAACGATTTTATTATTGATTCTGCATTTTTTAAAACTCTATTTTCTATTAAAACGCCACATATTCCCCTAGCGGTGAATATTGAAACTATTTT
This sequence comes from Maratus speciosus, assembly GCA_963932465.1. Taxonomy (NCBI): domain Eukaryota; kingdom Metazoa; phylum Arthropoda; class Arachnida; order Araneae; family Salticidae; genus Maratus; species Maratus speciosus. The sequence continues at coordinate 127,594,933 of OZ010800.1, forward strand.
TTTTTCGCGGAATCCTTCTTTCCATGTCTTATTTAACCTTCTTACGTAATTTGGCGCCATTCTCTAAATTAGATCGCGCTACAGAAAACTCTGAGTACTTTCAGTTTAATTATCACCACCTTGTATAATCTGTGGAGTCGATAAACTTAATTCAATTGATCCAAAACTAAGCTTTATTAAGAAAAAACTAAAGGAAAAATTCTTTCACAGACTTGCTATATTATAAAGGGGTGAAATCAGCTCTTAATATAATAAAAGTTTCTTTTACTATAACTTAAAAAATCTATTAATCATTTAAACAGTTTAAAAAATAAATCACAAATTTTACAGGATTACCACGGGTCACTTTTTATTGAAGCCATACAATCTTACAATTAAAATTACTTTTAGAGTGAAAGAAGATATCTCTCTAATTATCAACTCAAATTAGCTATGCAGTGAGATTCATAAATATCTAAACAATAGGCTATCTCCTTAAATATTGCCCTAAGTACATACTTCCAATTGCAATATTTCATTAAAAAAGGTGAAAATTTTGAAGGATAAGTTGCAACCCCAGGAAGGGTGGTGTGTGTGTGTGGGGGGGGGGGATCTGTTTGAGAAAATACAAAAATTAAGTTTTTATACGGTCCCCGTAGGGTAAAATTTCCAGTAGGAAAATTTTCCTTATCCATTCCTGAATTAAACACAAAAAATCCATTTTCATATCTATAAAATTCACAAAGTTATACCCATTTAAATAATTCGTCATGTTTTAAGGGATTAGACTCAAATTGAAATGCGTGTAATCCAAGAAACAATGTTACTTTAAGAGTTCCAGGAAATATGTAAAAAATATATTTTGATATATTATATGTAGAATTTTGATTTCTTTTTCATTTTTTGTGATGCTCAACTAATTTGCAAACAAACTCACATCCTGAAATTTCTCATAAATTAAAAAAAAAAAAAAAAATGAATGATCATTTTTTTAAGCGGGATAACTTAAAATAGTTATAACTCGAAACATTATTTATCGAATTAGATTTTTTTTCATTTAATTAAAGGTCTGTATGGGCCGAAATTTATAGTTCAGGCCCCAGGCCAACCCGAACAAAAACTATCTTGGCACGGTTCGGTGTAAAAATTACAATTTCGGCACGGCACGGCCCGTTTGTATTTTCACCGTTCACGGTCCGTACCAAAATCAGTGAAAAACAACCTGGCCCGGTCCGTAAAAAAATCAATTAAATGGACTAGTCAATTAAATTGATTAATTGAATCGGGCATCGGGTCAAGCCCTGCCCACGCAGACATCTAAAAGAGGAAAATATAATTTTAATATTGTTTCAGAATTTATTTAAATATTAATTTTTAAAATTTTCAAACATAAATTTAAGAAAAGATGCAACTTATTTTTTTAATCATATTTTCAAAAATAAATATATATATATATATTTTCAAATTTGCCGAAACAAATTAATTTAAAATAGTCAAAAAAGACATGTTCAAAGTTTGCACATTTTTTCTTTAAGAATTCTTGACTTATAAAAATTTCAAGACCAGAAATGGTGAAAAAAAAAAAACATGCAGAAAAACGCATTTAAATTTTTAAACAAAGATTGTCTCCTAAAAAAAAATGTTTAAATACCTTTTAAAAAATGGCAGGTGAGAAAAGTAACTCCTTCCCATAGCTTAAACTTCTGATTCAGTTTAACATCTGCCCTTTCCAATTTCTTTCAGTACTATTTAAATAAGCTAAAGCTAGGAGAGTCTGCGCGCATTTCAAAAGAATAATAATAATTTAAAAAATATATTAATTTTATGCTAAACTATGCAAGAATAAATTTGACTTCATTTGTTTTTTATACATCCCCATTCTTATTCTGTTGTTATGCTGTAATTTAATAGAACAGCAGTAATAAAACAAAGAAAAATATTTTGCGCAATCTCTCCTTACAGCGTTGGTAAAATTTCGCACATGGGTAGGAGAGATTGTTTTTAATATTAACTACAATTAAATTATTAACAATAATAATTAAACTTAATCGACATTGTTGTAAAGTTGCTGTGAGTAAATATTATTGTATTAAGAGTGAATATTAAAAAAAATTATAAATAATAAAAAAAGAAAGAATTTTAAGAAAAGTTAAAGAATTTTAATTTAAGAAGCAGATTAAAATATCACAAAAAGCAACACTTTAATATTACATTATATTATATTATTATATGATTTAATACAATATTAATCTACTTGATAACATGTGCTGGCCACTTACGTGTCTTGCAGATTAAAGACATTTTTGCTTATAAAATTATAAAAATATTCTTATAAAAAGAATTATTATTATTATTATATTTTTTATTTTATAAACGTGTGTATTAAATGTATGACTATTAATTTGATTATGGCTATGCATATATTTTATAATGGATTCAAGTTGTTTACGAGTGAAGGCAAACCAGATGGCGTTTATCTCTACGACGCATCTTTGGGTAGACGCTATGGAGACGAGCAGCTAACAATGTCTTGACAATAATGTAAAGAATAAATTTATTGGAGAATTTAGGACTGCTCGTAAAAGTGGACCACACATGTTCAGCTAGCCACGTGTTAATTTTTTCAGAGCCCCTCAGGAGGGCGGTGCTTTGTGAAACCGTATAACCCCAAGTTACCGAATAAGACGCTTTGAAGAGAGTTTGTTGTAAAGGGGCTTGGACATGCTGTTTGCTGATTGAACGGAGGGCGTACAAGCCTTCGCTGTTTGAACGAAGGGCGTTCAAGCCCCATACCTATTGTCTAGAAGAGAGTTTTAATTTAGAGTATGATGTAAGGTATATAGTAAGTTGTCATTTATTCAGAAAGATGATCTTCATATGATATAGTTTTTTTAAGTGCTCCCTAAGTAACCCTCGAGATGAGATACTCGCAACAGGTATTAATTGCGTTCAGCCTCGACCAACATGTAGAAGTTTATTGATTATCGTTTCACTAGTTGTATTAGTGTAAACGCATCGAATAGCTCGATTGAAGAGCTGAGGTCGATGGCTTCTACTGTAGTTAGTGTATGTGCACCCTTATCATTTGGGACTTTTAAGATTATGTACCTCTAACGGAACCCAGAAGGAGTGATCTTGCTCAAAGGATAAAGAAGGTAGTGTCATTTCATATCTATTTTTGTTCCCTGTAAACGTTTTTTTAAGTGTATTTATATAATTTTAATTAGGTATTGTATTCTCCAATTTGGTAACCATGTGTCTTAGTAATTTTATAAGTAATTTAGGATTAAAGTTAGAATAATAATGACGAGTATGATTTGTTGCTTAGAGCAAGCGTGTCTTGTGACACATCTTTCTTAATCGTATATTTTAATGTAAATAAATTTTTGTTACTTGTTAAATTTGAACAGGTTATTTTTCAACCATGAGTCCGTGTTAATTATTTTAGTATTAGATATTTTTATTTCAGGAGGTACGGATCCTTTACGAATTATTAATGATTAATTTTTATATTTGTAATACATGCCATTTGCGTGGTCTAAAAGCTACTTCTATTTCAAAAACAATCACAACTCAATTTGGGTAGTTTTTGAAATACATGTCTCCCGCCCCCTTTCGGGATAATTGTATATATATAATATCTCAGAGGTTAGCCAGGACCTAATATCACGATCACAGTATCTTATTAATCATGCATTTGTATGTCAACACTAGGAAGTCTACAGGTTGAGTAATTAGAAATTAGCTAGACTATTTTACTCTGGGGTTATTGGTTAATTGCGTGTTGAGTCTCGTCTTCTCCCCCATGTTTCTTCCTCATGTTTATCTTGTATGCAGAGTGTTTTATCCGTTAATATTTCCCCTCAATATTCCCCCATCACTGTATGTTTGGGTAGTTTCTCGGGGATAACGTTATGGCAGTCCAGATCTGCCCAACAACATGTTTAACTTGAAAATCACTTCATTTTCATTTCCACAGTTTCATTGTATTTTGTTTGGTAACCGAAGTTGTCTTCGTCTACAATCAACGCACTCCTTGTTGTAAATCGTGCATCTTTCTCGCAATCTCCTGCAACAAGCAATACATTGAATCCAGTCACTGGTCGAAGTTGTCCCCTGGTAAATTTCTAGACATTCAATGCACTAATCCTCATTGATCTTCGTTTTTTTTCGTCAGTATTTTTTATCCCACATTTTTTGGAAGCATCTCAACTTCAGCTGTAGCGGCATCCTTCTTATGTCGTTTTTCATGTATAATTTTTGGATCCGTAACATTAGTCGCACTCTGTTTCTTTTTTTATTTCGATGGCATTAAACTACTTGGAATGGGAGAAAGCTTTCCAAATCATTGTAGGTGTTATTAGAAAATTTGTTTTAGTTAACAAAATTAATTTATTAGCAAATTAATTGTTCATATATATATATATATATATGTCTATGTAAAGGGTAATTCTAGGATAGAGGGCCATAGAGGAGAGATGGCCAGTCTAAATATTTCAAAAACTGTATTACAGATTGCAGCATAAACTTTTTCGTAAGAAATAGTTCAACGTGTTCTTTGATTGCGACGTACAGCTGTGCATTTCAATCATAAAAATAAAGTGTAAATTTAATGTTTATTTAATTTAGTGGTTGGATATTTTTGTTGAGTTAGGCAGAATGTTTTACATTACGTATGTCACATTTTTTTTACTATAAGGACTTTTAAGGAACGCATATAATCCAATCTTTACTTTGAAGTCTAAAATAAAGATGTACAATGGCGGAGTGACGTTTAAATTGGGTGGCAATCTGTCCATCAATTTTTGGAGAGATGGCCACCTATAATCAATATTTTAAAATTATACAGAGTGAGGATTTTAACTAAATATCATTATTTTTAAAAATAATTACATAAATTTTATGTTCATAATTATATTGTTTAAATTTTAACTAATTTCAATATTTCAATAACAATAATATAATATGGCCTAACGATGTCCTTTCTTTCAGAAAATATTGAAAACTTCTGCGACGTTCATCCCAGAAACAGATAAAGCTGATAAATAAACTTAAAACCGTAAAAAAGTCTAATATAAACGAGAGAGAGAAAAAAACACAGTGAAGAAGATAAAATAATATTGAAATTATTAGATTCTACAGATTCCGAGCGGATAGAATACGATGAGGATCACTGTGTTGGTTGTGAAGAAGAATATAATACCACAACCGAAAAGGTTTACAGGATTCAATGCGTAAGGTGCGAGTAGTAGTTCAATGAAACGTGTACAAACTATCAAAAACTTTGCTGAAAATCTGGTAAAATTTTACGAAATGTGAAAGTTTAAAATTTTACTTTAAATTTCGTTTATTCAAATTTTATTCGCTGATTTTCCGTGATATAATTGCATCTTTACAAATTTTATGGCTTTTTCATCGTTAACCACATGAAATATGTTATTTTAACTTCCTTTTTTCTTCCTTGTATTCGATGGGCATCTCTCCTCGCTTGAAGGAGAGATGGCCATCTGTCATTATAATTTCAATTTTGTTTCCCACTTTTTGTTGTCGATATTTAATTATTTTTTGACCAAAATATAATGAGTATATGCATAAGGATTTCAAATAAGCATAAATATTTCTTGTATTTGCATTCTGAGAATTTTTATTTCAATCTTAAAAAACTATATCCATCTATCCTAGAATTACTCTATATATATATGTGTGTGTGTGTGTGTGTGTGTGTGTGTGTGTGTGTGTGTTTAGTTAATTTATTAACAAATATATTATTAATTTATTAACAAATGTAATTACATAAAATTAATTTAATAACAACTGTATTATTAATTTATTAACAAAAAATTTAACTGCAAAATTATTATTTGCAAATTAATTTGTTACCAAATTTAGTTTTGATAACTATGTGTTTTTCCAAAATTATTTCAAATTTGATTCATTCATATGTTTTACACATAATTTGCAATTCATGTAAATTTACCAATAAGCTGCGTAATCTCTCCTAGAAATGTGCCATACCTCCTAAGTAGCATATGCGTAAACTCTCCTATTTTTGTAGGGGAGATTGCGCGGCCTAAGCATGGCTACTTCTAAAACAAATTATTGGTGTTTGCATACTTAGTCTAGGTTACTGTCTTATAAAAAAATCGTTTAAGTTCAAAATATTTTGTACTACTGACATTCTATAAAATTTCTCACGAACAGTTATGAAAATTCAAGCACTTACAAGGGACAACTTACTTTGGGAAAAAGAAAAAAACAAAATAGCAATGCTTTATCCAAGACGCTTGGAACAATCAATGTGCACATTCATGTAGATACTGCACTAATACTACTGTACAACTACCTGGAGTCGCTACGCGCGCACTCTAATCCTTCGCATCGAATCTCTCTCTGCGCTATCTCTTCTACCGCACGAACTTTCCTGGCTTTATAATAAAACACTCATACTACAATATATATTAAAACACACATACACACATAAATAACACCTGCATTGAACGGTTAAAGGTATATATAAATATTATACAGACATACAAACAATAATAGAATAAACCCTACCGGAGTAAAAAATTAGGCAGAGCCAGGAATCGAACCCGGGACCACAGTATGCAAGACTGCCGCTCTAACCACTGAGCTACTCCGGCCGATGCCTGGGCCTGCAATTTCTCACTAATAAACCATGTTGGGGAATTCACCAGCCATCTATAGGACAGCCTTGGATGACCGGACAACGATGAATAGATTTTACTATTACATCGATCTACGATAATTATAATAAAACACTCATACTACAATATATATTATGTGTGTATGTGTGTTTTAATATATATTGTAGTATGAGTGTTTAATTATAATTATCGTAGATCGATGTAATAGTAAAATCTATTCATCGTTGTCCGGTCCTCCAAGGCTGTCGTATTGATGGCTGGTGACTTCCCCAACATGGTTTATTAGTGAGAAATTGCAGAACAAGGCATCGGCCGGAGTAGCTCAGTTGTTAGAGCGGCAGTCTTGTATACTGTGGTCCCGGGTTCGATTCGTGGCTCTGGCTAATTTTTCACTCCAGTTGGGTTTATTGTATTATTGTTTGTATGTCTGTATAATATTTATATATACCTTTTTCTGGCTTTACTTTATCCGCCAGTTGAGAAACAAGGCGTTTTCTAACATGCCGATTAAGAGTTTTTTCATAATTTTAAACCTCACAACTTCAGATTTTAAATCTTCCCGACGAAGTTATTAAATAAAATCTGTGTTATGGGGCCGAGCCAGTCCCGGACATTACTTTCTTCTGAAGGCTCGGAAGGGGCGGGTCAAAGGTATATTTTCCATACAGAACCGGGCTTGGATTCCTTCTTCCTAGGACGGCACGGGGCGAAATTTTCACCCTCGAACCAGCCCGTATTAAAGTCATTGCCTCTGAGTACCCTGATCCGTGCAAAAATCCGTAAAATTTGGCTCAGCCTAAAAGCTTTTACAAAAAATGCATGCAATTTAAATTGCCATTATTTTACAATTAAACTTAAAATTGATTTTTTAAAGGATAAGATTTCAAGGCCAAAAAAATTAAATACAGTAAAACCAGTGAAAAAGAACCTGCCTATGACGGAATCTTGTCTGAAACGAAAAATTGTGTTGATACATACAAAATTAATATAATAATACCTCAAAAAATAATAGAATACTTTTATGCCTGCTAAGAAAGGAATTTGTCTATAAGGCATTTTTTCCCTCTGTGATTTCGACTTAGAAGATTTGATTTTATAGTGTTTTTCAAAGTCTCCAATACATAGAATATGGATTAACGATGCTAATGATAAGTGAAACATTTATATACAAATAGAGATTCATGAAAAATCTTTGCAAATGAACATTATAACCATGAAATATAATAGCTATAGTAAGTATTTTGGTCGGAAATTCTCATACGAAATCCTTTTTAACCATATCGACGTAAAAAATTATGTTTTCCAGAAATTCAGTCAAGCTCGGACTTAGATTTTAACTTTTTTCCCGGCCGGGCCATTTTTTTTTTTTTTTTTTTTTTTATGTGTAGGCCGCGCACAGGCCAGAATATTGCTCTTCATGCAGACCTCTAATGCAGGCCTCCAGCATATTTTGAAAGCAAGTTTAAATTAAAATCTGTACGCTGCTATTTTATGTCCAAAGGAGAAGTGCTGTCTTAAATCGACGTTTAATAACGTACAATTTGTGGATGATCCCTATCTTGCATTAAAAATAACTCAATCGTCGCTCAGAGGCATGGGTAAATGGTGTAAGTCAGGAATTTTGGTTTTCAATATCTCTGCTAATTTTGGATATATCGAGATGAATTTTTTTGTGTTTAATTCAGGAATGGATAAAGAAAAAAATTCCTAATTGTAAATATTACACTACGGGGGCTGTATAAAAGTGATTTTTTTGTATTTTCTCAAATAGAGACCCCTACCCCCCATGGATTTGCAACTTATCTCATCAAAGTTTGCACCTTTTTTTATGAAATTTTGCAATTGGAAGTATGTACCTAGGGGCAATATTTAAGTAGATAGTCTATTGTTTCGATAATTATGAATCACACTGTATAAAGATAGTCTTCAGTTTTTTCACTTCCAAAGAAATGTTAAAATTTATCGTCACAAGTATTTATCATGGATATAAACTATATCATATCTTATTTATGACGTCCTTTCCTGGAAATTATATGGAATCAATGCGGTATCATGGAACCAGATCAGTTTAGTGGTAGACATTTACACCTATAAGAAGATTACATGTATAAGAAATAGAAATAACTTTCAGAATGTTGTTTCAATAAAATTATAAATGGAAGTAGACGAAAAGAAGCGACAAAAATTTGTTAGGATTTCGTCATCAAATTTATTGATTTGGCCAAAGTTAAAGTAGGCATAGCAAAGTCGATCAAAGATTGTTGTATAATGACACATATTTGTAATGTGAAGGTTTTTTTACTTGAAATTTAAAAAGAATGGCCTTTTTTTAAAAAATAAAACCGTGATATTCATTGCATCATGAATCTAATCATTTTCCTCATATTCATTAATTAATTAATACCTTAAAGTACCAAAAGTACACGCCCCCCCCCCTTTAGCAGATAGAAAATTTTGATGATTTTAATTAAAGGGAGGGCTTATAATTGGATCTTTTGTGTAAAGGATAGGATAATTGGGATGGTAGGGGGCACAAATTTATGAAATTTCACCGGATTATTCTGGTTTGCAAAATAACATCAGATCAAATTAATATATTTTTTTTGTTTTTTAAATACCCTTTCATAGAAGCAAAGTTGTTTCCATTAATAAAAATTAAAAATTAATGAAACAAATTTATTTAAATAATTTAATTATATAATTAAAAAAATGTGTAAAAGTTATAAAAATTAAACTCAATATAAATATCTATTAATTCTTCGTGCATAAAAATCAAGGAAAAGATTAATTGCATTGTTCGGAAGTAACTTTTCTTTCAAAGGTCTAGTAGCTCGCATAGCGAAGTATGCTATTCTGAAACAATGGTATTTAAAGAGATTAGATTATAAAACATGCATAAGATATATGCATTTAGGAGATATGGAAACAAAAACATTAAGGTATTTCCTGAAAAACCTGAAGGGTTGAAAGCGTCAGAAAATAAAACTTGACTGGTGGGGGAGGCCTATAAATGGGACTTTTTCAAAAAAAAGAAAAAGTTCACATATATGAGGAGTGCGCTTATAATCGGAGTGGGCTTACTTTAGGTAATTTACGGTTCTTGTTACGGTAATAAACTGGAATACATTTTTAAAATGTTAAATTAAAATATTTTATATTTAATTCCCTATAATTAAAAAAAATAATATTTATTAAAAAGCGAAATAAACGCTAATTTTAAGGTAGAAATAGAACGTCTTATATAAAAATATATCAGCTACGAAAAAAATAATCAAAAGAATTACATTTTCTAGATCATTTTATTTTTATGTGCTAGATTCAGAAAGTAATTATATATTATCAGATTCAAATAATGTGGTATACATACACAAAATGCATATTTCATCCTTTTATTAATCCGCCGCCTCACTTTTTAATAGAACATTTTATCAGTTAAAAATTTAATTTCACGAAAAGCAAATTTAATCGCATATTGATACAGTAAAAGAAATATATAATAAGAACGGAAAAGTAAAGCAAACTAACATGTCTAAAAACAATACACACTTTTCTATTCTTATTGTTAGAATAAACGAAAAAGATTAAATTGAGTTTAATTTTACGTAAACAGACATTTTCCAAATTTATCTGCATAAAGATATGGAAAATGTGATTATACTTAATCTTCTAGTATACATATATTAATAAGAAGTAATATATGTATTCCAGTAAATCTACATGTATGCTTTGTTTCAAAAAAATGTAGGCACAATTTAGTCGCTGATTTCTAGCATGTTCTTCTTTTACATTCAGGTTTAATGAATTTGAAAAAAAAGGCTAAACCTTGAAAGAAGGACCGTTATTCTAAAGTGCTACTGTAAGTTTGAAAACATAGCTGAAATCGAGAGACGGTTTAAGAAAAAAAAATGCAAACAGATCCGACTGCAGGAGTTACAATCGCAAGAAATTGGGGTAATTTATAGGAATATGGCACTGTTCAAAATGTTTACATGCAACGTTCATGAAGTTCACAATAATCAACAAAACAACCTATAAATGAAGAGATTATGGTAAATCTGTTCCTCAAGAGACTGATCTGTGGCCGACGAGATATGTTTTTTAAAATGCAATTTAGAGTGACGGCATTGGAAAAGTTATATCCGCAGATTATAAAAAAAAATTAATGAAATTGGTTACGATAATTGTAATTCGTATCGATATAATCATTTGATATTGTGTATAAATTTTTACTTCCTGCAATGTATATATATATATATATATATATATATATATATATGTATGTATGTATATATACACTGCTAAAAAAATTAGGGAAGCAAGCAAAAAAGAGAAGAGAACAGTGCAAGACAGCCATGTATGGACATAAAATGGATAGTACACCTGTATCAATGCGCAATACAGAAAAAAAGACGCAAGAAATTGTAAGGGAGCTTTTATTCTTAGAAAAGATAAAAATAACATGAAAAGATGGTTTAGGGCAACAATTTGGTTTCATGTAAATGATAAAAAATATATAGTTTAGAAATGATGCAAGATTTTTAATATGGAATGTGGTCTCCTCAAACCGTTAAGACTGCTGCACAAATGTTTTCCATGGATGCGATCAAGTTACCGATAAGACTTTGCGGAATACTGTTCCACTGCTCAAGAATTGCAATCTCCAAGTCCCGGACAGTAAAAGGAGGCCTCGGTCTCGCAGAAATGCGCCGTCTGAGTATGTCCCAAACATGCTCAATCAGATTTAGGTCAGGAGAGCATGCTGGTCACTCCATACGCTGTATTATTTTAGCTTCAAGCGTGTTTTCCACAAGACGAACTGTATGAAGTCTAGCATTATCATGCATTGAAAAAAAAGAAATGACTAATTAGTGCAATATATAATAAGACTTGAGGTCTCAGTATCTCGTCTGTATAACTTCGGACCGTCAAAGTGCCATTCCGAATGATATACAGGCACGTACGTCCACCTATGCTGATTCCAGCCAATAGCATCAACCCACCTCGTCTGTAATGTGATCTTTCACGAACGAATGTGGTATTATTTTGAGCGCCTCTTCCTTTCCATGCCAAAACACATCAGATGTCACATCCAGACTGAATCGGGACTCGTCTATAAACAGAATTTGACTCCAACAACGTTGCCTCCAAACTCGATGTTCACTTCCCCATCTTCTTTGGGCCGCGGAGGTCAACGGAACACAGAACATTGGCTTACGTGCATAGAGACCACCCTGATGAAGCCTATTTCAAATTGTTTGGCTGGACACCCTTCGTCCTGTGGCCATGAAAAACTGTGTTTGCAGCTGAGTATCATTGCCCGTACCGTATCGACGAGCTGTTAATAGGATATATCTGTCACCAGTTTCTGTGTTAGCACATTTTCGACCTTGCACGTGTCGATGACTACCATTCCAAGTGTCTTGGAATCGATTCCACAGCCTTTCATGGACACTTCTTGCGACTTCAACAGCGTCCACTACACTTCGTTATATTTCCCCCAATTTCAACTGCCCCGATAACACGCCAAGCCACGGATTGCGGTAAATCATGTTGTTGTGACATTTTCAAGCCACCTCAAAAGACAAGTTGAGCAATTGAATTTTACAACTAAGGCAGTGAAACAGATGTTTCTGCAAAATCCCGATTTCTGCACTTATCTCCTTTTTCTAGTTTTTGGCGTCATAACTTTAATTTACCTGTGAAGTTTTCTTTATGTGTTTTATACAACACTTTAAATTATGGATGTTTTATTTTACGTTACTTATCGGTGTAAATATTTGCGTAATTTCGTGAAAACCATTTGCTCCCCTAATTGTTTTGAGCAGTGTATATTAAAAATATTTCTTATTTATCTGAAACTGTAAATAAAGGTCAATAAAACAATATATGTTGCAACGGAATTAAACATTACGTGATAATTTTATTCAAATAAGAACTCCCAATGATGTATTTTTATATGTATGAAAATATCTTCAACAATTAAATTAATCAATCTACTAATTAATAATATGTTGAAAGCATACAATGCAGTGTAGCCCTTTTCTACCTATACCTGCAAGAAAAATAACATATGAAAACAAAATGACTTCAAATAGAAATTGAATTCCAACATAACTCCATAAACCGGGAACACTGATAAATGTCTTTCAAATTTTTATTCGTCTATCCAAAATCATTTTCAAACATTCCAAGACTTGTGGTTTCTTTCTTTTACCACATACACATCAGCCCGTTAGTTTTTCAAGACTTTAATGCAAAAACATTATTCAGAAATGAGAAACGTCTATAAGACACCATCCGTACGCCGCGACGTCACGCGCCAGGCCCGAATCCTTATTACTGCAAACTTAACGCTTTGAGGTCTTACCCTAAGGGCACTCGGGTTGCTGTTCGGTGAGCAAACTAGGCCCAAGAGTTTATACGGCGTCAACTTTTAACTCTCTTATCTATAAAAATACTTAATATATACATTCGTTGTCTTTTGATATACTGTCTACAAAGCTTTTACTTTGAAAAAAAAAATACGCGGTATCACTAAACAGAAATAAGTATATGAAAATATCTAGAAACCAGGCTCAATTCGAACTTATTGTTAACCTTATGGCGTTGTCTTTGTACTTTTAAATGCACCACACAAAAGGAAATTTTGCTAAAAAACGTTTATATAAAAAATAGAACCTATTTTCTGATATTCATAAAACTTTTGGTTATGTTTTTATTCAACTAAATGTAAAATTTCATGTTAAAAAAATATGTTTTCTTATGGCCTTTTTTTTTCAATATAAAGCTTACTTTTTTCAATAATTTCTCACTAAATATTAATTTTTAGTACATTTAAATAGTTCCTTAATTATGAATAAGATTAGTTTGAAGTTTATAATAAAAAATAGTAAAATACATATATTCCATGTATTTTTTTTTAATCATAAAAAGTATCAAATACCCTCAGTCCAGAGGGAGTTATGCGGTTAAAATAACACAGACCTTAAAGTGTTAAAAGTTCTTTTAAATAGCATTTTAGAAATTTGCTTAAACAGGGGTCGTACTTGTCTTGAAATTTCACGACCAGGAAATTCTTCGGTACCAGTATTTTCTTACGGAAAAATCTCGTCTTAAAAAGGGGATATTTCGTGCGTTTAGCCTAGATTTATTTTTCTATAAACAAATAGTGATATTTCTCCTGAAAAAAATTCCATAAGAGTACCACTCCTGCTTAAATTGTTGTCATTCGGCAGCAAATTAGCTAAAATTCAAAAACATATTTATTAAAATTAATATTACTATTACAAACTCTATTACATTTATTTATTTTTCTATCAATTTATGTATTTAAATGTTTTATGTAAATTTGAGAACCAATGAGCCATGTTTCTTGTAATTTTTTTAAAACTAATCTTTATAGCGAAATATAAATATAGGGTAAGGTGGTGAAAGAGTGCGTGGTGTACAAGAGTACTCACAGTGATTATCTAATCCAAAAATAAAGTATTTCATTTAGATACAGTTGTAAACGATGTAATACCATGATAAGTTTGTGGTGAAAAAAAGTGTATTTTGGTGGAACTTTTAATGATTTAGTAGAATAAAAGTGATTTTTGCCCTCTCGTTATAATATTTATCATTTTTGAAAACAGGATCCTGATAAAGTCTACAAAGCCAATAATGTTTATTTATTTATTTTTGGATTTGTCTATCATTAGACTATCTGTCACATAAGTGATTTGGATTTGTTTATCAATAAATGGCATTACTGATATTTCAAAGATATTCAGGGATGATGTTGCAAAAATACGCAGTGCCAAAGTGTACAAGTGTGCGCACCAGCTTTTGAAAAAACTGCTACCTTTCCTAAAGCAGGATTTAAAATAAACGCTTTATAGCCTTTTAAAATTATCATTTTTCTATACTGACTTTTTAGCAAAGTAAAGTCCCTCGAAGACCAATAGAATTTAAACTTTTTCAACCACAGAATACTGAAAATGAGGAGGAAAGATAATTGCTTTCAATAGAAATGATATTTCAGAAAAGACAGAAAACTATATAAAGAAAAGACGCATGCTCAGTTTTAAATAAACCCAAATTCTGTATCGCAAAGTATTGCTTCGGCTTCAACAACTTCATCATACGTCAAATTAACAGAGTAGACACCGTATCCAGAATCATCTGTGTTTCGATACTTCAGTTAGAGGAGCAGCAAGTCAGAAATCTTAAGCAGTTCAACAAACAAAAATGCAGCTTAAAGATGACGCTGCGGAAAAAAAAGGGCAAAAACCTTTAACAAAATAGAGTAAAAGTGAAGTCAAAAACTGCACTAAAGAAAAACACTGAGGATATGTCCAGACTACTCAGAAATCTATAGTGAACCAATTGTAGAGAATTGAGTGGAGTGGATTTCTTGCAGAGACTGGTGGCACGAAGAGTGTACAGTAGGGTGGTTACAAGAAATCAATTTTCGAATTTTTTTCGGGGGACCCCCCCCCCCCCCAAAAAAAAAAAAAAAAGTTGCCAATAGACTAGAAAATGAGATTGGCAAAGTTTCAGCTCATTTGGATAATATTAACCCGTGCCTCATTGAGGTTTAAGTTTGAAATAAACGTGATTTTTCGCAAAAATGCTGTTTTTCCTTCATTAAATAAATACAATTGAACCTAGAAACATACTTCAGGCCTCATTTTATAAAAAAAAAGTTTTGTTTTGAAGAACCACACACCACTTTTTTTCTAAAAATGTATAGATTTAGAAATATGCGCATTTTTCAGGATCAGACTTCATCCGAAACCTAAAAATTTACTTTTTATGAAAATGCGAGAAAAAAATTGGAACATTCCATTTCATTTGCTTTCCACCTTTTGTTTTTCTTTTTTTTATTTTGCACATAATAAAGGGTTTAATTTTAAAAAAATCCAAAGAAAATGAAAAAAAATCGTATTTTAAATTGAAAGAATTAAAAAATTGGGGGCAAAGAAAGTACAAAAACTAGAACAAATAATGCTCAAATACATTTTATTATTAAAGTTTTGTTACGAGAAAGGAAGCATAATAAAGAAAAGAAATTATTATTCCTTACAATTGTCACGTTAACCCTTTCAGTATAAAAAACTTATGTTCGTAAAATAATGATATGGTTGACTACACCGAAATTTACAAAGTACTTTTTTAGAAATTAAAAACACATTACTTTAACCTTTCTTTGTAAAAGGAAAATTTTATTAAAATATTCTTGCTGCCGTTTGTAACTTTGGAATTAAAATTAGGTAGTCCCGGCATGGGACCACTACGCTGGCGAGGATTAAAGCTTAGATAAGGTGGCTTTTGAAGAATCTTTATAAGTTTTTCTACATTCAGATACAACTTTTAGCATATACTGTTTTTATTTTTCGTCTTTTGTTAAACAGGAATTGAAATCTCGGGTTAATTTTCTTCTCCTTTCATCTGTGCCATTGACAACTTTAAAACCATTCACTGTTTTCTTGCTTTCAAATAAGATTTATTTCCACACCATACATTGGGATCAGTATTTAAAAAAATACTTATTAATATAAAATCTCTCAAAAATTTTTACAGTTTGAAATGGAACAAAACCATTTACTTCTTTGTTCAATAGATAATTCACTTCGTTGAAACCCTTTGTTTCTTTTAAATGCCTATCATCATCATCATTTCTTCTTCAAATGACATTCATTTTACAGCCATGCTTATGTTGACATTTTTTTTCTCAAAGTATCAACTAAAAATTAAAGTGCAACTTGATCCGAGTTAAGATACCAAAAACGGTTTATCATTTTAGCGAGTGCTTTGTTTGCAACCTATTTATCATTTTTTCTGTAGTGAACAAGTGATTTTATTATTTGCAGGTATTGGATTGGGGTCCAAAGTGGGAGTGGGAGTATTGAAGCATGCTTTTACATAAATATTGATTAGAAATAAGCAAAGCTCTCTAATACCTTCTTTTTGTAAATTTGTTATTGAGAGATTATCTGTGACAATATAGTTTGAGAGAATAAATAGTCTGTGCCATCCATTTGACATTTTTAAAAGCACCAGGTGCTCTGAAAAAAAGTTTTGCATGAAGGAGTACTATAAAAATTAAGCAAAGTTGGATAAACTCTTTATAATCATCCCTGAGCTGTTAATTTTTAAGAGGTCCTTTAAGAAAACTTGAAATTTCTTCTGAATTAACTATTTATATCTAGTATTACATCTTCAATAGCATTTTTACACTTAATCTTGTTTAAATTAGACCACCCAATCAGAATTTTTTTTTTTTTTATATCTGGTTGAGGTGCAGTGATTATGTCTACTTTACAATCAAAAACAGCTTTTAGGATAATTTCTAAATTATGGTAGCTACATGGTAAATGCAGAAGATTTTTCTTTCATCAATTGCTATAGAAATGCAGGTTCCTCTGAGGCGGCCGGTGTTTACTGCAGTTGTATCAAAACATATTGCCTGAATTTTACCAACTTCCTTCCACTCTTCAACTGCTGAAAATACAGCTTTCGCCTGAATCATTCCGATAGTATTTTCAAGCTGTGGAACTCGTAGTAACTGTCCTTCATCCCCACAACTAATTAAAACTTCTATCCACTCTGCATTTTCTTTATTCAAAAAATGGTGAAGCAGTTTTCCATCCCAGTGAACAACCGTTCTTTCTAAACCGGAATTTTTAAATCTGTTTTTGATGAGCTTAGTTCTTTGTTTAGGAAATAGTTATTTTCGGAGTCGATTGCTCTTCTACTTTAAATTGAAAAGTCTGTGGTTAACTGGTGGATGTATTCTAAGTCTAGCAGCTTCTCTAGCATTCAGTTTTATTTTGCGAATATTATAAAATAAAATATATGAAACTTGACATTACTTGACAGCTTACTGTCGATGATTTGTTGAGAAAAGTGGCCAATTTAAAAATCTTACATTTCTGCTATCATATCAAAAGGGGGAGCGGGTTTTACGGAATGTTTTATCAATTCTAAAAATAGATAACGATAACAGGTTGCAAAAACAACCTTGTAATAAAAAAAGAAATTCAGAGGTTCAATTGCAATACAAATCGAGAAGCTCTTTCATTCTAGACACAGAACTAGGTGACTAATAAGCAATTATAATTCGGGAAATATTTTTAAAGTTACAAAAATTGTTCACTTATTTTTGCCCGTTAATGAAAATAATACTAAAAAATTATCAAAAGTAATAAAATTATTAATTTGTCATTTTTCACTTATGTTTCAAAAATGCAGAGTTTGAGGGTATGGTTCACGAGTTGACCTGAAAAATACTAAATGTTCATTAAATGTAAGTTTTTATGAGAGTAAATGTTCAAAGCAACAGCAGTTTTTATGAAATTAAACAAGCATAATGTTTCTAAGACAAATGGTTTTCACGTAAAGAAAGAAAAACGACAATATTTTGCCAAAAATTGCAAATTTTGGAGATTTCAACCTCGATGAGGCACTGGTTAATGTTATTCATTTGAGCTGAAACTTTGCCAATCTCATTTTCTAACTAATTGGCAACTTTTAGCAGGGTCCACCCGAAGAAAACGTTAAAGACAAATTTCCCCATGTTACTTGTGACCACCCTAGTGTACAGACTAGGCAGGTCTTGATCACTACAAATGTAGCTTTTGTAAGTGAGCTATACCTTTTTTATATTACGCACTCTTTCACGCTTAAATATGCGCATTTTCCCAAAATGGTTGTACAAGAGTGCGCACTTTAGATGATAATCTTTTTGAAAATAATACCGAAAGTTTTTCATGTAAGCTGATGGAAGCAATTTTTTGTTAGCTTAATAATCAAAGATTATAAGTATAATATCATCTCTTAAATCTAACAATTTATTGTTATTTAATCAAATACCTAAAGTGCACACTCCGGCACCACCTTAAAGTACATTTTTTGAAAGAAATAATGTCTAAAGAGACATATTTTATATTTCTACCTTTAAGACCAATAATGCTATTGGGACTTAATATAAATTACTGGAATATAAAACTTAAACCTGAATGAAACAAGTTATTTCTCAGATGAGTATTAAATATAGATTTTGAAATACGAGTTTCTTTATTATATTTGTGTATTTTGTACAACAGGGAAAAGATTCAGAGTACTTCAAACGACTACCAGAATATGTAATGAAACTATTAAATATTTAATAGTATTTCATTAAAGAATCTTTTAAATGAAACTAGAAATTTTATTTAATAACTTAGTATTTGAAATTCTTAAATGCTGTTGCTGAAAATATTAAATACAGAACAAGGAAAAATAATCTTTGTTATATCTTATCTATATTTTTAGTAGAAATTCTTAGGGCTCAAAATATTAATACATAATTATAAAAAATCGTAATATATGTTTTATTTAGAAAAAAAAATTATATTAGAAAAAGACATATTTTTCAAAAGAAGAAATTGTGCAATTTCATTAAAGAATACAGTATTAATATGATTTAATTTAAAGAAAAAACTCACTTACTTTTGCTATGAATCAAAAATTTCTGATCACTTTTTCATATTTGTTTACATAGATTATATCAGGACGTGTAGGAGGAAATTTGTATAAAAAAGGTAAAGTTAGGTGATAAATTACAAATATAAGGAATTGTTTATTCAAATTTAATGAGTTACTTTATCCAAACTTCAACAATTATTCATAGGCACTCTGAGATGTGTCAGACTCAACGGTGATCTTTAGTTCATCATTATTGACCAGTGATTCTGAGTGACCTCGGGGCTCATTTGTGAGGTCAAAGTTACCTGTACCAATTTTATACTGTGAGCTGTGTAGCAATTAGAGCCAAATACTATTAAAGTTTTGCGCGGTCTGCGATTCCGTAGCTCAACGTAAGAATTCATACTTTATAATAGTGTGAATTTCCCACAGTTCCATTTTCAAGAAAAATAATTTTAAAAAAAATGGAACTTACAATGATTTCTTTAAACCGTCGAGATGTGTAACTCCCCCCTCACCCCCACCCCCCCCCCAAAAAAAAAGAAAAATTGTAATTTAATGGATTACAACGACCATTTGGAATTTATTTCGTCCACCAAATTCCGTCGCATCCTCTTCCACAACAGATCGCAAAGATCAAACTTCAGATGACCAAAACCTTCATCGATAAACTCTCCAAGCTCCGTTTCGAGAAGAAAATTAGTTTACAAATCGAAAGCAATTCCACCGAATCATCCACAGATTGCGACAAAATACCTACGTTGAGCTCAAAATTTTCCCGGTTAGAATCGACCGATTGTAAAACGCCGTGGCTAGTAGA
This sequence comes from Maratus speciosus, assembly GCA_963932465.1. Classification (NCBI taxonomy): domain Eukaryota; kingdom Metazoa; phylum Arthropoda; class Arachnida; order Araneae; family Salticidae; genus Maratus; species Maratus speciosus. Next base: position 127,614,850 of record OZ010800.1, read on the forward strand.
TTGAAGCCTCTCGAGAAATGGCCTTTTACTATCAATCGATTAAACATTAGATTGTTTCCTTTTTCGTGTTCGTCTTTTATTCTGTAATCGATTTTCATGGGCTACATAATCAGTTGAAGGCCTCAATTTTCATGGGCTATATAATCAGTTGAAGACCTCGATTTTCATGGTCTACACAATGATTTGAAGATCTCGATTTTTGCTTTCCAAGACGATTTTCATTTCGGCGTCGCTCTTTGACTTTGGATTTTTCCATATCTGATAATTTGCGCCTGCCCATTTTGTAACTTTTTCAATTTTTAACGATTTTATGCCTTTCGATTACCTATTCAAACAGTTTTTAACGATTTATGCCTTTCTATTACCTATTCAAATAAAAATTCTTCTAAAAGTAAAGAACATAGTTGAATTTCGTTAAAAAAAATGAAATGCGAGCATCATTTGGCCCCATCCTCGACCGAAAATAACAACCATTTCCAAATGGTTAAAAAAACAGAGCAATAAAATATTAAGACAATGTCAAATATTAAGCTGTTAAATTTGGTAATATTATTAACAAACAATTATAACTGCAAATTTCATCCTTGACAGCATAATATTTGGTAATTTTACTGCTATTTAATTGTCCATAAGTAGATAAAATATATTCATTAACGATACATTTCTATTGTTTTCGTGAATATCACTTTATACATTTTTTCGAGAAGCAGAAATACATTTTATAGACATTTTATTACTCTATATACATAAATTTAAATTTATTCCATAAAAGTATTGTTCCTTAATACGCAGAATAAAAATAAATTTATTTCAAATGGAATAATCTTAAGAAACATGAAAACTATTGTCAAACACGTAAAAGGTTACTTTAACTGTTCATGAATAATTCAAGCTGTTTTGCTTACACTCCGTGACATGCTTAGATAAATAGAAATTTTATTGCTTTAAAAATATTCTGTAGAGGTTTTTCACTGAAGTAAATAGTGAAATTCAAAATTTCAGATATTTTGAAACTGTTTGAAAATAATTCAAATTACTAGATAGGTTAACCCTATTAAACTATTTAAATAAGCATTTAATGTAAAGTTATTCTGGAATCTTAAAAAACAAAAATATTGAAACAATACTGTCAGAAAATCTCGTCTATGTACACTAAATTATTCCTCATTTTTTTAACAAATAATTTCCGTTCGACTAAGAAACGTGTTTTATCCGTAAATTTTTCCCGAAAGTCTAAAAAAGGAGAAATTGTGTTAATTCCTAGCACGCATGCGTATTGACTCTATTATTACTAAACTGTCAATTCATTTTAAAAACAAAAAAACAAAAAATTCTATAAATTAAGATTTCTGATTTAAATTTAAAAAAAGAAAAAAAACTAAACCAACAACAAAGAAAAGAAACGTTTTCTAATTTAAAAATAAATAACAATTAATTTTCTCATTCATTTAAAAGGATTTACAATTTATTTTTTAAAGTTATAAAAAATATTCGCTTTTAAAATATGTTTTAAATGTACACGTTTAAAACAGATATTTTTATTAAAATATTAAATGGAAAAAAAATCTAATAAATAAAGACACAATCTTGCTTAATGGTACATAAAATACGAACTTTAATAAGCTAAAAGTTAATTTCTACGTTTCGAGCTGTTTCTACAGCCGTCTTCAGGAAAATATGATGGTAAAAAGGCTCACAATTCAGAGACGAAAGCATCCTGTGCAAGAGATAATTAGTCAAAAACAGGAAAAAAATCTATTTTACTTTAAAAAGATCTCGCATAAAAGTATAACATTATATTTTATATCTAGCAATGCACATAAAAATATTTATAATTCATATTTTTATCCTAATTTAATTCTAAAGTATTGAAATCCTAGCCACGATCCTATTAAAAACGAAATCTTCCCGAAATTAACTTCAAATTTCAAAGTTTTTTATAGAAATTAATCAATCCATACACATCTGAGGCACAGATATTTATTTCAAAATGCTTCACTACTGTACAATTGTAGCCGAGTGGTTAAAGTACTGGTCTCTTAACACTAAGGTAGCTGCTTCAACTCGAAGGTGAGTAACTTTTATTTTATTCCCATTTTCTTCATTTGACATACATTTTCCCTTCTGTAACGGAGAAAAAGAAACGGATATTCGTGTATTAACGAAAAAATTCTTGTAACACTGCTACCAGGAAAGTTTCAATGAATTGAAGAAAACCTATATGTGAATGAAAGCAAAAATAATGTATGCCATTTTCGTATTTATCGTATTATTCACCAAGTATAAAAATGAAAATATTTAGCTTATTCAAATTTTTCAATTGCATTACATGACTTCATTTAAGTGGACAGTGGAGATTAAAATCCTTAAAAAAAAATATATATTTTTTTTGTAAATTTTACCTTAAATATTATTCAAGGGTACATTATATGCATTAAGGCATGCGTTTATCGCAAAAAATATATATACATATATTTCAGAAAAAAATGGAATTTTTTCTCTGTTTCCATTCTCAGAAATCTTCGAAATGCCCCCTGCGTCTCCCATATCAGTGAAAATCACCAATATATTTTATAAAAGCTTGCTTCATATATAGAAATAAAATAGAGCATAGAATTTGATCTATTTGAATTTAAAAGTTAAAAAAAAATTGAAAATTTTTGAAATTTTTTCGAAAAAATTTCAAATTTTCAAAATTTTTCAATTTTTTTTTGTAAATTTTATCTTAAATATTATTTAAGGTTACATTATATGCATTATGATATGCATTTATCACAAAAAAAAACAAAAAATAAAATTTATTTTTGAGAAAAAAATGGAATTTTACGCGTCGTCATAAAAATCTTCAAATAAAGTTTTCGGAATGTATTAGCCTCCAATATGCAATATCTTTCGGCCAGAAATTTAAGTGTTGTCTCCAAGAAATAAATTTCCGTTATAAAAGCTAGCCGTAAGACAAAGCAGTTATACCATTGTACGGCTAAATACAGATAATCTCTACTGCAACTTTTTCTTATTTCTTTTTCAATTTCTAAACCGTCATATAGGGGAAAAAGTACTTTTAAATGCAATTTGTTTGAAAACTGCATCTCAATTCATTTTTGAGACACTTTTTTTTGTAGTTTTTAGCGCTATTAGTTTAATGTTGGCAACTGAAGTACTCCATTTCTGTAGAAATAAGTAAAAACAGTTGGAAATTAATAATAATAATTTTCCATAACAACTGTAAAAAATGTAATTAAAGTACGTGCAATTTTGAAAAAAATATAAATGAATGATTTCTGATAAAACATGGAGCTATTATAAACTATATTCAATTTTAAGTATATATATTAATGTTACAAACAAATTAATTCACATGAATCATTACATAGCCAATTTTTTGTTGTTGTTGTTGAGTTTCTTGAATGAAGAAAGTTGCTTTTTACTGGATTTGAGTATTATTCAGCGATAGTGACGTCATATGCATACTTAATCTGTAGATGTTTAAGACTGGATCGTAAATGTGGAATTCTTCAGTGGATGCGAATAACGTCATTTTATATAAAATAAATGCGTGTGTTTTAAATCTCTAAACTGACATATGTTTTCTACTATCTATCTATATATATATTACGCTATCGTATGTGGCATAGAAATTGCGATTATTTGTTAATTCTTTAATGGCAACGCCCCAATGAAACGCATATCATAGGTTATTGAACAGCATTTAATGCATCTCTATACCTAAAAGGGGGGTTACCATAGGGGGCTTCTATCGCCAAATGCCGCCGAGCTTCTCGCCAACTTGGCGATATCTTTATTATTTCGCCAAATCCCCATAGGCTTCCATTGTAAACCAATAGGGTTTACTTGCTTACAGAAAACCAACAAATTCAGATATTTTAATGCAACAAAAAATAATATTTGCTTAAGGAATTAATTATATTATTAATATTTTGTCATCTGCCATTGTTGCTAAACAAATTTATTTAGTTTTGAAGGGGCACCAAATAGGGGATATTCCGCCGCATTTCTAGTAATGGTAAACTTCGATTTGCTTCCACACGCACTCATTTAAAAATGACTCTAAATATGAGAACAAACAATTTTTGAAACTTAATAAAACGTCTCAAATATTTTAAAGTAAAGACTTAAAGTTAAAAAATAATAAAGAGAATTTCACTAAACATATTAAATATAAAAATGTCAAACGAGATTACCAAAAAACCCGGTAAGTGTACAATTTATGATACGAACCCATTGGGTGAATATTTTAAAATAATCAAATATTTTAAAATAAAGTAAAAGGAAGTACACTAAACATTTTTAAATATAAAAATGTCAAAGGAGATTACCAAAAAATCCTGTAAATGCACAATTTATGGTAAGAATCTGTGTGAAAATATAAAAGTCCAGGTAGAGCCCTGAAGGAGTTTTTCAAAATGCATGAAATTTTGCATGAATATTAGAGGTAATAAAAGGCAACTTTTGGCTCCTATCCAAAATCGAAATTCCAACTTTCGTTTTTTTACTTCACCTTACTGTACAATCCTTATTTTGAAGTAAGTGCATGATTTCACTATCCAAACTTTTAAACACGTTATGCTTAAATGCTTTTCATACGGTAATTAGTAAATGCATGCATGATTTCGGAGTCAAAACTAAGTGTAGCGTTTGTATAGATACTGTGTGTATGGTTAAGCCATTTTTGTTAGCAATGGCAGGTAACTGTGATGTGCGACGTCTGTACCATGCAAAATGGGATACATGCAGCGCTGCAATTTCTGTATACATTGTGGAAATGTTCAAAGCATTCGAACTCAAAATCAATGAAGGAGGTGCTTTCTGAATTTTTTTCTTGAAATATTTAATGAATATTTACAGATACATGATTCTATACATATTTACAATAAGTATTCTCGAATACTTAATCTGTTTTTTCGAAAAAGGGAGGCTTAGCCTCATCAACAAACTGTAAAAAAATTACAGCGATCATGCTTTTGAAATCAAAACATCTCTTCCTATCGTTCCAGCAATAAAAACCGAAGTCGCATTCTAAGGTAGGATGCGCGCGCATCGCGCATCCTTCGTTGCCATGTTGAGCAGAGAAACATTTTCTCTTCACACTCCCCACCTGAACTCTTAAAGAGTTCACAAATCAAAATTCCATCATAAAATCATTAAAATTCAATTTTTCGTATCAGTGGTTCAGTAATCTAATACAATTTTTAAAATTCGAATACAAAATACTAAATATAAGAATTCAAACAATATCTAATTAATCACTTAATTAGTCAAATTCAAAATATCAATAAATTCTAATCAAAACACTTTAAATTCAAACAAAGTAAAAATAATGACAGACACATTTTTTTTTTTTTTTTTTTTTTTTTTTTTTTTTTTTTTTTTTTTTTTTTTGCAGTTAAATTATATACTTACTTATACCAAAATTCAAAAAGATTCTATATATAAATAAAACCAAAAATTAAAAAAGAGAAAGAAAATATTTAGAGTCCCAAATGCAGAAAAAACAAACTAAATAAATGTCTATAAAAGTTTATGAATGTTTATAAAAAGTCTGCAAAAAGTCATTTGTTAGTCATTTTGTATTTCAAAGGAATACAAGTGCTGGATGGATCTTTTTAAGATTCCACTCGCAGTTTTTATTTCCTATGAACGAATATTGCCATCTCTTCCAGGAATGGCAGTCTGAATCTTACCAAGTTTCCAAAGAAACTTATTTTTTGCGTCATCTTGAATCAAAACAATATCGCCCACTTTCAGTGGCGTATGGGCCTTAGGATTTTTCAAGGAATCGGCTGTTTTCAAATCCATCAACTATTGTTTTTTCCATTTGGTCCACAATTGTTTCAATAGTAAAGATTGATATTTTTTTTTCTTTTCAGGAGTGTTGATCTCTTTGAACAATCTTCAACTATTTCAAAAAAATTAATAGGAAATGAAAGTTCTTTTCCACAATTTAAAAAGTGCATTGGAGTAAGAGGTTCTGGTTCATCGCTGTCGCTATATACATACGTCAGTGGTCGCGTATTCAAAACTGCTTCCACTTCTGCCAACAGAGTCGCTAATTCATCATAACTTAAGAATGCTCTACGAATTACTTTTCTCAAACAGTCTTTGACTGACTTTACTAGTCGCTCATAGAAGCCTCCCAACCATGCAGCTCTTTCTATAATATCCTTCCATATAATTCTCTCTTTTGTAATAAAATTTAAAAATACTTTGTCTGTCAGTATGTTGTATAAAATTTCGAGTTCATCTTTGGCCATTTTGAAGGTTTTTGCGTTGTCAGAATAAATAATTTTGGAATTTTCTCGTCTAGCTGTGAATCTTCTGAATGCCATCAAAAAAGAGTTTGTTGTCATATCAGACGCAAGTTCCAGGTGAATGGCTCTAGTCACACCGCAAGTAAACAGGACAATGTAAGATTTTTGCGTTTCTTTAAAATTTCTGATATAGATCGGACCGGCGAAGTCTAAACCGCAGATTGCGAATGGCGGTGCTTCAGTAGCTCTGCATTTTGGTAATGGTGCGGTGATCTGGTCTGCATGTTTGGAGAAATATTTTTTACATATAATACAATTCTTGATAACATTCTTGACCAACTGACGACCTTTAGGTATCCAAAAACGAGATATAATTTTTGCCAAAGTACTGGCTGTCCCTCCATGCATAATTTTCTCGTGTTCTTCACGAACTATTAGAGTAGTTAACCAAGAATGTTTGGAGAGAATTATTGGGTTTTCTCTTCTGCGGACAAGTTAGAAAATTCGAGCCTTCCGCCCAACCTCATCAACCCGTTTTTGTCAATAAAGGGCATGAAATTTGATAAGGATGACGTCTTATCCACTGATTTACTATTTTTAGAGATTCTATTTCTTCCTCATAAAATTGTTTTTGTTCAGATTGTATCAAAAAAAATTCAGCTTCGTGTAATTCTTCGGTTTTTACTACGTCTTGCACTTCAGTTGTTTTTTTCAGCTTCATAATGAATTTCTTTACCCAAACAGTAATTCTCAAAAGTTTCTCTAAATTACTATATTTGGAAATGTTTATGGGATTTTCGAGTTTTTTGACTAAGCACTCGCTCTGAAAAACATCGTTAGGATTTTTTTTTTTTTGTATTCTAATTCATCTGAGTAAGCAATTTCTTTGTTTTCTGATGTTTCCTTTGTTTCCAAAGGGTTAATGTACGACTTTTTCAAATTTTTATGATCTGTTGCATGATGCTGTTCAGCTAGTATGCAAAATTTCACGCCTCCAACCGAAATAGGGTGTCACTTAGAAAGAATTGTTTAAAATACACATGCAGGAGCCCAAAAGGTTAAATGTACGACTTTTTCAAAATTTTATGATTTGCCGTTTGATGTCTGTTGCTCAGCTATAAGTATGCAGAATTTCACGCCTCCAACCAAATTAGGGGCTCACTTAAAAAGAATTATTTAAAATACACATGTGGGAGATCAAAGGGTTAAATGTACGACTTTTTCATGATTTTATGATTTGTCGTTTGATGCGAGGTGCTCAGCTATAAGTATGCAAAATTTCACGCCTCCAACCTAATTAGGAGCTCACTTAGAAAGAATTGTTTAAAATACACATGCAGGAGCCCAAAAGGTTAAATGTACGACTTTTTCAAGATTTTATGATTTGCCGTTTGATGTGTGTTGCTCAGCTATAAGTATGCAGAATTTCACGCCTCCAACCAAATTAGGGGCTCACATAAAAAGAATTATTTAAAATACACATGTGGGAGATCAAAGGGTTAAATGTACGACTTTTTGAAAATTTTATGATTTGTCGTTCGATGCGAGGTGCTCAGCTATAAGTATGCGAAATTTCACGCCTCCAACCTAATTAGGAGCTCATTTAGAAAGAATTGTTTAAAATACACATGTTGGAGCCCAAAGGGTTAAATTTACGACTTTTTCAAAATTTTATTGTTTTTCATTTGATGTGAGGTGTTCAGCTATAAGAATGCCAAATTTCACACATCCAACGTAAATAGGGTGTCACTTAGAAAGAATTGTTTAAAGTACACATGTGGGAGCCCAAAAGGTTAAATGTACGACTTTTTCAAAATTTTATGATTTGTCGTTTGATGTGAGGTGCTCAGCTATAAGTATGCAAAATTTCACGCCTCCAACCTAATGAGGGGGGAATTGTTTAAAATACACATGTGGGAACCTAAAGGGTTAAATTTACGACTTTTTGAAAATTTTAGGGTATGTCATTTGATGTGAGGTGTTCAGCTATAATTATGCGAAATTTCACACGTCCAACCTAATTAGCGGCTCACTTAAAATGAATTGTTTAAAATACACATGTGGGAGCCCAAAGGGTTAAATGTACGACTTTTTGAAAATTTTATGATTTGTCGTTTGATGTGAGGTGTCCATCTATAAGTACGCAAAATTTCACGCCTGCAACCTAATTAGGGATTCACTTAGAAAGAATTGTTTAAAATACACATGTGGGAGCCCAAAGGGTTAAATGTACGACTTTTTCAAATTTTTATGATCTGTTGCATGATGCTGTTCAGCTAGTATGCAAAATTTCACGCCTCCAACCGAAATAGGGTGTCACTTAGAAAGAATTGTTTAAAATACACATGCAGGAGCCCAAAAGGTTAAATGTACGACTTTTTCAAAATTTTATGATTTGCCGTTTGATGTCTGTTGCTCAGCTATAAGTATGCAGAATTTCACGCCTCCAACCAAATTAGGGGCTCACTTAAAAAGAATTATTTAAAATACACATGTGGGAGATCAAAGGGTTAAATGTACGACTTTTTCATGATTTTATGATTTGTCGTTTGATGCGAGGTGCTCAGCTATAAGTATGCAAAATTTCACGCCTCCAACCTAATTAGGAGCTCACTTAGAAAGAATTGTTTAAAATACACATGCAGGAGCCCAAAAGGTTAAATGTACGACTTTTTCAAGATTTTATGATTTGCCGTTTGATGTGTGTTGCTCAGCTATAAGTATGCAGAATTTCACGCCTCCAACCAAATTAGGGGCTCACATAAAAAGAATTATTTAAAATACACATGTGGGAGATCAAAGGGTTAAATGTACGACTTTTTGAAAATTTTATGATTTGTCGTTCGATGCGAGGTGCTCAGCTATAAGTATGCGAAATTTCACGCCTCCAACCTAATTAGGAGCTCATTTAGAAAGAATTGTTTAAAATACACATGTTGGAGCCCAAAGGGTTAAATTTACGACTTTTTCAAAATTTTATTGTTTTTCATTTGATGTGAGGTGTTCAGCTATAAGAATGCCAAATTTCACACATCCAACGTAAATAGGGTGTCACTTAGAAAGAATTGTTTAAAGTACACATGTGGGAGCCCAAAAGGTTAAATGTACGACTTTTTCAAAATTTTATGATTTGTCGTTTGATGTGAGGTGCTCAGCTATAAGTATGCAAAATTTCACGCCTCCAACCTAATGAGGGGGGAATTGTTTAAAATACACATGTGGGAACCTAAAGGGTTAAATTTACGACTTTTTGAAAATTTTAGGGTATGTCATTTGATGTGAGGTGTTCAGCTATAATTATGCGAAATTTCACACGTCCAACCTAATTAGCGGCTCACTTAAAATGAATTGTTTAAAATACACATGTGGGAGCCCAAAGGGTTAAATGTACGACTTTTTGAAAATTTTATGATTTGTCGTTTGATGTGAGGTGTCCATCTATAAGTATGCAAAATTTCACTCCTCCAACCTAATTAGGGTTCACTTAGAAAGAATTGTTTAAAATACATATGCGGGAGACTAAAGTTTTAAATGTACGACTTTTTCAAAATTTTATGATTTGTCATTTGATGCGGGGTATTCAGCTATAAGTATGCAATATTTCACTCCTCCAACCTAATTAGGGTTCACTTCGAATGAATTGTTTAAAATACACATGTGGGAGCCCAAAGGGTTAAATGTACGACTTTTTCAAAATTTTATAGTTTGTCGTTCGATGTCAGGTGTTCAGCTATAAGTTTGTAAAATTTCACGCCTCCAACCTAATTAGAGGCTCACATACAAAGAATTGTTTAAAATACACATGTGGGAGCCCAAAGGGTTAAATGTACGACTTTTTCAAAATTTTATGATTTGTCCTTTGATGTGAGGTATTCAGTTATAATTATGCAAAATTTCACGCCTCCAATCTAATTAAGGTTCACTTAGAAATAATTGTTTAAAATACACATATGGGAGCCCAAAGGATTAAATGTACGACTTTTTCAAAATTTTATGATTTGTCCTTTGATGTGAGGTATTCAGCTATAATTATGCAAAGTTTCACGCCTCCAATCTAATTAGAGGTTCACTTAGAAAGAATTGTTTAAAGTACACATGTGGGAGCCCAAAGGGTTTTGTATGACTTTCTCAAAATTTTATGATTTGTCGTTTGATCTGAGGTGTCCATCTATAAGTACGCAAAATTTCACGCCTGCAACCTAATTAGGGATTCACTTAGAAAGAATTGTTTAAAATACACATGTGGGAGCCCAAAGGGTTAAATGTACGACTTTTTCAAAATTTTATGATTTGTCGTATGATGTGTGGTGGTCATCTATAAGTATGCAAAATTTCAAATCTCCAACATGTATAGTTTCTGAGAACGGGCTCTGTGACGGACAGACAGACGGAGGAGCGAGACGAATAGGATTTCGTCAGATGAACGAAACCCTAAAAAAATAAGTCGATAATTTTAATAGTGAAACTGGGCAAACACTTATAAATTTGAAAGTACTAATACGTTTAATTGTATTCATTTAGCTTATTTTTGTTATTGCATAGCTAATTATAGTCAAGATATAAATATTTTTTTAATTATTTTTATTTGTAATTTTATTCTGTTCTTACTACAAGCACGGCATAACTACATCACAACTGTTGCATCTCAGCCTGAATGTACGGGGGATGCGCCGCAGTGTAATGTTTCAGAATTTTTAAAAAATATATTATTTATAAGTTTTTAATTTTTTGACTCAATACACGTGTTGTATATTTAACATTAAATAGCACAGCATGATTTTTTTTATTTTATGTCCACCATGGGACTTTATACGTAAATTCAAAAACATATGCGACATAAATCCCGGAATTACTCTATAATAAATAAAAGTAATAAACTTTGCGATTAAAGACTCCGTATGTCTTATAAACCTCTTTCAATAAATAGAATTGTGTAGTGAGTATGTTACTAATGCAGCTAATTTTTAGGACTACTGATCACGTTTTGGTAATCTGTCAAACTTGAAAGATTGAATCCATACCTTTGTAATTGTAACTTTAAGAATTTCAACTTCTTGAGTTCAATGAAAATAAGTCAGGCTAGCAGAACTGCCTTTCAACATATAAGTGAACTCTTTTCAGCATCTTAAAAAAAGATATTTTTGTGAAATAAATCTTTATAAGTTAGTTCGATACATTCCAAAATCAATTGGGAAGATAGGATGTTCATTTCATTGTAGGATAGAAAGAAAACTATTCTGAGTATACTGTATTTTTTGTATTATCAGTAACAGAAACTATTTTATTAACGAAGTCACGCCTGATAAGATTGTATAGTTTGAGTTCATCACAAATGTCACTTTATAATACAAAATGAATAAAAAAAGAACGAAGGACTAAACTTCTTATACTGAAAGTTCTAAAATACTTTTACCAAAACATACAGTTTCGTATACTGATAATTTGTTTAAATATATGACATAAAGTTTATTAAAAAGAATATTAATAAGGAAAAATTTTCAATTTTATGCCAGTGTCAAAAATTCGAATAATTTTAAGTGGCATGTGTCAGAAAATATTGGATAAAAGCCTACATTCAATTTCTCAATAAATGATAATCGAATAAAATACAGCGAAATTCATTACTGAAAATTAATGAAAGTTTCATTCATTCAGTACGTCAAACTTCTGTTACATTATAATAAACAAACGCAAAATAAACATATTCCTATATTTTTCGTAGTGTTATGTAACATTTTTAATAAAAAGCTATTATGATATTTTTTGGCAGCCGATATTATATTTCTTTTAGGCAACAATTAAGGAGTCGCCCGAAAAAATAACGTTACGTTTCTTAAAATGTAGCTGGGTTTGTGTATTATTCCACGATAGCGACGTCATGTGCATACTTTTCTATAGATGTTATTTAAAACTGGATCGTAAATGCGGAATTCTTCAGCGGATGCAAATGACATCGTTTTATATAAAATATAGTCATGTATTTTATTTCTTAAAACCGAAATACTTTTCTTATAAGTGCATCATTTTCAATTCAGCGCGTTTGAGATACTTCACAAGTGGAACAGCTTCACTTTTGAAAATATCGCAATAAAAATCACACACAGTTAAAACTCAAAGTTTTACAAAAACTTTGAGTGTCTTTATAAAGGAGCAGTGACCTTTAGGTTAAAATAATATTTGTTTGAGAATTAGTTTTTTTTTTGTTTTTTTTTGTTTTTTTTTTGTTTTTTTTTTTGTTTTTTTTGTATTTTGAAAAGTTTGACCTTTTTTCCATCACTGTTTTAGTCTTCATTACCATACGGTTTCCATAAAGCCTTATTAATTTTAAAAATTTGGGAAATAAATGATTTTACATAAATTTAATACAATATTGGACTCTCGTTTAACGATGATGAGACTTAAAATGTTTTTAAATATAAGATTCATTAGAATTAATTAAATTATTTCTTTTAAAATAATAGAAAATAAAAAACAATTTTTATTTAAAAAACAATAGATTTTATTAGTCATGCGAAAATGAAAGCACGAGAATCGAATAAATAATTTAAATGTTTGCAATTGAAATTCGAAATGTTCATATTTCAGTTATTGTTCTGCAATTGAAAACAAAATTCTTATAATTAATTCACTCATTTTAGTTAAAAAAATATATATATTGTTTATTATTTAATAAATTTAGAAAATAAATTATGAATATTTTTTTAAGTATTTTTATTTGTAATTTCATCCTGTTCTTATTACAAGCACGGCATAACTACCGCAAAAGTGCGGCGCCTCATCCTGAATGTACGGGTGATGCGCCGTAGTGTAATGTTTTAGAAATTTTTTTGTTAATATTATTTATAAGTTTTTAATTTTTTGACTCAATACACGTGTTGTATATTTAACACTAAATAGCACAGCATAATTTTTTTTTTTTTTTTTTTTTTTTTTTTTTTTTTTTTTTTATGTCCACCATAGGACTTTATACGCAAATTCAAAAAAATATGCGACATAATTCCCGTATTACTCCATAATACATAAAAGTAATAAACATTGCAATTAAAGACTCCGTATATTTTATAAACCTCTTTCAATAAATAGAACTGTGTAGTGAGTATGTTACTAGTGCAGCTAATTTTTAGGACTACTGATCACGTTTTGGTAATCTGTCAAACTTGAAAGATTCTGAATCCACACCTTTGTAATTGTAACTTTAAGTATTTCAACTTCTTGAGTTGAATGAAAATAAATCAGGCTTGCAGAACTGTTTTTCAACATATAAGTGAACTCTTTTCAGCATCTTAAAAAATATATTTTTGTGAAATAAATCTTTATAAGTTAGTTCAATACATTCTAAAACAAATTGGGAAGATAGGATTTTCATTTCATTGTAGGATAGAAAGAAAACTATTCTGAGTACACTGTATTATTTGTATTATCAGTAAGAGAAACAACTTTATTAACGAAGTCACGCCTGATAAGATTGCATAGTTTGAGTTCATCACAAATGTCACTTTATAATATAAAATGAATAAAAAAAGAACGAAGGACTAAACTTCTTATATTGAAAATTCTAAAATATTTGTACCAAAACATACAGTTTCGTATACTGATAATTTGTTTAAATATATGACATAAAGTTTATTAAAAAGAATATTAATAAGGAAAAATTTTCAATTTTATGCCAGTGTCAAAAATTCGAATAATTTTAAGTGGCATGTGTCAGAAAAAATTGGATAAAAGCCTACATTCAATTTCTCAATAAATGATAATCGAATAAAATAAAGCGAAATTCTTTACTGAAAATTAATGAAAGTTTCATTCATTCAGTACGTCAAACTTCTATTACATTATAATAAACAAACGCAAAATAAACATATTCCTATATTTTTCGTAGTGTTATGTAACATTTTTAATAAAAAGCTATTATGATATTTTTTGGCAACCGATATTATATTTCTTTTAGGTAACAATTAAGGAGTCGTCCGAAAAAATAACGTTACGTTCCTTAAAATGTAGCTTTGTTTGTGTATTATTCCACGATAGTGACGTCATGTGCATACTTTTCTATAGATGTTATTTAAAACTGGATCGTAAATGCGGAATTCTTCAGCGGATGCAAATGACATCGTTTTGTATAAAATATAGTCGTGTATTTTATTTCTTAAAACCGAAATACTTTTCTTAGAAGTGCATCATTTTCAATCCAGCGGGTTTGAGATTCTTCACAACAGGAACAGCTTCACTTTTGAAAATATCGCAATAAAAATCACACACAGTTAAAACTCAAAGTTTTACAAAAACTTTGAGTGTCTTTATAAAGGAGCAGTAACCTTTAGGTTAAAATAATATTTGTTTCAGAATTAGATTTTTTTTTTCTTTTTTTTTTTGTATTTTGTATTTTGAAAAGTTTGACCATTTTTCCATCACTGTTTTAGTCTTCATTACCATACAGTTTCCATAAAGCCTTATTAATTTTAAAAAATTGAGAAATAAATGATTTTACATAAATTTAATACAATATTGGACTCTCGTTTAATGATAATGAGACTTAAAATGTTTTTAAATATAAGTTTCAATAGAATTAATTAAATTATTTCTTTTAAAATAATAGAAAATAAAAAAACAATTTTTATTTAAAAAACAATAGATTTTATTAGTCATGCGAAAATGAAAGCACGAGAAGCGAATAAATAATTTAAATGTTTTCAATTGAAATTTGGAACGTTCATATTTAAGTTATTGTTCTGCAATTGAAAACAAAATTCTTATAATTAATTCACTCATTTTAGTTTTAAAAAATATATTGCTTTATTATTTAACAAATATAGAAAAAATTCATTTAATATTTAATGTAATAACTAAGAAATCTGAATACTATGATTTCCAATATTTATTAATGCGCAAAAGCTTGTAGGAAAAATATTATGTTTTTTATTTATTTTTTTTTTTTTACTGGACTGTTCTAACAGCATTCGTTTGTTTTATACTTACATGAAATCTAAAAGAGTTATTTATGCCCGTTAGTCATCTTATTTATGATGTCCATTATTTGTTGCATTTGAAATTTATTCTGATGCACTTTTATAAATTGTGTGAATACTAATTTTTTCTATACTACAACTATGTACTAATCCTAAAAGATAGAATTAATTGATATACAATTACTAGAAATAATAATTATAGATTTTCTAGAATTAATATTTATAGAATTACTAGAATAAATAGTTATTGAATTACTAGATTCAATAAAATTACAGAAAATACAATAAAAATGGTGTATTACTTTAAAAGAAGTAACAATTAAATTAAATACTACATTTTATAAAATTGTTAAGTTAACATTTTATAACTGTTTGGCAATGTTTTAATAATTTTTATATTTTAGCTGCCAGAACGGAAAATCATTGATTTAACATAATTGAAATGTTCCCTTTTTAGGTGCGTTCGTACTCATATAAATACGTTGCACCTATAGTCACCGTCTGGTCCGCCCGTCTGTTTGTCCGTCTGTCTGCATATAACAGTACAAAAACTATCCAAACGACTGATTTGATATTGAATATTATAATCGTTGTAGAATTGTGTCGAATCATTTCAAATTTTATGAAAATCGAATCAAAAACTTAAAGAGATATTAATAAACATTTTATTCATTCCATTAAATCCTATCATACGTAATTAATTCAATGATATTCCATGATAGGTAATGACTGTAGGTTACCATGGTGATGACGTCCTATTTAAGATGGAGTAATTTCATTTCGTATTACATAATTGAGTATATATAATCGTAATGAATTTTGTTTTCATGCATTTTTTAATAAGACTACAACAGCTATTGCACCAAGATCTGAATATGTATAAAACTGGGGTACGAATGCACCAAATTTGGGACGTTTGACGCTAAATTTCCGACTTGTTTTACACTTTCAACCACAGTTAAATATAAGGTATTTTAATGTTCGTTTGCTGTATACATATCACTTGCTTATCAGCTCCACGTTGTCTGGGCCATGGGAATAACCTCAAATATACTTAAAATCAGGTACGTCTAATCTATCCTCATAAGCCTAATATTGAAGGATTCATTTGAAGGATTGGCGAGCCTAATATTGAAGGCTTCACTGCCTTCAGAAACGTACACTAGTTGATCTACACGCACCCCCGTTTGTTTCGATTATATATTTTTTATGAAAATTTATTCAAGTAAACTTGATGGTGGGGGTCGCACTGCCTCAGGTAGCGTATACCATGAGACCTGTAGTGCGACGCGCGCTTCAGTTTGCTTTGATTTTATATTTTTAGGGTGTCTGTGATAGAAAAATCTTCAAATTTTCTATAAAAAAATTGTATTAAAAATGTCTCTGTTTTTTTCTGCTTAAACTGACGTTTAAATCATGTTTCTACTTTATTTAAACTAGACAGTATTATTTTTTTCGTTTTGCTTTGTTTTCAAAATGTAGTTTTCAAGCAACGGCTGTCATGAAAACGACTTCTTGTGTAAATGCGTTATTTTACTTTAATTTTGATTCAGCAAATTTGAAAAAAAAGTATTTACTTTTCAAAATATGATTTTTTAAAAAGTTAAATCGTTTTTTTTAATTCTTATTTTATATATTTTTAATTTTTTTAAATTAATATTTTTAAAAAACTTGAATCAAAATTAAAACTTACATACTTCTGTTTATTTAAATGAAAAAAAAAATAATTCTGCATATAATATTTCGAGTTACAACGGTTTTAAGTTACCCCACTTTTTAAAAAAAGTTTTAAATTTTTTATTTAAGAAAAAATGTGAGAAGTTTTATCATGTGATTCTGTTTGCAAATGATATAGCTAACTATCAGAAAAAATGTGAGAAATTTTATCATGTGATTCTGTTTACAAATGATATAGCTAACTATCACAAAAAATGAAATCTTTTAATTCAATAAATAAAAATTATTTTAAAATGTGTCTCGGACACACTTAAATGAATATCTTCCGAAAAGAAACTAATGTTGGGGGTTGAACTGCGGTCGTCCTTGTACAACTGGGATTTATAAGATTTTATATACACTCATGTCCATAAATTAAGGATAATTCAGAATCACATCGAGATCGAGCTCTAAAGTAAAAATTTCACCTGTAGAATTATCTCACACATCTTCAAGATCAATTTGCAAATTACAGATAGCCACCAGATGACGCGGATAGTACGCACAATGACGAGAGTGTAAGAGAGGTGAATATAAGGAATGGTGGCAAAAAAAAAAAAAAGTTAACAAGCATTCTGTAAGCCGCTCAGTGGAATAACCGAATAGTTCATGACACAGTGGACACATGTGGATGATGTTTAACGTGGTAGAATTATCGGTCGTCAGGTATGTGGGCGTATTCAGATGTTATTCGAGGAACTTGGAAATGCCCAAAGTGTCATCTCTAGACTTTGGGAACGATTCCAAGATGATAGAAATGTCAGCAGACGTTACAGTACAGGTCGCTCCCGAGTTACAATGCCGAATGAAAAGCAGTATTTGGCAGTAACTGCCAAAAGAAACTTACGGAGCACAGCATTAGACCTGTCTCGTCAGCTATCGTCAGCCACGGGTACGACTGTTCCAAGGCAAACCGTGTACCGACGTTTGGGAAATATTGGTCTATGTGCTCGCAGGCCTGTCAGATGTGTTCCGCTCACAGCAACTCACTGTCACCTGCGTAGCCTGGAGTAGAGAACATGCAGTGTGGACTTCATCACGGTGGGCTTGTGTGATGTTATCCGACGAGTCCAGGTTTAGCTTGCAGTCTGATTCACTTCGGACTTTCATATGCAAAACGCCAGGTACCCGTTACCACCAAGACATCATCACTGAACGACACCGTTACGGCGGTGCAGGATTGCTCGCTTGAGGTGGAATTATACAATACAGGGCTCTAGAACAGATCTGCATGTTCAAATCGGAACCATGACATGCCAAATTTATCGGAACAGCAATATGGAATACATGTACGTTTGTTTCGGGCTGCCATGGGGGCAGAATTTGTGTTTATGGATGACAACGCCCGTTTTCACCGAGAAAGCATCGTAAACGAATGTATTCAATCTGAGGATATCACCCGTATGGAATGTCAAGAATTCTCACCTGAATTGAATCCGATAGATCATGTGCGGGAGATGCTTGACCGGCCAGTTGAAGCCCGTCAAGCACCTCCTACATGCGTACCGAAACATCGGAGAGCATTGCTTGCTGAGTGGATCAATCTTCTCCGAAATCCGCTCGATAATTTAATACTCAGCATGCGTCGGCGTTGTATGGACTTTATTTCATCGTCTGGGCGACATACAATGAAGTAACCATCATACCAATCATGTAATGTTAAATTTTTGTAAGGGAAATACTTTTTATAATTGCTCCAGGGAGCAACAATTGCAGTTTTTATGAATGGTATCATACATACACCATCGTTTTTGTTCTTTATCTTTTGTTTAATAAATGGGCTGGATGAATAAGTGACGTTTGTTTTGTTTCCGAACCTTTATTTGCTGCAGCTGGCATTATCCTTCACTTATGGACATGAGTGTATTTAAACATAAATTTCTTGAAACGAACCAAAATATGATCATCATTCAAAAGAAAATTTGAAGTGGTAAAATAATTCTCCCAATCAACGCATCCAATTTCTGAAGGTATTTGAATCCAAAATTACCTGGAGTATTAAACACACGCATTTCACAGAGTAATTATTTAATTAATAATTGCAAATGAAACAAAAGAACAGTAATAAAAACACAAATTCTGTTTATTACTTTATTTTAAAAAACTGTATTTCATGAAATTTGATTTCCGGAAAAAGTGCGCTAAGAAGATAAAATGGTAATTATATATGTCTATAAATATATATAAAAATATAAATATAAATATATATATATATATATATATATATGTGTATATATATATGTGTATATATATATATGTGTATATATATTATTATTATTATTATTATTATTATTATTATTATTATTATCATTATTATTATTATTATTATTATTATTATTATTATTATTATTATTATTATTATTATTATTATAATCTTGTGTAGAACGAGCTAAAAATGAGATATGGAAGATACACATATTTGAAAACTAGCATAGAATGTCTAATATATGGTATTTTTAGACCTACTTATGACGATTTAAAGAGAATTTAATAATCTTTTTTACAAAAATTATTTTCTTATTATGCATTTTTTTTACCCGTGACATTCTACCTCAAAAACGCCGTATTTACTATTTTTATTTCGCCTCACGATTATCCAGCTTTTTCTTTCAAATATCTACTTAACAAAATACGTTGCATAACTATAAAGAAGTTGTTGCCAAATTCCCTATCTACATGGGATTATAAATAATAATCCTCCAGTTTCATGAAAGAAAAAAAAATCTTCCATCCGAAATTCCTCCAGGTAATGTTGCAATTAGGATAAAAATATAGAAAAAAATATGCTGGTACAAATTGAATTCAGAAATACAAATAAAAGAACTATTTCTACAGTTTTTTTTATTTAAAAAGTGTGGAAAACTTTTTCGTGAATAAAATATTGATAACTACATCCGTTTAGTATAATACTTTAAAGCAAAAAAAATAAATTAATTACAAAGTATTCAATATTGTTTTTTTGTTTTTGTTAATAAAAAATGTAGCGTAATAAAAGTTTATTGAACCCTTAAATGCCTGATTTTTACAAAAATCATTTTAATAATGTTTTTCGGCTTTCATTTTTTAAATAAATCATGGGAAAAATACTTAAAAAATCATATTTTGTTTTAAGTATGGTTTACGGCTAAAACACTGTTTGTTACTAATCGGCAATACAGGTCGTTAATTGAAAAAATAATTTTCCTCCATAAAATTCTATGATATTAAACACACAAGAATTTTTGGAACTATGATAAGAAATAAATTTTACTTGCTCACTGCAGAACAAAATAGTGTATTTCGCAAGCTTATAAACAAAACAAAAATAACATGTAGCAACAATTGAAAAAATAAATATATCTTTATTCTTAAACAGCACAAGTGTAGCCATTACATGTTGAAATTTGATTTAACACTATTTTCAGAATGTATTTTATTGGCAACATTAGACATTGCAGTTTCAAAATTATTCTAATAGTATTTTATAAGCCTAAATTGGGTATGTTGCCGAAAAGCAACACCCGGCATTTAAGAGTTAAACTTATGACCGTGTGAAGGCTTTTTCACATTTTATTAAATCTATGTATTTAAAAAACAAATCTGGTTATTTAGTCATCTGGCGGGAGATTTCTAATGAACCGATTTTGATAATTATTTTTTTAAATGAAAGCACTTTATTTGCAGATGTACTCGCACTCGCTATTTTTATTTAATAATCCCATTTTTATAATTTATTTTTAATTTTAGAAGTCCTTTACGTTAGTGGCAATCGGGTTACTCCCATTGTTGCAGAGGGAAGGGGAACAATGGGAATTACGATATCATTACGGATGCCGTTTTCGAATTAAAATAAAAAATAACCTTTATAAAGCTTTTCAACAGAAAATCAAGTCACCATTTAAAATAACGCATTTTTACTTGTAATTTGTTTTCGTTTCAATAATCTTGAGACAGAGACGCTAATCTTAGAGGGCTTCAGAGGCGAAAATGATGTCATAGTAAAAATGAAGTGAGCATTTTCCTTTATAAAACTAAATACTGTAATAGGAATGAGCCTGAAAATAAACTTCTGCATTTCGCTGGCACTCAGATTAGAACCTGGAGTAAAGATTGCGAATATTTGCATGCAAGATTGTAACTGGTAAACGTGACATGAAGTTTGGGAATATTGATAATCCATTGCAGGTTAAAATATTTTTAAAATAGCGAATATGAATATGAAAATATGCATGCAAATTTTGAGACGGTGAAAAAGATGTTATTTAAAGATTTCGCTGAAAACAAAAATTATAATTGTGTCACAGTGGCGCAATTTTAGTTGATTTTACTTTTCGGTATACCAAATATCACTACTTCAATAATTAACTTCAGAACTTCATTATCTTAATTGTATGTTAATAATTAAATATAGGAATAAAGTTTAATTTTTCAATAATTTGAAATGTTAAAATTAAACTTTAGTTAAATACAATATTCGTGTTAAGAATTAGGATAGCCAATATAATATTGGTTATTTATTATAATTATTTTTGTTAATTTTTAATAAATTCAGTAACTCAGTTCTTTTAAACATTTCCATTCGTCGAATTCGATGGTTTTCAACATGTATGATTTTAAAATTCAGATAAATTTAATTTCCTTTCGCGTTTTGATGGTAAAACCCTTGTATTGCACAACATGAATAAAATGTTTTAACCTTCCTGCCCTGTTTAAAATTCATTGAACCTTGATTAAAAATATTTACCCCAGAATTTTTATTTATAGCTATTTAAAATATATATTAACATAGTCGTCTCTAGCAGTTATTTAACTTAATGTAGGGAAACAATTCTCGTTCGAATCGAATAAAACAAATTATAGAAATGGATCTATTAACCCCATTTATTGTAGGAAGATTAAGAACAAAATTAAAACGAAATCTATCAATTTTTAGCATTTTTAAAACGTTGTGTGAAACTACGAAATTGCTTTCTTATACCTTCATAATATGCAATTTTTTAAAAAAACATATAAGATAAAATGAGTTTGCCTATAACTAATTTAATGCGATTTTAGCTAACGGGAGGTTATGGTTCAGGCACTTAGACGGTTTATCTCACTCATAAATTATTTCTATGAATGAATACGAATATTTTTTCGATGTAATTTTCTAGTTTATTACTTAAAAACTTCAAATTAGTGCAAAATTAAACCTAACAAATGCTGTAGATATTTAGATGCGCATAGAGATACATTACAAAGAAACATAATTAAGTACCCTCCTTAAATGTTTTACATCTTTCTGCATGTACCCTCATTTGGCCAAGATTTTCTATAAAAAACATCTATTTCACCTGATATATTGAAGTATTTTTATAATTTCAATCTTTATTCAGTGATGTTTTTCTCTATTAATTATAGAAAATATATTAAGAACAAGTAATTTGCCTTTTATCAATTTAAATTATTATCTAAGTTATTAAAGGGAAATGATATTCCGTCTGTTCATAATTATTTAAAACAAATGCAGGCATATTAATTAAACAGTTTAAATGCATATAAAAATCTTTTAAAAATAACATTAAACTTTTCGAATTTCGATTTCCTCATCAGTAATGTAAATAAACTTTGTATTTTTTTATTATGTAGGTGTTTGGAGAAATGGGAGTATTATTGTTGCATTCTTCCATAAAGGAAGCAAACTTGAATTAAATACAAAATTTAAAAATACAATACATTTTATAACAAAGAATCTGCCTGTTTATCATTTGGAAAAACGTTAAACCAAGATTTTTTGCATTGTTCTATACATCTAAATGATTATCATCTTCAGAATCAACACATTGATGCAACGTTTCACACTCAAAATTAACCAGTGCAAGCACTCCTCCCAGGGACAGCCAAATATTTATTTTTTTAATCCTCAATTGCAGTGGTATAGCCGTAAAAAATAGAAGGTATACGCTATAGGCAGAGGTTATACGCTCAAAGCAGAGGGTATACCCTACAGTGTAAAGTATATACTATAGCTTTTTTGAGAAACAGGTGGTATACGGTGTTCCTTTAAATAATCCAGAATGTATACAGCGTATACCACTTTATACTCTGCACTACCTCCCTGCTCAAATGTCACAATAGGAACGGAATTTAAGATACATTTATTTGTAAATAAATAAATGCATTTATTCGTGTACATAAGAATCCGAAAATGTTCTATAAAAATACCGAGAGGCAATATAACTGTGAGATTTAAAACTTCCAAAACATGAGGTGTCTTTTTTTTCTTTCTTGTCAAATCTCATGAATTATATACCGGAATACATAGTTGAGGTTATTAAGTTGAACCCATCTTATTAAACTTTTAATCATATTTTATATTTAAAATTCCGTTACATTTTCAATTATTTTTTCTTCATCTCTAGAAGTTGTTACTCATACAATTCTTATTTCGATTAAGCATATGTCAATATAACAATGATTATGATAACTATGCCATAAGTCATGATAAATATGAATGTGATAACAATGTCATAAGTCATGATAACTATGAATTGTATACTGTCAAAAAGACAATTTTTTTCTTAATCCAAAAATCTGTAATATAACCACGAAAGAAAATATAGAAGAAGCTCTTCACAGTATCCCATGATTCCGAATTACTTCCTTTAATACATCAGAAACCATAGAATATATTTTCAAGATTTAAAAAATCATTTATAAAAACGAAATTTCTTTTCCTGACACTGATTTTTTGATATATTTCAATTTTTGTTTTTTTACAGTGTATTAATAAGTTTTTTGTTGCCAAAAATGAGTTTTTAGGATGCTTTTAATTCTCAATTAACCCCTTCGCGACAAGAGCATTTTCCTTAATTTTTAATCGTTTACACCGGTTTTTCAAAAGAGAAAAATTTCTGTTATTAATTCACGAAAATGATCTGATTAAATGAACTAAATTTTACAATAAAACATAACTGTTGGGAATTGTGAAGGATTCTGGTCAGATTAAGTGGCACGTATGCCGGTCGCTAGTCCCGAAAGGATTTAATCATTTTGAGCTGCTTGAATAAATTAATACATGCAAGCATAACAAAATAACGTTGATTTTGATGTTAATGTTAATTAGTGATGGGCGATTCTCGAGAATTCGGCAATCGAAAAAAATCGTCATCGTAAACAAACACAATCGATACAGCCATCGATTAAATACTAGAATCTACAATCGAAATGTTTTACAATCGATTATAACGAGAAAAGCTAAAAACAGTTATTGGAAAACTTAGCTATTATTCTGGCCGACAATTTCATAGTAGTGATAGGGCTTAGTGATGAGCGATTCTCGAAAATTTACCAATCGAAAAAAATCGTTATCGTAAAATACACAATCGATACAGTCATCGTTTACTTTCGAGAATCTACAAAGGAGATGTTCTAGAATCGATTATTGAAATCATTGTTTTTACTTATATATAAGGCAGATTTTATTAAATATAGGGTAACTGAAAACAGATGGAATAAAAAAACAACAAACCAAAGGAAGGCTATAAAGGAGCCATAAGACTGGAAAAGTCTTGTAAGGCTGCCCCCTTGTTGAAAAAAATCTGAAAAAACGCGAGTAGCTATGAAGCGGTTAGGGGAGTTTAAGAATCAACAATTAGAATTTTTCGGCAATTAGCACGGAAATGGCCAAAGAAATAAGAATCAAAAGCACCCCTAGTGGCAAACACATGAACTAAAGGATGATAAAAGGGATCAAAAATTTTTATTGATATTTCTACGTCATTTGAGATTGGATCTTTAATTTCCCCATTTTTAGAAAGTCATCGAATGGAATACATTAAACGAACCCCCGAGGGGAGCAAAGTAATGGGGGTCAAGGAAAGTGCATAATATGAATAAGTGGTCACAGGACTTTCCAACGATATGTCACATGAGGGGTGTCGGCTAAATTTAGAAAAGTGCCCCCGCGCGGGGGCAAAGTAAGGGGAGGGGTGCGGGCGATATATAAAATGAAATAATAGTCACAGAGCTTTCCAATGATATATCACATGAGGGGTGTCAGCAAAAGATAGAAAAGAGCCCCAACTCCCAGGATTCCAATTATAGTGCCCCCCCCCCTCCCGAAATATACCCTGTCCATCCTTATCTTTGAAATTTTCATATATTAAAAAGTATTTATCGGAGGGCTCCGTAAAAAAATCCGATCTAAAATGTTTAAAAACGCTACGATTTCAAAAAGTTCGAAAAGTGCCTCTCTCGGGGCGCCATACTAGGGAGGGAAGAAGAAAGGTTCATAATATGAAAGAGTAACTTTTTGATGATAACCGAAAACTTTCCGATGATATATAAAATGACTGGTCCAAAAAAAGGTTGAAATCTACCCCTCCCACGTGGGTTCCCTCTTTTATCCCAGAATATAACCGGAAATCACGCAGCCCCACTTTTAAAATTTTATATTTAATAAATAATATTTATCGGAGAGCTCCATTAAAAAACCTCATTTAATGATATTTATTGTAGAAATCTCTACAATTTAAAAAAAATTCACCCCCGCACCGCTCCTCCCCCCCTCCTTCCGGAATTCAACTCTGGGAGGAGAAAGGTTCATAATATGAAAGAGTAGTGAAAGGACTTTCCGATGATATGTCAAGGAGAGGTTTGGTAAAAGTTTGAAAATTACTCGTCCCCCCTTTGTCCACTCTCGCGCCCCCCAGAATTCACTCACCTTCCTCTTTGAACTTTTTATATTTAATAAATAGTATTTATCTGAGTCTCCAGTTATGGGGCAGCTTGGCAGAGCTAAAATAAGAGAAACATTGAAAATTCGGGGCAAAATGACACTAAATTTAACAATAAAGTTTGAAACTAGGACTATACAGAACTAAATACATAAACCACTATGCTTCATAACCCACATCGGTTAATAAGATTAAAAAGATAAGTGCCAGTTAAACTTATGGCATTGAGTTCACAGGTTATTCACACAAATTGTATATTATACTCTTATTTCAAAGAATAATGTCCCTCAAAAAATAAATGAAGGGAAACATCCCCCGTTTGCCCCTTTTATACTTAACCAATGAACCTCCAAATCTAATCTGAGAAACTCCTTAACTATAATAAATCAGTATATCAAATTTGAAGCAAATCAGATAATTCTGCATGAAAAAAAGAAACATATCGCTAAATTAAGGGTGGTCTAACACCTTTTATCCTTTTATACTTAACTAATGAACGTCCAAATCTAATCAGGAAAGCTCCTAATCAGAACGAGCATAGAAAAAAAATAAAGTAAATTGAATAATTCTCCATGAAAATCCATTTATCTAAATTAAGGGGAGGGGACTTGCCCCCTTTTCGCTTTTGTATACTTAACCAATGAACCTCCAAATCTAATGAAGGGAACGCCATATCGGAATAAATCGGTATATTAAATTTGAAGCAAATCGAATAATTCTGCATGAAAAACACTTTTATCTAAATTAAGGGGGAGACTAGTCCCTCCCCTTTATACTTAACCCATAAACCTCCAAATATAATCAAGGCAGCTTCTTAACATAATAAACCGGTATCCCAAATTTGGAGCAAATCGAATAATTCTGCATGAAAAACCCATTTATCTAAATTAAGGAGGGGGTCTACACCCCTTTCAACCCTTTATACTTAACGAATGAACCTCCAAGTTTAATCAGGGAAGCTCCTTAACATAATAAACCGGTATACCAAATTTGGAACAAATTGAGTAATTCTGCATGAAAAACCCATTTATCTAAATTAAGGAGAGGGGGGGACCAACCCCCCTTCTCTCCCTTTATCCTTAACCAATGAATCGTCAAAAGTAATCAGCGGAACGCCTTATCAGAATGAACATAAAAAAAATGAAGCAAATCGTACATTTTAATCAAGAGTTATCGCGTTACGTACATACATACGTACGTAAGTACGTACGTATATGCATACACACAGAACCGACGGTTACATTAGCTCTCATTCTTAGATAGCCTGTGAGCTAAAAAGAGATTGGATAAGCAGATGGACTCCTTTGAGAAATTATGACTTAATCCAGAAATGCGGTAAGTTTGACTCTGAAAGCTTCATTTCCATCTCGCATTTCGGCAAATCTCATCTCGATGATTTTTCCAGCATTTCGACGCTTCCAGATGGGAAGCTGCTCGATGGTTGGTTCTCTCGCGGTTTTAAACCTTTCGGGATGGGAAGTCTCTCGAGAGTTTTTCTCGCCCTTTTCAACCTTTCCCGATTGGAAGCCTCTCGCTGGTTTCTCTCGTCCTTTTCGAAACCTCCCAATGAAAAGCCTTTCGAGGATTTCTCTCGCGCTTTTCAACATTTCGCTAGGGTTGATTTTGGGTTGATTTTTGACGGCCAATTATCTACACGAGGGATATAGGCCCGGGGGGAGTGCCCTCCGTGGGAGTCTTTCTAAGGGAACCTAATCCGTATTAACGCATGGAAGATCCACGGCTCGAAGAAAACCACGAAAACTCCGAACGATTAGGCCGACGGGCACTATTGGGATCGAACCCAGCACCTCTCGTCTACCAGCTTCGAGAGCAGAACCTCTCGGCCACTGGTGGGGCCTACATTTCGCTAGGAGAAGCTTTTCTAGGATTTCTTTCGTCCTCGGCAGAGAAGAAAAGTAAGAAAATTTATCGAGAGTACCAAGGGACGAGATAGAGAAAGAGGCATGACAATGAGCTGTGAAATGAAGCCCTAATTTTCAAAGTTTCTCTTATTTTAGCCCTACCAAGATGTCACATACCTGGAGCCCTCCAATAAAAATTATTTATTAAATATAAAAATTTCAAAGAGGAAGGTGGGTAGGGTGATTTCGAGGGAGGAGGACGTGAGAGTGGACTCATGGGGGATGCAATTTTAAAAATTTTGCCGAACCCTCCCTGTGGCATATAATCGAAAAGCCCTTTGACCACTCTTTCATACTATGAAACTTTCTTCGCCCAAAGGGGGATGGGGAAGGGGCGAACAAATTTTTAAAACCGTAGCCGATTTCTATAATAAATTTAAATATCACTTTAGATGTGGGTTTTTTAAGCAGTCTTCCGGTAAATATTATTTATTGAACATAAAAATTTTAAAGTGGCGGCTGTGTGAATTCAGGGGCGAAAGAGTGGGCCCACGGGGGGAGGGAGGGGGAGCAATTTTCAAACTTTTTTTGGACCAGTCATGTGATATGTCATCGGTAAGCTCTCGGATGACTCTTTCATATTATGAGACTTTCTTCCTCCCCTCCCCAATTTGGCCACCACTGCGAGGGTAGTTTTTTCCGTTTTTATCATTTTAGATCGGATTCTTTTATGGAGCCCTCCGCTAAATATTATTTATAATATATGAAATTTCAGGACACTTTTCCAAATTTAGCCAAGACCCCTCATGTGACATATCGTTGGAAAGGTTTGTGACTACTTATTCATGCTATGCACTTCCGGTGGCCACCCCCCACTTTGCCCCCCCGAGGACACTTTTCCAAATTTAGTTAATACCCCTCTTGTGAGATATCGTTGAAAAGGTCTGTGACTACTTATTGATGTTCTGCACTTCCGGTGACAGTCCCCCTCACTCTTCCCCCCCCCGGGGGACACTTTTTCAAATTTAGTCAAGACCCCTCGTGTGAGATATCGTTGGAAAGGTCTGTGACTACTTATTGATGTTATGTACCTACGGTGTCCCCACCACCACTTAGCCCCCCCCGGGGCACTTTTCCAAATTTAGCCAAGACCCCTCATGTGAGATATCGTTGGAAAGGTCTGTGACTATTTATTGATGTTATGCACCTCCGGTGACAGTCTCCCCCAATTTACCCCTGCCGGGGGACACTTTTTCAAATTTAGCCAAGACCCCTCATGTGAGATATCGTTGGAAAGGTCTGTGACTACTTATTGATGTTATGTACCTACGGTGTCCCCACCACCACTTAGACCCCCCGGGGGCACTTTTCCAAATTTAGCCAAGACCCCTCATGTGAGATATCGTTGGAAAGGTCTGTGACTATTTATTGATGTTATGCACCTCCGGTGACAGTCTCCCCCAATTTACCCCTGCCGGGGGAAACTTTTTCAAATTTAGCCAAGACCCCTCATGGGAGATATCGTTGGAAAGGTCTGTGACTACTTATTGATATTATGCTCCTCCGGTGTCCATCCCCCCATTTTGCACCCCACCCGGGGGACACTTTTCCAAATTTAGCCAAGACCCCACATGTGAGATATCGTTGGAAAAGTCTGTGACTACTTATTGATGTAATGCACCTCCGGTGACCGCCCCCCCCCCACTTTTCCCCGACGGGGGTGTTTTTCTAAATTTAGACGATACCCTCACGTGACATATTGTTGGAAAGGCTTATGACCACTTACTCATGTTATCCACCTCCCGGACCCCCCCCCCCTTTGCCCCCACGGGGAGGGCATCTTTATAAATTCAGATCCAGACTTCTCATGAGACATATGGTTGGAAAGGCCTAAAGACCTGTGACGACTTAATCATATTATGCAGCTGCTGTGCCCCTCCGCTCGCTTTGACCACTCCCCCAAGAGATCTGGTCCGAGGTTCATTCGTTTCGATATTATATTTTTTACAAGATTTTGTAGTGCGTGCACACCACACCCGCCTGCTATCATATATCAGTGCCGTATATAGCGGGTAACCTGTTCGTGATTTCATATTACAAGATTACGTATAAATTAGGGGCCCCGATTAAAGGAGGGGCCCGCTAGCGGTCGAAATCACCTAGTGTTTATTAACATCGACTCATTCCAGTTCACCCGCAGACGATTCTTGATAAATGTATGACGTATATAAAACACATAATATATGATTTATAAAAGAAATTAGCAAACTGTAGTCATTGAGAAAAAAATTACACAATCGAAAAATATCGAGATGTCCATACAATCGAGATAATCGAGAAAAACATCTCGTTATCGCCCATCACTAATGTTAATGCTGGTAATTTATCATGTTTCTCTGTAAAATATGTTTCTGAGAATTGATAGCATCCAAAACAACAATGTTCCTGAATGACAAAACCGATTATCACACAATAAAACTGCTCAGAAACGTTTTCGAAAATCCGTCGAAACGAAATTTTTCTACATTAATTATTTTTTAAATTTTGACAATATACTAGTTTCCAGGGTATTAAAAGCTAAAGAAGGCTTGTAGAATTACTGAGAAACTCGGAAATGGTTATTGGTTTTTTTTTTTATTTCGTTCGTGAATGCATTACATTTTTCTAGAATAAGAAGTATTTGTCCTTTTACAGAGCACCATCGCAATATAAACATACCTACCTAAGAACTCGTTTTTAATAGCTAATAAAAAATAAATGAAAAATCACTAGATACAGAATTATCGCGCAATTCGTTCCAAAAATTTAATCGGGTCCGAGTTGGAGACCGATATGTTACAGATTCATTGAAGGATTTTTTTTCACATACATTTCTAACGTTCACTATGTTATTTATTCATATAATAAATTAAAGTAATCACTGCACCTTATGGGGTTTCGACCTCCCAACGATATTACTAAATATCACTTGATGATGCGAAAGATTTTCGACAGGATGCATGCCATTATCAAGGCAATGTGGACAGTCTTAGAAGATACATAAAGAGATTTAAAGAGTTAAACGTGTTTTCTGATAATATATTTTCTTGTACTATTTTTGCGATAAAAAATTATGAAATGAAGTTGATGGTTATAGTTATTGCATATATGCACACATGGAGTTCATACTTATCGTAACTAAATTTTTTCATTCTATAGATTCGAAACACTAGCTCTTAAAGTTTAATTTTGACAGTTATAACTTTAAACTTGAAACTGTATTATTATATTTTTCTTAATCTGTACAATTTCAAGTTTTCTAGCCATCCTCACATATCTGAAAAACGTAGTTAGTTAATAAACAATTTAATTAACTAATTAATTAAATTGTGATTTCACTAAACCGTTGTAGTTGTTAATTTAAAAACTAAAACGTTAATATTGTTTCGCTTGTTTACAATAATGTTACATACTACTATCAGAGTATCATATAATATTATGTATAAATCTGTTGTATATCTAAACCCAGTCAGTATTAGTAATAGCAGAATCTACAGCATTCTTTCTACCTTTCAAAGTATTTTTTTATATAAATCTTCGATTATAATCTTTAGATATAGACAGAAAAATGACATTGTAAAAGTAAAGAAACATAAAAGGGCATAAAATGAGCTAAATTATAAACACATTTTATAAAACTGTGCGAAATAAATTTGAAGCCTTCTGAGACATGTATTAGATTCACAAGACTGCAGAGTTTTGTAGCGGTGAAATTTTATGACCGATCAGACGCAAGTAATCTCAAAGTAATAAAAATTTTAAAGGATACTATACAAATGTCTGAACAGAATCCATCATTGATTTCAGAGTAATAGAGGCAGATGGTTTAGATTCACGAAACAGGCTGCACCATCTGGCAATTGAAATCTATGTACACATGATGTAAATAAGCGCTAAAAATGAAGTTGAAGTAAAAACACAATTTCCAGAAATTATGAAAACCGAATTTGGACTAGTGTCAGATAGTTGTGATTTTGTGACACAGAACTAGAAGTAAAATAAGAGATATAAGCTAATTTTGTCCTGCAAAATGTGCAAAGATAATCTAGCGTGGATTACATAGTAATAGAGGCCGAAACTTTGGTTTGAGTAAACAGGCTGCACCACCAAATCAAAAACTACGGACATCTTTTCAGAATGAGTGCTGAGAGTGAAGTTGAAATATAAAAACTTGAGAACAGGAATTCTGCTTTTTCAGAATTTAGTGTCGCCCCCGACATTTCCATCACTTCATTTTCATCTGATGGACTGATGGTTTCTATTGTTATGAAACAGTCATTGTAAATGAAGTGTTAGGTGAAAATGAAAGAACAGTCATAAAAAAATGGCCATAATTTCAAAATAAAATTATGGCCATTTTTTTCCATTCTTACCAGAAAATCAGAGTTCTAACTTTTTAGGACTGCTCTTTTATCTTCACCTAATACTTCATTTATAATGACTGTTTCATAATAATAGAAGCCATCAGTCCATCAGAAGAAAATAACTCGTTGAAAGCGGAAACTCCAATAATCGGGACTCTACTGTAGTTTAGTTTTAAGACTTATAACACGCGATTTTATTTTGGATAAAGTGAGATCATCCACATCCGCTGAAGAATTCATCATTTGCGATCTAGTCTTAAACAATATCTACAGTAAAGTACGCTTAGAACGTCACTATTGCTGAATAATACACAAATCAAAAAAAAAAAAAAAAAAAAAAAAAAAAAGATTTCGTCATTCAAAAAAATCAGCTGTCTAAAGATTCACAGGCCTTCATTTGTTTGTATTATTAATATAGATATTTAAAATTAAATTTAGTTTGTAATAGATCCATGTTTTATCACAATTCCTTCATTTATATTTTTTCAAAACTAGCAGCCCCTTGCGTTGCCCGGTGTTTGTAAATAATAACCTTAAACAAAACTTAAGTTTGTATGATTTTATATCTTTGGAAATTCTTTTAAATCAACCTAATTTCGGAGGCCCCATTCCCTTCCGCAGGGTCTAGTGTGTTCCCATCAAACTTCTTTCCGGACGAACCTGTAATCTAGATCCTGTAATCGCCCCTGACAAATGAAAAAAAAAAGTCAAATATTCTTTTTTTGCATATTTACTTTCGATCTTGAAGTTTTTAATTAATAAAGAATTGCTATTTTTCTTCTCCCATAACCTGAAAGTGTAAAAGAAAAAGGAAGGGCAAAAATGGTTTTGATGCCAGTTTTTTGAAGTTTCCGGATTTCTGAAGTTATTCTGTATATATTTAGGCATTATAAGCACATAATAAATTTAAACATTTGTAAATTTGTAGTAGAACTGAAAACTAGTATGTAGCAAATACAATTATACATCTTGAAATATTAACAATCATCTTTAATGAAAAAAGAAAAACATTTACATACTCAAGAATTTTTGGAAAGAAGGCATTAGGCTAAATTTTGAAAGTCTTAAATTATTTCAGAAAATACTTCCTTGAATCCCTCAGAATAATTTAATAATTTCTTCCGTCATGAAATAAATAAAGAATAGTTTTCATTTACATAAGTGAAAAAATAACGGATGTTACTTAAAAAATTACACTTTAAAAGAATTGAATGCCAACTATCGTTATGAAACATAATTCGACGCAATTCCTTCTTTAAAAGTTTAATACAAAGATATTAAACTATAAAAAAATAAAAACCTTTATTATTCCTATGAGAAAAAATATTTATATTGTGACACGTTGTTTGTGTACCTGAAAAAGTAAAACGTAGAAGAAAATGACACATTGTAGTACAATCTTTTAAGAAAAATTGGGCACTTGAGACTATAGATAAATTCCTGAAATATAAACTGAACCTAAATGAAATAATATATTTCCCAAGACAACTTTTAGTTTTATATATGTTTCAAAAAGAAACATTTTAATAATGTTTCATACTTTCTTATTTAAAAGTGCACTTTTTCAAAAAGAAATTAAATTAATAATTATAAAATATTTTATTACAAAAGAAATTAATTTAAAAGAAAAATTGAATTTAGTATTTTTAAAATAACAAAACTGTGACCCTAAAGCAAGTTTACCGTGCAATTGTAGCAAATGTATGATTTATAATTCTGAAAAAAAAAATGAATTTGTTCATTTTATGCTTAAAATTTCACTTATATAGGTCACATTAATAAGATGGGTAAAATTTATTTTTAATTCACAATTGATCCACTGAGTACCACTAAGGTCACATGTGAACCCAAAATTCATTGTATTAGATCATATTTTGAATACAAAATTTACTATAATATATTGGTAAACATTATGTATTTGTAAGTACAGTCGTGGAAAAAAAAGTAAACACCCCCTACTAACTCCTCAACAAATTATCGTAGAAGAATGTTACTAGTACCGAACGATTGGAAATAAAGTCTGCTTTTAAATCCTATAGATAAAATTTGCTTAGGAGGCCATCTACATATTAAAACGAACCGTAACTTTGTTTTTTTTCAATAGCAGTACACAATTCTGAAAGCATAAATGAACTCTACACCCTTCAATTAGCCTAAAAACAAATTTTATGCAATTCGTACCATGACTTTCTGAGAAATTAATTATTTTAAAACGAGCGTAGTTTAAGGGCTGTATCCAAATTGAAGTTCGGAACTCGATTGTTAACCGAAAGAGCCCTCATCTTGATCAAGGCACCTTAAGAAGTCAATGAAGCCTGCTAGATTACACGACAGCAGAAGAAATTTCAAAATATCTACTCACTCGTATTATAGACGGCCCTTAAACCATCATTTTGCCGTTTTTTACTCCTAATTTGAAAACTACTTGGAAGAAAAATGTGAAATTTTGGATTTCCATAAAGCAGGACTTAATAAATCTAATTCCATCAAAAAAATTGTAGGTTGCAATTCATAATTTTTCGAGTATTAATTTCATAAATCATAATTCATATCATAAAGTTATAAATATTGCAAATTCAGCGTATTTATGTTTAGGTATATTAGTATTATTGCTACACAAAAAATTAGCACATTAGGAGCATAATTTCTGGAGATATAAATAAAAATATGAAAATGTAATTTAACATTAGAAGCACTCAATTTTGAATGTTTATATTTCAAAAACTTATCATTCAAATGATTTGAAATTCGGTGTCTAGGCATAGTTTGAACCGAAGATTTGAAATATCTCGTTAAAATTGGGTATTGCCATTGAAAAAAAATTAAGTTTCGATTCATTTTAATATGTAGATTACCCCCTAAGCAAATTTTATATACATCATTTAAAAGTAGACTTTATTTCCAATCGTTTGGTACCAGTAACTTTCTTCTACGATAAATTGTTGAGGAGTTAGTAGGGAGTGTTTACTTTTTTTTCCACGACTGTACATTGTGAAATACCAATATTCTTTATTTCCTGATTACTATAATATTTAATAATACAGTGATTTTTGTAATAAATTATAAACCTTGTTTTATGTTACGCGTATTTTGTAAGACTTTATAAAGAGAGTGAAGAATTAGAATTTAGTAAAATATATTGTAAAGACGTTTATAGTGTTTTTTTATAGAGTAATTCCGTGATTTATGCCGCATAGTTTTTTGAATCTGTGTATAACGTCCCGTGGTGGACATAAAATAAAAATCCCTGCCAGCTCGGCCTACAGTAGGAGTTAGATTTCGAAATTAAGTACTACTTTCAGCAACAAAAATTAAATCAAGATTAGAAAAAAACACAAATTAAAAAATTTACCTGACTTCACTGCAAATACAGGTGTCTTAAATTTAGACACATATGTGACTGAAAAAGAATTTCAGTCACTTAAGTGTCTTAATCTGAAAATTCAGACACAATAGATGTCTTAATTTAAGATACATAAGTGTCTTAGTATGATCATGGTATATACGAACCGAGAAATATGTTGGAATTATCTACGAAGTGTCTTATTTAAAACAGTAGTTGAACATTTCTTTTTTGTACTTTTCTGAACAGCCAATCAGAGCATTGATTTCCGCGCATGTCATCTATGGCTCCTTCATGATATAGAAAGAATCACATTTTAAGCGTCGCCATTGCTTGGATTAAAAGAAATGCGTAATTATGGAGTATTTATCGAATGAAAGCGTAAGTCATATTTAATTTTAACTTTTTATTTCAGTAGGTTTGTATCTTATGAATATAAATTAAATAGTTTTTAAAGATTGATCTCTTTTTTTGTAGTTTAATGTTAGTTTTTTGATTTCACAAGCTGTCGTCTGTTATACCTTCTTAATATAACGGTATCGAATACTATAATTGTTTTGATAATTAAATTGCAATGCTTTAATTCAGCGCGCTTGTCTCCTGTGAATAAACGAATGAGTGATAACTTGTTTAATCTTCCTTTTCGATCCTGTGATCAAAAATATCCTAATTTGTCGTTGCCCAAAAGCAAAACGTGCAACATAAACAGATTTGAAAAGCTGAATGATTCATAGTTCGATTAAAGGGAGATAAAAACATTAAATTGAAGCTGTTTGAAACTGTATTTATTCTATGTTCTGTTTCTTCTGATTTTTACTGTTTATTGATTATAAACTCTTGCAGTTTATGTATCAGTACTTATTGTATTTTTTTGTGATTATTATTTTGGAGCTAAATATGATATTCATTTATGATTATGAAATTCGGAAAAGTTTTCAGATTGAAAAAAAGCATTAATACTGTGAAAATTTTCTTTACATGTCACCGTTTTTAATCACAGTACTGAAACTTTTTAAAGAATTATTGATGCTTTAATTTATTATTGAAAATCGGAAATTTTGATAGTCAAAGTTTCATATTTAACATTTACCAAATTTCTAAAAACATAATAGGTATTTCTTATACTATCATTCCGTAAGATTTTTTAAACATAGAACAAATGCAGAAACATTTTATTCATTAACTGCAATTTCTGTTCTTGTTTAACGGTATATTTATAAAGAATTCATTAATATTTTTTGAGTTTTTTTAAATTGCTACCTATATTATTTTTTTATTTATATGTAAGCCTTTTTCTGCTATGTTTTGTTCATGATTTTAAATTTTCAAACCTGAGAAATATCAGAAACAATTATGAAATTTCCCTTTATTGCAATCGCATATGCAACGTTTCTGATACAAACAATTATTAGTACGAAAAAAATTAAACATGATAATTTAGGCATAAAATAAAAAGTTGTTTATGCTTGATATAAAGTTTATAGATAAAACTGAAATAGTATATATTTTTAAAAGTTCATATTTACTTATATATTATATATTTTTAAGCGATTAATAACTACTTTTTTTATATTCAAAGTATTTTCAAACAACTAAAAACAGTACATATTCTGTCATTTCTTTTCCTTTTCTTCTGTTTTCTAGGTTAATTTTTTCTTATCAAATCTGTAAAATTTATGTAACTCATATTCATAAGATACAAAGTTTACAGGAATAAAAAAATAAATATGACTTATATCCTGTTGTTCCATAACAGCTAAGGAATATGTTTAAAAGAAAAGCTTTTACATATTCCACAGAATGTATAAAATTAGACACCAAAGTTCATTTTTAATTAAACAATGCCAAATCACCGCATATTCAAAAAATATATATTACACATGTTCACTACTTATAGTGACTAAACTTGTTTATTTATATGTACTACTTGAAATGTATATTTGAGGCAAGTTTTGAAACTAGCAGTAATTATTTTCTGAATGTTATTAAATTAGAGTATTTATTTATTATTTTGTATTTATAGTTAAATAGATCTTGTGATTATCTGATCTGTGTAAAACAATGCCTATTTGCCAATATAAATTTTTAAAAGATCTAGTTTTTAAATTGCAAGAATTTTCTTTTTTTTGAGGGGGGGGGGGGGTTCTTTGCAATTTTCGAACATCTGATATTATAAATATCTTTATTTTTATCCACTGAGTATAATGAATATTTGAATTTTAGAGTAAGTCAAGATTACAAATATATATATATATATATACATATTTATCCATGTACCGTAAAAACCGTCAATAGGGAACACTTTGGGGCTGGGGAATTTGTCAGATAATCGGAGATGTTTCCTTTTGTGAGGTAAAACTATACAAATATGCACACATTGTGTATTAAAAAAAGTATTAGACGTCCACTTTTCGGAAATGTTCATTAACCTTCACAACGGACACTTCCAAATACCGGACACTCCTATTTAGTAAAAGATAATGCAGAGTTGCATTTTTTTGCAAAAGGACCTGATTAAAACATGGGCATGCTGGACAGTGTCTCGTCCCCCTACGATTTTCGGACTCAAAAATTTGATGTGCAATTTATGTATAGCTTATATTTTAAATCCATTTCGAAATTGTACTGATCAACATTTTGAATTTTTAAAGTAAAATAACGTTAAAAACTAAACAAATAAAAGAAATCTAATATTTAGATGAATATCTGTTTGTTTTTAATCTTGTTATACTCCTGAAATTCAAAATTTTTAATATAATCAGTACAATGTCGTAAAAGATTTAAATTATGAGCTTTACAAAAATTGCATACCAAATTTGGAAGCTCCAAAATCAGGCTGTGTGGGGTGGGGGGGACAAGACCACAGCTAAATATTTTTTTAGGATTCACCGTGGTCAAATATGGCTACGTATAATGCTGACAAAAATTGGTTGCGATTAAGACGTTTGAAGTGTCTGAAATTCAGACGCAAAAAGTGTCTGAAAAAATTAAGACATTTTAAAATGTCTGAAAATTGAACACACCGTTTCAGACACTTAAGTGTCTGAATTTCAGACATTTCAATTTAGAGTGTTCTTTTGACGAATTTTTAATTTCATTTTTCTGTAAGAGCTCGTTTTATGAAAATCATATTAAGTTAGTATTTAAAAAAAATATTTCTTCCTGCTCAACAACTCGACATTTTTTTATACATTTTCGGATTCATTTTTAAACGTAAAATCATGAAACTTCATAGCGTGACTTTTTGAAGAGATTTATAAGATACCAGTGTTTTTATTTTCCGCTCAATTTATTAGAACTTGATTTAAATTATTTTCGCAGTACGACCATTTTATTTTTCGTTTCGTTTTTATCGCTTCGGGAAATTCGGTTCAAAATGCCCACTTTGACAGAATTTTTTAAAATATATTCTACTTTTATCGAAAAATCGGCCATTGCAGCACATTATGTAGTTTCTGAATAAGAGAACCCACCAATTGGATGCGTTTGAGAGTGAAAATGAATTTCAAAATGAGTCAGAAAATAAGCCATTTGGATTTGAGTATACCCTTAATACGATAATTTTTCGTCAACCCCTATTTTTGTTTATTTTTTTCTGCTGCAAGAGTCGATCCTATCAATAACACGTCAGTATGAAAGTTGTAGATAATATTGTTATGATGTATTATAAATTTAAGCGGATTGGATATCTTGTGAATTGACGAAGTTATGAATTTTTTTCTTTAATCCCCCTCATTTTTTTTTTTTTTTTTTTTTTTTTTTTTTTTGCATGAAGAGCCTATCAAAAATTTGTCAATATAAAAGCAGTAGATAATATTAAGAAGATTTGTAATAAGTTTAAGTGAATTTGATATATTAAGAATTGACGAAGTTATGAATGTTTTTCTCCTTAAAACCATACTTTTTGCGCCCCTGAGCGCATTGATAATTTTATCAAAAATCTGTGATACATAAATTTTTGGCCCTTTTTCTAGAAGTAATAATAACTTTAAACTGATTTGATACGTATAGAAATTAAGAAGTTGTGGGTTTTTTTTCTGTTTTCACAAATGCCCTCCCTATTTCCACCCCCTTGGTCCGATTTTCCCCATTAAAGAACTTGACCGAGATTTTATACCCCTTGATTTTATGTATCAGTTTAGAAGAGATTTATGCAGAATTATAGAAGTTATCGTGTCCATAAAAAAGTTATATATATACATATATATATATATATATATATATATATATATATATATATATATATATATATATATGGCTAATATGAAGATAATCCACACACTATATTTGTGATCTTTAGGCAATTGGGAATTTTAGAATCTGACAATCTTCTATGAACATCCTTTTTTTTTCCTGTTCATTTTATTAATTTATTATTTTTATATTTAATAGTAATTATTAAAGTTTTTTATATTTTTATTATACATAATTTATTTTATGTTATAGCATATAGCTATATTCTATATATTATCAATGTTATAAAATTATTTAATTTCTGAGTGTAGATTAAATGGGTTAGGTAATAGAATAGCATTTTATTAACATTTAATTTATTTAATTTTCTTGGATAATGATCTATAGTATGGTATTATTTATATATTAGGATTTGTGTGGTAATGCAGTTGATATCTTTTAGATTCATTAGCTTTTATTAGGTTCTTCTTGTGACATTTGAATAATAATAATAGTTTTAAAATAACATAATAGATGGCAGCTCCAAAAAAAATTTTTAATGCTTCTATTGAGTAATAATTTAAATTTTTTACACCAGGTGGTATTGAATGCAGAATATTGGCAATATTATAAAATAGAAATTAAACAATTTAAAAGTGTTTTAAGTATTTTTAATAATATAATTATTTTCTATTTATATTATATTAATTGAATTTATCACGGTATTTCAAAATGAATTAACTGAATCCATAGGGTTTAATTTCTGTGTTAACTTAACTGTTTCATTCACCTTAATCTTATCATGCTTTTGGATACCATGTGCGGGATGATATTTTGAAAATCAACTGGGATTTTATTCGGTGTGTTGTGTAATATTTCTATTTTTATGCTATAAATTAAATATTTAAAGGGTTGTATTGTTTTTTTCTCTTTCATGCCATTTGTTAATGTTCTGTTTTCTTCTTGAAACTATTCTAATGGTCATATTGGTTGTTTGAGTGCAGGAGAAAATTTTTTCCAGCTTTTAGCTATTTTTCTCACAGAAAACAACCGATTTGCTTATATAATTGAATTCTGTACTCTTGAAAACGTAATTCAATATATAAGGTTTTCATTTTTTTTCGATATCCATATTCTTCTTTTTTTCTTCCATATTAATACTTGTAATTAAGTATAAGGCACTTTATTTTATACATACAGTTCTATATTATAGGTTTGTGGTATCCATTTTTATTGTCATTTCATTCACAATATTGCGGTTTTTGATGATGCTCGGTAATGTTTAATTAATGGATATATATATATATATATATATATATCGAGAGAGAGAAAGAGAATTTTTTACTGATGGTGGTTTTGGATTATAGGGATCATGATTGTTGTAGATCTGCAATTTTTTTTCAGAAATTCCTACATAGGAGCGATCGCAATAGGAGGTATTTCATACGAAAAGCATGCTATGCTATTTAATGTTATATATACAACACGTGTACAGCGACAAAAAAAATTAAAAACAAATAATTAATATTTTGAACAGTTTTTTCTAAAACTGCGACGTGTCACC
Source organism: Maratus speciosus (assembly GCA_963932465.1). Taxonomy (NCBI): domain Eukaryota; kingdom Metazoa; phylum Arthropoda; class Arachnida; order Araneae; family Salticidae; genus Maratus; species Maratus speciosus. The sequence continues at coordinate 127,655,842 of OZ010800.1, forward strand.
AGTACATTCAGGCTGAGACGCTGCACTTGTGCGGTAGTTATGCCGCGCTTGTCACAAGAACAGAATGAAATTAAAAATAAAATTATTAAAAAATATCTATATCTAAATGATAATTAACTATGTAATAAAAAAAGAAGGAAATTGAGTACAATAAAACTTATTAATAGATTCAAAATAATAATTGTCTGCCTACTTTCACTATTATAATTATCAACTTATTTTTTTACATTGAATTTTCATTGTTATTTCAGCAACAACGTAGCATCAATGTATTAGAGAGGGAAAAGAAAAAAGTGAAATAGTGTCTACTTAAATTATTTGTTAATAGACATGTTTTTGAACGCAATCTTCACACAAAGTATCGAAAAAGTGCAATCTTTATGTAACCACATTTGACAGATGATGCAATGAAGCCGATTACACTTCCTCTTTTTTGGAGTAGTTTTCTAAATATTCCTTGAAAAGAACGTCTGCGTACGCGTGATCCAAATTTTCATTATGATCATCTTGGCTTGCATTTTTCTTCGCCTTCCTTAGGTTTAGTTTTCCCTTTTTCCCATTTGGTGTAGTAAACTTAGTACTGCTAGAACATTCACCAATGTCTGATGGACTGTCATGGATCCTCTACCTGAATCAAAATTAAATTTTCTCTTGGTAGTTTTGTATTTTTTTGTTAATATTCTTACATTTTTTGATTTTTTTTTTCAAAATTTACATTAAGCTCTTTTCAATTGTCAATAGAGGTTAAGTTTGCTCCCGTTTTCTTAATTCTGTGCTTTGCTGCCCCATGACTAAGTCTCGGAATAGGATATATATTATTTAGATGCTTTGTAGGTGATGGTTGTTTTACATTGCTAGTTCCAGTTTCTGCAGGCTTTAAATTGATTTGAGATGTGTTGATTAGCACTTTACTTCATGGATTTGCCTCCTCTTGTGTCGTGTTTTCTGGTGAGGGCATATCACTATCCGCTAAAGCAGAAAAGAAATTATCAGGGAGAGCGTTGTTGTTGAAAGTAAGATACCAGTGCCCTTAAAGGCACTAGTAGCATTGCCAACAATTACCGATTTGTTTCAAGCATCGCACATTAAAGAACCTACCTGATACAGAGTCAAACTACGCCCAACATGCTGCATTAACCTTTACGGATGCCATTGTCCTCGTAGGTTTACACCTTCTTTTCTTTTATAAAATGTTGGTATTTTTAATAAAATCTGTAAACAAATTTAAGATTTATCTGGTTTTGAAAAACAATATTTCATTTAAACCCAGGACGTTAAATACAAAATTATTACAATTACAATTAACGACTAGTAACATGCCTAAATTGGTTAATCTGTAAAGAAAAGGAAAAGTTAATAACACCTTATCATACCGTACAAAAGAAACTGTGGCATGTATACCAGAATTGCAATGCGGCATGTATCCCATTTTGTTTAGCACAAACGTCGCATACCACAGTTACCTACCCTCACTAAATAAAATGGCGTAACCATCGACAAAGTACTCTGTACAACCGCTACACTTAGTTTTGACTTCGAAATCATGCATGCATTTAGTAATTTGTGTATGGAAATTATAACAGCATAACGTGTTTAAAAGTTTGGATAGTGAAATCATATGATTACGTCAAAATGAGTATAGTACAGCTACAAGTAATCATTGAAATGGGATTCACGCTATACACTGGTTAAAAGAATCTCATTGCGCACCTATACTGCGCATTTGGAGTCTATCGATAATTACAAGAAATACAAGGGGTGCGGCATCTATCCCGTATGCGGCGAAACTCCCGGAGTTACTCTACTGGACGCCACTATTAATCAATGAAAAAAGTTGCCTCCTCGTTTAATAGTTTTTTATACGTATTGCCACCACATGGCTGGATGAAAATAATGGTTTCAGATATCGAATAATTAAAGGACTAGGAACAAATTCACACAAATATTCAGATGCATTAGTTTTGATGATGTTGAGCTTAGACACAAATATCGATCTACAGATAAACTGTTACCAATTAGAAATGTATTTCAATCTTGGACTGATACCTTCTCAGATGCCTATATTCATCATGATAATGTTACAATTGATGAACAATTAGATAGATTTATGGAAATGCCCATTTCGACTGTATATTCCGTCGACATCCGGAATATATCGAATAAAGCTGTGGGCTGCTTTTGATAGCACCACTAGCTTTGCATGCATTATTCAGGTAAGGCAAGTAATATGCTTAAAGTAGCCAATCAAGGAAAAAGAATTGTTCGGGATACGGAGAAGGAACGGAAAATAGAGACAGAAATATCACAGCAGACCACCTTTTTAAAAATTTGAGTCTAGAAAAATAACAAGAGAAGCAGCAGCTAACACTTTTAGACACAATACGACAAAATCGTAATTCCTGAAAGAGTTCGTCACAACTAACGGAAGAGGAATCAACTCGCACATTATTTGGATTTAAAAATACAACGAATACAAAATTTAGAGTATATAATTTATATTTAAAGAAAATATAATTATAATAACCAAAATAATTTAACCCTTTATCTACGGCATTATAATCTACTGTAATTTTTTTCATGTCATATTTTTTTCAGTTACTACAATGAAAATTAAAGGATAAACATAAAAAAAAGTACTCACCCGTGAGAAATTCAATTATTTAGAGATAATTAATTAAAGTGGTACTTTAAAGTACCGTCAGTACACTATGACTAAAATATTCTTGTAACAGTAAATCCACAAGGTATTTCAACTGGCACCAGAAAATATTTTCGATTTAATTAGTATGTGAAATATAGGCTTTTTCTTATTTACAAATAAATCGTTTGGCAAATTCCGGTGCCAATCATTTATTTCAACACTTTAGAATTGAAAACGCTTTGTTCCTGAAAGCGTTATAAAAACAATTTTTTTAGGTTTCGATCTTGTTAGCAGTCCTTTAGTTATGAGACGTTAATATTCCAGGGGCAACATGTTCTCTCGCATCTCCACATATGCAATATATGAATTTACATATGCCATTTCTAGCATAGCAAAAACCAGCCGGTGCCACAACTTTTTCGATTTCCTATAAAAAATAACAATGAAACAGAAAAGAAAAGAAATACCAGGGAAATCATTACTACACAACATTTTAGTAATTACATTTTAAAGCAGATGAAAATGATGGACTACACAGACGAAAAGTAAAAAAGAATTTTTTCTCCAACACCCAGTGTACTGACGGTATTTATAAGTAAAACCGAGTAATTCAACTGTTAAATCAAATACATACAACCATCACCTAAAATAGCTAGTCATATTGTATTCTAAGGTCATAATGAACACATAAAAAAATCCAACACTAATCTTATATCCTTTACTGTGTTTGCAGCAGTGAAAAGACGAGCATGGCAATCTGTACAAAAAGTCGGCACAAAACACATAAACTGCTTCAAAGATAGCCTCATTCTTCTATAAAAATAACAAACCCAGAAGTACTGCTGCCATGTATTTGGTTAAAGTGGAATTAAAATAGCATTTTTTTGCAAAGTACCATTAGAATATTAGTAATATTCACTATGGTATAAAAGTTTAAAGTGAGTGGTACTTATAAGTACTGTCAGTAGATAAAGGTTAAAACAGACGCAGGATAAGTAAAAAAAATGACATTCCAACCTTCAATTAATGAGTAAAATATTTTTTTTCAAATTAAGATTTTCTTTACATTATAGAGCGCCAATTAAATCAACATCTTGAAGTTTTAAAAGAATGATTTAAAAACTACTTGGAAGAAAAAATTTATATTTAGCATATGTTTAAAGCAGGGCATAATAAATAAAAATCCATGAAAAAGTTGTAAGTTGCAATTCATAATTTTTAAATATTAAATTCAGAATTTTTAATTCATATTAGAAAATTATAAAAATTACAAAATTCAAAATATGTATGGTTGTTTTTTAGCATTATAACACTACAAAAAATTAGCACATTAGTATTATACTTTCAGTAGATGTTAATAAAGATACAAGAATGTAATTTAACGTTAGAAGCTGTAAATTTTGAAAGTTTCAATTTTAAAACTTATCATCCTGATGACTTGAAAGTTGGTATCTAGGTATATTTTGATACGAAAATTTAAAACTTGTCAAATGGTTGTGTTGCTATTGAAAAAAAAAGTACGTTTCGGCAGGTTTTGATATGTAGATATTGCCTTAAGGAAATTTTATAGCCAAGGAAAATTCAAAAGCCGACTTTAAAAACCTCAATTTTGGAAACCCCGAAACGTATGGTACCTTTTTTAAATAAGTATGTTTAATGATTCATAGAATAATAGCTAATAAAATCTTTGATATGTGGATTTGATATGATATATATATAATATAGTTTTCCATATTATATGTAATAAATAATTTCTTTTTAAGAATTAGTTGACGTTTACAGACTCCCTTTAAAGTATGCTTATGTTACGTTTTTCATAGATTTTCAAGGGAAAACAATAAAATAATTTTTTTACGATTCTTAAGCTTTGAAAGAGAAGAGCTGGATTCATAAACCGAAAATGCGTTAAATTTGTGTATTATGATTAATGAGGAAAAGGTTTGTTTTTGCAATATTTGTTTTTATTTGAAGCTTTTATTCAACAATCAGTATTTGAACGAAATTTATTACTTAAATCATTTTATGTTATATATGATTAGTATAAAATGAAATAAAATTAATGAAGTTTTTAAAAATTATAAATATGTGTTTCATTTGAATAATGCGTTGAATTAATTTCGCTGCCAAAAAGAATTTTATAATTGTTTAAATAAAGTAGCGAAGGTGTGGGGAATATAATCAAGACATTTATTAAAGCGTACCTTGAAGTGAATACCTTTAAACATCTTTATTTAAATACCTTTATTTAATAATGTAATATTTTAATTTTTAAATAAAAATCTAGAGATGATTTTATAGTTCATTTATCTCCATTTTTTTAATGCAAGCCTTTCAGTAAATGCGATTTGTCACAGATTACAAATGAACAGTTTAATTCAAAATATGTTGTTATACGTATTGTCGGTTTGTGAAAGAAAACGTGCTATTTGTTCTGTTTTAATTATTAGAATGATTAGAGTGAATAACTTTCTTTTTATCATATTTGGTAAAGTTTTCATTCTAAAACATCACATTTCTTTCTACCTTTGTAATTATATTAATCGATTAAATTTTCGTAAAGCCTATTGCATGTTAATTAAGTAATTTTATTAACCTATAAATCTGTATTTAATTACTGTATTATATGTTCTGCCCAAATAAGTCATCTTTTGTTATTATCCCATTTCAAAGAATGTGATTAATGAATAAAATATAGTGACAAATGAATTCTTACTCATCTTTACTTTCCATTGTTGCACTCAAAGTAAATCTGTTTTATTAATATTGTTTATCATAAAATCGTTTCCATAACAGTTTTCTCTGACAACAAATAAAATCCCTTTCCACAAAAGGGTCCTTATAAGAATTTCTGTGTTTAATTTTCCTGTAGATACTATCTTGCCTGTTACATTCTTTGATATTATACACAGTGATGGAACAGTGGCGCAGCAGTTGAGCGATTGTCACCACTAATTTTTTATAGTATTCAAAATTCGCCTTCAAAAAATCTCAGAAATTATATCCTGAAGTTAAATGAAGAATACTAATAAAATTTTGCGGTGTCAATTAATTCTCTGCTACTACAATGTTCCATCACTGTATACAGTTAAACTGCTATAAACACATCTAAAGCTTTTTGAAAAAAGGTACAAGCTAATACGCTTCAATAATATGATAACAAATGTATCTCAGATCGCGAAATTCTTGTTATATGTCTGTACAAGCATAAAAAATAAGTAGGTCATTTTGGAATGGAATGTGGGAATGCAATTCTTGTAGGAATGTGGGAGTGCAATTCTTGGAATGCAATTCTTGTAGATATTGATTTGTATAGAAATATAGTTAACATTACTGTGGAAATAGGAGTTTTTATTCATTCATGGTCAAATATTACCAACCTTAAAGGATTCCTCACTATTTCTGCTAATGTTAGAACTCCTGAGACTTAGGAAAAAAATGAAAGAACCAAATTTGTGAAGCTACTCAATGGAGCAATTCAAGGATAGTCCGATGAATACGAAACCCAAATGAAATTATAGATCTCCTCTTATTACTCCTTAATTCAGATTTGAGAAGATGTGAATATAAGACAATTAACCTTTAAAAACACTGTTGACGAAATGGACCAGGGCATTGTAAAGTACAAATGACAACTTATATATAAATATATTTTTTATAAGAATTGCGAGATTTCCATAACAGTAAATTTTGTTATTTAATCGAATTATTTTTGTAAATATATTAAAACAAGACGGAAAATGTACGGCAAACGTGGCAAATGAGGTGCGTTCGTTCTATAACTAGTTTTATAAATATTCAAAAGTTGGTGCAATAGCTGTTGCACTCTTATGCAAAAATGCATGATGCAAAATCTGTTGATTATATGTATTAAATTCAGTAATACCGAAATGATAGGACTTCATATTAAATAGGAATTAATGAAACGGCAACCTAGAATCATTACCTGTCATGGGGTATCATTGAATAATTTACGTATGATAGGATTTAATAGCACGAAGAAAACGTTTACTAATATCTTTTTAACTTTTAATTCGACTTGCACAAAATTTGAAATGGGTCGAAAAAATTCAGCACCGATTATATATACAGGGTGATTCAAAACTTAACGCTCAAATTTAGTGGGAAGGTAGGGGATACGTCAGGAAACCGATTTTACATAAGAAAGTATGCCTGCAAATGTATGCATGCGTATGTAGAGTGGACTGTGTATACCCAATCTTCCATTGCGTCCCAATCATTCTTTTGACTTTCCTAAAGCTAGTATTATTTCTTCTCCTATTTCCACTTCTCATTCTGACTTCCACACCTTTTACATATTAAAAAACTCCAAATATCTCCTTAATAACGGTTAATAATTCTTGTGTGGAATGAAAATTTAAAAATTCACAAACGAAGAAAGTTAAAAAACAAAGAATAAAATAAATTAGCAAAAAATAAATTAAAAAGTAAAAAACGAACCAATTAAAAAATAATTGAAGGACAAAAGAACCGGAAAGTACAAAATTAAACCAGAAGTTTGCAGCCATCGGACACTGAAGGCGTTGAATAAAGGTTATAAACGAGATTATTGGAGTTTTTAAAGGTGTATAGTAAAAAGGTTTGTGGAAGTCCAAATGACAAATGGAAATAGTAGAAGAAATAATACTAGCTTTAAGAAAGTCAAAACAATGATTGGGATGCAATGGAAGTTTGGGCACACACAGCGTTCTCTACATACGCATGCGTACATTTGCGGACATATTTTTCTATGTAAAATCGGTTTCCTGACGTATTCCCTACCTTCCCACGAAAATTAAATGATAAGTTTTGAATCAACCTATATTACATTTCAACCCATTCTTTGGGGGGGGGGGGGGATATGCTGTTATATGTGGACAGACAGACGCACGGACGAGATGACGACTATAGTTCCTATGCATTTATATAGTTACGAATGCAACTATAAGTAGTCATAACTACCCAATTATTAAAGTACTTCTAATGTAAAATTTTAACTAAATTTTATATTAATATTATATAAGTTTTTGTAATTTATCTTGTTATATTAAGCAAAGTAGTTGTTCAGGGGTAGCAGTTTCTTGATTCAAAATTTCGAGTATAATGGAATTCAGTTTTCGAATGATAAGAAAGTAATAAAAGTTTCTTAGAAAACATAAAACTGGTGAAAAATTACTACGTAGATACTGACGGGAAACTAAATTTTATTATTATGGCGTAAATGTACGTGACACATTAATATAATGTAGAAAAAATCGACTTAGCTGTCAAATCCAATAGGTATTTATTAGTTTTTCCTACAAAGTTTTCCCATTATTACTCTATTTTCTCTTTTTATAATTTTATCATGGTAAAAATGTTTTAATTACTTTTCGATGCAACATAATATTTCGTATTTTGAAGCTACTGCAAATGTTAAACTTTTAATAATAATCAGTGCAATATTTTTTTTTCCGGAACAGAAAAGTTTTGTTTTTATAGAATCAATTTCATACTATTTATTACCTGTTTACTTCCACGCCTGATAGCTTATACACGGCATTTCAAAGCAAAGACACATATATCACGCACAACATATATTATGCAATATTTTCCAACACATTCTGATTATTGTATCACCTATCATTTTCATCTATCTGTAGTAATTCTAACACCCTGTACAAAGAACAAAACATAATTAACAAGAACTTAAATTCGTGGGCACAGCATACATTCTGAAGCAGAATTTCTTTCCCATTTTAAACAATTTAGATTAATATTTTCAGATTCATCACAGTTTAAATATTGGTAGCTAGATCGGATTTTTTTGACATTCGGAAAGAAACTTAATTTCGTTTAGTTTTAACAATAAATTTTCTCGTTTTTAGCAATTTTTATCGCATTTTTAGCGGATTTAGGGTTCCGTACTCAAAAAGCAAAAATGGAAGCATTATAATATCACTCTTGTGTTTGTCTGTCTGTCACAGCCATCTTACTTGTAAACTATGGAGCATGGAAAGTTGAAATTGGGGGAAGTAATAAAGATTATTTATCCACATATTTATAGATTATTAAACATTCACAAATACAATTAGGAAAAATGTAGAGGGGTTAATTAAGTTATGTGAAAAAAACGTGAAATTATCTAACAATGTAAGTCCCATCAAAAATCTATTCAGCAGAACTCAGGTTGTAAGCGGCCTAAACAAAATTTCTCTTTGCATTTCATACATATTATACATAATTAAATTTAAATATGTCTTCCATAACCGCGTTAACCAGATTATAGAACTCTCAGGGATGTAAGGGTAGGTCTACTTTATATACCCACTGGATTTTTTAAGAAACCCTGCACACCTTTATAGAATATATATTCTCTAGAAACTGATATACACATTGCATATAGCGTACATCCTCTTATAGTAATTTACTACACCACAGAGAACTTTCCGGCATAGCATCAAAATCCATTTAGTAGAACTTTACATTAAAGGTAATCTTTCATAATCGGGTTCACCTAATTTTAAAAGTCCCCGTCATTTATTCAAAGTAGAACTATTTTTTACATTAAAACACTTCTAAAACAAATTACTTAACTAACAGTGTACGTTCTACAAAATTATGTTCAGTAGAACCTGAGTTATAGTCAATCAGAATAAAATAAGAATTTGCGTCTTGTAAATATAGTAGATGATGATGAGTAAAATTGTAAGTATTGGTATTTGCGATTTATAAAATGCTATTGGCGAGATTTATGCACGGCTAACATAAAAGTATCCATTTTTTTCTTTTTATCCATAGTAGCAAATGGTAAATTGCAAAATATTCTTTTATTTAAACCTTTGAATATGAACACTTTTTTTAAACAGTACAAACATTGCTTTCATACTTAAATTAAATTTTTCCGTTTTATAATATTTATTTCTTATTAAACCATTTTCTTTTTATTTTAAATAGAATCAGTAACTGTTTTGGTATTTTTCCGTTATACCAACACCGTTGTCGCAAAGCATAATAATTAGCACAAAATAAAATGAAACATTTGGAAAAAAAATTATTTTATTGATACAAAAATGAGTATTTAAAAGATATAACATTTGAAAATTACAGGCTTTCACCAACTATTTTTTTTTCTAAATCAATACAAATCAATACTTAAAATAAAAGAAAAAATAAATATTTTACAATAAAATAATAAAATAAAGTCAATTTAATCTGCAGGTCTCGAATTGTAAATGTCTTTCAGGTTATCATTGTAGCGTGGCGTACGTAATAAGCGTATCTGTCATTGCAGTAAACATTTAATTTTTTGAAAGACGTTCAACGTTTTTTAACAAAACATTTTTATAGGTATAATTCCCAAGTTCTGAAATGATTTTATTACACCTTCCTCGTCGTCAAGTAATTGCCAAATCGTAAAATCCATGTCAGTGTCAGTAATAAATGTAAGTTATATTTTAATAATAAATATTTTCTATTCAAAAAATAACAAATTAAAAAGTTTTACGAGATTACGATGGAATAATACTCATAAAAAATATTCACGTTCAATAAATAGCAAATGTTAATCTTTGGCACGGTTTGCAATAAAAATCATTTGCACGCTAAGGGTAGAAATAAATGGCGCGATACCATACATTTTGGCATAGTGTTGATAGAACGAAAAAGTACGACAGTTTTTTCTTTTATCATTATTATTATTTAGTTTTAGTTTTTGAGGCGTTTATAATTTTTTTCCTAAGTGACGTAGTTGTTTTAAATATTTAAGCAAAAGAATTTATTAAAAAAATATTCAATTTGAATTTATTCCCTTGCTATAGTAACAGAATGAAGATAATGAGTTTTTAGAAATTATCACTTGGAAATTTGAGGTTTTGTCGCCAAAGATAGCGCCAAATTAGAAAAATATGAAATATCTCATGAACTATTAGACTTAAAATAATTTGATTAGTACCATTCGATTCAGCACACTAAAATATGTTATCAGTTGAAAAATAACTATGAAATCAGATTTTTAACGATTTTTTTAAAAGTTCGTTCTATTTTTTACCCCCCCTTAGGGATGGAATTTTAGAAAATCCTTTCTTAGAGGCACTCAATGTCATAAGAAGTATTTTTACGCCAAATTTCAAGATTTTAGGTTCAGTAGTTTGGGCTGCGCGTTGATTAATACAAAATCCAGACTTTCTTTTATATATATAGATAAAGATATAAACGAAATTTTTTTGGCCGAAAATAGAAGAAGATAATCACAAATGCAAATTTTTATGGTTTTCAAACTGTGGAGTATGCAAATTTTGAGTTCGACGTCAAAAACGTCGCTTCAGCGGCAGCGAATGAAATTTGACTTTCAACTGGATAAAAGAGAATGAAGACAAGTATGATCGGCATTCAGTGATTGCTTTGTTTCGATGAGTACGATGTTTCAGCGAAGCCATTTGACAGATTGAGAAGCTTTGAGAATTGTTGGTAGGTTAGAAGGGGGCCAAACTCAAGCCGAAGTAGCGCAAGCCATTGGAGTGTCACAAAGTGTCATTTCCAGGATCTGGAACCGTTGTTTGGAGAGTGGATGTGCAGGCCGAAGACCAGGGCAAGGTTGTAGGCGGGCAACAACGCCCAATGAAGATCGGTATTTAGCGTTAGCAGCTCGGAGACACCGAACCATGAACGCTACTCTTCTCCAACAACACCTTCGCTCGGCTACAGGCACAACGATATCAACTCAGACTGTCCGAAACCGGCTCCATGCTGTAGGTCTGTATGCTCGCCGACCGATGGTATGTGTTGGATTAACATCAAGGCATCGTCGCGACCGCAGGGAGTGGGCAACCGAGCATATCAACTGGAGGAGAAATGAATGGAGCAATATTCTGTTTTCTGACGAGTCCCGTTTTTCTGTGCATCCGGATAATAGGCGTATTTTCATCTGGAGGGACCGTGGCAGTAGGAATAATCCTGTGTTCGTGCACGAAAGTGTCAGATTTGGCGGTGGAGGAGTGTTGGTGTATGGTGGCATCTCCATTGACGCGCGCACTGACCTCTACATCATTCGAGATGGAGTTTTGACTGGTCGCCGATATAGAGATGAGATCCTCAGACCTATTGTAGTCCCTTACTCTGCAGCAATCGGAGATAACTTCATTTTAATGGACGATAACTGCAGGCCACATCGTGCAAACCTGGTGGAGGATTTCCTTTTCGAGGAAGGAATCGTTCGAATGGAACGGCCAGCGTTTTCTCCAGACATGAATCCAATCGAGCACGTTTGGGACGCTCTAGGAAGACGAGTTTCTGGCCGCCAACAACCCCCACAAACTCTCCAAGAACAGGAAAGAGCTCTTCTGGAAGAGTGGGGCAGAATACCCCAACTCGTCATTAATAGCCTCATTGAGTCCATGCCTCAAAGGTGTTGAACGTTGCTGGCCGCCCGTGGAAACCATACCCCCTACTGAAAATGATTTTCTTTGAAGAAAACACCTTTTCTTATTCTTTTTTTCTCATATGCACAAATTGTGTTTTTTTTCCTTTAGTACACAAATGCGCAATAAAATGCATTTTTTTTCTGCCAAACATGTGTAATTTATTCTCATATAACCTACTATGTCTGTCGACCATGTCTCAATCAGGTAAACAGTTTACCAGATACAAAATCCACCTAAAACTGCAATATCCTTTAATTGTTTTGAGCAGTGTATATGAAATTTCAGGACACTTTTCCAAATTTAGCCAAGATCCCTCGTGTGACATATCGTTGGAAAGGTTTGTGACTACTTATTGATGTTATGCACTTCCGTGGCCGCCCCCCCCCCACTTTGCCCCCTGGAGGACACTTTTCCAAATTTAGTCAATACCCCTCTTGTGAGATATCGTTGAAAAGGTCTGTGACTACTTATTGATGTTATGCACTTCCGGTGGCAGTACCCCCCCACTCTTTGCCCCCCACGGGGGACACTTTTTCAGATTTAGTCAAGACCCCTCGTGTGAGATATCGTTGGAAAGGTCTGTGACTACTGATTGATGTTATGCTCCTCCGGTGTCCATCCCCCTATTTTGCACCCCCCGGGGGACACTTTTCCAAATTTAGCCAAGACCCCACATGTGAGATATCGTTGGAAAGGTCTGTGACTACTTGTTTATGTAATGCACCTCCGGTGACCGCCCCCCCCCCCCTACTTTTCCCCCACGGGTGTGTTTTTCTAAATTTAGCCGAGACCTCTCATGTGACATATTGTTGGAAAGGCTTATGACCACTTACTCATGTTATCTACCTCCCGCACTCCTCTCCCCCTTTGCCCCCACGGGGAGGGCATTTTTGTAAATTCATATCCAGACTTCTCATGTGACATATGGTTGGAAAGGCCTAAAGACCTGTGACGACTTAATCATATTATGCAGCTGCTGTGCCCCTCCGCTCGCTTTGACCCCTCCCTCAAGAGATCTGGTCCGAGGTTCATTCGTTTCGATATTATATTTTTTACAAGATTTTGTAGTGCGTGCACACCACACCCGCCTGCTATCATATATCAGTGCCGTATATAGCGGGTAACCTGTTCGTGATTTCATATTACAAGATTGCGTATAAATTAGGGGCCCGCTAGCGGTCGATGTCACCTAGTGTTTATTAACATCGACTCATTCCAGTTACCCGCAGACGATTCTTGATAAATGTATGACGTATATAATACATAATATATGATTTATAAAAGAAATTTGCAAACTGTAGTCATTGAGAAAAAATTTACACAATCGAAAAATATCGAGATGTCCATACAATCGAGAAAATCGAGAAAAACATCTCGTTATCGCCCATCACTAATGTTAATGCTGATAATTTATCCTGTTTTTCTGTAAAATATGTTTCTGAGAATTGATAGCATCTAAAAAACCAATGTTCCTGATTGAGAAAACCGATTATCACACAATAAAACTGCTCAGAAACGTTTCCAAAAATCCGTCGAAACGAAATTTTTCTACATTAATTATTTTTTAAATTTTGACAATATACTAGTTTCCAGGGTATTAAAAGCTAAAGAAGGCTTGTAGATTTACTGAGAAACTCGGAAATGGTTATTGTTTTTTTTTTTTTTTTTTCGTTCGTGAATGCATTACATTTTTCTAGAATAAGAAGTATTTGTCCTTTTACAGAGCACCATCGCAATATAAACATACCTACCTAAGAACTTGTTTTTAATAGCTAATAAAAAATAAATGAAAAATAACTAGATACAGAATTATTGCGCAATTCGTTCCAAAAATTTAATCGTGTCCGAGTTGGAGACCGATATGTTACAGATTCATTGAAGGAATTTTTTTTTCACATACATTTCTAACGTTCACTATGTTATTTATTCATATAATAAATTAAAGTAATCATTGCACCTTATGGAGTTTCGACCTCCCAACGATATTATTAAATATCACTTGATGATGCGAACGATTTTCGACAGGATGCATGCCATTATCAAGACAATGTGGACAGTCTTAGAAGATACAAAAAGAGATTTAAAGAGTTAAACGTGTTTTCTGATAATATATTTTCTTGTACTATTTTTGCGATAAAAAATTATGAAATGAAGTTGATAGTTATAGTTATTGCATATATGCTCACATGGAGTTCATGCTTATCATAACTAAATTTTTTCATTCTATAGATTCGAAACACTAGCTCTTAAAGTTTAATTTTGACAGTTATAACTTTAAACTTGAAACTGTATTATTATATTATTCTTAATCTGTACAATTTCAAGTTTTCGAACCATCCTCACATATCTGAAAAACGTAGTTACTTAATAAACAATTTAATTAACTAATTAATTAAATTGTGATTTCACTAAACCGTTGTAGTTGTTAATTTAAAAACTAAAATGTTAATATTGTTTTGCTTGTTTACAATAATGTTACATACTACTATAAGAGTATCATATAATATTATGTATAAATCAGTTGTATATCTAAACCCAGTCAGTATTAGTAACAGCAGAATCTACAGCATTCTTTCTCCCTTTCAAAGTATTTTTTTATATAAATCTTCGATTATAATCTTTAGATATAGACAGAAAAATGGCATTGTAAAAGTAAAGAAACATAAAAGGGCAGAAAATGAGCTAAATTATAAACACATTTTATAAAACTGTGCGAAATAAATCTGAAGCCTTCTGAGACATGTATTAGATTCACAAGACTGCAGAGTTTTGTAGCGATGAAATTTTATGACCGATAAGCCGCAAGTAATCTCAAAGTAATAAAAATTTAAAGGAAACTATACAAATGTCTGAACAGAATCCTTCATTGATTTCAGAGTAATAGAGGCAGATGGTTTAGATTCACGAAACAGGCTGCACCATCTGGAAATTGAAATATATGTACACATGTTGTAAATAAGCGCTAAAAATGAAGTTGAAGTAAAAACACAATTTCCAGAAATTATGAAAATCGAATTTGGACTAGTGTCAGATAGTTGTGATTTTGTGACACATAACTAGCAGTAAAATAAAAGATATATGCTAATTTTGTCCTGAAAAATGTGCAAAGATAATCTAGCGTGGATTACATAGTAATAGAGACCGAAACTTTGGTTTGAGTAAACAGGCTGCACCACCAAATCAAAAACTACGGACATCTTTTCAGAATGAGTGCTGAATATGAAGTTGAAATATAAACACTTGAGAACAGGAATTCTGCTTTTTCAGAATTTAGTGTCGCCCCCGACATTTCCATAACTTCATTTTCATCTGATGGACTGATGGATTCTATTATTATGAAACAGTCATTGTAAATGAAGTGTTAGGTGAAGATGAAAGAGCAGTCATAAAAAATGGCCATAATTAAAAAAAATATATGGCCATTTTTTTCTCCATTCTTACCAGAAAATCAGAGTTCTGACTTTTAATGACTGCTCTTTTATCTTCACCTAACATTTCATTTATAATGACTGTTTCATAATAATAGAAGCCATCTGTCCATCAGAAGAAAATGACTCGGTGAAAGCGGAAACTCCAATAATCGGGACTCTACTGTAGTTTAGTTTTAAGACTTATAACACGCGATTTTATTTTGCATAAAGTGAGGTCATCCACATCCGCTGAAGAATTCATCATTTGCGATCTAGTCTTAAACAATATCTACAGTAAAGTACGCTTAGGACGTCACTATTGCTGAATAATACACAAATCCAAAAAAAAAAAAAAAAAAGAAAAAGAAAGAAAGAAAGAGATTTCGTCATTCAAGAAAATCGGCTGTCTAAAGATTCACAGGCCTTCATTTGTTTGTATTATTAATATAGATATTTAAAATTAAATTTAGTTTCTAATAGATCCATGTTTTATCACAATTCCTTCATTTATATTTTTTCAAAACTAGCAGCCCCTTGCGTTGCCCGGTGTTTGTAAATAATAACCTTAAACAAAACTTAAGTTTGTATGATTTTATATCTTTGGAAATTCTTTTAAATCAACCTAATTTCGGAGGCCCCATTCCCTTCCGCAGCGTCTAGTGTGTTCCCATCAAACTTCTTTCCGGACGAACCTGTAATCTAGATCCTGTAATCGCCCCTGACAAATGAAAAAAAAAAAAAGTCAAATATTCTTTTTTTGCATATTTACTTTCGATCTTGAAGTTTTTAATTAATAAAGAATTGCTATTTTTCTTCTCCCATAACCTGAAAGTATAAAAGAAAAAGGAAGGGCAAAAATGGTTTTGATGCCAGTTTTTTGAAGTTTCCGGATTTCTGAAATTATACTGTATATATTTAGGCATTATAAGCACATAAAAAATTTAAACATTTGTAAATTTGTAGTAGAACTGAAAACTAGTATGTAGCAAATACAATTATACATCTTGAAATATTAACAATCATCTTTAATGAAAAAAAGAAAAACATTTACATACTCAAGAATTTTTGGAAAGAAGGCATTAGGCTAAATTTTGAAAGTCTTAAATTATTTCAGAAAATACTTCCTTGAATCGCTCAGAATAATTTAATAATTTCTTCCGTCATGAAATAAATAAAGAATAGTTTTCATTTACATAAGTGAAAAAATAACGGATGTTACTTAAAAAATTACACTTTAAAACAATTGAATGCCAACTATCGTTATGAAACATAATTCGACGCAATTCCTTCTTTAAAAGTTTAATACAAAGATATTAAACTATAAAAAAATAAAAACCTTTATTATTCCTATGAGGAAAAATATTTATATTGTGACACGTTGTTTGTGTACCTGAAAAAGTAAAACGTAGAAGAAAATGACACATTGTAGTACAATCTTTTAAGAAAAATTGTGCACTTGAGACTTTAGATAAATTCCTGAAATATAAACTGAACCTAAATGAAATAATATATTTCCCAAGACAACTTTTAGTTTTATATATGTTTCAAAAAGAAACATTTTAATAATGTTTCATACTTTCTTATTTAAAAGTGCACTTTTTCAAAAAGAAATTAAATTAATAATTATAAAATATTTTATTACAAAAGAAATTAATTTAAAAGAAAAATTGAATTTAGTATTTTTAAAATAACAAAACTGTGACCCCAGAGCAAGTTTACCGTGCAATTGTAGCAAATGTATGATTTATAATTCTGAAAAAAAAAATTAATTTGTTCATTTTATGCTTAAAATTTCACTTATATAGGTCACATTAATAAGATGGGTAAAATTTATATTTAATTCACAATTGATCCACTGAGTACCACTAAGGTCACATGTGAACCCAAAATTCATTGTATTAGATCATATTTTGAATACAAAATTTACTATAATATATTGGTAAACATTATGTATTTGTAAGTACAGTCGTGGAAAAAAAAAGTAAACACCCCCTACTAACTCCTCAACAAATTATCGTAGAAGAATGTCACTAGTACCGAACGATTGGAAATAAAGTCTACTTTTAAATGCTATAGATAAAATTTGCTTAGGAGGCCATCTACATATTAAAACGAACCGTAACTTTGTTTTTTTTCAATAGCAGTACACAATTCTGAAAGCATAAATGAACTCTACACCCTTCAATTAGCCTAAAAACAAATTTTATGTAATTCGTACCATTACTTTCTGAGAAATTAATTATTTTAAAACGAGCGTATTTTAAGGGCTGTATCCAAATTGAAGTTCGGAACTCGATTGTTAACCGAAAGAGCGCTCATCTTGATCAAGGCACCTTAAGAAGTCAATGAAGCCTGCTAGATTACACGACAGCAGAAGAAATTTCAAAATATCTACTCACTCGTATTATAGACGGCCCTTAAACCATCATTTTGCCGTTTTTTACTCCTAATTTGAAAACTACTTGGAAGAAAAATGTGAAATTTTGGATTTCCATAAAGCAGGACTTAATAAATCTAATTCCATCAAAAAAATTGTAGGTTGCAATTCATAATTTTTTCGAGTATTAATTTCATAAATCATAATTCATATCATAAAGTTATAAAAATTGCAAATTCAGCGTATTTATGTTTAGGTATATTAGTATTATTGCTACACAAAAAATTAGCACATTAGGAGCATAATTTCTGGAGATATAAATAAAAATATGAAAATGTAATTTAACATTAGAAGCACTCAATTTTGAATGTTTATATTTCAAAAACTTATCATTCAAATGATTTGAAATTCGGTGTCTAGGCATAGTTTGAACCGAAGATTTGAAATATCTCGTTAAAATTGGGTATTGCCATTGAAAAAAAATTAAGTTTCGATTCATTTTAATATGTAGATTACCCCCTAAGCAAATTTTATATACATCATTTAAAAGTAGACTTTATTTCCAATCGTTTGGTACCAGTAACTTTCTTCTACGATAAATTGTTGAGGAGTTAGTAGGGAGTGTTTACTTTTTTTTCCACGACTGTACATTGTGAAATACCAATATTCTTTATTTCCTGATTACTATAATATTTAATAATACAGTGATTTTTGTAATAAATTATAAACCTTGTTTTATGTTACGCGTATTTTGTAAGACTTTATAAAGAGAGTGAAGAATTAGTAAATTAGTAAAATATATTGTAAAGACGTTTATAGTGTTTTTTTATAGAATAATTCCGTGATTTATGCCGCATAGTTTTTTGAATCTGTGTATAAAGTCCCGTGGTGGACATAAAATAAAAATCCCTGCCAGCTCGGCCTACAGTAGGAGTTAGATTTCGAAATTAAGTACTACTTTCAGCAACAAAAATTAAATCAAGATTAGAAAAAAACACAAATTAAAAATTTTACCTGACTTCTTTTGACGAATTTTTAATTTCATTTTTCTGTAAGAGCTCGTTTTATGAAAATCATATTAAGTTAGTATTTAAAAAAAATATTTCTTCCTGCTCAACAACTCGACATTTTTTTATACATTTTCGGATTCATTTTTAAACGTAAAATCATGAAACTTCATAGCGTGACTTTTTGAAGAGATTTATAAGATACCTGTGTTTTTATTTTCCGCTCAATTTATTAGAACTTGATTTAAATTATTTTCGCAGTACGACCATTTTATTTTTCGTTTCGTTTTTATCGCTTCAGGAAATTCGGTTCAAAATGCCCACTTTGACAGAATTTTTTAAAATATATTCTACTTTTATCGAAAAATCGGCCATTACAGCACATTATGTAGTTTCTGAATAAGAGAACCCACCAATTGGATGCGTTTGAGAGTGAAAATGAATTTCAAAATGAGTCAGAAAATAAGCCATTTGGTTTTGAGTATACCCTTAATACGATAATTTTTCGTCAACCCCTATTTTTGTTTATTTTTTTCTGCTGCAAGAGTCGATCCTATCAATAACACGTCAATATGAAAGTTGTAGATAATATTGTTATGATGTATTATAAATTTAAGCGGATTGGATATCTTGTGAATTGACGAAGTTATGAATTTTTTTCTTTAATCCCCCTCTTTTTTTTTTTTTTTTTTTTTTTTTTTTTTTTGCATTAAGAGCCTATCAAAAATTTGTCAATATAAAAGCAGTAGATAATATTAAGAAGATTTGTAATAAGTTTAAGTGAATTTGATATATTAAGAATTGACGAAGTTATGAATGTTTTTCTCCTTAAAACCATACTTTTTGCGCCCCTGAGCGCATTGATAATTTTATCAAAAATCTGTGATACATAAATTTTTGGCCCTTTTTCTAGAAGTAATAATAACTTTAAACTGATTTGATACGTATAGAAATTAAGAAGTTGTGGTTTTTTTTTCTGTTTTCACAAATGCCCTCCCTATTTCCACCCCCTTGGTCCGATTTTCCCCATTAAAGAACTTGACCGAGATTTTATACCCCTTGATTTTATGTATCAGTTTAGAAGAGATTTATGCAGAATTATAGAAGTTATCGTGTCCATAAAAAAGTGATATATATACATATATATATATATATATATGGCTAATATGAAGATAATCCACACACTATATTTGTGATCTTTAGGCTATTGGGAATTTTAGAATCTGACAATCTTCTATGAACATCCTTTTTTTTTCCTGTTCATTTTATTAATTTATTATTTTTATATTTAATAGTAATTATTAAAGTTTTTTATATTTTTATTATACATAATTTATTTTATGTTATAGCATATAGCTATATTCTATATATTATCAATGTTATAAAATTATTTAATTTCTGAGTGTAGATTAAATGGGTTAGGTAATAGAATAGCATTTTATTAACATTTAATTTATTTAATTTTCTTGGATAATGATCTATAGTATGGTATTATTTATATATTAGGATTTGTGTGGTAATGCAGTTGATATCTTTTAGATTCATTAGCTTTTATTAGGTTCTTCTTGTGACATTTGAATAATAATAATAGTTTTAAAATAACATAATAGATGGCAGCTCCAAAAAAAATTTTAATGCTTCTATTGAGTAATAATTTTAATTTTTTACACCTGGTGGTATTGAATGCTGAATATTGGCAATATTATAAAATAGAAATTAAACAATTTAAAAGTGTTTTAAGTATTTTTAATAATATAATTATTTTCTATTTATATTATATTAATTGAATTTATCACGGTATTTCAAAATGAATTAACTGAATCCATAGGGTTTAATTTCTGTGTTAACTTAACTGTTTCATTCACCTTAATCTTATCATGCTTTTGGATACCATGTGCGGGATGATATTTTGAAAATCAACTGGGGTTTTATTCGGTATGTTGTGTAATATTTCTATTTTTATGCTATAAATTAAATATTTAAAGGGTTGTATTGTTTTTTTCCCTTTCATGCCATTTGTTAATGTTCTGTTTTCTTCTTGAAACTATTCTCGTGGTCATATTGGTTGTTTGAGTGCAGGAGAAAATTTTTTCCAGCTTTTAGCTTTTTTTCTCACAGAAAACAACCGATTTGCTTATATAATTGAATTCTGTACTCTTGAAAACGTAATTCAATATATAAGGTTTTCATTTTTTTTCGATATCCATATTCTTCTTTTTTTCTTCCATATTAATACTTGTAATTAAGTATAAGGCACTTTATTTTATACATACAGTTCTATATTATAGGTTTGTGGTATCCATTTTTATTGTCATTTCATTCACAATATTGCGGTTTTTGATGATGCTCGGTAATGTTTAATTAATGGAGATATATATATATATATATATATATCGAGAGAGAAAGAGAATTTTTTACTGATGGTGGTTTTGGATTATAGGGATCATGATTGTTGTAGATCTGCAATTTTTTTTCAGAAATTCCTACATAGGAGCGATCGCAATAGGAGGTATTTCATACGAAAAGCATGCTATGCTATTTAATGTTATATATACAACACGTGTACAGCGACAAAAAAAATTAAAAACAAATAATTAATATTTTGAACAGTTTTTTCTAAAACTGCGACGTGTCACCCGTACATTCAGGCTGAGACCCTGCACTTGTGCGGTAGTTATGCCGCGCTTGTCACAAGAACAGAATGAAATTAAAAATAAAATTATTAAAAAATATCTATATCTAAATGATAATTAACTATGTAATAAAAAAAGAAGGAAATTGAGTACAATAAAACTTATTAATAGAGTCAAAATAATAATTGTCTGCCTACTTTCACTATTATAATTATCAACTTATTTTTTTACATTGAATTTTCATTGTTATTTCA
The DNA here is from genome assembly GCA_963932465.1 of Maratus speciosus. Classification (NCBI taxonomy): domain Eukaryota; kingdom Metazoa; phylum Arthropoda; class Arachnida; order Araneae; family Salticidae; genus Maratus; species Maratus speciosus. The sequence continues at coordinate 127,677,562 of OZ010800.1, forward strand.
GCAACAACGTAGCATCAATGTATTAGAGAGGGAAAAGAAAAAAGTGAAATAGTGTCTACTTAAATTATTTGTTAATAGACATGTTTTTGAACGCAATCTTCACACAAAGTATCGAAAAAGTGCAATCTTTATGTAACCACATTTGACAGATGATGCAATGAAGCCAATTACACTTCCTCTTTTTTGGAGTAGTTTTCTAAATATTCCTTGAAAAGAACGTCTGCGTACGCGTGATCCAAATTTTCATTATGATCGTCTCGGAATAGGATATATATTATTTAGATGCTTTGTAGGTGATGGTTGTTTTACATTGCTAGTTCCAGTTTCTGCAGGCTTTAAATTGATTTGAGATGTGTTGATTAGCACTTTACTTCATGGATTTGCCTCCTCTTGTGTCGTGTTTTCTGGTGAGGGCATATCACTATCCGCTAAAGCAGAAAAGAAATTATCAGGGAGAGCGTTGTTGTTGAAAGTAAGATACCAGTGCCCTTAAAGGCACTAGTAGCATTGCCAACAATTACCGATTTGTTTCAAGCATCGCACATTAAAGAACCTACCTGATACAGGGTCAAACTACGCCCAACATGCTGCATTAACCTTTACGGATGCCATTGTCCTCGTAGGTTTACACCTTCTTTTCTTTTATAAAATGTGGGTATTTCTAATAAAATCTGTAAACAAATTTAAGGTTTATCTGGTTTTGAAAAACAATATTTCATTTAAACCCAGGACGTTAAATACAAAATTATTACAATTACAATTAACAACTAATAATATGCCTAACTTGGTTAGTCTATGCAAAAAGTAAAGGAAAAGTTAATAACACCTAATCATCCCGTACAAAAGAAACTGCGGCATGTATACCAGAATTGCAGTGCGGCATGTATCCCATTTTGTTTGTCACAGACGTCGCACATCACAGTTACCTACCCTCGCTAAAGAAAATGGCGTAACCATCCACAAAGTACTCTGTACAACCGCTACACTTAGTTTTGACTTCGAAATGCATGCATTTAGTAATTTGTGTATGGAAAGTATAAGAGGATAACGTGTTTAAAAATTTGGATAGTGAAATCATATGATTACGTCAAAATAAGGATTAATAAGGATTATACAGCTACAAGTAAACATTGAAATGGGATTCACGCTATACACTGTTTAAAAGAATCTCATTGCGCACCTATACTGCGAATTTGGCGTCTATCGATAATTACAAGAAGTGCAAGGGGTGCGGCATCTATCCCGTATGCGGCGACTCTCCTGGAGTTACTCTACTGGACGTCACTATTAATCAATGAAAAACGTTGCCTCCTCGTTTAATAGTTTTTTATACGTATTGCTACCACATGGCTGGATGAAAATAATTGTCTCCGATATCGAATAGATAAAGGACTAGGAACAAATTCACACAAATATTCAGATGCATTAGTTTTGATGATGTTGAGCTTAGACACAAATATCGATCTACAGATAAACTGTTACCAATTAGAAATGTATTTCAATCTTGGACTGATACCTTCCCAGATGCCTATATTCATCATGATAATGTTACAATTGATGAACAATTAGATAGATTTATGGAAATGCTCATTTCGACTGTATATTCCGTCGATATCCGGAATATATCGAATGAAGCTGTGGGCTGATTTTGATAGTACCACTAGCTATGCATGCATTATTCAGATAAGGCAAGTAATATGCTTAAAGTAGCCAATCAAGGAAAAAGAATTATTCGGGATACGGTAGAAGGAACGTAAAATAGAGACATAAATATCACAGCAGACCACTTTTTTAAAAATTTGAGTCTAGAAAAATAACAAGAGAAGCAGCAGCTAACACTTTTAGACACAATACGACAAAATCGTAATTCCTGAAAAAGTTCGTCACAACTAACGGAAGAGGAATCAACTCGCACATTATTTGGATTTAAAAATACACCGAATACAAAATTTAGAGTATATAATTTATATTTAAAGAAAATATAATTATAATAACCAAAATAATTTAACCCTTTATCTACGGCATTATAATCTACTGCAATTTTTTTCATGTAATATTTTTTTTCAGTTACTACAATGAAAATTAAAGGATAAACATAAAAAAAGTACTCACCCGTGAAAAATTCAATTATTTAGAGATAATTAATTAAAGTGATGTTTTAAAGTACCGTTAGTACACTATGACTAATATATCGTAACAGTACATCCACAAGGTATTTCAACTGGCACCAGAAAATATTTTCAATTTAATAAGTATGTGAAATATAGGCTTTTTTTTCTTATTTACAAATAAATCGTTTGGCAAATTCCGGGGCCAATCATTTATTTCAACACTTTAGAATTGAAAATGCTTTGTTCCTGAAAGCGTTATAAAAACTATTTTTTTTTTTAGGTTTCGATCTTGTTAGCAGTCCTTTAGTTATGAGACGTTAATATTCCAGGGGCAACATGTTCTCTTGAATCTCCACATATGCAATATATGAATTTACATATGCCATTTCTAGCATAGCAAAAACCAGCCGGTGTCATAACTTTTTCGATTTCCTATAAAAAATAACAATGAAACAGAAAAGAAAAATACCAGGGAAATGATTACTACACTACATTTTAGTAATTACATTTTAAAGCAGATGAAAATGATGGATAACTACACAGACGAAAAGTAAAAAAGAAGTTTATCTCCAACACCCAGTGTACTGGCGGTATTTAATTAAAACCGAGTAATTCAACTGTTAAATCAAATACATACAGCCATCACCTAAAATAGCTAGTCATATTGTATTCTAAGGTCATAATGAATACATAAAAAAATTCAACATTAATCTTATATCCTTTACTGTGTTTGCAGCAATGAAAAGACGAGCGTGGCAATTTGTACAAAATATCGGAACAAAGCGCATCGACTGCTTCAAAGATAGCCTCATTCCTCTCTAAAATAACAAACCCAGAAGTACTGCTGCCATGTATTTGGTTAAAGTGGAATTAAAATAGCATTTTTTTGCAAAGTACCATTAGAATATTAGTAATATTCACTATGGTATAAAAGTTTAAAGTGAGTGGTACTTATAAGTACTGTCAGTAGATAAAGGGTTAAAACAGACGCAGGATAAGTAAAAAAAATGACATTCCAATCTTCAATTAATGAGTAAAATATTTTTTTTCAAATTAAGATTCTCTTTACATTATAGAGCGCCAATTAAATCAACATCTTGAAGTTTTTAAAGAATGATTTAAAAACTACTTGGAAGAAAAAATTTATATTTAGCATATGTTTAAAGCAGTACATAATAAATAAAAATCCATCAAAAAGTTGTAAGTTGCAATTCATAATATTTAAATATTAAATTCAGAATTTTTAATTCATATTAGAAAATTATAAAAATTACAAAATTCAAAATATTTATGGTTGTTTTTTAGCATTATAACACTACAAAAAATTAGCACATTAGTATTATACTTTCAGCAGATGTTAATAAAGATACAAGAATGTAATTTAACGTTAGAAGCTGTAAATTTTGAATGTTTCAATTTTAAAACTTATCATCCTGATGACTTGAAAGTTGGTATCTAGGTATAGTTTGATACGAAAATTTAAAACTTATCAAACTTGGGTGTTGCTATTGAAAAAAAAAGTACGTTTCGGCAGGTTTTGATATGTAGATATTGCCTTAAGGAAATTTTATAAATATCATTCAAAAGTCGACTTTAAAAACCTCAATTTTGGAAACCCCGAAACGTATGGTACCTTTTTTAAATAAGTATGTTTAATGATTCATAGAATAATAGCTAATAAAATCTTTGATATGTGGATTTGATATGATATATATATATAATATAGGTTTCCATATTATATGTAATAAATAATTTCTTTTTTAAGAATTAGTTGAAGTTTACAGATTCCCTTTAAAGTATGCTTATGTTACGTTTTTCATAGATTTTCAAGGGAAAACAATAAAATAAATTTTTTTTACGATTCTTAAGCTTGGAAAGAGAAGAGCTGGATTCATAAGCCGAAAATGCGTTAAATTTGTGTATTATGATTAATGAGGAAAAGGTTTGTTTTTGCAATATTTGTTTTTATTTGAAGCTTTTATTCAACAATCAGTATTTGAACGAAATTTATTACTTAAATCATTTTATGTTATATATGATTAGTATAAAATGAAATAAAATTAATGAAGTTTTTAAAAATTATAAATATGTGTTTCATTTGAATAATGCGTTGAATTAATTTCGCTGCCAAAAAGAATTTTATAATTGTTTAAATAAAGTAGCGAAGGTGTGGGGCATATAATCAAGACATTTATTAAAGCGTACCTTGAAATGAATACCTTTAAATATCTTTATTTAAATACCTTTATTTAATAATGCAATATTTTAATTTTTAAATAAAAATCTAGAGATGATTTTATAGTTCATTTATCTCTATTTTTTTAATGCAAGCCTTTCAGTAAATGCGATTTGTCACAGATTACAAATGAACAGTTTAATTTAAAATATGTTGTTATACGTATTGTCGGTTTGTGAAAGAAAACGTGCTATTTGTTCTGTTTTAATTATTAGAATGATTAGAGTGAATAACTTTCTTTTTATCATATTTGGTAAAGTTTTCATTCTAAAACATCACATTTCTTTCTACATTTGTAATTATATTAATCGATTAAATTTTCGTAAAGCCTATTGCATGTTAATTAAGTAATTTTATTAACCTATAAATCTGTATTTAATTACTGTATTATATGTTCTGCCCAAATAAGTCATCTGTTGTTATTATCCCATTTCAAAGAATGTGATTAATGAATAAAATATAGTGAAAAATGAATTCTTACTCATCTTTACTTTCCATTGTTGCACTCAAAGTAAACCTGTTTTATTAATATTGTTTATCATAAAATCGTTTCCATAACAGTTTTCTCTGACAACAAATAAAATCCCTTTCCACAAAAGGGTCCTTATAAGAATTTCTGTGTTTAATTTTCTGTAGATACTATCTTGCCTGTTACATTTCTCGATATTATACACAGTGATGGAACAGTGGCGCAGCAGTTGAGCGATTGTCACCACTAATTTTTTATAGTATTCAAAATTCGCCTTCAAAAAAATCTCAGAAATTATATCCTGAAGTTAAATTAAGAATACTAATAAAATTTTGCGGTGTCAATTAATTCTCTGCTGCTACAATGTTCCATCACTGTATACAGTTAAACTGCTATAAACACATGTAAAGCTTTTTGAAAAAAGGTACAAGCTAATACGCTTCAATAATATGATATCAAATGTATCTCAGATCGCGAAATTCTTGTTATATGTCTGTACAAGCATAAAAAATAAGTAGGTCATTTTGGAATGGAATGTGGAATGCAATTCTTGTAGGAATGTGGGAGTGCAATTCTTGGAATTCAATTCTTGTAGATATTGATTTGTATAGAAATGTAGTTAACATTACTGAGGAAATAGGAGTTTTTATTCATGGTCAAACCTTTACCAACTTTAAAGGATTCCTCACTATTTCCACTAATGTTAGAACTCCTGAGACTTAGGAAGAAAATGAAAGAACCAAATTTGTGAAGCTACTCAATGGAGCAATTCAAGGATAGTCCGATGAATACGAAACCCAAATGAAATTATAGATCTCCTCTTATTACTCCTTAATTCAGATTTGAGAAGATGTGAATATAAGACAATTAACCTTTAAAAACACTGTTGACGAAATGGACCAGGGCATTGTAAAGTACAAATAACAACTTATATATAAATATATTTTTTTTATAAGAATTGCGAGATTTCCATAACAGTAAATTTTGTTATTTAATCGAATTATTTTTGTAAATATATTAAAACGAGACGGAAAATATATGTCAAACGTAGCAAATGAGGTGCGTTCGTACTATAACTAGTTTTATGAATATTCAAAAGTTGGTGCAATAGCTTTTGCACTCTTATGCAATAATGCATGATGCAAAATTTGTTACGATTATATATATAAATTCCGTAACACCGAAATAATAAGTCACCATATTTAATAGAAATTAATGAAACGGCAACCTAGAATCATTACCTGTCATGGTATATCATTGAATAATTTACGTATGATAGGATTTAATAGAACGAAGAAAACGTTTACTAATATCTTTTTAACTTTCAATTCGACTTTCATAAAATTTGAAATGGGTCGACAAAATTCAGCACCGATTATATATACAGGGTGATTCAAAACTTATCAATCAAATTTCGTGGAAAAGTAGAGGATACGTCAGGAAACCGATTTTACATAGGAAAGTATGCCTGCAAATGTACGCATGCGTATGTAGAGTGAGCTGAGTATACCCAATCTTCCATTGCGTCCCAATCATTGTTTTGACTTTCCTAAAGCTAGTATTATTTCATCTCCTATTTCCACTTCTCATTCGGATTTTCACACCTTTTACATATTTAAAAACTCCAAATATCTCCTTAATAACGTTTAATAATTCTGGTGTGGAACGAAAATTTAAAAATTCATGAACGAAAAAAGTTAAAAGACAAAGAATAAAATAAACTAGCAAAAAATAAATTAAAAAGTAAAAAACTAACCAATTAAAAAATAGTTGAAGATTAAAAGAACCGGAAAGTACAAAATTAAAAGAGAAGTTTGCAGGCGTCGAAAAATGAAGGCGTTGAATAAAGGTTATAAACAAGATAATTGGAGTTTTTAAAGATGTATAGTAAAAGGGTTTGTGGAAGTCCAAATGACAGATGGAAATAGGAGAAGAAATAATAATAGCTTTAGGAAAGTCAAAACAATGATTGGGATGCAATGGAAGGTTGGGTACACACAACGTTCTCTACATTAGCATGCGTACATTTGCGGACATACTTTCCTATGCAAAATCGGTTTCCTGACGTATTCCCCTACCTCCCCACGAAAATTGAATCATAAGTTTTGAATCAACCTGTATTACATTCCAACCCATTCTTTGGGGGGGGGGGGGAGGGGGGTATACTGTTACATGTGGACAGACAGACAGACGGACCAGATGATGACTATAGTTCCTATGCATTTATATAGTTACGAATGACACCTAAAAGTAGTCATAACTACCCAATTATTAAAGCACTTCTAATGTAAAATTTTAACTAAATTTTATATTAATATTATATACGTTTTTGTAATTTATCTTGTTATATTAAGCAAGGTAGTTGTTCAGGGGTAGCAGTTTCTTGATTCAAAATTTCGAGTATAATGGAATTCAGTTTTCGAATGATAAGAAAGTAATAAAAATTTCTTAGAAAACATAAAACTGGTAGAAAATTACTACGTAGATACTGACGAGAAAATAAATTTTATTATTATGACGAAAATGTACGTGACACATTAATATAATGTAGAAAAAATCGACTTAGCTGTCAAATCCAATAGGTATTTATTAGTTTTTCCTATAAAGTTTTCCCATTATTACTCTATTTTCTGTTTTTATCATTTTATCATGGTAAAAATGTTTTAATTTCTTTTCGATGCAACATAATATTTCGTATTTTGAAACTACTGCAAATGCTAAACTTTTAATAATAAATCAGTGCAATATTTTTTTTCGGAACAGAAATGTTTTGTTTTTATAGAATCAATTTCATACTATTTATTACCTGTTTACTTCCACGCCTGATAGCTTATACAGGGCATTTCAAAGCAAAGACACATATATCACGTACAACATATATTATTCAACAGTTTCCAACACATTCTGATTATTGTATCACCTATCATTTTCATCTATCTGTAGTAATTCTAACACCCTGTACAAAGAACAAAACATAATTAACAAGAACTTAAATTCGTGGGCACAGCATATATTCTGAAGCAGAATTTCTTTCCCATTTTAAACAATTTAGATTAATATTTTCAGATTCATCACAGTTTAAATATTGGTAGCTAGATAGGATTTTTTGACATTCGGAAAGAAACTTAATTTCGTTTAGTTTTAACATTAAATTTTCTCATTTTTAGCAATTTTTATCGCATTTTTAGCGGATTAAGGGTTCCGTACTCAAAAAGCAAAAATGGAAGCATTATAATATCACTCTTGTGTTTGTCTGTCTGTCACAGCCTTGTCTTACTTGTAAACTATGGAGCATGGAAAGTTGAAATTGGGGAAAGTAATAAAGATTATTTATCCACATATTTATAGATTATTAAACATTCACAAATACAGTTAGGAAAAATGTAGAGGGGTTAATTAAGTTACATGAAAAAAAAATCCTTTGTATATCCTGTGGGGTATCGTGTGATAACTCTCGTAACGCTGAGCTCAAAAATACATTTCTTTTAAAATATATAATGTGAACATTAAAAAGGTTCACGATCTTACTTAAAAGGTGACTAAAGTAATGAAAAAGATGTTACAAATTTAAAATATACATTTTATTTAAAACACTTTAGTAATTTCAAGCCTTCCAACCCGATCATCAGAGAATATCTTAATAACTAAGTGCTGTTTATTTATACAAATACGTCACTTTGTTTTGAAAATGAGAGAGCCAATAATTACTAGAGTTGAAAGTAAAAGTGGCAGTAGCAGTTTCTTGGATTGAATTTAATTAGAGGACATATATATCATTATTATTAATTGCAGTTCCATTTATTTTATGACATCAAACTGTTTCTCATACGCCACTTTCCACGGGCAGAAGAACATATTTAACTTCCGTACTTCAAATTTTAATTCCTCACTTTGCTCAGGTTTTCAGGATTCATTTTCAGGATATTGAACCATAAACTGGGGATATTGTACGATAGGGCGCTGTTACATACTTGATACATTTTACAAAGGATTTCGATTGATTCTCTTATAGTGGATGCGTAGTAATTGGTGTTTGGGATGTTTTAAGTAAGATTGTGCACTTTTTAACTTTTACATAACATATTTTATGTTGAATCTAGGGGGGAATTGCGTTTCGTCTTATGATTTTAAATTTCTTTTAATTTTAGTGATTATATTTTCAGAGAAATCGTCGAAAATGTAGTGCAAAAATATGTCCCCCCACCTCAATTCCGAATCTACTGAAACTAAAATTATGAAAAAATTAGAGGTAGTAAACGTTAACTTAACCCTTTCAGGAAAACTATATCGATTGCCTTAGATCACATAGTTACAGAGAAAAGCGCATTTTTCCTTTACACAAAAATTTCGATTTGCGGGCGTATTGCTAAGGTGTTGAGGCGCGCTGGAGATACCTATCGTAGCAGAAGTATAAAATCATTGTTGATAACGATTTTCGAAAAACAAATCGTCGGTAATTAGCCAAGATATTAACCCAAATCATTATTTTCCCTTCCTGCTTTCCTTTCCTTGTCGAGAGAGATGTCTGTTCCCTGACAGCCATGAGTAGTGATGTATTTTTTTTTTTTTTTTTTTTTTTTTTTTTTTTTTTAATTTTCAATGTTCTGATACTCCCGGCCTCTGTCGCGAGTAGGAGTTTTCCTGGCGGGCAGGTATTTGCCTTATTTGTAAACTTCACAATGGTATTTATCAAATAAATTCTGGGTTCTATGGTCGGCGATGCGTGGCCGCCCTAGCGGTTGGGCGTCGCCCCGTACACCTCCAGTTTATATGCGTCTGCATTCGGCCGGACAGGGCTGGGCTGAACTAATGGGTTCCAACATGTCGGGGAACATACCGGGAACGACGTTAAGCTCTAAGTGGCAGGCCTAGCCGGCCCTGAGCAGTCTCTCTTAGGCTGCCTAACCCTTAAAGACACGGACGGTATGGAGATACATACTGACAGGGGCGGCGTACTCTATCTGCCATCGGATTTTAAAGCTTAGATAACAACTTTTAATGATATATTTGTGTAATGCAATGCCCAGTAGCAATATGAAAGCAATAAACATGAAATTGTTAAAAACAGACTAATCTATCCATTATATATAAAATCCTAATGAAACGGATATTATGAAACGAGTTTATGTAACGATTCGATGAAACGACTGATTAAACAACTGACCATGTTTCACGGCGATTTCTCCTAAAGTAAGGAATACTTTGCGATGAAATTAACATAAAAAATTCATATTGATCCACATATCTCAAAACTGGTAATAGAATTTTTAAATTCGAATTAGTTTTCGAAATATTAATTTTTTTTAATTTTATATACATTTTTCTAATGATGGCAAATCAAATTTTTATCAAACAGATATTTTTTTCATATTGTAGAAAAGGTTATTTTAAATTAATTTGGCGACTAGTTTGGCCTCCCTTAAATGTATGCTAAGAAATGCATCATGTTACTTTTATTCATAATTATATTTTTATTTAATTATCATTTTATTTAATACAAAACTTTCATTTAAAATTGAAACCTTTAAAATAAATGGCTTTTACTTCATTCTTTATATACGCAACGCGGTACCTAATTGGCGCCAAAATGGCGTTATTTTGCCTGACATGGTAACCCGGCTATTGTTGCTTATTTATTAAAAAATGTTTATTTGAATTTATTTTATTTTTATTTTCACAAAATGTTATAAATTGTTTTGTTCTATAGTTATTAATTGTTTTTATTTATTTATTGTTATTTCACTTTAAAAATAACAGAAAATAATTTAAAAATACATATGTAACAGGAATTTGAAAACGAGGTTTTAGCCAAATTATCGTAAAAAAAAACAAAAAAAAAACACGCCAAACGTATGTGACAATGCAACAAATCATGAGATTTAATTTCCACTTCAAAGCAAGGTTTTAATGTTATTACTTCTCCCGTCGACCAATTTCGCCAAATTATACAAATTGACATATTTTTTATTATAAAACAAAAAAAAAATAAATTAGTATAACATTTATTAAAATACAAATAAAACGTCGAAATAAAAATCACTTTATGGCGTGAACATGTGTAACTTCCTTAAAGTCAACTGGATGTGACATTTACGATCAAACATTACTGGAATTTAATCTTAAAATTTGGTGACAGATTTTAGGTCGATGGGATAACCAAGTAGCAGCGTTTTAATTTCCCACTCGAAAAATAAAAAAATGCTAACTGGCGAGTTAAAAAAAAAGCTATTGGCGAGATTTTCACCCGGCTAATATAAAAGTACCAGGAATCCTTTGCGACCATGGAAACTTTTATGTAGTTTTATTCGAAAAAATAATTTTGATACTTTAATCAAAACGGAAACCTTTCTTATGAAAAGCGAAGGAATCAGCCCGTGGTTTGTGGCAGTTACATGACTTGGACTATTATAATATAAACGAAATAATGGCGATAGAATAATATTCGGTGACTTATCACACCTATGGCTGGCTAACATGAAAGTACCAAAATGGCTGCCTGGAATGTAAAAAGCGAACGATCCGCTTGGAGCTGTTGATGATAGTCACATGGCTTAGGCTATTATTATAGAGATTGTTTTCAATTCTAAAAACAGCGCAAAGAATAAGATTTCCTAACGATTAAAAATTTATTTTTACGTGACTATTAAAAACAGAAAAAAAAACTTTAAAATTACTGTTAAATGAGTACCTGTTAAAAGCAGGAAAATATTGAAAATTATGTCTTGAAAATTGTATTTGCACGTGAATATTAAAAGGGAAAGGAAACTTTAAAATAATAAATACATTAATATGCGTTTAACCCTTTCACGGACAAGGCACTTCTATTCGTAAAATCTTGAAATCAGGGAATAAAACCAGAATTTACAAACAAATTTCGAAATACAAAAATGTTTTTTGTTCACTTACTTAATAAAAGGGAAATTTTCATCCCAATATTCTGGTGCTAATGTGGCATTTAAGAATTAAAATTAAATGGTCCAAAAATGAACCACCGCCCTTGAAGTGGTTAAAGCAGTAAATTTTAGTAATTGTAGTAAATTGTATTATGTCAATCGTTTTATAACGCTGTTAAAAAATACCGAGAGACAAAGACTCTGTTTACTTAATTCATTTTATTTTAGATTCTTTTCCAATGTTTAACTAAGCTTCTTTAACCAAACATGAAAACAACCATTGCTGTCTTAACAGCAACTGATTCTACCTTAAATTTTTGCAATCAAAGGGAATTGAATGGAAACCTCTTTACAGTGAGATCGCTACAGTTTTTTCAGTATAATTCAATCTTCTCTAATCTTTTGAAAACCGATCAGATTACCGTGCTTTTAGATTATGCAGTGTCTGAACGGGGGTAGGCGAGTGTAGCTTGCAGGGGACAGAGGCCCCTAGTTTAATTATAATTAATCACATAAATGCTATGGGATTCGCGACTAGTATACATTGAATGAATCTCTCAATACGCTTCCAGCAACTTAAAAAATAATTAAAACCTATTAGTCCAGGCAATAGAGACCGTATAGGGCAGGGACGGCGAACCTATGGCACGCGTGCCGATCTTGGCACATAAGAAATCTTCTGTGGCACGCGTAAAAAAAATGTAAATTATACTCGGTTTATAGGAAACAATCCATTTTTTGTTAAAAAAAATAGTTTTGTATAACAGGTATATAATTTACATTAAAATAATCCGTTACTTTTGAATTAATTAAGGTATTATAAATTTCACTGAAAGCGCCCTGTAGCGTAATTTTCTCTCCAAACCATTTAACGTTGTAGTGTTTTAGAAATCGTTTTGCTTCTCTGTAGAATATCAAAGATTCTATTTTTGAAAATTGAATTTTAAGAGATAGTTTGTATAGTAATATAACTAATTGAAACGCTTCTACTTCAGATTATGTTTTATTTTATTTAGTTTTAAGGTTTTAAGTTATTTTAGGTTTTATTATATTTAGGTTTTAACTTTGAAGATTGAATTTCAACTGTTAGTGTAAATAATTATGTATGTATTGAACCTGCGTCTACCTGAAGAACTAAAAATTATCTTATTCGGAAGTATACAATAAAAGAAAAACTCATTTATAGATTATTAATACAGAATTCGATAAGACATGGCTAGTGAGTAAATACAGCATAATAAATAAGTTAGGAATCGAATTTAGTATAAGTGTAAAAATATTTAAGTAAAATTTCTATAAAAATTAATTGTTCGATTTTATCTAAGTTTAAATGTTTCTGGCACGTTAAAATGTTGGTACATAATAATTTTGAAATTTTTGGCACGCATATTCAAAAAGGTTCGCCATCCCTGGTATAGGGACTCTACCTAGCAAAATTAATGGTAGTACTGGAAATCGGCTTTCTAGATGTTTTTGGGGTTGCTGAATCCGAATTTGTAACTTCCCACCAAAATTTTCCCCGGTAACCTCCCCAAATTTTGGTAAAAAGCCCCCCAAAAAAGGTTTTTATTAAAAAAATACTGCACTGCGGCGCTACGTGCACTAAGTTATGAAGTCCAGGCAATAGGGGATTTTACCTGGCAAAATTAATACTAGTTCTGGATTTCGACTCACTTTATGTTTTTTGGGTCGCTGAATCCGAATTTGTAACTTCCCACCAAAATTTCACCCGGCAACCCCCCCAAAAATTGATTTTTTGGGAAAATTTGGTTTTTGAGAAAAGCGCGCGGGGAATTTTCCGAGGCAGCCCCCTCTCTCCCCGTTTATACTACGTCATAATGTCATATATCCTATTTGTTGCAAATTATGTCTAGTTTCTGAATTTCGTAATGCTTTTCCCCTAAAACAATAAGAAATTTAAGTTAAAAACAACTATTTGGGGGGGGAGATTTTGGGGGTAAGTTAAAAATTCGGATTAAGTGACCCAAAAAACTTAAAGTAAACCTTTTAGAGAAAGTTCGGAGGGAAGATGAGAGGGCTAATGTAAACGTCTGAGTGGTGAAGTGGAATTGCGCAACTTAGTTTACGCAGCTCCGCGCGCAAGTTCCGAGGCAGATCCCCCATTCCCCTTCATCCTTAGTCATAATGTCATACATCTAATTTGTTGGAAATTTTGTCTACTTTCTGAATTTCTAGATACTTTTTCTTTAAAACAATAAAAAAATTGATTTTATTAATAAAAACCTTTCTTGGGGCGCTTTTTATCAAAATTTGGGGAGGTTGCCGAAGGAAATTTTGGTGGGAAGTTACATATTCGGATTCAGCGACACAAAAAACCTCAAGAAAGCCGATTTCCAGTACTACCATTAATTTTGCTAGGTAAAATTCCCTATTGCCTGGACTATATCTGGAAAAAACACACCACGAACCACGGCGGCGTTGCATATTTGCGACCTCCTTTCGTAGCGCGTTTAGAACAATGCCAAGTTTAAACTTTGAACAAGGGTTTTGTTTTAGGTACACTGTAAAAAGAAAAGATTATTACTACGCTGAATTTAGTTTTATCAAGTGCCAAATGAAGTTTAAATATGCACTATTTTTATTGTCAATACCGATTTAAGTTCATCATAAACAGATTACGATAACATTAATCTGGTCGGTTGTGGCAATCCCAAAACTTTCTCCTATCTCATACATGTTAATACTTAAAAATTCACTATCACAGTGCCAAAATTGAATGGCAATCTATGTCTATCATGAAGATTCTAAAGATATGAAATTGTGCCTGTTAGTTTTTGAGATATGTCTATAGCAAAAATTGTGTACATCCTGCAAAATGCAGCATACCAGCGCCACCTATTAGGAGATTAACACCAAAACCTAATCAGCAACAACTTGTGTCTTCATCTAACTGAATCCTAAGTTAGATAATAATTCGAGCTTTAGTTCGATCGATAAAACTATTGCAAAAATCGTGAAAATTTAGCACAGACTTGTTTGGTGATTTACACCAAAAACTGATAAACTCCAATTTATATCAGGGACTAATTAAACATAAACTTTTATTAAATTCCGTGCATCAGTTCTTGAGTTAGAGAGCACACAAAATTTGTGTCGCATACAGACAGACAGACGGACAGATAGACAGTCACAGACACACATTCTCAGAGACAGACATTTTACAAAAATATGTTATTCGGGATCTCTGAGAACTGAAACGTGTAAATTCGTCAAAAACGGAAGTTGAAAATTTTCACGAATCCAATACTTTCTTATAAAGATAGAAGAAAGTAAAAACGAGTCATACGGAATAGCAATATTTGATATTATATAGGCTTCATATCTCTTTGTACTTTTATGGTACACCCATTCATACTTTTCTAGTATATAAGGGGTGGTTATAATTAAACTTCCCCTATAAGCAGCATCCTACAGCGCAAACGGGTGAACGGAATGCAATGAAATTTGGTATATAGACTATACACGAGATGCGCTCGCGGAATTTCGAAAAAGAAAAATTTAGTTCCAAAATGTCCACCAGAGTTTCCGCCTTTTCAAGAAAAACATGAAATTTAACACAATAAGCGACCAAAACGGAATACAGAAACAATATTAACAATCCAGAACAAGAATTATGAGTAATAAAATGTAAAACCGGTTGTTTTGGCAATTTATTGTGTTAAATTTAATATTTTCCCGGAAAAGGCGCCCTCTGGTGGATATTTTGGAACTTTTTTTTTTTCGAAATTCCGTGAGCGCATCTCGTGTGTAGTCTATATACCAAATTTCATTGCATTCCGTTCACCCGTTTGCGCTGTAGGATGCTGTTTATAGGGGAAGGTTAATTATAACCACCCTGTACTATACAGCTATAACAAGCCCGACGTTGTATAGTTTTTTACAAAGTCTTATTATGCTTTTAGTGACGATTTTTTTAAAGATTACAGTGAAAAATTCATATAGTTATTGTACGGTACCTTTTGATTGCCAGCACTTCTCGCACTTGACCGTTTATTTCGATTTTCACAGCAATTTTTTTCACATTCGTAAAAGGGATTTAATTTTTATCCTAACACAGTGAATATTAGTTTTCGTGATTTTTGAAGTTTTTGCCATTTTTAAAATTTCTTTGCGATCCGCAGCGACTTTTGGCCTGATATAATAAAACTGTATTCTCTTTTATTTTTTTTTTCTTTTTTTTAGATTTCGTTTCTTTTTGCGTTTCGCAGATGTTTTATGAATTTCGTAAAAGAAATCATATTTCATTTTTTTACCCTCATATAAGTACCCCAATTTGTCCTTTGCTATTTTATTTTAGAATTTTTTTTTCCGATTCGCTGCAATTTTTCCGCATTACTAAATGAAATGTTTTTTCAATCTCCTAGCATAATATAGTATTTTTGGTTCTCTTTTCAATTATGTTTATTCAGAAATCGTGAAACAATTTTTAAATTTTGCGCGATTTTGCTTTAGTTTTTTTTAGTTTTTCCCTGTATTTTTTTGGGCAGCACCCGTCGGGTGAACAAGTACATAATAAAACATGTCAAGATAATTTAGCAAGCTTTCATACGAGAGCAGAAAAAAAACAATAGCATTCTTTCTCTTTTATTATGTGTATGTATACATTTGTTTTCACGATGAATATATATGTATATTCTTCATACTATATTATGTGTATATGTATTATTGTAGGCCCCAAAGAACAAAAAACATCGTAGAAATACGACTTGTTTCATATCTTAGGAGCAGGACGTCTTTTTGCGCATGATAAAAAACGTTATTCTTTTCGAAAAGCATTGAATTAACGTATTTTATATACTGTATTTAAGACGTGTTTTTCTTTCCGATTATGATACAAAACTTGATAAATATATATTTCTAGACGTTCTCCACATATTCTAAAAATGCCAAATAAATGGAGAAATAAAAACTTTTTAAAAATTAATGGGCAAATATTTTCTACATTTTTCTTAAACATTAGTATCAGAAGTTACATTACAATACAAGATAATGATTTGTTTATTCGAAACGAAGGTGGTAATGGACATTGTCCACAATGATTCTTACAATTGCATTATTTCTTTAAATGTAAACCCGATGTTTGTCGAATAAATTCTGACTTTCTATCAAGATAAGAATATATGACAATAAAGAAAAAGGAAAATAACGAAAAATAATTTTTTTTTTAAATTTACTCATTCGATTATATGAGCATTAATATCATTAACACTTATTTTTCTAAAATAATTGGTACAATTTTTTTTTATTTATAGGATGAGAAAATCATTTATTTAGATGCTATTCACATTAAAAACATCTGGTATTCATTGATATTTAAAACGACATTAAACGATTTTTTGTGACGTACGGTAAATAGTAAAAATTTCCCAGTGAGATAGCGTTTCATTTGGAAATGATAAATTTCCATATTTTTATAAACAAGCAAGATTCTGCTGTTGCTAATTGTGGAAATATATCTGTACCTTGGAGCAAAAATGGCCGATGTCCATTTTTCTCAAATGGCAGGAAACTCAGTTTAAGTTTGAGGAGTTTTAAGAATCTTGCTACGATTTCTGTACCATTATTTTTCAAAGTTGTACCTTTCAATTCAATAATGTTTTTCTCACTGCAATCTAATGTTACATTTAGTTGTTGCTTTTTTTTTTTTTTTTTTACATTTTTAATTGGCCATTTTTCCATTAACAGTAAGTAACCTAGGCCTCAACAAAATATTTTGTTATCAATGATCTAATATTGGGAGGACTTTGGCTCTTTTAACAATTACTTTATATCGCATCCAGAATTCATTCGTGCATTTAACTCAAATTTCTCAATTTTGGACGTTGGTCCTTTTTGTTCCAAGGTACAGATATATTCCCGATAGAAATTGAAGAATTGTCCCAAATGTCTGTCTACAATTTAGTACAACAAACAATATATTAAATAAAAAACAAAAATGTTTATAATTTTTATTTACTTAATGATTTTTCATCAGATTACTAAGCTACTTATAATTTAAATGAGACAAATAATAATATAAAAAATGAATTCGGAAAACATGGAAATACGTTTCTGTAAATGCAGTGAATTTTTTGTTAAAAACACACCTTCAGAAGAATTAGATATATCAATTTTCTTTGGAGTAAAATATTTAAACTGTTTAAGCAAATGTGGAGTTGCAATTTTAATAATATACAATACTCGAATTATTGTTCTTTATCATGTTTATACGTTCTTTATCATTTTCCTTTTTTCTAGTATTAGTTTTACATTTGCTTTCTACACAAGACTATAATAATAAATATTTTTATGTGGGGATTTCTGTGCAATGTATTACTTTTATGTATTTGGGCATACGTGCAAAAGTTGTCTTCTGTTAATAAATAAATACTATCTTAATAAAGCATTATTTTTTCTCTGTGCTTATTATTTGTATTCTGGTTAGAAGCTATTATAATTTTTATTATAGCAGATATATTTTTACTTTGTATTTATATTGTACATGAAG
This sequence comes from Maratus speciosus, assembly GCA_963932465.1. Lineage (NCBI taxonomy): Eukaryota > Metazoa > Arthropoda > Arachnida > Araneae > Salticidae > Maratus > Maratus speciosus. Next base: position 127,695,779 of record OZ010800.1, read on the forward strand.
TATAATGCAAAAATAAATTATTTACACTTTTCTAGTTGTAAATCGCTAAATACTGTGCATACTTTTGTAACTTATGGAGATCGGAATATATTGCTGTTTTCTAGTATACGATTAGAAATTCATCTGTTTTATGCATTAAATCTCTTCATAGTAGGGAAAGGAGTTTAAAATCCAATTAATAGTTAATAGCATGCTTAAAGAATAAATAATAAACTCTATTTAACATTTACGTTAAAAATCGAAAAATGTAATGAAAAAATAATAATAGTAAAAAAAAAAAAAAAAAATTACAAATCAATCACCAAGCATAGAATACCAAACAATTTTGAGCACAACCAGAATATTTAACAAAATTTTTCTTCTTAAAAAGGTAAATAAAGTACCTAATTAAAAATTAAAAATAACATATTTGAAAAAATAGGTTCCAGCAATTACCGTCCATAGAAGTCAAATTATTTATTTTTTGCGCAGCCCTGTACTTGATCTATATATTATCTCTAGAAAATGTTCTACATAATATGATAAAATTTTCTTTAGTAATATAACACATAATAAGCTGAAATTTCGCATAAGCAATTTCTTCCAAAGTACATTAATTCTGTCGTACCGACCTGTATATTTCTTACAGATTTTTTAACACGTCACATATTAAGATTTATTATATCTAAAATTCTCTAAACTTCTAAAATCACACTTCAGTAAATTATCTTCCGTAATCAGTCTGTAACCAGTTCTCGGGATAGACCTATATATGATTTTATTTATATTCTACAAATATCTCATAGTATACTAAATGAAGTTCAGCTTGCTAATGCATAACTCAATTAAAAATCATCTTTAAGCAATTCACGTTCCTACTCAGTGTTAATTACAAATTTTTAGGTCTAGTCCTCTATATGATCTACAGTAATTATACACACTATTTAGTATGTAAAAATGTACTTAAACATGAAAACGCATTTCCATAATCAATAACGCACTTCAAGCAATTATCACTATTATTCTCTTCGGATATAGTACTGCATCCGAAATCTCTTATGTGTCACTGAAATAGAATTATAAACAATATGCACATCATATTCTACAGCAAGAATCGTGTAGTACACCGCAATAATGCATATCAATTTCCTTATATTTCCAATAGTATAGAATATTTTTAATACGCTGCAAACAGTTTTCCACTTACAGACCATTATGTGATGCACACCAGTAGATCATCAAATCTTTTCTGTGGTAAATGAATAATAAATCTTCGCACCCCATACTCAAGAGAATGTATTTTTTAGTTCACTTCGTAAATGCATATAAATTTCATTATGTTTAAAATAGTGTAATATCATTAAACTGTACTTTAAACGATTTTTTTTTTAATTTAAGTAATGTAACGGAAAAACTTTTCCTGCCCACGTAAAAGAACTATAAATGCTAGTTACTTCTTTTTCGAAGTGTGTATGCTTTCGATCGTGCTATACTAAAGAGCAATAAAACATAAAAATATAGTGCAATCTACGTATATTTATGAGAGTAGGAACCCGCATGGACGGTGAGACAAATCAGTGATAAACACATTCCAACTGTGTTGGAAGGTGTTAAAAAAGGATTAATTAAAAATACCATTACTAGGGAATGAATGTTGTTATTGATTTTTAGACATTTTGAAGATTCCTGATAATGCTAATGGTATTAATTGTTGACTAAAGCTTCACTACCTCACTATTTACATTTTGTTAATTTAAAAGAAATTAAGTATCGTAATATTTCAAGCGAATTATAGTTTCTTTGTAAATCCTAAAAATCGGCTCATTTGTTTTGAAATGTAGAGCTTAAAAAGGATCATCTTTGGCAAGAAAAAAAAAAAAAGGGAAAGAGAAATAAAAAAAATGGCAAAAATTTCATAATCTTAGAATGACACATTTTTAAACACCTTTTAATTATTAAACGAAAAACACAAGTAATTCTGTTTCAATTTTACATACGTTATTATATACACTGGTGGAAAAAACTTAAGGACCACTGTTATTCTCAACGATTACAGTTAGAAATAGATCCACAGCAGCTCGTGTAAATTTGCGTGAATGCGAGATGTACTATGTTTTGTGAAACTTTTGCAAATTTTGTACTTCCGCATTTATCGAATACGTGACAGAAGATATAAGAGATTTTAGGCAATCGGACTGTGCTATGAGTTGTCATTAGATGTTAAAATTGAAGTAGATGAAGTGAAGCTTGAACATTGAAATTTTGAACATATCTTCGAGGCATCATTTAGATGATATTACCGTGGTAGAATAATCGAGAAGTTGGAAGAAGGACGGAAAATGAGAGATGTTGCCCGTGAATTTAACATCGTGCACAATATTGTTTCTAGGCTTTGAGCGGCATTATAAAACAGTTTAATATATACTAGGCGCATGGGAGGAGGTCGTTCTAGCAGCACGACGCCCCAAGAAATCCGCTATATTGTTATTTCGGCGAAAAAAGAACCGACGCTGCACAGCTGGTCAATTAGCAAATCATCTTTGTGCTGCCACAGGAATTAAAATATCACGGAAAATTGTTGCAAAACGTTTGAAAAAAGGGGAACTAGACGCCCGACTATCTGTTGTGTGTGTCCTACTCTTGAGATGCCGACTAGTGCCCGTTTACAGTGGTTCCGTATGCATTGTAATTAGACTGATGATGACTGGCCTACCGTGCTCTTCTCAGATGAGAGTAGATTCAGCTTATCGCCTGATTGTAGACGTAAACTAATATGGCTTGAGGTTGTTAGTGCTTACTGTAGTGAAAATATTCTAGAAAGAGATCGATATGCGACTTCAGGTATTATGGTGTGGGCAGGCATCATGTTCAATGGCCGAACGGATATTTATGGGCTTGACGAAGGTTTCCTGACCGGTAGACAGTACATTGTAGACGTCCTGCTTCCACATGTTAGACTTTTTCGAGAGGGATGTTGGCGAAAAGTTTCATTTTATGGACAATAACGCACCTTGTCATCGCACACAGTCTGTACAAGATTGTCTTGAGCCCGAAGATATCCATTGCATAGACTGACCAGCATATTATCCTGACCTGAAATCCATTGAAAATGTATGGGATGCCTTAGGGAGACATATTGCTACCCGACAATTTCATTGCCTCAAACAAGGAAACCCCCATTCGTGCAATTGAGGTGGAATTGGGCAACTTGCCTCAACAGCTACTGAATCATGTTGTTCTGAGTATGCCACGCCGTGTTAAAAGTTGTCTCGCATTAAAAAGTGGTCACATCCCTTATTGATATGGCACACTGAGGCTTGTTAATTGTGAATATTTTGGTTTCTTTGTACAGTCATGTTTTCGGACAATATTCACGTTTCAGAAAAAGAACCTCTTATAATACCCTGCATGCATCTTATCAACAAAATTTTTATATTAAATACTCTGCAACATTCTGTTAATACTATTGTTTGATTCTTGACCCACAATCTCGCGTAGATTCTGAATTACGTGTACATTTCTTCGTGGTCTTTAATTTTTATCCACCAGTGTATATATATTTATATATACTGAGGTGACAAAAATCATGGGATACCCTTCTAACAGCGTGTCGGTACTCCGTTTGCCCGGCGAATTGTAGCAATACGACATGGCGTCGATTCTACGAGTCGTTGAAAGTCCTCTGAAGAAATATTGAGCCATGCACCCTCTATAGACGTCCATAATTCTGAAAGAATTGCCAGTGGAGGATTTTGTGCACGAACTGATCTCTCGATTATGTTCCATAAATGTTCGATGGGATTCCTGTTGGGCGATCTCGGTGGCCAAAGTAACGTTGGAATTGCCCAGAATGTTTTTCAAACCAATCGCGAACAGATATGGCCCGGTGACATGGCGCATTGTCTTTCTGGAAAATTCCATCGTTGATTCGGTACATGAAGTTGCAAGTATTCTCCCAGTAGCTGAACGTGATCATTTCCAGTTCATGATCGGTTCAGTTTGACCATCGAACCCAATCCATTCATGTAAATGCAGCCCACACCATTATGGAGCCACCACCAGCTTGCACAGTGCCTTTTTGAGAACTTGGTCCATGGCTTCATGGGGTTTGTGCCACACTCATACACTTCCATCAGCTTTTACCAATTGAAATCTTGACTCATCTGACCAAGCCTCTTTTTCCCAGTCGTATATGGTCAAACTGATATGGTCACGGGGCCAGGAGCGCTGCTGTTGATGATGTCGCTCTGTTTGTAATGGCACCCGAGTTAGTCTTCTGCTGCCATAGCCCATTAAAGCCAATTTTCGCTTGACTGTCCGAACGGACACGCCCGTTGGACGTCTCTCATTCATCACCGCGGTTATTTCACGCAGTGTTGCTTTTCTGTTCACACTGACAAGTCTACGCAGACATCGCTGGTCGTGATCATTAAGTATCGGCGGTCGATCGCTGCGTTGTCCATGATGGGAGATTATGACTGAATTTAGTTATTCTCGGCACACTCTTGACTCTGTGGATCTCGGAATGTTGAATTTCGTAACGGCTTCTGAAAAGTCCTATGCGTCTAGCTCCAACCAGCATATCGCGCTCGAAATCCGTTAATTCTCGTCGTGTGGCCATAATCACATAATCAACCTTCTCACACGAAGCATTTGAACACAAATCAAAGTCGCTCCCAGGCACAGACAATTTGTAATTTTATACAATTTGTATGCGACACTACTGTCATCTATATACTTGCATATTGCTATCCCATGACTTTTGTCACCTCTGTGTATATGTATATACTGTGGCTTTAAAATAAATTTTTAATAATTAAACTATGTAATAATTTTCAACAAATTTAATAACATACAATTCATTTAAACATTCGTACAAATGTTTGAGAACATATATTTTCATATTTATATTTAAGAAAAAAATATTACTGGAATATATATATATATATATATATATATATATACACACATATATATATATATATATATATATATATATATATATATATATACACACATATATATATATATATATATATATATATATAGTGTCTTTAGTTTGTTTTTATTCAATCGACAAACACATAGTGTTTGTGTATGCACGTATCTAGAGGAATAATCTAATCTCATAAAATGCTCTTTCCACTTAAAAAATAAAGTACAATTAATTTTCCTCGCATGTGAGAATATAATTAAACTTAAATACAAAGAAATTCAGTAACAAATAAGTTTTGTAAACAGCATTCAAAGAAATTTAATAAAAGTATTATATTAAGAAAACTACTCTATTCATCTTTAATTTCCCTTAATCTCTCAGGGAAATTATTACAGTTCTTTTATAAAAGGTTTTTTTTATTTATCATTTAATCAAATATATTTTTAGTAGCACATATATAAAGCAAATATTCATTTTTTAAATATCCGTGTATATGTAAATACAAAAATTAAAGAAAAAAATATAAGGAAAGCATGTTAACAAAAGTACCATTTTATATAAATAAAAAGACTTTGAAAAACTTCAGATGTTATACTAAATTAATTTTATTTATTTATGTTGTGTGTTATTCAAAAATGTAATATTTTTACATTTTATAAATTGTATAAACTTTAATGAATATCAAAACATTTTTATTTTACACCTTGAATGTATTTATATTTTAGAGATATCTAATTTCAACAACATTATAATTTTGATTCGTTTGAAAACTGTGAGCAAACATTTCCTCACTTTTCTGATCTTCAGAACACTTTTTCTTATTATTATTATCATTAATATTGCGGTCCTAGTTAGATCTAAAGTAACCCCCCCCCCCCCCCCAACAAAAAAAAGATAGTGCGTGATGTTAAAGAAAAGTTTAAGTAAATACTTAACCAAAATAGTTAAGGCAATATTCATATAATGAAATTCTATTAAAAATATTCTTAGCTGTTAGTAATTCACTATATAAGCTTTAGACGGAGATTATTGAAAATTCATAAAATTCAAAATACAGGGTGTTTCAGAAAAGACTACTAAACTTTGAAATGACATAACAGTGAGAGACATAAAGTTGAAACAATTTGTATCTTGGACAGACAGGACTGGAATTTGTTATAATCCGATTTGCAAAAATAGTCCCAATATTGGGTAATAGGTGGCAGAACAACCACATGAGGCTTTAAATAGTACTCAGATGTGCAGAACGTTCATTCGTGAGTCTGTTTCATTGCTGATGCATGTAAAGAAGTTTTATCGAGTTATTATACGGGATTTCAAGAATGTCGTATCCCTTGCAGCAACGCGTTTTTATTATACTGGAATACCATCGATTCTGTCGAAGTTCAAACACTGCAAACTTAAACACCATATGCTGCCTGAAGAATTTTTGTCTCCTCTGAAAACTTTAAAAACTGGTTTAATACAGTTAATAAAAATTTGGTCCAACTTTACGAAAACATTTTTCTCGAAATCGCAAAATTGATCTATTCTGGTTCTCAACGTCTCAATTGTCTTCCATATATATTTTAAATTTTTAAATGTATATGTGGTCATGTAAATTTATTTACTGTGTCCATGCCTGCAATAGACCCATAGATATTTATCTATTTTCTTTTCTATGCTATTTAGATTTATAAATTTTATAATGTTGGTAACACCTCTTTTTGATATTTCATTTATTTTTTTATGTTAAAAATGTTCAAAACAGTTAGGTTTACATATTTTTGTAAGTAGTTATACATGTACAAGATTCTTCATGTGACATATAACAAAGCTAAGGGAAGTAGAAAGCTGATTTAATTAAAAAAAATCAAAATATCCACGAAAAATTACAAATACAATGGTAAAAGAAAAAATTATAAAGATATTTAATACTACAAAAAAAATGCTGTCGAAATATTTAAAAATATTATTCGTGTAATTATTCTTGTTTGACTTCAATTTTAAATCTTTGATTGGGAATTTTTTTTAATTCAATTACAAAAATAGATTTTTAAAACTTTGCTTGTGTTCCAATTATTTTTACTTTCAAACATTCATTTTCTAAAAAAGGACAGGGGAAACTGATACGGAATGGGGGAATAAGAATTTTGAAATTGCCCTCTAAAAACACAAATTACGCCCGATATTTTGAGCCACTGCTCTAGAGGATGCGCCAGAGAATTTACGGTTTATTCAATGCCAACCACACCATTCTATTGCAGTGATTCAAGTGAGATTCTTAACCCCTTCCTGCCTGCAAAAAATTTTCAAGTTTGCTAAATAATAATGTAACATGATCAAAAATCACTCAAAATACGAAATTTTCAAATCCACCTTAAATTAAGGCCGATTTAAGTTCGTGCCATATATGTCACACCATGCATTAGCGACTACGTTTCCATAGTAATGAAATCAGCAATATAAGTTGCATGCAACTTTTAAAACTTCAAAATATATAGAGAAAGAACATATGAAATCTATTTGGGTATGTGTGTTTTAGTCTACAGTAATTGATACATATATCGTTTATTGAAAAATGAATTTACAGAAATTGATACATGTATCGTTTATTGAAAAGCTACGTTCTACAGTACCTGATACATGTTTGGTTCAAAACTACAGGCTACATTAACTGATACATATTTTTGACTGAGAACTACAGTCTAGAGTAACTGACACAATGTTGTTGAAAAATACCGTCACTCGATGACCCAGGGCCGAAACTACCCTTTTTTGCACCCGAGGTAAACATGGATTTTGGCGCCCCACTCCTCCGCAAAGTATATTTACAAAGATAATTTCCCTAATTTTCTAATAGCCAACTTATTTTTAAATTTAAAATAGGTAATCATAAAATATGTAATATTGAACTAAGTAATCTGCTTTGTAAAATATTAACTCATTAAAATCTTTAAACGGAATCGAAAAAAATTCCGCTTTATACAGGTTCCTTATGCCACATCATCTTTAGATTATTCTTTGCTTTGGCATACAGACAGGATGATTTTAACAATTCCGTGATAAACACAGATGTGAGAAAAATCGACAAATAAAATCTTCATTTGGCGTCCCTTTGTTCTGGCGCCCGGGGCGCATGCCCCCTCTGTGCCCCCCCCCTTAGTTTCGCCCTGATTGATCCTTCACTTAGTGTGAAACTTGGCAGAGCATTTTCGGTCATTGTTCAGACAAAGTGACGCTTCGATTTTTTGATGGTGAATAAATAAATACACTTTTCAACCGCTATTGAAAAATACAACCTGTCAATGCATGGTGTGACATATGTGGCAAGTACCGATTTTTACGGACTACATACGCTAGCTTTTCTACAATGTGTTACCATCATGATATATATTATTCACAAGATGCTTACAAACACAGCTGTAATTTTTTTCAGTCCAATCTTCTTTTTTCTAAAAAAAAAAAAAAAAAAAAAAAAAAAAAAAAAAAAAAATTATCGAGCAACACAAAGTAACAACTATAAATTTCTCACCGTTCGCCTCTTTTTTGGTACCAAAATCCGCTCGAAAGTAGGCAGTTTCTGTTGGAATCACATGCCTCATCCACTGACGTATTGAATAAAGAAGAATGGAACTTCTGCGATTAAAATCAACTGCAGAACTACAGTAAATTCAGTATGTGCCATATATGGCACAGTATGCAGGAAGAGGTTAAGCAATACTTCAGTGGCCGAGTGATGGCTCTCAATTATTCTCGAGTGGCAGGCATTGGTATGGAATGGCCTCCATATTCCCCGTATCTCAATTCATGTGATTTCTTCTTGACTTTCTTACTTGAAAGACACAGTTTACTCTAAGGGGCATCCCACACTAAGGCGACAAGCGACATGTAGCAGAAACATGTATCGCAAAAACCGGTCGAAACAAAGAACTAAGTTGTTTCAAACCTGTTTCAAACCATTTTTTCCAGCGAATTCAAGTGACATGTCTTATGTGTCGCCTTAGTGTGGGATACTCCTAAGAATCCTCAAACGTTGGAACAGCTTGAACAATTCCCCTGTGAGGCATGCTCATTCGTTTCAGTAGAGGCATTTCAACAAGTGTTTTTAAACTTAACCCTTAGGTTGCATCATGCTGTTGCTAAGAAAGGTGACCATATCGAAAACATTGTAATGTGATTTGACACCTGTTTACGAAGCGCACTTTCAAATACTATTTCAAAGACACTGCTGTGGGAATTCAGCGCCCTCTGATGTCTAATCTTGGATATATCTCTGCAATCCGGTGTATAATGAATTCTGTCTGCCCAACATACCATTTTTTTTATCTTTCTGTCCCTCAATGTTTCGCAGTTATGTCATTTCAGAACCGGGTTTTACTTTATGAAAAACCCTGTGTAATAACTCACTTAGTTTTTATAGCAAATAAATGAAACATTTTTGTGACCTTTCCGCACGCAGGACATATTTTTTCAAAATGTAACTTAATGGATTTATTTGCCTATTAACTTCTGGCATGCGGATAATACAGGATTGTACTGTTTTTAATAAATTTTTAAACTTTAACTGATATATGTTTTTATTAAAATGTTTTTTGGTGTTGTTATTGGCCATTCTAGAAATATGTTTTGAATGTAAAACAATCTATTAGAGTTTTAATTAAACGAAAATGATTTTCACGTATATTCTTTAACAACCCGAAAAGCCCTAGTTCGATCCCTTATATATTTTAAATAGGATTTTTTTCTCTAAAAAATATAGTTTGTCTTATAGTTTTAGAAATTAAAATAATTTAATTTGTTTCATTTGTGTTGTACAAGGTAACAGATGTGTTTCTATTATCTGTTTAAAAATATAATTTTATTTATTGCATTGTAAATATATAAAGCGTGAAAGATATCTTATTTCATAAAATATGAAAATTTTATTAAAAAGAAATTTTACTGTAAACATGCATGTACGATTTTTTGTATATTTTTGTTTCTTTAGAATAACATGAATTAACTTTAAACTGTCATATTTTTTAAAATACAATTTTAGTGCTATTAGGCTAAATAACTAAAATTGAAATGCAAAACAAGATGTAATTTATTGAAAATTTAAGTAAAAATATATCTTGCTTTAAATGTGTAATAATAATAATGTTGAAAAATCAACAAACACTATTATACTTCTTGCACAAAACAATACATGAAAAATGAAGCATATTAAAAAGCCTTTTCTTCGTCTATTACGTTAACAAATAATAAATATTCCATATCTATAAAATACATATAAACCAGAACAAAATTTTATAATTCTTTTTTCTTTTATAGATTTTTTTTTATTCTCATAAAAATAGTATGTGACAGATTTGAAAAATATTTCGCTCACAGTACTTTTTAAAGAAATAATAGGGAAATATACTCTCGAATGTAGAAAAGAGGGAAAACATTTCATTTTTAAATGATAAATATTTAAAGGCAGTGAAATACAGAAAAAGAAAATATTTATTTATAAATGTTTCCTTTGGGTATCAAGAATTACAAATAGTATAAAATTAAAAGTATTCTAACGCTTCTGAATTTTATTAGCAAACTTTTCAAATTTTCATTTAAAGTATCATTTACTTAAAAAAATATATATTTGTTTAATTTCCTGTTTTCGGCTATTATATATGTGCGCATTTTTTAAACACCCATTGAAAGGGTTTAAATGTAACATTTTACGCGACAATACGAATACACGAAAAAAGGTTTTAAGCTGAAAATAATCAATTGAATAGTGCATGTTGTTTTTTCGGGAACATGTCATATTTTTTAATGCATATTTATTAACTACGTATCAAAGATAAGCAGTTCTGAAAATACGAGTAGGTGTATTAAATATAGAAGTTGCAGCGTACGGTAAATAAAATTTGATTAGCCGAGAGTATATTGGCTAAAACATTATCGCCAAGAGAATGTTTTTTTATATGTCTCACGTGTCTAATTAGACCTTTTATGGAATTATTATCAAATTATGGAGTATGGGCTGCCATAGACAGGACGAAAATATATAATTCTACTAAATGCTTTTACAATCACTATATTATTTATGAAGGCGCTCTATTGGCAGTTTATAAAGGTAGTATATTGGTAATTTATGATGCACTATATTACCTATTTATGAAAGTACTCTATAGTATATTCTAAGTAAACTATATACTCTCTATATATATACTCTATATATACTCGATATATACTCTATATATATAATATGTACTCTAAGTCACTATATTATTTATGAAGGTGCTCTATTGACAGTTTATGTAGGTAGTATAATGATAATTTATGAATGCACTCTATTACCTATTTATGAAAGTACTCTATTACTTATTTATGAAAGTACTCAATGCAAAATTTATTAACGCACTCTATTGGCAAAAATCTAGATTAAATTTAATGTGGATTACAAAAAAGAGCGTCCAAAAAATACTCAGTTTGCCAAACAAGTTTCCATAACATAGATAAAAGATAAATAAGAAAAGGATGCATGCAATATTACAGAAAATAAAACAAGCAATGTTAATAAAATAGATACAACCAAGTCGTGTGTTAACGAACTGTCACTTGACGCTGCGTCGATATTTTTCTCAAAAATTACTCAGTTCTTTGCGGTTTTGTTACACATTTACATATTAAATTTCGAATAATTTGGTAACTTCCAATGACGAGATGGAGATATGACACTTATTAAAAGAAGGTAAAAGTCAGATGCAAAAAGTTCCACTAGTAAAAAAATCTGCGGTGTTTTCGGTTTTTAAAGGATAAAATCTCTATAATAATAGAATTTGCTATTTTAATAAAAATAAAGATTCATTACAAATAAAGTAATGTAAACTATTTCACAAATAATTCTGTTTATTTATATTTAAATGGAATCTAGTAAGTTATCTGTAATAAACCCTTTTATTTTCCACCGTTTTTTGCTGTATGATTTAACTCATAAACCGACATTTGTCGTTTATCTTAATATCTAATTACAAGACTAAAAGTCGTAAATAATCTTTCATTGCGCTTTTAATCAATTTTATTACTTATTGTACTTATCGCTATTGATTAAATATAGTCTTAATGCACAGTATTTAGTTTAGCATAAATGTGTTAATAAGTTCAAGTTCTCATAAATAACGAAAAGTATGTTTCATTCAAATTATAAGCATTTTAAGTTAAAAAAAAATAAATAAAAATAAAAAAACAGTGGCACTCCGGGAGTGCCAACAGAAGTGAAAACTTCAACAATGCGTTGAAGTGAAAACTTCAACGTGTGTGAATCGTCAGGAAATGTTTTATTGTGCAGGAAATACTTTTAAATGTAGTGTTTTTTTATTCATTATTATATAATAACATACACCATAGACATACACCATAACGCAAAAATAACACGAAATTTAAAAACAAGAGAGTTTTTCTGCTAAACTTACCCGATATTTGATCGAATAGTTCACTTTTGCCGCCAACTATTGACATAAATAACAACTGTTGAATAAAGATAATTTTATTTTGCTAGAGAAAGGTAGTTTTATTTTAGCAAGAGTCACGAGACTTGGCTAATTTTTACATGAGATGTTTTTGATGAGATTTCCTTTTTCTAACTCTTGTACGTGTATTTCGGGAACCAATAGCGTTAAGGTAAGCATGCGGCGCGCTTGCCTGTAAATTGTTGTTATTGATTAAGCAGTCAATAACAATTAATTGCCCGCCCTCCTCATACCGAACTATGCACAATAAATGTACATACTTATATACAGAGGTGTCTGTTACAATAACAGTATCCCGAGTTCAATGGTTTTTCCCATCTCAAAAAATGCCAAACGCGCCCAAAGAAGCTTTCACTTCAATAATGAAAGTATCAAGTATTTGTCTTTAACAATAAACACAACAGCGTACTGCAACGAAAATGTAAATTTTGTGTGTGTTCCTGTGTGAACGCCGGGAGAAAAAGTGAGTTTTAGCTTCGTTCTTCTTTTGCGGATTGAGCTGAAGAGGGAAAAGTTCCTGTCATTCACCGCTTGGGGCGCTAGTGTCTATGTTCCAAAATTCTAGCATGTCGGTTACGTAACAGTGTCTCCAAATGAGTGGTTTTTCTCCATCTCAAAAAAAGCTAAATGCGCTTAAAGAAGTTTTCACTTCAAAAAATATTTCATGCTTGAATCTTCTGCACTTTTAAATTATGCAAATTCGTCTCCGGATCTACGAACAAAATGTACTTGAAATATACTTTAAATTATTCTTTCTAGGTGATATTTTAAAATATTTTCATGACTGAATATTTAGTAGAATATTTTTCAACACGATATATTCCTTCGATAATACAAATAAAAACTCATTTTGTTTCCCACGTAAAATAACAACCTCTCGAGACCGAGAATAAACAAACAACAGATTTATACGGGATTACATAAATTAAATTAATTCCATTTGTTTCCAAACTACAAAAATAAAACAAAAATAAACAAAAGTAAATTTGTATAAAATATTATAATTGTGCGAAGACGCATGCTTGAATAAATAAATTAATTAAAATATCTCTGTGTTTTGTTAGATTCTTATTTGATTAAAATTAAGGTGCCGTAATCTTTTGTGCAAAATAAACAGTTCATTCAATAACATTTTGTACATTATTCACTAAGGTTACTAAACGAAAATTTTAGATAAAATCATAACCGAAAATACAATATACTATCTTAATGCAATCGCAAAAAACAAAATATGAACTTTAAAAAGCTCACTGTTTTACTTAAAAGGGCACAAAATAATAGTAATATACATGTTACAAGAAAAAATATATACATTTTATTTTAAAATTTCTTAGTACTTTCGACCTATAAAATTCCTTAGTACTTTCGGCCTCCAATTCCAGCCGTCATCGTTAGAGAACATTTAAAATAAAATGTATATGCTTCAACTTGTAACATCTAAATTAGCCCCCGATGTGCTATTTCTTTCGGCCAGCATTTCAAGTGTTGTCTCGAAAAAATAACGTTCCGTTGTATAAGCCAGTAGTAAAAAAAGCAGATGTATTATTGTACTGTTAAGTACTCTACTGGAATTTTTTTAACTTCTAAGTATCGCACATTTTCAATTTTTATACCATCGTATTGTGGAAAAAAGTATTGTTAAATGCAATTTGGTTTAAAACTGTATCTCAATTTATTTTTGAGACATTAATTATTTATAGTTTTTAGCGGCAACTGAAGTACTCCATTTCTGTAGAAAGTAAATGAAAAATATTTGGAAAATCGCAATTATATCTTTCTGTGGCCATTTTCCCATAACAACTGAAAAAAAAAGTTGTTAAAATACGTGCTATTTTGAAAAAAAAAAATGATTTCTGATAAAACAGGGAGCTATTAAAAACTATATTTAATTTTAATTATGTACATTAATATTACAAACAAATGAAGGCATATGAATCATTTGATAACCGAATTTTTTTTGTCGATTTTCTTGAATGTCGACATCTGTTTTGGTGCATTTGTGTATTATTTTCTTCCTCTGGATAAGAAAGACGTCGTTTTATATAAAATAAAAGCGTGTGTTCTAATTCTTAAAACTGAAATATCTATTTTGTACTATCTATACTTATGTATAATTTTTTTTTTCATCGGTGGCGACATTCAATTCTGAAAAAAAAAAAAAAAAAAACACAGAATTCATTTTTTCTAGTTATTATTATTTTCTCTCCTTTTAATTAAAGCAGTTCATAATGTGTATTTTGAGAAACTTTTAGGAAAAATAAATTCCGAAAGAAAATTAAAAAACTAGAGAACAGGAATTCTGCTTTTTCAGAATTTAGTGTCGCCCCCGACATTTCCATTATTTCATTTTCTTTTGATGGCCTAATGGCTTCTATTATTATGAAACAACCATTATAAATGAAGTGTTAAGTGAAGATGAAAGAGCAGGCGTAAAAAGTTAGAGCTCTGATTTTCTGGTCACAATGGGAAAAACAATGGCCATAACAATGGCCCATTTTTTTTTTTTTTTTTTTTTTTTTTTTTTTTTTTTTTTTTTTTAATGGCCATAATTTCTTTTTTTGAAAAAAAAAATTATGGCCTTTTTTTCCCCCATTCTGGCCAGAAAATCTGAGGTCTGACTTTTTAAGGCTGCTCTTTCATCTTCACCTAACACTTCATTTATAATGGCTGTTTCATAATAATAGAAACCATCAGTCTATCAAAAGAAAATAACTCGGTGAAATCGGGCACTCGGTTAAGGGGAACTCGGATAATCGCGACTCTACTGTAGCTCAGTTTTAAGACATAAAACACGAGATTTTATTTAATATGAAACGACGTCATCCGAATCCGTTGAAGAATTCCTCATTTACGATCCAATCATAAACATCTACAATAAATTATGGGTAGGGCGTCACTATCTCAGAATAATACACAAATGCAGCAAAAAGAAAGCAATTCATTAATATTTTTTTTTCAAAATAGCACGTATTTTAATTACTTTTTTTCAGTTTTCATGAGAAAGTGGCAACAAGAAGATATAATTGCTATTTTTCAACTATTTTTTCTTTACTTTCTACAGAAATGGAGTACTTCAGTTGCCAAAATGCAACAAATGTCGCTAAAAACTACAAAAAAATGAATATCTCAAAAATAAATTGATACAGTTTTCAAACAAATTGCATTTAAAAGAACCTTTCTTTCCAATACGACGGTATTAAAGTTGAAAATATGTGATGCTTAGAACTTTAATACATTGCTAAAGAGTATTTAATCGTAATGCTTTGTTTTACGGCTAGCGTCTGTAAGGTAACGTTATTTTTTGGAGACAAAATAAGCATACCGTAACGGGGGCTAAAAGTATACCACAAATGTATCTATCCACAGTAAAAACAATAATTGAATCTAAGGCAAGACGGAAATTTTCAGCAAATAATTGAAATTTAAAATAGTTCTATTGTAAAAAAAAAAAAAAAAAAAAAAAAAAAAAAAAAAAAAAAAAAATGAATATAGAAATTTTTGAAATTTAAATAATATTCACACCTTCACCGGAAGAAAGAAATCTCGAAAACGGGACAAAACATTTTTGACAGTGTATTGTGAAATGCCATTAACTGATTACAATAAACAATTAAATTTAAAAAAAAAATCAAAAAACCGGACTGTGTAAAAAAGTGTAATTATTTCTCATCAATATGAAACTATTTTTTTTTCAATTCCTACTATTAGCTCCCACTCTCGCTATATATCTCTTGTTCAAATTTTCAATCGTTAATAAAATACTTATTGTGCATACAATCAAGCTCAAATATTTTTTTTTTTTTTTTTTAATTTGTAGTGGATGACAATTGATATTAATCCAGTTTTATTCAAATATTAATTCATTAATTAAATTAAATTAATTAATTTTCAATAATCGAGAGAGCCCTCTTCTTGATCAAGACAATTTAAGCGCCACTCAAGAGGAAAGAATAATGGGAGAAAAAAAATCTCTTATTGATCTAAGTAGGAATTGACTTAAAATATTTTTTTTTATATTACTCGTTTATATTACTTACCTATTATTTTTATTTACTTGTATTGATGACTTGTAAGTTGTGTTTAATTGTTAGTTCCTATCCATAAACACTGATTTCATGAGGTCTATAGATGACTATAATGGTTAGAGTTGCAGTAAAGTTAGAGATCCTACATACACAACTTCTAGGTTGTATAATACAGTAGCGCTCAAAAGTATTTTGACAACCTTACATTCTCTTTTATTTTATTTAATATAAAAATGTAAAAGAAAATATATTCCCTATAATTGAGAAACACTATGACTGCAGTTATTCAAATGTATCAAGTTTCAACTTGTTTGTTTACATTCGGCGCCACCGGGGAAATATGACTCCTCCTTAGCTCAAAAGTATTTTCACAATTAGTTTGCATTTAATTGTTGAACGTGTCAGTGGCGCTATAGCTTTGATTAGTGTTTATATTGACCTATTGTGATTAATTTTAAGGATCAGGAATGCTGAAATGTAAAAAATATTGAAGTGATTCTGGAAAAGCCGCTGCAAATAGACTTAAGAAAGGTAGACTGCAAGCAGAATTAGCTCGTTCTTTTAAAGTGTCTCGGCAACTTGTTATTACATGGAATAAAGTTTTTAATAAACAGAAATACATCAAAAATAAGCCTCAAAGTGGCCATCCGAAAAAAACAACTTGCAATGTTGACTGTATTATAAAAATGATATCTACAAGTGATTGTCGTAATTCCGCTGTAATAATAAAAAATGAATTGAAAGAAAATTACGGCATAGACATACACGTTTCGTCAATCAAACGACGCCTAAACTTCTATGGTTTACATGGCAAAAGACCTGCAAAAACACGTAGCTAATCTACTAAGAATAGGAAGGCTAGAGTTGCATTTGTAAAACGGCATAACCCTTTCATGTGCAAAGCAATGCTATTGCTGAAGTGTTGAAATTAATGACTGACACCAGAATTTTGGTTAGATAAAATTCGGTTTATTATGTGTAACAAATATAGATTTTTCTTATTTAAAAATGAATTTGTTTTCAAATTCCTGTGTCAATCATTAATTTCAACACTTTAGCAATGGAATTGCTTTGCCCCTGAAAGGGTTATGCCGTTTTACAAATGAAACTCTAGACTTCCTATTCTTAGTAGATAACAAACGTGTTTTTGCTGGTCTTTTTACCATGTAAAACATAGAGGTTTGGGCGTCGTTTGACTGATGAAACGTGTATATATATCCCGTAATTTTCTTTTAATTATTTTTTTTATTATTACAGCGGACTTACGACAATCACTTGTAGATATCATTTTTATAATATAGTCAACGTTTCAAGTTGTTTTTTTTTTCGGATGGCCACTTTAAGGCTTATTTTCGATGTATTTCTGTTTATTAAAAACTTTATTCCATGTAATAACAAGTTGCCGAGACACGTTAAAAGAACAAGCTAGTTCTGCTTGCAGTCTATCATTCTTAAGGGCATTTACAGCGGTTTTTCTAGAATCACCTCAATATTTTTTTTACTTTTCGGCATTCCTGATCCTTAAAAATAATCACAATAAGTCAATATAAACACTAATCGAAGCTATAGCGTCACTGACACCTTCAACAATTAAATGCAAACTAATTGTCAAAATACTTTTGAGCTAAGGGGTGTCATATTTCTTTGGTGGCGCCGATTGTAAACAAACAAGTTGAAACTTGATACATTTGAATAACTGCAGTCATAGTGTTCTCAATTATAGGGAATATATTTTCTTTTACATTTTTATATTAAATAAAATAAGAGAGAATATAAGGTTGTCAAAATACTTTTGAGCGCTACTGTATTTTAACGGAGCTTCTGACTGTAAAATAGTCATTGAAACATCACCTTCATTTTGAAAGAGCTATCCAATGATATGACATTCAATAGGGTGCGTATTTTTTTTCTGTCTCTACCGCCATTTCGTATTTTACGGCCGCATTTTTAATTTATAAAAACAAAACTTAGCCTATAACCATCGGGCCGTTAAGACGAATTGTTAGAGACCTCATTCATTAAAATCCTTCCAGCCGTTGGGATGTTTCGAGGGTATGAAGAAATCCACATACACAGATACGCGTGAAACACATAACCCTTCTTTTCAGTCGGGTAAATATAAGGAAGATTTTACACTCAATTATATTTGATCACACTTCATATGTAATTATTTTCATTTTTTATAAGGAAAAAGTACATTCGAATCTATATTAAACTAACGAAAACAAATGCATTTGTAGACTCAATTTAAAAACCTATAAGGAGACCATCTTCCACTTTGCTCAATGAAACGTCTAACGGAACTCACAAATATTTAGAAAAAAAGAAGTAATCAAGTTTTCAGCAATAAAAAAAAATAATAAAACGACGAGGAATATCAGGATTAAACTTTAAGAAAATGTTTCAGTATGATTACACAGCTTTGCATTTCACGATCACAATTGTAGTTTCTGAAATTTAAAGTATAAATCTTACTTAATTAAAAACAAATAGTAATGAGAAATATAGAAAAACAAATATTGGTTTTAAATAAATCTTTTGAAATACAGTCTCAGTTTCAAATTTATAACAGTTGAATTTAGACTATTTAGAACAAAGCATACATCAAATTAAATGTTCTCTAACCTACTTTCTCTTACAAATGTCCAATATGAGCACCTTAGTTATACGGCACACATCTAACACAAAGTTTAATTCTTCCCACACTTCTGTTAACAAGTCCGGAGTAATAAAAGCAATAGCCTCATGAATTATGAGTGTTTTCCTACCATGAGGGACCGAAAAAAAACTTTAAAAGAAACGCAAGTTTAACTGAAATTACATATTCACTCTTAGCAGATTAAAGAACAAAAAATTTTTACGCTCAGAAGCCACCATTTTGCGTGTGTGTGGCACTGCAAGTTAGTTAATAACAAAGCAATACTCGCGCATGAGCTTATCTAAAACTCTTTGAGTTATTCTTTATTTGTGAGCTTGAACCAACACTCTAAAACGGTTACAGCTGATAGTATTAAAATTTATAACTTGGACATTATTTAAGGGCATCCTGTACATTTAGAAAAGTAAATAAGGATCATCACAAATAAAAAAATGGAATAAAAATATACTTGTAACACAACTAAAAGTTTCATCTGATTACCTTACAAAAGTAACAAATAAAATATACAGCTATTAATTGATTTTCTTTGAATGTCCATGCATTTGATTTTCTGTTAAATCCAGTGGTACCAGAATAAATATTTTACACAAGCGTTTACTTTAAATCCCTAATCATTAATGTTAATGTTGGTTTCCGGTCAGAGACTTTTCTCGTTATTACGGATCATTATATCTTAGTACAATTTCGCGCATGCAAGCATCAATCGGAATTTTTCTTTCACATTAAAAGGGATTTGTTAGAAAGCCAGAAGTGAAATAACAGGATTTTCTTTCATTTGGTAGAAAGTGTAATTAAATTTGTATGAAATCGGAAGAGATATTTACACATTCATTTATTTTTTTATAGATGTATATTTTAAAACAGTGTTGGTAGTGGGCTATTTTTTTAAATTCAGATTTCTTGATTGGCATAATTTTTTTGAAATAGCAAAATTCGCCTTATTTTATGACATATTAATTACGGCGATGACAAAAATAAAATTCTCCTTATTTTATGACATATTAATTACGGCGATGACAAAAGGAATTTTACCATTTCAAAAAATTGGTACCAATCAAGAAATCTGAATTTTTTAAAAAAGTAGACGACAGGCAACATAGTTTTTAATAGAATGCATTGAAAAATATTTTTGAAAAAGAGCGAGATTTTTACAAATAACATTAACGCAAAATAAATTGGAAAAATCCAGCGCAATACAAACATACAGAATAAATAATGATGCAGAGGATGTTAACATATCGTTTAACACAATTTTATCTTAGTGTAAAAAAATCACATACTTCGAAAAATACTTTATACAGTTATGTTTTTGAAAGTATACTTTATCGTTTACAGTGTGAAAATTTTAATTGCATGAAAACTGGAGCTCAAAGGATACTCTGGGTGTTAATCTTTATTTGTGCTCTTTCATAAAAAACTTTTTCTCTTACTCATCGAATAAAAGCTTTTGTAAAACCATGCTTTTTATATATAGAAAAATATAAGTAATATTCCAAATATTACAGAAAGTTTAAATTGCTAAAATCTGGCTTCAAATGAAAAATTGTTCCAAATATGTATCCGAAGGAAAAATGAATATATTCACCAAATATTACAAAATTGCAATCTCGTATTATCTAAAAAAATCCCTTATATCAATGGGCTGTTTCTGTAGAGTTAAAAAGGCGAGTTTATTTATAAAATATACATATATGTTAACGCAGATTTTAATCTTAAAAATTCAAAAAAGAAAACACTCTTAATGTCTATCGTCATTTTTCACGACAAATACACAAACATATGACACATTGCAGTATACTTTATGTAAATAATGTATTCGGAGAAAACAGTAAAAAGTATTTAAACTACTGGAAGATTGGATGCACTTAAATGAATAAATCAGCAAAGATCCATTTTTTATCATACAAATTGAAATAAAACCTTGAAACACGGTTCAAGAAAGCTCAAGAGAGTATTTTGCTAAGGGATATGTGATTATCCATGGTTTTCCCTATAATGGCAAATTTAAATATAGATCGTTCAGAAAAATATTAATATTAACTTTATTTATAATAAGAATATAAATTATTCGCACTCTTACATCAGAAATAAGAATTATTATCTCTTTACCTACCAAGGCAATCTGTAGAAATGATGCGATTAGTAGATTTTACATCGACAGAAATCAAGAAATGTTGCATTGCAATCACTATTAATATCAAGGGAATAACATTTATACATATCCCTACTAAATCTTCTGATGTATCATCTATGGATTTTTCCGCTTTCGAACTTTCCAAATTCCTGCAATCGTTATTGAACTTTAATAAGCTATTCAGTGGGAGTGAGAATAAGCATATCCTTCAGTATTACAGAGAGCAATATTTTCATGGAAATTACGATATAGTAAGTAGTTAAGAATAAGTATTTTAAATCTGAACATATAAAGCACATAAATATTATACAAAACGTTTTACAGATTCAAGGAAAACCAAATTAAAAAGGTGTGATAAGACTCTGTACATTTATTCTTTGTGTTTTTGTGCACTTCAAAACTCCTATTCTTAAACTGTTTTTACTCTCTAAGACTTAGCAAGAATTCGTAATTATTTCGATTCAGAACAACTTATTTTTATCAGGAAAAGAAAAATAATGAATTTCAAATTTTCGAAATTTGACTATTTCAATAAACGAGGATTTGTAAGAATAACATTTAAAAACACCATTTTCCCAGAAGAGAATAATTAATGTTTTATTAACAAAATCTACGCTATATTTGGATCTATATTAGCGATATTAAAATTAAATATTGAACTAATATTTTGAAGATTTTATCATTCATAAATTACACCAAAATTCTCGAAAAATATTCCTCTATCGCAACGCCATTATTTCTTGAATCTTAGAGGTTACATTCAACACATTTTAAAATTAATACAGATATTTATCCAAAATATGATTTTACATGATGTATTTCATCTGGATGCTAAATTCTTGCAATATTTGATGCAATATAACAAATTTTGTGTTAGTACTAAGGGTTTATTATTACTAAGCATAATAATTAAATCTACGGGCAATTTTCGTAATTTGAAGACTTTTTTTAAATGACAATTTATAAAGACTTTTCATGGATATTCACAAATTCATATTTCCTGCTTTTTGACTTATTCACATATCCCTCTCGTCACATAATAGTATTCTAGAAAATATGAAAATTATATTAGAAACAGGATTGCCAGTACAATGTCCAGATTATTTTTAACATTATAGTAAACATTAAACAGCCCTATCTATAACAATGGCTATTTGGCCTACAAAGAAGGGCATATATAACATTTTGTTTACAAATATTACAATGAGAACATGATACATTGACTCTGCATAAGGGATTGATATGCATCTGCGATTAAGTGTAGAAAATATTATTGAACAAACAAATAAAATTATTAATGTGTTATATCTCGATTGAATATATTTTTTTTTAAACAGAAGATATGATAAAGAGAATATGATTACCCTTTCACACGAAATAAATCAGTGACTTAGACATTAATTTGGACATGTATTTCATTTTGTTTAAATGTATTATAATGAGAGCACGACACTTCGACTTTACGTAAGGGACTGAACTGCATCTGCAATGAAGCGTGGAAGGTTTTATTTGACCAACCAATAAAATGATTAATCACTCTTCTATAAATTGAATAATCTTTTTAAACAACCAATGTGATAAAGTGAGTATAAGAACATTTTCACAGTGACCTAAAATGAATAAAATGAATAAAATTCGCAAAATCATAAACAAGTTATACCTTTTTAACACTTACTTAATAGTTCACTTGATTAATAGTTCATATACAGGGACACTCAAAAGAATCCCATTACTTTAATATGGTACATGGAGAATAATCGTTTGCAGAGTATTTTCATGAGACTGATATAAATCAATGAATTTCACTAAGATTTCACAAAGATGATTACGATAGATTAGGGCATTCATAGCATTTGTCATTCATTTACAGGGACACACAAAAGAAAACAGTTACAGCACTGTCTTTGAGTAATAATTGCTGGAAGTACGTTTTAAAATTCGGTCTGGGCTTTAAAATTAAAATAATTTTTTGCAATATTTTACCCGTTGAATATAAATTCTGTACCTCATATACAGGGCTGCACAAAAGAATTCGCGTACCATTCTCCTTATTAGCATAAATTGCTGAAGGGGAATCTTCCACTAAAGTATGTGTATTTCTTAACTGAGCTAAACTTTGGCATGCATATAGTAGTTAATAGATACAAAGCTATATATCATATACAGGGCTGCTCAAAGAAATACGGATAATTTTCCGATTGTAGACGGGGTCAGCTGCAAGTGGGTTTTCAAATTTGTTATGCTTTATGATTGAATTAGATATAATATTTTATCTTATTAAACGGTGCAGTTTAGATAAATGATTCTAAATGTGTTGGAAAGTGTTTCATAATCTATGCTTGACGCATGATTTCTTCTTTCTTGTTTATGTATTAAATTCGGTACTTCTTTCTTTATAAATTAAGACAAAATTCTATAAATAAGGTTTTTCATTTTATACACATGCATATTAATTTACTTTTGATTGGATTAGCAGACAACATCTTTACATCTTTATAAAAAAGCTCAATGAAATTCAATTTTTTTTTTATAATTTATTTTTTAAATGGGTAGATTTTTAAGGAGAGTATAACAAACATTGGATATTAACATTAAAAAAAAAGAATTTATTTTATTGTTTAAAAAATTTTCACTCTACGATATTGTTTTCTATATTTATGTCTACAATATAAGATGGTATTTTTTCAGTCATATTAATTTTATATTAACACTCTTATGTGTGGAATCAACATACGTAGTTATAAAAAAGGCAACCCTCATTAAACTGTGCTTATTTCATTTTTATTTTTATTATATTTCATAACATATACCGTCATGATGTTCAGAAGTATGGCAAGAAATTCACAATTGTCTAAAGTTTTCTCCTCTAGGAGAGATAATTCTTTCTAGGAGAATATTTGCTTTATAATCTTTAGAAGAACAAAGCCAAAAACGATTTTAGATTTTTTAAGTTCTGGTATAGAATCTGACATTTAAAGTGTCACACGAAACTGGGTAATAACACTTAATTTACAAAATGTTAATGTTTGAAAAAAATTATAATGACCTGTCGTTTTTGTAATTTCCCAATAAATATCAGATTATAAAAATATCTATCGCCAATATTATCGCCAATTTGGTGATATATCGCCAGATTTGTTGACCAAAATGAGTCACCAAAAGTAAAGCCAACTTGGCGATATCTCTAATATTTCGCCAAATTCTCATAGGCTTCCATTGTAAACCATTAGGGCTTACAGAAAATCAACAATCTGAGATATTTTAATGCAACATAAACTAATATTAGCTTAAGCGATTATATTAATTATATTTAAAGGAGTCCAAGTAAATTAAATAATGAATAAAATTAACATGATACAATGCTTATGATGCTTTCCCAAACACAAATTTTAAGGGAGACCAAACTGGACGCCAAGGGCGGTTAGTTAATTTGATTTGTCTTTAATAAGCAATTTAAAATTTATTTTAAGCGTAACATATGTTTTTAATCCATTTTTTAAATATTGAATTATATATGTGAAGCCTAAGGAGAAAAATAGAAAACTTTTTGCGGCAATTACATGTCAAGTTTTATCTTTACAGACATGCAATTTCCATGCATCTAAATAAATGATTTAAAAATATACATAATAATTATAATCAATTTATATATTTGTGCAGTTCTGGTGACAAAAAAAATAGCATAAACTTTTACCATTTATAGTACGTTTTAAAGTACATACATAGATAAAAGAAAAAAATGCTTTTCTTTCGCTGGTTGTTGGAAATATAAAATCAATTTTTTTAATTTATTTATTTATCTTTATTTATTTATTTATTTGTTTTTACTGGTTTTTCCTAGAAAATATATTTTATTTGTTTGAAAACATATGTTTGTATCAAATATTGAGTAATTAAAAAAAATATATTTTTACAAAATTCTTCGGATTTTCTGCTTTTTTAATAATAACAGCAAGACATTTCGTTTCAGTTCACTTTGCAAAAATTCTACTTTTATGTTCTAAAGTTTCGTACTTAATTCTGGATTAAAATTCATAAAGATAATAAAAACATTAAAACTGAAGTAGTTTGAACTAAAAATATATAAAATATTAGACTAGATTGCGAATGATATATGATTATATTTAACAATAAATATTCCATGAATGATTTCTTAAAACAATAATAAATATAAGAAACCATTATTAAATTTAAATTACTAAATACTTAATTTATAATTTTTGTGTTACATAATTACAAGTATTTAAGGAATAGACGAATTATCATTGTGATAACATTAAATTAATTAATCCGTTAAATGTAACATTAATTTCAGAGTTAAAGTTAAATAATAGTTATTAACCATTTACCAGAATTTGTCGTCCTTCATGGAACAATGTTTTCTTTCTTTTTTTAGCACTTTCCAACATAGTGGAGAAGTGTTTATGACTTCGGTTTGTGTGGCCGTTTGTCCGTCCGTCCGAGCTCTAACTCTTGTAAATATACTCGGATTGCTCGGATATTTTTGCAAGTTATTTTTGCTTACTATAGCATGATCGGTATTCAGAATGAAGTATGTAGCATGTTTAGTTCATTTACAGGGATGGCCAAAAGTGCTCCGTTACATTACGGTCTGTGTAAAAATATCGCTTCAAGTTAATTTTAATATTGTTAGACAATTTCGAACATAATGAAATTGATAAGCATTTATGTAGTTCACTGAATCCTGCATTCTAAAAAGTATGGGCGGCAAAGCATTTACTATTTATTTACACAGAGGTATATTCAGTTGCATAATTGTATGCAGGCAACTGTTTGCAGCGTATTTTAATTATGTTACATGATTTCTAATATAATGAAGATGATATACTATGACGAGACTTACTACAAGATACTAGCTGCATAACGTGATGTGCATAGTATTTATCGTTCATTTACAAGGACAATAAAAAAATTCGGATAGAGTATCGTATCTGAAGTACATTGTCTATTAGCTATAAGTGCTAGAAATGCAATTTCAATTATGATATGCGCATTTAGCTAAATTTTCGCTTAGTATGGGGTGTTAATACATGCTATAGATCATTATACAGGGCTACACAAAAGAATCTGCAAGAATTGCGGAGTATTAGCTTGAATGGCTTAAAGACAGCCATTAACTTATGCACTTTGAAGCTGAATGATATTTAGTATACTAAGAAATGATTGAATAATATAAATAACATCATATACAGGGCCGTGCGAAAACTAGATACATCATATCCTCAGGATGATAAAGTTTGGAAGTGAGTTTTGAGTATTTTTTATTGTGTTTTAACCTGAATTAAATTTTAGCTTAATATTTAGCGCATATAAAAATCTGTTGGTGACATACAGGGCTAGACAAAATAATTCAAATCTGTTTCCGAATATTTATAGAAACTGCTGAAGGTGAATTTTCAACCAATTATGCATATTTTACTAAACCAAGTATTTCGGACAATGTGCGCATGCCGAACGAGCTCCGCAGTCTTGCGGTCATGTGACCCAGTTCAGTCAGTTGTTCTTGAGCTGTCATTGTGGCACGTTGTTCTATTCTAATAGTGGGTTTTATCCCCAAATATAGAGTTGTTGTCTTTTAGCTGCCATTGTGGCACGTTGTGTTTTTAACGAGTCTCATCCCCAACAATTCTATTTATGTCATAGCGGGTCTTATTCCCAATTATTCTGTTGCTTATAGCAGAAGTATTCCCACAATATGTTTTACGAACGTCACTCATTCTAATAGCAGGTTATTACCCCAAAATCACTTTATCATTCTATGTGTTCTTGAGTGTTTGTGATTGTAACATTTGTGTGCTGTGGGATACAAAAAATGGGAAAAAGAAAACTATTCGTCTTCAGTCTTTAAGTTACACACAGTAGTCACATACATAAGTTTTAGCGTATTATGTGAAATGTATACAAATTGTGGATTAAATGTGAATTTTCAACCTAGTATGAGTTTTCTTATTAAACGAAGTTTTGCATATTATGTAGAATATGTACAAATTGCGGATTAAATACAGCGCCACTGAAAATTATTGGAATACATTCCCGCTATGGACAGAAATTGCTGAAATATGGCTTTCAAATGTGTTATGACTTTTTTAAAATGTTTACTTAGATTTTTTTTTCTTTATTAAACAGCTAAATTTAGGTAAAGAAATTAGGAATTGTTAGAAAGTGCTTCTAAATTTATGCTTGAGGCATTTTTCTATCCTGTTATTTATTCATTTTAAAAATTAGGCATCACTCGTGGCTTTTTTCTGCATGCAAAAGCTTTTAGTAAAAAATTGCATCTTCTAAATTATAGTAAAACTGATGAACAAATTACTTACAATTTCAGAAGGAATATCAATAAATTAATAAAACTTTTAGTAAAATATATCTAAAATGGGCCTTAAAATGGTTTCCTTTTGAGTTACAAAATCTCTTTAACACAATTATATTGCTTAAAAGGTTGCATTTCTTGAGAATCAAATAAATACCGTGTATTATCATATCCAACGAAACCGAATAGTGTAATTCTAATTTAGATGGCCATAGTTTTTAAAGATTGAAGTAAAAATTCTTAGAAGGGAAATACAAAAAAGATTTATGCATATTGTAAATTTTTAGGCATATACTCATCATATTTTGGGCAAAAATAATTAAATATTGAGAACAAAATGTGGGAAACAAATTTGAAATTAAAATGGCAGATGGCCATCTCTCCTTCAAGCGGAGAAGTGTGTACTATTTATTACAAGAAAGAAAAAGTGAAGTTAAATTATCAAAAAATAACACATTTAGTGTAGTTAACCATAAAAATCATATAGAAATTTGTAAAGGTGAAATTATATCACGGGTTATGAGTGAGTAAAATTCGAATAAACAAAATTTGAAGTATAATTTCAATCCTTCACTTTTCGTAAAATTTGACTACAATTTTGGTAAAGGTCTTGATAGTTTATACACGTTTCATGGACCCAGTTCAACACTTTATACATTGAATCCATTCTTTTTGTTTATGTATTCTTTTCTTCTCCACAACCAACACAGTAATCCTCATCCAAGTCTATTTTCCGGAATCCGTAGAATCGGACAAATTCAAATGTATTTCATCTTTTTTGTTGCTGGCAGTGTCGTGTTTTTGATTTTTTTCTCGCATTTATTTTAGACTTTTTCAGGTTTTAAGCTTATTTACAAACTTTATATGTTTCTGGAACGAACTTTTTTCACGACAAATTCAAAAGCAAGAATTTTCACATCATCCCAAATAAATAGTAATCCTCGTTTCTGCATTCGTTTATTGTGTTTTACTAACCTTTCCTCGCTTTTTTCAAGCATTGCACCAGGACCATTCTGCCTTTATTGGAATTATTGTGTTTCAATAGGCGCTCCGAATCATGCATACAATGTGAAATGCTTCAGACGCTCCTTTTACCGAGTATGATTCCATTTACATAACCTCCATTGCCTTAGACAATCTATTTTGACACCAGATCTCTTGGTTTAAATGAGGCATTCTTATATCTTTATTCGGCATCTTGAAAACTAAAAAAAAAAAAAAAAAAAAAAAAAACATTGTTGGGCCCTATTATATTACTATTATTGAAATATTTATATTGGCCAACATTTAACGAATTATATTAATTAATATTATTCTAAAAATAAAAGTTATATAATTATTTTAAATATAATTATATTTATTTAAAATTCTCACTTCGTATGATTTTGAAATAGCGATTAAAGGCGAGCTCCTCGATTTGATGTGGCATATATTCTGAAATTGAAGGATAAATGGCCCCCAATTTTAATCGTCACTCCGCCATTGTACGTCAATGTTTTAGGCTTAGAAGCAAAGATTGGATTATATACATGCTTTAAAAGTCTGTATAGCAAAAGAAAAAAAAATAACGTACGTACTAAAAAAATATTCAAATACCTAACTCAACAAAAATATTTAACCACTAAATTAAATAAACATTAAATTTTCACTTACATTTTATAATCGAAAAAACACAACTGCGCGTCGCAATCAATGAACTATTTCCCTTGAACAAAGTGTAAGCTGCATCATTGATCAAGTTTTAGAAATATTTAGGCTGGCCAATCTCTCCTCTATGGCCATATATCCTAGAGTTATGTATACTCTATGTGTATATAAATATATTAGACATATATATAAATATATAATGTATGTATGACATGTAATGACATGTATATAAATTAATAGACATTAACAGATATAATTGCTAATTTTAAGAAAAAAATATGAAAAAGAATTATTCTGAAAAGTGTCATATTTAAAATTCTATTGTACATTCTGTATAATAAAATGATTTATGGCATATGTAAGCCTTGCTCACTCCATATACAATTCACTTTAATACAAGATACTTTAAATCACTGTTTTACATCAATTTGGTTAACCCGATTTTACTCGACATGACCCGTGGTTCCGTTCGCATCTGGTTGAGACTGAAAATTTCCTTTTCTTCCCCGGTTCCGATTCGGTTATCATTCGTTGGTGTCAGATTCGGGTTGACAAAATTTTTCAAAAGGACGTCCTGAATGTTTTTTAATGAATAAAACTATTATTTGAATATCAATGAATATATAAGTGTTTAGACAAAATTGTATTATGTTTTTAAAAAAAGAAATTGATATAAGGATATATTTGTAGAGTAATTTTCCATAATTGTATTAAAATATTTATTAATTTTATTTCACTTGGAAATCGTGTTGAGTTCGGTTTTGAATATTTTGTGCGAATATTGAAGTTTGTTGGAATTGGTTTGGTTTTTAGGTTACGTTTAATCATAGTTTTCGAAACCGGGTTTAATTTTCCAATTTTATGTCTACAGATTATGTCATTTTAAATCAATGAAAATTGTGCAATTTTAATTTATATTTATTTTATTCGTATTTATTTGAAACGATTTATTATGAATTTATCATTGTGTATGCTATTTAAAAATATTTGCAGGAGCAACTTGATTAGTGATAAACTTTGGATCTTTGTGTGATGTCTACGTAAAGAATTCGGTTAAAATAAATCAGCAATTGCTGGGGGAATAGTGTTAAAATAAGAAGAATGCGATGCTTTCACTTTATTTTCTGAATGTAACACTGCGATGCTCTAGTTGACATACTATTAAGAATTAAAAAGAAAAAAAAAGCAATTTAACAAATTACAACGACCATTTGGAAAATGATTTTTTTGAAGACTAAAATTTAAGACAAAACATCACACGGAGTTGATCATACATTACGCACGCCATGAATTAAACATTAATAGTGTTATTACATGTAAAAATTGCAAGCGACAAAAATTGCCAGCGACTCCTCAGATTTCCTGAATCTTACGTATTATCCACCTGAAACTTACGTATTATCCAAGCATTTGATTGGCTGTACGGGAAAAGGCTTTTCCATCAACCAATTTTAAATTAAATTTCATTTTTAGACTTCTAAACATCCCACAATAATATTTTTTATACCGTCGTATAGATAAAAAAAATTACTTTTAAATGCAGTTTGTTTGAATGCGGTATCTCAATTTGTTTCTGAGTTATTAATTTTTTTGTGTAGTTTTTACTACTTTTTTGTCATAGTGGTAACAGGAGTATCTATCTCTGTTTAAAGTAAAGGGAAAATACAGATAACTGTATAGACCAATCAGAAGACGAATAAAATGCGGATTTAACCAATAAAAAGCTTCAGATATGCTTTTGCTTTCCCACCCTGGCGAGGACAATAAACATTTCTCCAAAATGGTTAAAAAAGAAAAAAAAAAGAAAAAAAAAACATGACTAGAAAATACTTTATAAAAAGTTCTAGCAATACGAAGATAAATTTTTTATCTATGAAAGTGCATCTTCACGACATCTACAAATTTTGCTCACTTGAAAATACTAAAATATTTCTAACTGTATTTTATACATTTCGGGACCACAGGTGGTAATGCATCTGATTCCTTTTATGTAAGACTTATGTCTATGTTTTTCAAAATAACTTCCAAAGCTGCAGCATGCATTACTTGTACTAATATGCTGTGTGCATTAATTGTAAAACTCAGTCGTCTGCTGCTCAGAAAACTTGTTTTCAGTATTTAGTTATAGTTTTATAAATGTATAAAAGATTTAATTTATGATTTTATGTGTACATATTATATCATTTAAAACTAAAATTGTTCATTGTCATCAACTAAAATTGTTCAATTTGAGTTCTTATGTATTTTATTCTTATTTATTTGATACGGGTATTCTATGTTCTATCATTATTATATGTATTATTAAAAAAATATTTCCTGGTTTCATATATTTACAATGTATCAAAATTTAATAATTGAAGCTAATGTTCAACTTTTAAACGGTACAACGAGTAATGGAATATCACACATGAGACAAATATTATTTCTGACTAAATAACTGTTCCAATAAATGATATCGCATATATACTGTAGTATAGTGCCAGTATAGAAAAACTTCGAAAATACATTAAACATAAATGACATCTTTAATAAAATATATCGATTTTTCTAGATGCATTTTCATTTTAAATTCTTCTATTTATGAAATATATATGTTGTCGATTAAGAAATATATTCCTCGCAGAAAATCCGTTATTCTAACTGACTAAACTTTAAAAGTCTTATCTTATTATATTTAAAAGTTTTATTAAGAAATAAAAATAATGGAAGATGTACTTATCCGAATAAGAGAAATGGAAATGAAGCTGAGAAAAAGAAGATTTCCTTGTAACGAGATTGTTCACATTTTTAATGTGCTTCTAATGCTCTTTAGTTTAATGATTTTGAATTTCCATTTTGCTGAGTGTTTCCTTTTTTTCACGAATTAAAGGTATTATTCACCACTAAAGAGTCTTTTATATTACTTAAGTGAATTGTACATATATTTCTAATGTGAAAATAAAAGTGAACAAACGGAACACGCTCTATTTAATTTAAAATCAATAGTAGTAAAAAATAAGCCACGTGACTAATAGAGAAATTGAAGTGTTGCATTAGTGTTTGTTGTTTTATTAAGGTATACTGGTGTTTTTCACTAAAGCAATCGATTATCATAATCAATTTGTTTTCAAAATTGCTAACCTTCATAGAGTGCGTTTTTTCATTATAAAACGTTATGAAGTATAAACACATGATTGAAATAAAATTGAACTATATTTTATGCATACAATTTATTCAAGAAACAAAAATAACAATCAAATGACATTAAAAAAATAAATTCAAACAAAAATTTTATATTTTATATTTTATATTTGTGATTTACCTTTACTTTTAGATTAACCCAAGGCTGTTATAAATAATTTCAATTTATTTAAATCGATGAAAACGTGGCGAATGTGCATCTTAAAAAAAAAGTCATATTTTACACAAGTTGGTGGATAATTATGAAAACTTGTGT
Organism: Maratus speciosus; assembly: GCA_963932465.1. NCBI lineage: Eukaryota > Metazoa > Arthropoda > Arachnida > Araneae > Salticidae > Maratus > Maratus speciosus. Next base: position 127,728,407 of record OZ010800.1, read on the forward strand.
AAATAATGCAGTGATAAAATGCAACAACTGAAAATGCACTCATGTCCAAAATTACCTTTACATGCATAAAATCACGGATTTCTCAAAAACTTTGGACTATAATTTTATGATTTTGTGTGGAATCATGAATAATATCATAAGGCACAATTACTAAGTTAAAAATTACGATTACTGCATACTATGTAAAGCTGTTGTATGAAACATTAAAAAAGTGCAATAATATGTGACAAGCAGTTTTTAGAAAAAAAGAATAACGGTAAAGATAAATTTGGACATCAGTGCAATTATAGAGTTCTTTTTAATGGTTTTATTTGTTTAGGGGAGGTTACATAAGCTTCCACCAAATTAAAAAGATAACACAGTATTGTACCTGAATAATTTGTAATGATAGTTTTGGAAATAAATAACCTGAAATTTAATACATTGAAATTTAGACTACTAATCGTAAATTTCATATTTCTAAATTTCTAAATTGCCTACGAGTTTTTGGACAATGTAGTAAACCAATAACACTTTTCTTGATATATTGAGCCCAATCTTGAATCAACATTACACTGATCGTAATAACACTTCCAGTGAAATACTAATATTGTTAAATACTTAACTGGTACTTGAATTATTTACACTAATTATAAAAATATTAGAAATGAAATGCAAAACATATCACAATTTTGGTGAAATTTCGTCAAATATAAACCCACTAGTGGTGAGGTAATATTTTATGATAATATTACTAATAATGTCCACGATATAATCAATACAAAATTGATTCATGAAATGCGCGTTATTTTCAGCGATTTGCAGATATCGGCTTAGTATAAATAAGAAGAAATTATTTGTAATGACGTATTCACAGAATTCCTTTTGTACTACTTTATTTTATTTGCATACGCTATCTCGAAAGATAGTGTTGAAACAACATTTTTTATTTGAATTATCCAATGGTACAACTGCTTCATTTAAAAAGTATCTGTCTGTAGTTTTAAAACCACTGTAATCATTTATGATATAATGCTAATGAACCTAACTTCAAGAATTATAGTAATATTTATATAACAGATAATTTTAATATAATTATATCTTTTATAAATAATATATGAAATCCTTATATTTGTTTTACTTTAAATTTAAAATTTTTGGTATTTTTTCAAGAAGCTAATGTTATATTATTTAAATACCATAAAAATCGCAAATCTCTATGATAATTGTAGAATAGTACTCCATAGAACAAATCTTAAATCTTTCGAAAGAATTTTGCATAAGCATACAAGCTATAAGAAAACAAATCATTTAAATACAAAAACTATGCAAAATAACTTATTATCCTTTGACATTACTAGCATTTACCTTTTATCACCATAAAAAATGTCTGTTCCTGTGTGACTTAAAGTCTAAGAGTAATTACAATATTCATATGTATTTATATTTCAAAAGCTACGAATATAATCAGGTATTTTAATACATTTATTATGTAAAAAAGATTTAATTAAAATAACAGCAGTGAATGCACTGAAAAAGCCATGTAAATTACTTCATAAGAACACAGTACGTTAAATGTTTTATAAATAAGTACATTTTTGCAAGTGTCATTTAGCGTATATCTCTTACCGAGTTTTATTAAAGAACTGTAAGCAAATTATTGAATTCTCAGTTCATCACAACTGTAATTTGTTTAGCTAATCTCAATGCCTCTAAAATACTACTCTGAATAATAAAGTTTAAAGGTTGAAACTACTGCTGTTATGGATAGCGCTTTTAAGATATCTATTAACATATCTGTTAATATCTGTTATATCTGTTAACATAAAAAAATAATTTATTTGATCATTCAGATTCAGCGTAAAATTGAAGTTTATAGTATGAAACATTTTCTATAATGTTAAATATCGTTCTCCAGTTTAAATATCAGTTGCAGTTGAATCATTGAATTAAAAATCTATAATGCCTTTTAAGGCTTGGTTTTATAATTATAAAACTTCCAAATTATTAACGAATGTAAAAATGTTACTGCACGTTAAAATATTTTTATTAAATGTTGTTTGTATAGTTATATGATAAAAAAAGAAAAATGATTGTATTTTTTTCTGCGCTGTTTCCGATATCCCATTGATCAGGGGTTATCACGCTATGCGCTGCGTGCATATGGCCCTCCAGTTTTCTTCGTGCTGATCGACACATAATTAAAAGAAAAAATATATAAAGAAACATATATAACCGCCAAAGATGTAGGCTTATAAATAAAACATAAATATGTAGATAAATAAGCAGATAATGCATGAATATAACGATAAGGCATATATGTATACTGGGTGTCCATTCTCAATGGTTTCCAATGGCTAATTACTAAACCGTCAGTCATAGACATATAGTTTCAATTACAGAAATGTTTTAAATGTGATAAAAAAGTATATTAAAAGCGATTTGAGTTAATAAACACATTTCTTAAAAAATTATGAAATTAAAAATTTTATACGGTACCTCGGTTCCATATTTTGTCATTTTTTCCTGTTACACTGACAAGTAAGACGAACAAAGTCCCGCTATTCTACGATTACAATTGACCGAGTAATGGCTGTTTAAAGCTTAAGCCCTTTTTTTTTTGCAAATTAGGGGCCATTCACAAATTTAGTAGAAATATAATTTCGTCATATATATATATACAAATAAGGTTTAGAGTAAAATTAACATTGCAATATAAATTTGAAATCATTAGTCATTCTGACACATTAATGCAAAATGTGCAATTTGCAATAAGCATTTATAAAAAAAACAAAACTTTGGTAAATGATGAAAATCATTTTACGAATAGAAGTACCTTGCCCCTGAAAGGGTTAAACGCATATTAATGTATTTATTATTTTAAAGTTTCCTTTCTATTTTAATATTCATGTGTAAATACAATTTTCTAGAAATAATTTTCAATATTTTCCTGCTTTTAACTCGTACTCATTTAATAGTAATTTTAAAGTTTATTTTTCTGTTTTTAATAGGCATGTGTAAGTAAATTTGTAATCGTTAGAAATATTATTCTTTGCACTGTTTTTAGAATTGAAAACAATCTCTATTATAATAGCCTAAGTCATGCGACTATCATCAACAGTTCCTTCGCTTTTCATAAGAAAGGTTTCCGTTTTGATTAAAGAATGTAAGTTATTTTTTCGAAAAAAACTACATAAAAGTTGCCATGATCGCAAAGAATTCTTGGTACTTTTATGTTAGCCGGGTTCAAATCTCGCCAATAGCTTTTTTGGTATTTTTCCGTTATACGGACACCATGCCAAAATGTATGCTAATGCGACAATTATTTCAATCCTGATCGCGAAAAGGATTTTTATAGTAAAACATGCGCAATATTAGAATTTGCTACTATTTGCTATACTTTATTGTATAACAGTAATTTGTTCATTTATTTTAAGTATATATTTGTGATTTAGTAAAATAGTTCATAAAAGTCTGTAGTTTCCAAATGTTCTATTTTTAAAAGACTCACTTTACTATCGACAGTGTTTTCTCTTTTATTTTTCAAATGTTTCAATTCACATGATTTTCATTTTGCGCCAACTATTACGTTTGGCGACAATGGTGTCCGTAAACGGAAAAGCACCTTTTTTTTTAACTCGTAAGTTAGCATTTTTTTTATTTTTTGAGTGGTAAATTAAAACGGTACTACTTGGTTATCCCATTGACCAAAAATAAATCGCCAGACAATAAGATTAAACGATAATAATGGTTGATCGAAAATGTAACATTCACTTGACTGTAAGGAAGTTACACGTGTATACTCCATCAAGTGATTTTTATTTCGACGCTTTAGTTGTATTTGAATTTTTATACTAATTTATTTGTTTTTTCGTTATTTAAAAAAAAATTAAGTCAACTTATATAATTTTGCGAATGGTTTGGCGATTTATATAATTTGGCGATATTGGTCATTTGCTTTGAATTTGAAATTAAATGTTATGATTTGTTGCTTAATATTTAACACAGACGTCATATAAACACCGGGTTTGGCGTGATTTTTTTTACGACAATTTGGCGAAAACCTAGTTTTTGAATACCAGTTATAATACCAGTCCATATGTTTCTTTAAATTATTTTTCTATTATTTTTAAAATGAAATAACAATAAATAAAAAAGTAATAATTAATAACTATAGAAGAAAGCAATTTATAACATTTTTTTTCTTAAATAAAAATAAAATAAATCTAAATAAACATTTATTGATGAATGAGCAACAATAGCCGGGATACCATGTTAGGCAAAATAACGCCATTGTGGCGCCAATTAGGTACGCCGCTGCGTATATGACATCTGAGCCTAATATTTTTCTTTTCGTTTCGTTTAAAAAAAAAAAGAAGGAAGTATAAGCCATTAATTTTAAATGTTTTTTTTTAATGAAAATTTTGTATTAAATAAAATGATAACGACATAATTAAAAAAAAACATTGTTCTTAGCATAGATTTAAGGGAGGCCAAACTTGGTCGCCAAATTAGTTTAAAATGATAACCTTTTTTGAAATGCGAAAAAAAATATCTGTTATGATTGAAATTTGAGTTGCCATCATTAGAAAAATGTATATAAAATTAGAAAAAAAAATAATATTTCGAAAACTAATTCGAATTTAAAAATTGTACTACGAGTTTTAAAATCTGCGGATCAATATTGATTTTTGGAGTTAATTTCATCGCAAAGTATTCCATATTTTAGGAGAAATCGCCGTGAAACATAATCAGTTGTTTAATCAGTCGATTCATACTTCCGTTTCATACTTCCGTTACATAAATTCGTTTCATTAGGATATTATATATATAGGGTAGATATATATTTAATTCTACGAATAGTTTGTTTTAGTCCAGTATTAACTAGCTAATAAAGAACTTTTTAGCAATTTATCAACCTTTCAGTTTAAAGATAACAAATATCAAAGGTGAAAATTGAACTGGATTTGACTTAACTTAATATTTAGATGCGTTTTGCAAAATCTATGGTTTTTTTTTTAAGTTAAAGGAATAAATCAGCATTATAGTATTTTTTATTGATTTATTGTATAAAACATTTGAGTGTATACAAAAGAAATTCATTTGTGGATTTACTGAATTCATTTTACAATTGTTTATTCCCTAGTTTATTTTACTTATTTTACACATTTTAAAAAATAATTTTAATTACACAATATATTGAAAAAAGAGAGAAAAAGTCAAATACTCTAAAGTAAATGTTTGGTTTTCAAATTCTATATATATATTTATTTACATTAGTTAACGAGAAATGTAAAAACACCAAACTTTTATAGAAATTAAACATTTACTTTCCTTCGGGAACATTTTTAAAAATTAATAAATAATATTTTTATTTAAAATATGCGTTTTAAATATTAAATTAAATATTTTTTTTTTTATTAATGCAGTCTTTTATTACGCAAATAGTTAAATTTCTCTCAATGCATTTTAGTTAGTGGCAAAAAAATATATATATGATAAAATGCTAAATAAAAACAATTTTGAAATTATTAATTTTAAGTAAAATGTGTAAACCTGCAATACGAATTCTTCAAAATATTTAAAGTGAAATTACTTGGATGAATAAGGTACATAAATGTAAATAATCACGCAATGAATAAACTTTATTTACAAACATTTCTAGTTTTTTCATGCAGCGATCTTACCCTGAATTCGATAGAAGATATCTAGTCTGAGTTGTGCATAATTAAGATGACATTATCTGTGTGTATATACGTAATCCGATAGAACACTGTAAAGAAAGGGACTAAAAACAGAAATTCTATTGGCAATCGAAACGCCAGTACTATTTCCGTATTTTAACAGAATGTTTCCCGCATAAATTCCAGAAAAACGAAAAATTTCCTGTAATGTATGGGGGAAAATATGCGTAAAAATACGGATTTCTGGAAATTAATGGGGGAAATTTCCGTTAAAATGCGGAAATAGTACTGGCGTCTCGATTGCCAGTAGAATCTCCGTTTTTTAGTTCGTTTTTTTACAGTGAAGGATTTGCCTTTTGTCGACATTTAAGTCTATGTCGCTGATTGTTCTCATTGTTTTCTTTGCAATTTATTGTATCTTCGTTTTTATTTCTGCGGATATAGTTCCGATGTCGCTTGTGGTTTGTTATTAAGACAATAATATTTTGAAGAAAAAAAGGGTGTTTCTATTTAAAATTGTCAAAATTTTGCATTATAACTAAGTTTGTAAGAACGCGATTGTTTTTCTTCACCTTATTTTGATCCCGTGCCTTACTTCTGGTAATATATAATATATTTAAATTCGTCCATAAAAAAACAATATGTAATCATGTTTATGTACGTACCCTATAAAAAACTGAGGATGATTAACTATAAAAATGGTCATACAATTAAGAAAGGAGCAATAATTTCCTAAATATTTACCATCCTAAAACAAAAACCTATTAGAATAAAATATAGTCGACACTTAATCTGCTTTAACTCATAACTAAAACCTTCAATGTTTGAAGACACTTATAACGGCTTGACCGTTATATATTCATTATTCCTCCTTTCCCCTCAAAAAAATCAACTTTTAACTTTACTGGTTTATTATAAATTGTCATTATTCTCCCCCCCCCCCCCTTCAAATAAAATATTTAGTTTAAATTTGACATTTTAGAGTTAATTTCATATGACTTTATTCATTCTCTCCCCCCCCCCCTCTCACTACTGTAAGTTTCGCTTTTACTTTTTTAAGTTCTTTTCAAATGCAGACATCATTTATCTCGGTTCCTTTTTCTGTCTTTCAAATTCACACGATAGAAAAAGTTCTTAACCGCAGTTATTTTCCATTGAAATAAAGTAAAAGAATAAAATTCAAATGAATGTCTTTTCGCTTTGCAGCCGACGATATCTAATGCATATTATCCCAGCCTCTGGGCTTGCATTAGTATTCAATTCTCACCCTTGTACTTTGTCGGATAAAAGCCATATGCCCCTTCCTGACTAATTCAGCTGTCGTTAAAATCTATAACGAGCATGTAATATCACGTGTTTGCTATTTCTTTAACCACTTTTCCTTACCGCAGGAATGTTAAGATACGTGTAACCATTTAGCCGTGCCATGGCGTAAGTTTGAATTCTATGTAATACTTCGGGATGCTTCTGATTCCTTTGTCCACGCCACCAATATTCATCGCCAATACAGTTCATATGTTCCTATTCATCTCGCCAATGAGTGAGTGATTGTAATGAATATTTTACCACTACTGCCTCTGATCTTGAAGGTGACGGATCTCAGCGCTGCCCTTCGGGTTCGCCCCCGTCGGGCAGCCTTCCGTTTGACTTCTCCCGCCCCACTATACTATCATGGCCCTCCTTTTAAAACGTTTCATAATAAAGAAGTAAGTCCTCGAAATCTTCGTGTTGGAGTTTTTTTTTTTCATTTATTCACGAATCTGGAAATCTACAACAACTCCTCTATACAAATTCTGGAAATCTACAACATCTCCTTTATATAAAATTGGCGCCGTTGCCCAGTTTTTTTTCTCCAACAGTAATAAAAAAAAAAAATACGAGGAGAAGTTTCATTCCGTTTCACTTTTCTTACCAGCGACGCGAAAGGATGTCCATAGACCTTTTTTTTCCCACGGGAGTTCCGGCTGCCCTACTCTGTGTTCGCTCGCCGATGTCAACTTCAGGGGATTTCCCTTGCCTACTCTCGCTACTCCAACGGATTTGGAGAGTGCCTCTTTCTTCCGGACTTTACACTGGCCTAACGAGAAGCAAGATTTAGACTGCGGTGCTCCAACGGGGTCATCGAACGACGTCGCCTCCTGCAGCGGTTATTTTTTTCCTACGAGACATCACACTTACATCACTTATTTCCCTGGGTAAAGTTGTGTCTTCATACTCCTACTCATTACTATCGGAAAAATCTGTCAGTACTCCACTCCAAAACAAAAATCAGGACAGTTTCTGTTTTTGTCCGCGATATTCAACCTTGAAACAAACGTGTTCGTGCTACCAGTGTGAGTGCGAAAGGTTTTGTGAAAAGAAAAAGTGCCACCTGAATGTACATCCACTCCAGATAGTTTCCTAAAAGGAAATGTTTTGTGAAAAAGTCCTCACCTAGCTATGGTATGAATTATCCGCACAAGTAACACACATTTTAAACAAAGTTCTCAGTGCAACAAGTTCAGGAAATGTGCGCCGTTTCGCTTTGTTTGTGATCTTGTGATTAATATTTACAGTGCAAGTGTCTAGGAATCCCACAGATTTGGTGAAAAGATAATGAAATATGCTAAAAAGAAATATAATTTCGCGAAAGTGTCATCTTGTGTTAGGTATAACAAATTGTGTCCGAAGCAATAGTCAAAAAAATTTCGATTTACTTTGTGCTTTTTGTGGTGATATCTTCAATTTTGCTAAAAAAAAAAATATATAGAATGCACCTAGTGTACCATGAATTACAGGAATAATGTTTTCCTTTTGTGGTGTGTTATCAAGATATATAAAAAATTACCCTACTGAGGTCCAAGTGCTTCAGTTAAAGAAAAAAGAAACCACTCTGCATTAAAAAAAGAGTGTACTAAATCACAATTCACATGATGTGTCATCTATCATTCAACATTATTATAGCATTCAGAGTACGAAAATAGGACGTTAATGATTTTTTTGTTTTAATTTTTTTTCCGTTGCAAATTGTCACTAAAATCTTTTTATCTTAACTCTTTTTTTCTTAAAAAGCAAGCGTTGTTTTCTCCTCGCCCTGTTTTTGTGCTCCAAATGAATGCTCTCTACAAAAAAAGACATACCTAGTTCATCGAATTCAATGAAAACACTTGTGTCACAATACTTTATACAAAAAAAAAAGAAACACAGTTTGCATGTAAGTATGAACAGGGAATACTTTTATATTAAATTATTTACTCTAAATTGTTATAACCTTTTTTTTCTTTCTTTTCAATATCAGTAAATTATCAGTTTCTATCCATGTTATGGTTCCCCATTCATACTTGTACTTTTACCATTTGGATTTTCATAAGTTTGTTGATTTGTCAGCTTGAACGGAGAAATCACTTCTGAACTATTTTTTTTTCAATATTTTTAACAGTGATAGCATATTTGCTCCTTATTATCTTCTTCCAAGCTGCGTTTGTTTGTTTGTTTTTTTTTAAGTACTTTTTGCAGTTAAAATGATAAAATTATTATACTTTTATTAATATTTCACTTATGATGTTTTTATGGTTAAATCATGGCATACTTCTCATATTTTTTTCTCTTACGTGAATTTACATAAACATGCTATGTTTCCTTTTTCGTAAAAATGATTTATATGCATTCAAAATCTAGAGTTTAACCCTTTAGCCCCAGTGGCATACTTTGAAAGTACACTTATTCTGCCGATAGGCAACAAAAAAAGTTCTCTGCTCCAAGTTTTGCAGTATTTGATATTTTTTATATAAATATGTGCATATTTCGCTCACAACATTTGCACATTTTTCACTTGTGTGTGACATTTGCACAATTATTCTCAGCATGTGATGCTCGACTCTGACCTTGTTTTTTTTTTTTTTTTTTTTTTTTGTATTTTAAGCCAGAATTACAATTTAATTACCTTTTTTTTAATTTTATTGAATTTCGGACAATTTAATCCAACTGGATGTAGTCAGAAATTTAACTTTCAGAAATCTTGTGATTGATATACTTATATTTTTTTACACTCCCCCCCCCCCCTCTTTTTCATTTTCTTTCCTTTTGTGTATAATTTATTTATGCAACTTGTTGTGTTTTATTTTATGTGCATGCATTTCATTTCTAATAACTAGAGTTTTTGCATACATACACCTTTTTGAAATACTAGTATTATTTATTTTGCATTTTTGTGTTGCTCTCTCAAAAAAAAAAAAAAAAAAAAAAAAAAAAAAAAAAAAATTCCTTCTTTTTTTTCCATTTTGGCTGTCAAAAAAAAGTAAACAACAGAAATTAAATAAACACGAGATAAAAAAAAAGATTTTGGAGATAACACACACTGCACCAGTCTATTTTTGCAATATGGCTGCAAATGATGAAAATTCTATTAGTGATTTTAAAGCACCCCATTTCTGTATCTCCATGGGTAGATTATTTCGAGGAGATATTATTAAGATATTCGGATTCCATTAATATGGAAGCCACATCTATTCAAAATTCACTTAAGACCGAAAATGCTGCATCCATGTCTGAAAATATTATAGATTTCCTTCAGTTCATTAAATTCAATTTTCATGTGCTTAAACTAAACTTTAATGTTCTAAAGGATGATTATTCCAAATTAAAACAGGATAAAGATAATTTATTTCTTGTAAATCAGAAACTTATTGAGAGATTACATGAAATCACAGCCCAACAGAAAAATAAGAAGAAGCTTACTAAATGTAGTAAGACTATGGTTGATCAGGTGGTAGATGTCAACAACAAACTCCCTCCATCTGCCCTAGATAAATCTACACAACTATCCCCTCTTATATGTGTAAACAAGAAAAGTTACCACAACTGGAAAATGATAAAAAAGACACATATCTTAGCTCCGTACTGCACACTCAAGATAAGCACAATGAAAAATTTACAGATATTAGCGATTCCTCTCTAAAGTCCTTATCCCCTGCTAAACTTAATGTAACTAAACCTAGTCGTGTTATTATTTTTAACCTCCCTGAAAATTTAAATATTCCCGATATCTTGTTTGGTATTTCAGATTTAATCCATATACCTGAACCTGATTTACACTTTGTTAAAAAGTACAAACTCCTACATATCAACTCCTTTAATTGGATCTTTGAGCTTGCACCACAGGATGCTAGGCAATTATTAATGCATAGGGAAATTATCACACAATCAAAACCGTACCCTTTTAAACCATATATAAATGTTAGACGTTGTTTTAAGTGTCAAGTATACAATGATCATCTTGCAATTTCATGTTATAATGACATTAGATGCTCTGTGTGTGCCTTGCCACACATTGATCCTCAGTGTAGAAATCCTCCAAAATGCATTAATTGCATTAGAAATAATGATAGCAATAACACCAACTTTGACATTTTCCACAGTGCTTTTGCACCTTATTACCCATCATTAAAAAAATTCATCAAGCAAATGCGAGAAAAAGTATACAACTGCAATACATTCCCATAAACATCTCATACAGCTTCCTTTTTAAGAAACAAAAAAAAAAAAACAATGTAACATACATTTTACATTTTTCTTTTTTTTTAACACACATTACTGTGAAGGAGTTCCTATCTACAGCATTCCTTTTAAAGTTTTTTTTTTATTTTCCTATACATTTACACACATATGTCAGTTTTCGACAGCATTATTCATACTGATTTGAAGTTTGAAGTTAACTTAATTTTTTCAAGATTTTTTTTTATAAACACAAGTGTACAGTGAGTTACTTTTGCATTTGATTATTTAGCCGGCAAATAGTTAAATGAATGTCGAATTGGAACAAAAGTGAAATCGTTTCTGATACGCGTTGTCAGACTATATGTTTTTCACTTTTTTAAAGATTTTGCTGAAAGAGTACACATTAATTCAACTTTAAACATTCATCATTCATTACACTAGTTACATCTTTAGAGTTATTTTTTTTTTTAGAAATTTGGATATAATTTCACTTGTTAATCTTAGTTAAGTTTATTTAGTTACATTTCATCACACAAGTAGCATTTCCTGGATACATTTTATCCTTTTTCACTTTCCTGTACTTAAAAGCACAATTTTTGGTTTGTTTGTTTTAACTTTAGGCGATGCATTTTTGTACTTGGGATACAAGGCTCTTGGTTCCATATGTACACAATGAGTTTGTGTTCATAGTTTATACAACTGATTTCATAGGTCATACAACTGAGTTCATAGGTCATACAACTGAGTTCATAGGTTACACAACTGAGTTCATAGAAAAAAAAACACTTTACACGAATTCATAGTTCATTGAGTTCATAGAAAAAACACGTTACACGAGTTCATAGTTCATGGAGTTCATAGAAAAAACACTTTACACGAGTTCATAGCATTTTCAATTATTTGTGTACTTCAGGGACCAATTGCACGATCATTTTTCTTTCATGACAATACTGAGTTCATAGAATGTTTTCCTTACACATATTAGTTCATAGTTTGTTTTCTTTCTTGTGATTTGTTTTGCATATTAATTCATACCAATTTTTGTTTTGGTAGACACTTTAGTTCATTGGAATATTTTTTTTGTTAGACACATGAGTTCATAGTAAGTTTTTTTTTTCACACATTTGAGTTCATCGTATTACTTTTACACTTTAAGTCAGTGAAATACTTGCTCATACTTTGTTCATTGAGGTACTTAGACTGCTGTGTTCACAAACATACATCTAAGTCGTTGAAATTTTCCTATTCTTTCACTGACATACACTGTTTTAGTTCATAGTAAAATACTTTTTCTTTGATTCGTTCATTGAAATACACATTTTTTTCTTTGGTTCATAGAGATACACTTACAATTTAGTTCATTGATATTACAACTTAATTCATTGTTATTACAATTGAGTTCATTGATATTTTGTTTGGTAAAAAAAAAACACACATTATACACAATTGAAAATATTTTGTTTCTAGGTTTCAACGTTACACATTGGGATATTTCTTTTTTGTTTTCATTATACCAGGAACTACTTTTGACCTCACATGATATGCACAAATTAAACATTTATTAAAAAGTTAAGTTTTAACAGATTCTTAATTGTTTCCTTTATTATTATATTTCTTTTATGCCATGACATTTCATGTCACCATCACTTTGTTTCACAACAAAGAATTCCCAGTTTACAGGATGCTACCCCTTCACATGCATTTTCTTTAAATTTCAAACTTATGATGTTTTTATTGTTTTCTTTACACTTGTTTTGGTTTTCTACATGGACATAATTACACGTTTTCTTTTAAATTTGGAGGTTAAATAAAATCTCTGGTTAAGCTTCACTTACACAATAAACACGTCTAAGATATTATGTCGTTCTTGTAATAACATAAGTTCACAATAACAATTTTTTTTTGTTTATAGCATTAGTAACCTAGTGCAGTTACACTAAATGTTACAAACATTATCTAAGGTTATACATTACACATACAGTTCATATCCTGCTCGATACATTGCAAGGAATACAAAGTTAGAATTCACTTTAAAAGAAAAAAATTGTGGTTGTTATACTTACCCGATCATGTCACCAGTCTCTCCACACACTCGGATTGTCCTTTTACCGTTGATATGTGAGATATTTATCTCAGTTTTTTCTATTATTTTTAATTTATCCCCTCTGAAGTTTTGTTCCCGTTCAATTTTTTTCCCTAAGGGTCCAAACTTCATTGTGTAGAGAGACAAAACCCTTGAATTGTTGTTTCAATTTAATAAACATAACTTTTTATATGATACATTGACGCATGCTCCTTTGAAAATCAATGTGATCTTTGGGGAGCAGGGACCTAGGTATCACTTGGTGTCTGGGTCTCATAACTACCTCCCCCCCTAGGGCTGATGTTCTAAACTGACGCCATCACACTTGTTTATTAACAAGATTAAGGGCTACACCCATTCATAGGCATGCTATATGCATCCCGTTCTTTAGTAGTCCTGTGCGGTGTGCACGAAAACCAATTTTCTACTTTTTTATTTTTTTATATTACTTCATTTAGCTGTTATTCACAGACATGCATATGTCATTTATTTTCTATTTCATTTTAAAGTAGTATCTGTGTATTTTGTTGCTTGCATTTATATTATATTATTTTATTTTGAGAAGATATTATAACAAGTTACTAAAAAAAAATATATTTACTTCTCTTATTTTGGTCATGAAAAATGCTGGTACCAGCCTCTTAATCAAATATTAAAAAGATATTTAAAAAGGATCCTGTTAAAAAAAAATATTATTTGCACTTTCTTGGTGACTGACTAATGAATACCAAGAAATGAATAAAAATAAAAAGGCGCCATTTATCATGACCTGAAAAGTTTTGCTTTATGCAAACATTTAAAGAATTGCAAGCACACAGTTATATGTTATATATATATATATATATATATATGGAGGCTTATCTTTCTTATTATGTTGTATCTGTTTTAAATACTTATATGTATGGGGTGGACAAAGTAATCTTCAAATATAAAAAAAAACTGTTCTTCAAGATTCACAGTTTTTTATTCTGGTGGGAATGGGTGATATATATAACGGCTTTACCGTTATATATTCATTATTCCTCCTTTCCCCTAAAAAAAAATCAACTTTTAACTTTACTGGTTTATTATAAATTGTCATTATTCCCCCCCCCCCCCTTCAAATAAAATATTTAGTTTAAATTTGACATTTTAGAGTTAATTTCATATGTCTTTATTCATTCTCTCCCCCCCCCCCCCTCTCACTACTGTAAGTTTCGCTTTTACTTTTTAAAGTTCTTTTCAAATGCAGACATCATTTATCTCGGTTCCTTTTTCTGTCTTTCAAATTCACACGATAGAAAAAGTTCTTAACCGCAGTTATTTTCCATTGAAATAAAGTAAAAGAATAAAATTCAAATGAATGTCTTTTCGCTTTGCAGCCAACGATATCTAATGCATATTATCCCAGCCTCTGGGCTTGCATTAGTATTCAATTCTCACCCTTGTACTTTGTCGGATAAAAGCCATATGCCCCTTCCTGACTAATTCAGCTGTCGTTAAAATCTATAACGAGCATGTAATATCACGTGTTTGCTATTTCTTTAACCACTTTTCCTTACCGCAGGAATGTTAAGATACGTGTAACCATTTAGCCGCGCCATGGCGTAAGTTTGAATTCTATGTAATACTTCGGGATGCTTCTGATTCCTTTGTCCACGCCACCAATATTCATCGCCAATACAGTTCATATGTTCCTATTCATCTCGCCAATGAGTGAGTGATTGTAATGAATATTTTACCACTACTGCCTCTGATCTTGAAGGTGACGGATCTCAGCGCTGCCCTTCGGGTTCGCCCCCGTCGGGCAGCCTTCCGTTTGACTTCTCCCGCCCCACTATACTATCATGGCCTTCCTTTTAAAACGTTTCATAATAAAGAAGTAAGTCCTCGAAATCTTCGTGTTGCTGTTTTTTTTTCATTTATTCACGAATCTGGAAATCTACAACAACTCCTCTATACAAATTCTGGAAATCTACAGCAATCTCCTCTATAACACTGTTGAATTTTTTTTATAAATTTCGCTATTATTTTTATAAATTTCGCTAAGCTTTATTTTATCTATAAAAAGCATATTGAAAAGAAATAAAAATTTAATGTATTTTTGTTACATACCTGAAGTTGAAGGTTCCATATTCAAAATATATTATTTTTAAATTATTGCAATGCAATTAACAAACGAATGCTGAAAAAAATATTTGATTTTTTTTTCATTTATTATCATCGTGCGATATGCAGTTTAACTTCTTAATTTAATGACAACCAAGATAACTTTGCACACTTTTCAATACTAGGCAGATGATTCCTGACATCTTCTCAATTAATGTGACGTATGTCGGTCGTTCAAAATAGGATTTCATTTTTTCGACTTTTTGCCAGATCTGAAGGCTTCTTGCCCCACTGTGCGACGCCTGGTTTCTCATCGAATGGCATTCTTTTAATGGGTAAAATTCCACAACAAAGTTATTCTTAATTATGATTTGTTTTTGAAAACATCGGTATCTATTCATAGCGAATGTAGAGAAAATGTATCGGATGATACTAGTTCATCCATTGCAATGAAAAGAAACCTTCTTAGAATCTTGTGGAAGGACAATACTGAAGCGGCAGTACAAACTAATCAGCTGAATACAGTGCGTTATGGAGTATCTAACGCCCCTTATTTAGCTACTCGTACTCTTAAACCATTAGCTCTATATTAACAAACAAACATAGCTCTAGCATCGTCAGTCGTTTTAACTTTTATGTCGAAGATATTCTTACCTCGAAAATGGTAAAATCCTTCGATTTCCATTAATAGAACTTTTGAATCTTGAAAATATGAAGCTGTACAAATGGTGTGCAAATAATCAAGATTTGCTTGAATCTGATACCGGTGTTGCCACAGAATATAGTTTCGAAGAGCAACCAGAGTCTACTTCAATAGAAACATTGAGTGTTCGAATCTCAGTGTTATTGTTTTCTGTATAAACAGAAAATTATTAAAAACGGCTTTTATAGCAAGCGAGATGTTCTTTCTCTAATTTCGAATATATTTGAACTGCTAAGATTGATTGGTCCTGTAGTACCAAGGGCTAAGATATTTATGCAGGAGCTCTGGTTAGCCAAAATCGATCAGAAAGAGACTTGACCAGGTTTGAGAAAGAAATGTTTTTGTATCCCCCCTCTCAGAGTTAAAGAACCTGAGGATTCCTACATACGTTTTTTAGAAGATCCCATACATGATTATGCGGGTAATCATGGGTTTTCTGAGTTTTGTTCATTAGCATATGGACTGCACAACTGCTGTGTAGAAAATTCAGGGTAGCACCAATAAAAACAGCGTCAATTCTTCGGTTGGAATTATGTTCTTGTCTCATATTAGCCAAATTAGTGCAAAAAGTTCTACCGTCACTGGACATTCGAATAGAATATATTATTCTCTTGACCGGCACCACGATATCACTTGCTTGGAGGAGAAAACCGCTGTATGTGTTAAAAACGTTCGTCAGTAATAGTGTTGCCGCTATCCAAGACCATACGGACTCATCTGAATGGCAACATGTGACATCGGAAAATTACACAGTTGATGTCACATCTCGATGACTGGATGCCAACGAGTATTTAAATTACAATTTTTGCTTTTATGGTCGAAATCTTCTTCGCGACAAAATGTAGCATCCAGAAAAGAATCCAGTAAATCTGAAAAATAATAGTGTCTATACATGAAAACTTAAATCAGTGCAGGTTAACCTCGAAGTTAAGACTGAAAATGCCATGTATAATTGTTTAATTATTTTAACTATTTTTTTATTAATTAGTATTATTAGTTATATTTTTAGATTTATAGATAATTGTCAAAATACTGAAGAAAAAAAATATGGTCCCTAATGCATTGGTGAGTTGAAAAAAGCTGAAATTTTCATTATTAAACAGGTACAGTATTCGGCATTTTGTAAAGAAATAAAACAATTGAAGAACGACAATATCCTGGCAGGTAATAGTAAATTAAAACTTTTGAATCCATATTTATTGTCTTCAGTTATTTTAAGAGTTGAAAGTAGTTTACACTATTCCAGGCTGACCTATTAAGGGAAACATCCTGTAGTGTTTACCCATAATCATAAATTAAGTGGAATTATTTTTTAATATTTTCATCAGGTTTTTCCATCTATGGCGACAATCCTTATTACACAATGTTAGGAAAAAATATTAGGTAGTAAATGGGCCATCTTTAGCTCGTAAAATAGCTCAAAAATGTATAACCTGTTTCAGAAACAAACCCATAGGGGCAAATGAAATTATGTAAACTTGCCTTCAGAACGAGTAAACCCTAGCCCGCTACTTCAAGAATGTGCGTTTGATATCTGTCAACCCTTTATGATTAAGTATAACAATCAGAGAAAGGGAAATTATAATAAAATTTATGTTGCAATTTTCATTTGTCTAGCCACAAAGGCAATCCATTTGGATATAGTGAGAGATTTACTAGTTGTATCATTTATTGCCACTCTGAAAATATTTTTCGCTGGAAGAGGTAAAAGCTCATTTATAATGTCCGATAATGGAACTACTTTTCTAGGTACAAATACAGAGTATAAAAAATTACATTCCCTGGTATATAATCTCGATGATACTTTGTGTAAATATTTGTCCTCAGAGGCTGTTAACTGGAAAGCCTTCCCTCCTCGTTCACCCAATTTTGATGAATTATGGGAGGCTGGGGAAATGGGTCTGAAATACTTTAAATATCATATCAAAAGAACCCTTGCAAATCTTGATTCACACTTGAAGAATTTTGGACAATAACCACAGAAATTGAAGCGAATTTAAATTTTCGTCAGTTAGTACCTTTGTCGTCAGATACAAATGAATTTAAAGTCTTGACCCCTGCCAATTCTTTGATAGGCCGACCAATTACTTCAATTCCCGAACCGGATTTGATAAAAATTAATGAAAATAGGCTGTCTAATTTTTTAAAAAAGAGCAAAAATTATTCAACTTTTATGGAAAAAATGGAATACAGAACATTTAGTTAATTTGCAACAAAGAAACAGGTAGTACAGTAGTAAAGGTAATCTAAAGGAAGGATGCATTTCTATCATAAAGAAGGACAATTTACCTCCCGGTAAATGTGCATTAGACCATGTTCTTAAAGTATTGCATGGCACTGATGAAAAATTCAGAGTTTTACAGATTAAAACTGCAACATGTATAGTTACGAAGTCCATTTCCAATGTGTGTACTCTTCCATTAAAGGATTGCTGATTTCTATTATCTTGAAACATTTAACTAACTGTATTGTTATCATCATAATTGTATATTTTTATTTTGAATAGTTTATTATGTATATCAAGTTAATTTTGGGTTTATTAGAACGCAATTCTTGACTTCATATTTTCACATAGAATCTGAACTAACTGTTATCGTTTCCATATATTTTATATAATTAATATCTTTAACTTTTTTTATTTACTAGATTGTTAGCACAGTGGTTAGAGGGTTGAATTCGGAATTAATTAGGGGAAAGCTGGAAATTGTTTAATCCCTTCAATTTAGGTCTAGAATGAATATGCTATGTTTTCCTCCTCGTAATAGGTGAGCTTTAGGAAATATGTATAGGTATATAGTCAAAAAACACGTTTTTTAAGTACCATAACAGTATCTCAAAACAGCTAACTCTGTCAAAAACATTGTCAATACAAATGTTGTAGAGCTTAAAATTCTGAGTAAAATGATTACCTACACTAAATAGTTTTGTTGAACATTAAGGTCATAATTCTACCTTAAGGTTTTAGACCCGTGAACAGGGGTTTGAACTCAGAATTAATTAGGAAAAAACTGGAAATTGTTTTAATCTCTTCAGTTTAGGTCTAAAACGAACGTACTATGTTTTCTTCCTCGTACTTGGGTGAATGTTAGGAAATATGTACATATATATTTTCGAAAAACACTTTTTTTTTTATTATATTAACAATATGTCAAAACAGCTAACTCTATAAAAAAACATTCTCAATGCAAATGCTGTATAGCTTAGAATTCTGAATAAAATGAGTACCATCACTACTATTTTTGTTCAAGAGTAACGTCGCAATTCGATTTCAAAATTTTGCCTTAGTCGCTAATCAAGAGCTTGAAGCCAAGAGAGGCCAAGTTAACTTAACAGTATCTCAAAATAACTAACACTATGAAAAACATTTTCAGTAGAAAAGATGTAGAGCCTAAAATTCTGAGTAAAATGAGTACCTACAGTTAATATTTTTGTTCAATATTAAGGCCGCAATTTTGAGATAATATTAAGTTAACTTGGTCTGTCCTGGCTTCAAGCTCTTGATTTGAAAAATTTTGAAATAGAATGGCGACCTTAACGTTGAACAAAAATATTAATGATAGTACTCATTTTACTCAGAATTTTAAGCTCTACAAAATTTGTATTTACAATGTTTTTTATAGAGTTAGTTGTTTTGAGATAGTGTTAAGGTAATTAAAAAAAACGTGTTTTTCGAAAATAAATATGTACATATTTTATAACATTCACTCAAACATGAAGAAGAAAACATAGTACGTTCATTTTAGACCTAAACTGAAGGGATTAAAACAATTTACAGTTTTCTCTCAATTAATTCTGAGTTCAACACCCTGACCACAGATCAAAAACTTTAAAGTAGAATTGTGACCTTAATGTTCAACAAAAGTATTAAGAGTATATGCTCATTTTACTCAGAATTTTAAGCTCTACAACATTTGTATTGACAACGTTTTTGACTGAGTTAGCTGTTTTGAGATATTGTTATGGTATCTCAAAAAACGTGTTTTTGACTATAAATCTGTACATATTTCCAAACGCTCACCTACTACGAGGGGGAAAACATAGCATATTCATTCTAGACCTAAATTAAATGGATAAAAACAATTTCCAGCTTTCCCCACATTAATTCCGAATTCGGCCTTTTTTTCCTCCCCTACCACTGGTCTATGCTACGTTTATTGAGTGCTAATTTTGATAGTTGTCTTTTATAATATTCAAGTTTAACACTACTGTTTGTATAATAATTTATATATTTCTCAATATGTATATATATATACGAAATTTTTCGAAAAGTGGTGTACATTGCTTTAGAAGTTTAATTCCTGTTGTTCGTAATTGTTCATTGCTTATTGTTATATTCAGTATCATACAGTGTGTCCACGTATATACTGACCGATCTTTATTTTCACAACTGTTGGTCCTATATGCATACTTCCAATTACAAAAGTGGTCAAAATTAGGTGCAGAGTTAAGATAAAAAAATGTTTGAAGCGAAAAAGCAATTTAGTAAAGAATTACAGAATCTAAATTTTTATACGGTCTCCTGGTCCTATAAGATAATTTAGTAAAATTTTCCTGTGACACTGATAATTAAGGCAAAAAAAATCCCGTTATCCCGTTTTTCTACAATTAAAATTGACCGAGTAATAGCTGTTTAAAGTTGGAGCATATTTTTTGCTTCAAATTAGGGGCCATTCACAAATTTAGTAGAAATATAACTTCGTGAGATACATTAAAGAACTGGTTGAGAGTAAAATTAGCATTGCAAATCTTTAATCATTTGAAATCTTTCATCATTCTGACATATTACTGCAAAATATACAATTTGTACTGAACATATAAGAGGATACAAATAACAGAATTTTTGTTAAATTAAAGGATGAAAAGAACAGCGTCAATTCTTTATAAAATGATACATATTTTAAAATGCTGTTAGATTGCACTGTCTTTCAAATTTTGGATTGTACCATGTTTTTTAGTTTTTGAAAAATCTTTATTATGTATTTTTTAGCGCTGAATCCGAAAAAGAACTTCATTTTAAACCATCACATCAGGATTTTTCTCAAAAAGCAAATTTCAAAGTTAAAAATTTCAAAGTTAAAATTGATCCCATCCCCCCTTACGACCTCCTCGAACCCCTGAGCTGTTTAGGTGTAAGAAACCCCGGAAAACAAAAAAATTGAATAAATTATTGAATTAAATAAAATGAAACTGAATATAAATCGTTTTACATCTATTTTATTAGTAACAGATTTTTCGCTATTTTTTAACCTTCAAATTTACGATTTGCTAAAAATCCTGACATGATGGTTAAAAGTGAAGGTAATTTTTTTATTCAGAGTTAAAAACATACATAAAACTTAATTATAAAAGTTAAAAAACACAACCATCTCAGGTTTATGTTATCTAATCTAAAACCCTTTCTTAAACTTGTTGACGGTGATCTATCCGATTTTTTTTTTGTGTTATCCTCTAATATAAGTATGTATAAGATGGTAAGAGTCAGAAATCATAATAATACTACATTGTCATCGGATTTAAGTCAGTATGTAAAATTCAACTTTCATCGGACATTTGAATGTGAGTTAAAGTTCGAGTACAAATTTTAAACTGAAAAGACAATCGTTACAAGTTAAATAAAACCTTTTGAAAATAACATAATTTTTGTTAAAAGAAATCATAGCCTCATATCCTTGCAAAATAAAACATATGTTAAAATAAACATATTTTAACTAATCTGAAGTTAACTCAATCGTAATAGTTGTACGATTTCTTTTAAAGAGCAGGTGCCTTGAAATAAATTTAAGTACTTTATATACGATCCCTGAAAGCATAGCAGAAATCATCTGTTTTGAGTTTCAAAAAAGTGGTATAAGTCATGCATTTCAAAGTTTCATAACTCGATCAATTTTAGCGTTAGATGAATGGGACTTTTTTTGTCTTACTTGTTAGTGTCATAGTAAATTTTTACTAATATCACTTATAGGACCGGGGGACCATATAAAAATTTAAATTTCGTAATATTATAATAAATGTTTTTCTTGACCCAAATCGCTTTAAAAAGGATTCTATATCTTGTTTAAACCATTTTTGTAAATGGAAGTATGCATCTAGGGCCAACGGTTGCGAAAATAAAGGTTGGTCAGGTTATACGTGAACACTCTGTATACTGACTGTTAGCATATGTCAACGGGGGCCGGTATGTTAATGCTTTCCTTGATATTGGCTGTCGCTCCCACCTCCCCCCCTCATTACACGACACTTTTGGTTTCGGCGTTTGACAACATCTAATAATCGTCAGTTGGCTGTTTATCGATGACCTATGCGGACCTATCGTGCGTTCGTTGGGTCTACATTGCCCCGAATAATGTAAATAGACGTGTAAATAATATTTTTTATATAAAGTAAAGCAATAAGTTGTAATAACTGAATCAGCGATCATGAGTATTCCAATATATTCGGACTATTTGACATATAACAATGTTTCCAAATAAAATTTACAAAAATAATGCTATATATAAGTAATATGATATTTCTATATATTAAAAGGGAAGCACGGATCTTACGTGGAGTTTTTGATATGCGGTGCAACACTAACACTAGTTAATGTCCCAAAATAATATTTTTTTTTTTAAATCAAATGTGTCATTTTTTATTTATCGAGTACAACGTCATCATATTGGTTTATAAGCTAAAAATTATTTGTTGAGAAAAACTAAACTTATGTATACGTACGCAGTAAGTACATATGAATCGAATGCAATGAACATTTTAAAAGTTTCTAATTGATATTTCTTTCAAATATTAATTTCACAATTCATATTGTACTATTATTATATGAAATATAGAAATGAAAGATGTTTGCGTATGATTATAATTCCACTTAAAATTCGATAAAGCATATTTTTTTCTTTATAGTTTATAGTTTATTGTTTATTACTTTCTAGAAAATGTAGTATTAGAACACATTTCACCTTTAAAGAAAAATATGTTAAAGGTAATCTTAAATCTAAAGGAACTGATTAAATGTAAGATAAAACAAAGATATTCCCTGGAATGTGCCACTAATGGCCTAATCAAATAATACTTTCACCGCAAGTAGGGCAATTCAATGTATATTTATCGTTCTTTGCATTCAGTTATTTAAAAGGAAGTTACATTACTTCGAATAAAATAAATTTTCAAAACTGCTACGTACATTTGATAAACTAAAAAGTAATCAATAATTAAATTGTTTTAGAATTAAGATTTATGACGCAATTTAAAATTTTTCTTCAGTAGGTTGTGTGAGGATAAAATACTCATAAATAGAATATTTTTTAGTTTGCACGTGAATCTTAAAATATTAATAAATAATGTTTACCATTGCGTCTTTGAAAGAAATTAGAATAGATTTCGTTTCTACCCCTTACAGATATAACAGTTTAGAGATATATAACGAGATAGTTTTTATTTGCAAAAATGAATAATATTCTGTTATCAAAAATTGCGTCCTCGAATTCTTTATCAGCGATATTAACTTCCTTGATTTACTGGGGATAAACTCATGTTTTTTTCTCTCGAGGGAGAAGCTGCGAGGGATTGTTTGGTAGTCTTTGTTGAAGTCTTGTGGATAAAGGCGAGAGATTGGCCCGTAGATTTGTCAGTGAAAGTGTTCCTGAGAAACGTTTTGATTAGTGTTTAATTATACCTCCATCGTCTACATATTTGAAGTAAAAGGGGGTAAATTTTTATGCATACAATTTATATTACTTTCAGATAAAAATAAATGAAATCAAATTTCAATTAATTATTTTTTATTTGCAAAAATGAATAATATTCTGTTATCAAAAATTGCGTCCTCGAATTCTTTATCAGCGATATTAACTTCCTTGATTTACTGGGGATAAACTCATGTTTTTTTCTCTCGAGGGAGAAGCTGCGAGGGATTGTTTTGTAGTCTTTGTTGAAATCTTGTGGATAAAGGCGAGAGATTGGCCCATAGATTTGTCAGTGAAAGTGTTCCTGAGAAACGTTTGACACTTGCGGGTGAGACCTGTATAAGAAGGCATATACCTCAGTGGTTCTTCGATATTCGGCAAAGTGAGAAGAGAATAGCGCGTAGTTTAATAATACAACCCATTACGGAGACATTATTTCAGCGTATAACTCTGTGTTTGGCAGGATATGTTATACCCGAGCCTAGAATTATAAACAATGTTTTTTATGTAAATAATCTGTAAATAAATTATTCTTTAATATTAATTGAATAAGTTGGTATTTAATTATTATCATTTTCATAATGTGTACGATATCCCGCATATACCAGTAGTTTCAGCCTATCAACAAAACAGCAGTTATTCGAAATCTTTAGGAGTGATTGACTGGAGTTCGTGTTATAATCACCATCGTATTGACAACGAAACAGACTAACATTATGTATCGGGCAAAGTGAAACGCAAGTTAAATTGTCTTTCAAAATTGAGTTCAGACCACTAATCTAAAGATTTACAAAAAGAAAATCATAGTTGCTTACGAAATTAAATTTATATCTTTGTTATTACGAAGAATTTAAAATCTGAAAAAGTTGAATATTAACGTTACTAAATGCATAAAGCTATTTTATTAAATATCATTTATAAGAGCAATCTTTACTAATTGTAAAACTGCTTAGAAAAAAAAACTTTTTTAACTCTGTTTAGAAAAGGAATCTAATTACAAATTCAAATAACTAGGCAAGAAATCCATCGATTTTTTTATTGTGGATATAATGCAATCGTTTAAAAAATGCATGCGTAGTATTATTTGTGCAGCATGAAAAACATTCAGTTCTTATTTCTAATTTTGAAGATAGAAGATAAGATTCAGTTAGTTATGACGATTATAATAAAAAGTAAAAATAATGATAGCAAATGAAAAATGAGGGAAATAAATTCTTAATTTTATTAAAAGCCGTTGAATAAAAAGTAAAAATAAATTCATTCTGCTATAAAAGCTCAGATAAGATTTGTTCACCGCGTGTGTGCTGAAAATTATCTTTTAGATAATGTCTCATGTACTGTTTATTTTTTATATCTGTTTTGTTTAATTTTTGACACTATATTTTTTTTAGAAATGCAACGGAATTGATGCTGTTACTTCACCTAAAATTAAATTATCTTCGAAAATATTTGCAGAGATAAATAAAACTGAGTTGCAACACTATTAAATTCAGTAAATCGGTCAATAGTGTGTATTCTTCTGTTTGTATAATTTCATTATAATTTCATTATAATTTGTTTATGTTGCTTTGTGGTCATTGCAAATCATCTTTTACTATACAATGGTAAAGAAGTAAAAAAGAGTAAAAACATATGAAGTTTTGTCCGACGAAATAATAGATTAACGGCTCTAAAACCGAAGAGCAAGGAAGTCAGAAAGAAAAATGATCACAAAATACTACACTCAAAATCATGTCTACACAAAACGAAGTGCCAGGATATATAATATCATATGTCTATGAAGAAGATGTTAAATAAGATATATAGGTCTCTGTGGAATATATCGGAAGAATATCTGAATAGAAATTCATTGGGTCTGTCAAAGATGAAGTCGATGACATGTACAAATGAAATTTGACACGAAATGTTGCGGCAAATATGTATTTTAACACATACAGAATATTGATGTAATTAAATCACTGAACTTACTTTCTTATCTCGGTCATACACTACGGATTCCCAAGGACATCCCCTTGTTCACTTTATTTATTTTCTTTTTTGCTTGCATTTCCATAAACAAAATGAATGCTACTGTGTCTTTTACTCAGTGGAGTTTTTCATACAAGAAGATATGGGTATAATAGGCTCCGATTCCAAAGATAAGGAAAAAAAAAAACATTTATCAAACCCAAGTCCGTGGAAAGTGATACAGATACAAAATACAATAAATAAAATAAAATTTTATTAATTAACAGTAACGTTAATTATTTACACACTCATTAACGCCAAAAATCTGACACGTAACAAGTTGCATTCCGCAATTTAATTACGTCACACTATATATGTAGTTTTATGCATATAAGTTTTTCCAAAACATTAAGAAAATCTGACGTTTAATTAATTGTTATAATAAACACGATTCCATGAAATTATCATTCAACTGCTTATTGTTACAATTTTTTTTAATAAAAATGTACGCTTTTCCAGGGACACAGACTCCCCCTAAATCCCCTGCTTTAGCATTGATGTTTCATTAGCAAATAATTGTGCTATTTCAAGACTACAGCATATATACAAGAGCGTTTTAAACTATATTTTATTACAATAAGCATGATAGTTGTACACGAGGTTTCATCCTACCGTAATAAAATACTAACATACCTCTTAAATATACAAAACTTCGGCATTTATTGCAAAAGTTGGATAAAATCTCATGTAATAAAATACTTATAAACAGGGGTGTAAAAATCTAGTCGCCAGCGGGCAGCCTCTTACCACTAAATTTTATTCGTTCTTTTTCCTCTAAAATTTTTGTAAGAATGCTGATAAAATGTAAGCAAAGAAAACTAATAACATTTAGACACCCCTTATTTTTATCATGATTTTTACACCCCTGCTTATAAAGCATAAATCCCCTTAAAATATTTATATCAAATTTAAAATGTAACTTTTCTCTAATTTTTGTTCTGAAAAAACAGATTTGGTGATTATTATTTTTTTAAGTCCTTATCGAACGAAATCCGAATCTGTTTCGATATAAAAATCCCACAAGCTTCACGCAAAAATGTATTTTGTGAATAAAATGTTGTAAGTTTAGTTTAAGTATCCCACTGTCCCCTCTCGGAAATATTTTCTTCAATTCACGGAAATTCTCCGTTTAAGATTTTTTCCGTTAACTGACGAACATACGTTTATTTTTTCTTCGCTACAGGAGGTAAAATATACGTAAATTGGACAAAAATAGAAAGTTGGCGATCTGGAATCGAACCAGATATCTTAGTGTTATGAGACGAGTACGTTAACCATTGGGATACACCAGCGTAGTGATTAAAAACTTTAAATAAATATGTTGGCTTCAGATGCTACGGCTAGATTAATTTGTTTAAAAAAGCTTTTAATTTTTAATTTAATTTCGGGAAGACTTCGTTTTTAAAGAGATTGTGTCTGGGGTTTTAATACTTTAGTATTAGTATATGATAAAAATATGAATTTTAAATATTGTTAACTAGACTGTTAGATATAAAATAGCAATATTATATTTTTATTCAATAATATTTTTTTCCTTTTTAAAATAGAATCGAATTTTTCTACTTAATATATAATTAAAATATATTTAAAATCTGTTCATTTAAAATATATTTTAAATGCAAATATTTTCTTATAAGCAACTTTATAAATTCAACTTTATTTAACTTTATTCAGCTTATACAACTTTAATTAAATAAATCATGAGTATTTTTGAATGAATGAGAAAAGTTATTGTTATTCATTTTTAAATTCGAATACTTTTTTCTGTTTTAATTAAAATAGAAGTATTGATGCATATAATTTTTATTTTTAAATTAAATTCAGATTTTAGTATTAATAGAAAACAAGCGTGCTAGGAATGAACGGAATGTATTCCTGTTTTTCAGAATTTTCGGAAGAATTCAGAGATAAAATATGTTTTCTAGGAGTAAGGAAATTATTTGCTAAAAAATGATGAATAATTTAGTGTAAATTGAAGAGTTTTTCTGACAATATGTTGAACAGCTTGATGATAATTTAATTTATGCTATGCATTGCAAAACTGAACTTTTCTCAGTTCAATTTAGTTACTTCATTCACTAATCGATGTGGAGAAACCAATAGTGAAAGTTATAATATTTTCCTCCAGTTTCATCATTTCGCATATTTTTTCTTGGTAAATAAATCACCATCTGAGTACAGAACTTGACAAAACATTTTTAACACATTCATTTCTGCAGTGCGGCACCAAAGGGTCTACTTGCATTGGAAAACGACCACTTACGTATAGACCCTTAAACCAATTGTGAAATATTCCGTAATAGTTTCAACTACTAACTGTCTTATTTTGGCAAGTATGAATTCTCCCAATACACTAGCTGTTATGACAGTAAGTTCACGTTATTGACATCTTCTTCAATGATCCTCTTAAGAACTATACATGCACTTTTTAAAGAAATCAACTATTAAATATTGAGCTGAATTTAAATTTCCTAACTATATCCCGCAATTAGAGTTAAATAGAGATAAACGCTTACTATCTTTATTTAACTCTGCACTACCTATATTATTAAACACAAATAGATATATTTCCTCTTTCTGACCTTAATTTTTTTTCAAATAAATGAAACCTAATTCCAAATAAGTAAATATATAGTATTAATAACTCTAAGAATGTTCTAAATTGTGCCATATATTTATTTATAAAAAGACATACTTACCCCTGTAAATTCATATGGAACCTACAAACACTTTTCATAATTACAGCATTTTCATTATCAGTAATAGAAATGTCCTTAAGCAACTAAGCTATATTTATGACTTTTCAAAATTATTTCCTTTTAAAATATCAGATAAAAGAGATTATAAATTTTTATCTTAGAATGAAAATCGAATTAAAATCTCTTTGGAGAAAACTATAAATTTTAAATATGCTTGAGTTCGTTGAGTATTTCAGAAAAGGAATAAATTGAATATCAAAAGTAAACAGTGACTATCATTTACACACTCACGCAAGTTAAATCTTATGAAATACTCTCAAAGAAAGCTTAATGCTATCAAATGTATATATAGGTATAGAAAAATAGTAAATTAAATAAATATAAAGATGATATGAAAACGATATATAAAACAAATTTACAATGGAAATATTTAATTTTAAGAAACATACATCTTCACATTTTCATAAAACTTTGGACAAATATTTGCATTTCATAAAAAGGACAGTTACATTTCTAATAGAAAATCTACAATGCAGTAATGCACATCTTTTTTTTTTTTTTTTTACTTTAAAAAATTTAAAATATGCTTTCCAAGCAGATTTGTTTTATTCAACTGTACAAATAGTCCGCGAGGCAACTATATAATTTTTGCATAACCAGATTATATAAGCAGATTTTGAAATCTGTAATTATGCTTAATCAAACCTGAACACAGCAGCAGAACATCCTAATATTAAAGGTAAATGAATGGCAACCCAATTACAGAATCTTGAAGGATATTACTCCCACCAACGAGATTGTTCGTATTTGGGCTGCCATTCTTTAAACTTTAATTGACCGGAAGTTCCGGTTCCATGACACATTCCGACTGTTTTAGTGATAGATTAAATAACATAAATTACATATTTGAAAATCAGCCTGTATAAAAGTTGAGTAAAAAATGTTGCTGTCTTCTTCACATAAAGTTATTAAACTAATACAAATTAGAAAAATATTATTATTATTTAAATATTAATTGTTTAGCATTAATATACTGTTTTGCTAAATGAAACTGATTTTACCTTGTATTTAATCGAGAATGTTATTAGTATTATTTAATTTATATTAGTTATAATTACACTGTTTTACAAGGAAAAGCGCTTTATTCATAACCATATCTTTTGTAATGTAATTTTAGATGAGGAATTTAAAAATCACAATAAAAAAATATTATTATTGTACAAACGTGAGTTTTGTGATTTGTAATTGGTTCTACATTCTACTTATTGGAGTAATAAATCCTAGTTTCAATTAAATGTAAAAACTTTTTTTTAAGAAAACGTGTTATTATTTCACAAAATTAAATGGGTATGATGCTACACATTCCGTTATGAAAATTTTATTTCACTTATTTCGGAATCAAACTTAGAGTTCAGAATAGACAGTGGACTACACATATGTTCAGGTAATAATGTCGTACAAAGGTCAAGCAAAAATTCAGATTTGATATTCCATTAGTATGGAGGGATTCTAAATACCACCCTAATGACTGTTTTTTCTGCTCGTGTGATGTTATTCCTTACAAGTTTAAACACAAGAACACCTTTATCCCCTTCAGTCCTGAAGATAAAATAATACTACGAATTGATTTTGCAATAAGAAAAATACACTATAGATGACAGAATGATCCTTTTTTCTGAAATTGATATTTTAGGGGGTCGGTATTATGTAGCAATATATTTTGTTTATATACTCCCAGGCAGTCTGGAGTCTTATCAAGAAACAAAGTCTAAAGCGTACAGGATTCAGTGCATCCAATACAATCGGTGGCTGCATGATAAATGCTCACGTTACTTTAGCAACGTAGTGTGGCGTGGGCGAATGAAAATGCTAAATCAAAAAATAAGAAGAAAGGTCAAAAATTAACAGACTAGGGCCTAAATAGAATAGAAATAATACTTACATTAAGATCAAAATACAATGTTCGCCTGGATGTAAACCAGTGATTTATATCCTTTTTTTTGTAATTATGCTGTATATTGTT
This sequence comes from Maratus speciosus, assembly GCA_963932465.1. Taxonomy (NCBI): domain Eukaryota; kingdom Metazoa; phylum Arthropoda; class Arachnida; order Araneae; family Salticidae; genus Maratus; species Maratus speciosus. The sequence continues at coordinate 127,758,824 of OZ010800.1, forward strand.
TCCAGTAATTATGCTATCCATTCATGTAAATTCAAAAGGTTTTCTTTTCATTTTCATTTTTGTCTTAACTTTTCTTTTTTGAGTTTACATTTTTGCATTTTCGTTAATCTTTTCACAATTTAGTGATATAATTTTTGCAAGTTTATTGTTATTTATTTTCATTTTAAGTAGTTTGATAAAATAAAAATGTGATTTGATCGAAAAAAAAAATAGTCTAGCTTTTTTTCTCCATGCAGCGTCTGTCCCAAACTCCATGCGGCATTTCATCCAGCACAAAAAATTTATATTAAAAAAGGACGTTTGGGAAAATATGCCTACTTTATTAAAAGGATTTTAGCTTAACATAGAAATTAGATTCTAAAGAGTTTGATTAATTATTTCTGGTACTTAGATTTTTGTTTTTTGCTTTCTTCCACATTTTACAAGGAGAAAAATAAAACCGCGACATCTGTCCCTACTTTACCCTATTGTAAATGAAAAAAATATACACGTAAAGCTATATATAAAGGTGTATATTTCTTACTAAGAATTTGACTAACGAATGTTCCACATAATATATATATTCTAATAAATTGCGTTATTTTATCTCCCGCGTTATACAATAAAATTTTTACACAGATTTTCTTCACATTTCGAAATTTTACAGTAGATTTAGATAATACTCAGTTAAATTTTATAGTTTTACTCTCGGGTTTCTACTTGAAAATATTTGCTGGAAGCTATTTTCTATAAGTTTCTTTAGAAATTCTTCAAAGCTACAAATATTGTTGTGGGAGATTAGAAAACATGCCACATAATACGATAAAAGTAATGTGGTCATTAAAGGAAAGAAAGTTTCGAATGAAAAGAAGTTTGAGAGATTTTTTGGTTTGTGATCTCTTAAGATATCATGTTCCGCTGAAAAAAATAATATTTCACATGAAGACTTACTTGAAACTATCTCATATTTAACTATTCGTTTAAAAATTGTAATATGTTTAGATTTAAAAAGTACATTTATTTGCCCTCATTTTTTTAGTACATTTATTTGTGCTTCGAAAATTGGATTTTTTTTTAGCACTGTTACAAAATACACAATTAAGTAAATATTAAAGTTATGTTCTAAGGACAAAACTACCATAATTTGAAATATAAATTTTCAATAATTTTAAGTAAACTATAAAAATATTATACAGTCAGTACCGGATATATGGTCACCCGCTTATAAGGTCACCCCGCTTATAAGGTCATACATCTAAAAATAATACAGGTCTAAATATAATACAGGACTAAATATAAATAGGTCTAAAATACACCGCTATATAGTCAGGCTCGAATGGCTACAATCGGATATATGGTCGCATTGGGTCTCTTTTTTTATTGGGAAATTTTCTATCTTTTTATGCTTTTTCCTTTCCCTAAACAATTTTCAGCAGGATTTTTATCAAGAATAGGATCTGACTTCGCGATGTTTTTAATTCCGATGAATGCGGAATGTACTTTTGTGTTTTGTCCAATTATATCGTTACTTTTAAGAACGAAAAATATAATGGTAGGAAGAAAAACACAGATAGATTAACCGATTTATTAAGCAGCGATGTGTGGCTCAGAGAAATCGACTCCATTAGTTATTGGTAAATTTCACAAGCCTCGTTGTTTGAAAAACTGAAAATCTCTGTCAGCATGTGATGCGGACAGAAAAGTCTGGGTGACAACAAACATTTCGGAAAAGAAATTTGCCTATTGGACAAAACTTGGACTAACAAAACACAAAAGGGGCTATCATTGCATACAAGTGTACTGCCCATTGCTTAATACCCGATTTAAATTCGATTGTCATTCTTTTCTTGCAGCCAAACTGAACCACTGTTGCAAAACCCTTAGATCGAGGAATTATTCAAAATTTCAAGATTAATTGTCGAAAACTGCTTCTAAAAGACAACAATTGATCATTTTGCTGAAATCTTTGCTGCAATTGATTAAAAAAGGTTTAGATTGTATAGACAACTGTTGGAATATTGCATCAGACCATTACATATTTTCTTAGACAGAAGAATTATCTTTCGTAGACGATGATGTGCCTATTTGAACAATATAAGACAAACTGGCTTATGCAGATTTTGACAATGAGACAGATGTTAATGTCGAAGCTTTTATACCAGAAATCTTTTCAGAAGTTTTAAATATAAATACTGATATGATATGATAATGACAATGAGTCTTAATCTGAACTAACAATGCAAGCAGAAGCTCTCATACCACAAGAATATTTTAAAACACGTTCTTGAATTATAAAAAAGTACTTTTAACAACTATGAATAAAAAACAGACAATCATGCATAAAAAAAGTATTTTAAACAAAGAAATAAGTTTTATTATAAAAATGGCTGTCCCGCCAGCTTATAGAGGTCCCGGCGTTGCCAGGGAAATGCATGGCGCACAAAAAGTTCAAGGGTCCCCGGACATCAGGGGCCTAGGAGGCCCTAAGGTCTTAACTGGAATGTAAAACCCAAGCCTGGCATATTAAACGGCCCCGCATCCTTCCCAAAAATTGGCTATCCAATATTCTAACAAGACCCCTTCTTATAGGCAAATTAAATAGAATTTATAAATTTCAAATGGAACTAACAAACCTCACCTCATATTCCTGAATGGTGCTGCAACTTACCCATCAACCTTGTGGCTACTCCTTCACAATTAACTGGATTTATCCTGTGATCCAGCAGACTCCACGCTCACCCACTCTGCTCATCCGCCCTTTGTCGCGAGGGAGCAGCCTGTGCTCCGGCGAGGGGAGCTTGTATTGTACATATTATTATTATTATTATTATTATTATTTTAATTATTATTTTATGTTAACGAATCCCCGCGTGTCGGGGAGCACTCCGGGTGGGGCAAAAAGAGTCTACATCGGACCCTTGAGGTCTGGTGATCCTCTCCCACTTAGGCAATAAATAAATAAATAAATAATAAATGGGAAAGGGGACACAAAAATGAAGATTGGATTAAAAGGAGGTAAGTTATTGACAATTTATGGCAGAAAAACTCCAAAGGGTCCTGTACAAGGACCCAGAGTACCAGGGACGTAACTGGAATGTAGACGTAGGGGAATCACTAAATAGAGAAAGGGCCCCAAAACGAAGCAAATCGAGTAAAATGGGGGCATGTTATTAACAATTTAGGACAAAAATCTCAAAGTGTCCAGAGTGCCTGTCCCTTAAAAAATTAAGAATCTGAGCCTCAGGTGAATCCGGCTTGGGCTGTCCTGACCTAAATTTTCAGACTTCTACGTGCGGTATATTTCGCTAGCCATCGCTACAGAGAGAAAGACACACGCAGAGCGAAACTTTCTTTTATTAGTATAGATATAGTTAGTCTCATTAATTCGAAAATTTAAATGTAAATAATTTCTTGTTTATACCTTTTCTTTTACACATTAAATTTTCATTACTTCTTTGTACATTATTTTACTAATATAACTAACATATTGTTTAAATTTTATTGCCTCAAATAGAATTCTTGCTTGCACCGCATATAAAGTCACGTCGCTTATAAGGTCATATTTTTCAGGAACGCAGGGGTGTCCATATAACCGATACTGACTGTATTTATATAAGATATTTTCGAAACGCTAGTTGTAATATTTCAATCGTAATGACACATATACTATACTGACAAAAATCACCTCATACTCCCGATTTTACAGACATTTTTTTTTTTGTTGTTGTTTCAATGGAAACTCTTAACGAAATCTTCTGGAACTTAGATCATATATAAATAAAAATGTCTGACTTCATATTTTACATTGAAAGTTTGGTCACGAGAACTATTAGGGATCAACCACAAATTGAAGAAATAAACAATAACATTTGGTATCACCTTTGAAATAAATGCTCTAAATGATCTGCAGCAGCCCATGACTATATGGATATTGCACAAAATCTGTGTTTATTTGTGTCAGAATATCATGTATATTCAAGATATAAATGTTTCTTTTAAAAATTCAAGAGTTTTTCGCATGTTTTTTGCTTATGCATGGAGAATTTTCAACCAAATTTAACTCCACATTTAGAAAACTTTACATAACTATGTGGAAACAACAAAAGAATTAAAATTCTTTTCTTATATTCTATTCTATTCTATTCTTTTTTAATTTAATTCTTAAGAATTAAAATTCTAATATATAAAATATTGGATGAGAAGCGAGAATTTGAATGAAGAATTTAACTGCGTATGCGTAAATGTAGTGGAAGACTTTTGTTGGAAGCCATAAAAAAATGGGGAGTTAAAAAATGTATCACACATATGCTCATATTTTACTAAATATTTAAAATATATAAATCCGGGTTACATTCGTTCAGTGCGGCAAGAATTGACAAGGTTTGGAATTTATTTTAGAAAGAGTGGAAAGTTAATTGAAAAACAAATAATTCCAAGTTGTTATTTATTGTTTCAAGTATTTAAAAGCATTTTGTATCACTAAATTTGGTCACATAGACTTGTACCAAAATTTCTGGGCTCGATGAACAGAAACCTAAAATCCTGCAGAAACAAAAAGAATATTAAAATCTCTGTTTCTTCTTACAAAATTAAGTTGTAGTCAAAGGCCATCGTCTCAAATTTTTTAACTGTTGAAAAATAAAAGAACTGCGCTACTTTGAAAAAAAAAATCATTTCTCGTTTAAAATTTTTACCTTTATTTATATATAAAATATATAAAACTACAGAAAAATATATAAAACTAATTTCAGAAAATATATCGATGACCCTTAGACAATTTAATACTGCGTAGGTGAACGCAAATTTTACCCAAAAATGTTAACAATTGTTCAACTTATCATGCTGCCCATGTTGAAAAATGTAGTTCACAGAAGTTCGCGTTAAAATTTTGGGATTTAATTTATTTTGAATGTGCGCGCGCTCACATTTTTGCTCATAACTTTCGTAATAATTGCGATATCACATTGAATCTTTTTGCCAATAATTACAAACACTAGAAGAATTTAAGAATTTTATTTCCAACAAAAAAAATCGATTTTTTTTAAGTTGAAGAAAGTTAAGTTGTTTATTTAACTCCTTAATAAAATTGACAAATAGTGTAAAATTCCATATCATCTGGATACTTTTCGAAATCATCCGAAATGCAGTCCACTATTTAGCCGGTATGTTTATGAATTTTGAAAGTAATAGACTTTTTCTTTTCATGGTAGGAGCTCTATAAATTTGACTTTGAAATCAGGAACAAAAAATCGTTTTCATAGTTCACGTACGTACAGTTAAAATTGTATCACACAAACGCTCATGTTTCCCTAAATATTTAAAGCATTTATATTTTAAATGTACTATGTTGTTTCAACTTCATTTTGTGGCATTTTCTGAAATCCGCGTTAAATTCGGTTAAAAAACTAGAATGCTATGCACAAAAAACATGCAAAAATAACCTTGATTTTTTTAAAGAACCATATGTATCCTTGAATATGCTTGCTATTCTTACATAAATGGACAAAATTATTGTACAATATTTGCATAACCATGTGTCACTGGTCGTTTCGTGTATTCATGTTATAGGGTTATCCCAAGAATTTGTTTTTCAAATTTTGCTGGTCTCCTAATTACCCTCGTGATCATATCTTAATGAACAAATATGAGTTCCAACATATTATTTACATCACCAACGTTCTAAAAAACTTCGTCAGGTTTTTCTTTATAAAAAAATCTAATATAGAAATAATTGCCCAGTGATTTTTATTAATATAGTGTATGTACTTACGTCACTAAGGATGTATTGGCTGCTAAATACAAAGAAAATAACTAATCAAACAAATGCTTCAATAGAGATTTGCTGGTTGTTTTGTGCTTTTTAATAGGTCAACTGGGCTTTTCAATACTTTACGATCGTTGAGTCTATTTCATAACTTTCAGATATTTGTGTCAATTTTCAATTTTGACCGTACTTTTTTTTCTCGCATTTGTGAAATTCACTGATCATTAATATTATTAAATTTGTATCTTGAGCACATATTTACGTCAGCAAAGAATTTTATTTGTTTATATTTATAGATTTAAAAAATATATATTACATATACAGAAACATACAACATCAGATGCCTTTAAATATTTACGCTCTGAAGCATTAATATCCCAGCATTTTGCACTCAAATTTAAATAGAAATAGAAAAATACAAAGCTGTATGTGCTGAATTTTAACATATGATTATTCCATTGATATAAGTTTGATAAATTGTTTCATAAAATCTCTGAAACCTGGAAATCCAATTTTCGACAAAGTTTCCATTATACAAATTCAACAGAATAAATTCCATTAAGTGCTTTATATCGGCTTTTAGCTAATCAGGAAGCTTTTAGTATTGATTAAAAGAGTGATGTGTAATTTCGTCCATGCAGAATGTGTAACTTGTTTTCAAATCAATTTATTATAAAAATCCTTAAAAGATTAGATTAAATAATTAAAGTACACACTTTTGTATTAAATTTAAATGTTTGTTTCTATATTTAGTATATATGGATATTTAAAGGGTAATAAGCGGTAATATTTGAACATTTACATATACCTCTGAACCAAAGCGTAATTTTAAAACTGTAATTATTTGAGAATAACTTCATTTCGAAAAATGAACTTATTTAAGATGAAGGATGTTATTTAACATTTCCAAAGATGTCATTCATGTAATTTTAATATTTTTTAAATCACTTGAATTTAATTTTTTTTAAATTTAATTTTTTTAAATGTTAAACTCCTATCTTTTCTGAACATTTTGATATAATTGTTTCCTTAAAATTCCTATTAGAACTGAAGTTGTGGTTTTACATTTATACACGTTCAATAGCTGAAGCGTCGTTTCGGAAAATTTGAAGCCATTTTTCTCCAAATGACGTTTTTAGGCATAACGCGCACGATATCTCAAAAACTTACGAATATTTTTTCGTGAAATTTTCAAAGCATGTGTCTCATGTTAGTCTGTATAAACTGAACCTAAAATTTCCTTTTTATTGTTCAAAAAAATATTTTTTCAGGTGATTATACTGTTGAAATTTTCGTAATTTTGCATTAGCTAAATACAACTTTGTATTAAAAATATAAAAAAGCTTTAAATACAAATTTATTTATGTTCAGGGTAATTATTATAATCTGAAGTATAAGTAGGTATCCAAATTTTCATTCTAGTTGCAATACTTATTTTGTAATCGTTATACCGAATTTTTGCTCGTCAAATGTCTAACAATTCGGAGTCCCGTGTAAATGCTAATTCTGCATCTTATAGTTTTTTAAATACACGAAATGAAAGAACATACTTATATATTTTATTCCAATTAAAATTGTATCTTATAATCCAATACATTTTAAGATATTAAATGTTGAAAATGGTCTTTTTTTTTCATTTTTTCCAATTTTAAGAGTCTTGAGACCCCTTAAAGAATAAAAACATAGGAATAATTTATCTTTCTGTTAAAAATGGAACATGACATGCCTAAATCGGTTTATAATATTATCGCCTTATTTATTTTCTTTTTGTCCTCTGAATCAAACTTTTAAGTAACAAATTATTCATTATTGGATATAATTAAGTTTACTGATTCAAGAATAATGCGGAAAAATATATTTAGTTAAATAAAGTAGATAACTTTGTTCAGGGATACTATAAAATAAACACAGCAGCGTCATTTCAGACACTAAAAAAATTAACATTCAAAAGATGTTAAGCCACGCATATTTAAAAGTGAAATGTAGAAGGCTATAAAAATACTGGAAAAATTGGTCATTATTATTATTACTATGATACAATTTAGTAATCTTACCCAATAGTGTAGATATTCAAAGGAAATCTCTCTTGATTTTTGTTCCGAATAAAGTTTCATCCTTCCTGAAACTCTGAAATTTCTTTTACCAATTTTTTACCAATTTTTACCAAAAATTCCCCCCCCCCCCAAATAGTTGTTTTTAACCTAAATTTCTTATTATTTTAGGGGAAAATCATTATGAAATTCAGAAACTAGACAAAATTTGCAAAAAATAGGATATACGACATTATGAATTAGGATGAACAGGGAGGGTGAGGGCTGCCTCTGAACATGCACTGCGGCGCTACGTGCACTAAATTATGAAGTCCAGGCAATAGGGGATTTTATCTGGCAAAATTCATACTAGTTCTGGATTTCGACTCACTTTATGTTTTTTTGGTCGCTGAATCCGAATTTGTAACTTCCCACCAAAATTTCACCCGGCAACCTCCCCCCCCCCCAAAAAAAAAAAAAAAAAATGATTTTTTGAAAAAAAAATTGGTTTTTGACAAAAGCGCGCGGGGAATGTTCGAAGGCAGCCCCCTCTCTCCCCGTTTATCCTACGTCATAATGTCACATATCCTATTTGTTGCAAATTTTGAATAGTTTCAGAATTTCGTAATGCTTTTCCCCTAAAAAAAATAAGAAATTAAAGTTAAAAACAACTATTTGGGGGGGGGGTTCGGGGGGGGGAATTTTGAGGGTAAGTTAAAAATTCGGATTCAGCGATCCAAAAAACTTAAAGTAAACCTTATAGAGAAAGTTCGGAGGGAAGATGGGAGGGCTAATGTAAACGTGTGAGTGGTTATGTGGAATTGCGCAACTTAGTCCACGCAGCACTGAGGCGCATGTTCCGCGGCAGATCCTCCCATCCCCTTCATCCAAAGTCATAATGTCATATATCTAATTTGTTGGAAATTTTGTCTACTTTCTGAATTTCTAAATACTTTTTTCTCTAAAACAATAAAAAAATTGATTTTTTTAATAAAAACCTTTTTTGGAGGGCTTTTTACCAAAATTTGGGGGAGGGGGTTGCTGGGGGAAATTTTGGTGGGAAGTTACAAATTCAGATTCAGCGACCCATAAAACATCTAGAAAGCCGATTTCCAGTACTACCATTAATTTTGCTAGGTAGAGTCCCTATACGATCCCTATTGCCTGGACTAACATAGTTCTCTTAAATACCCCAAAGAAATAGATTAGATAAATATTTTATCGACTATTCTGATTAACAAAAAACTTGAGCACATTGCAGGAAAAACTGGAGATTAGTGACTGGGGTATTACATCTATACGAACGCCGTTCAGCAATAAAAAAATGTTTTTTATGGATCGAAAATTCGATTTAAAAAATCAGACAAAGAAGGGGTTAATTCACACAACAAACAATGGTTCTGTTACTGAACTGAAATTAGTTGTTACTTTTTCATATTTTTGCGCTGATTGCGAATCTAATTTTACATTTTCGACAGCACGACTACTTTTTTAAATATTTGCATATTTCGATTTATACAAATTTAAGATTTATTGTGCCATTTTATGCAAACTTTATTTACCAGACTGTTTTGGTTTTATGTGATGACTACTGGACCATTTGCTCCAGATAAATGTCGTAGACTGCATATTCTTAAAATTTACCCGCCAGTCAATAAGACTAACTTACGTATTTTTCAATGGTATAATGTTTGCATTATTTTCAACTTTAAAGTAGTTGCTACAGAATTAACTTAATATTGTTCTAGACTAGATTTTCATGCATATTTCAAATCTGCAATCCGTTTTATGCTATCACATTTAGTTTTTGAGTAAAATGAATTTCTACTTTTGTATGTTATCGGCACAAGTTTGATATAAAATGCCTTTCAGAGTAGTGTACCGCACTGTAAAAACTGTGAAGAATGTCAAATTCCTATCAAGAACATAATCACTGATGAGTATAATTGAAAAACATTTGAAATAATTTGATGAAGAATTCATCCTAGTAGTAGAAAGAATGTATACTAACTATAAGAAGTACATCACAAAAATAGCATAGGAAGCGTTTTCTGGCTTTTTAACAAAAAAATAAAATTTAATTTTTTTTAAATATTAGATGTTATAAAATAAAACGGATACCAGATTTGAAATCAACGAAAAAAAAAAAAAACACATTAGCGTACTCATGAAAAAGTAATATTTGTAGAAAAACATGAGAAATATTAATAGAAAAACATGAAAAATATGCAAATTAAGCATAATATTTCCCTATCAGTATAATTTTGAACATAACATTTTTGTAAAGTAAACTCGATAGAAATCATAACATAAAACAATAAAAAGCCAGAGTGAAACTGCTTTGTATCTTAAAGGGCATAGCCGGGTAAGCATTGGAAACATGCCATTTAATCAAATTTCCTGATTTTTTTCATAGACCTAGCTACATATCTGACAATATATTTCCCCTATTATCACCCTATAAATATTGATATTTAATGAGATAAAAATGTTTTTTTCGATTTTTTAAAAAACGGATTTTCTCAAAAACTGCTGCACGGAATTTCATGCCATTAATTGAGGATATATAGATACCAAAGATGCATAACTGGTAATTTTTGTATAATTTTCTGTTTATAAAAACTGTGTGAAATAGCGAAATAAAAGTAAAAAAAAAATAAATAAAAATCATATCTTATCCGAAAATTACCATTTTCTTGTAAAAAATTCCCCATATGTGCCCGTATATTCTAAATAAATGCCGAAAGGTTGCGTCGGGTACTACATGTAAATATTTACAAAAATGTATATTAAAATTATTGAAATTCATTTTAAGACGTTATTTTGGGCGGAGCTACTCAATTTCCACACCCGAAGAATTTTTGGAATAAACAGCTACAGAATTGCTGTATTTTAAATTTTAATGAACACATGAGCAGCATTCTCAACACTGTCGATATCAAATGAACATGATGTTGAAAAACATGGCTTATATGCTTAATGGATTCTAAAACACATCAGTTGAGATATTGCCGCTGACATTGTTCCAAAAATTCTTCGGATGTTAAAGTTAAGTAGCTCCGGCCCAAATAACGCCTTAACCCTTAAATGCCTGATTTTTCAAAAATCATTGTAATAATGTTTTTCGGCTTTCATTTTTAAATAAATAATGGGAAAATACTTAAAAATTCATATTTTGTATTAAGTATGGTTTACGGCTAAAAAACTGCTTGTTACTAATCGGCAATACTGATTTTTAATTGAAAAAATTATTTTCCCTGATAAAATTCTATAATGTTACACGCACAAGAATTTTAGGAGCTGTAATAAGAAATAAATTTTACTTGCTCACTGCGGAACAAAATAGGGTATTTCTCAAGCTTCCAAACAAAATAAAAATAACACGTAGCAACAATTGAAAAAATAAATATATCTTTATAATTAAACAGCACAAGTGTTGCCATCTACATGTTGAAAATCGATTTAATAATATTTTCAGAATGTATTTTATTCGCAACATTAGGCATTATGGCTTCAATGTTATTCTAATAGTATTTTAGACCCTAATTTGGGTATGTTGCCGAAAAGAAACACCCGGCATTTAAGGGTTAAAATGAATTTCAATAATTTTAATATACATTTTTGTAAATATTTACATGTAATACCCAACGCAAACTTTCGGCATTTATATAGAATATACGCGTACATATAGAGAATTTCTTACATGAAAATGGTAATTTTCGGATAACTATAAGATATGATTTTTATTTATTTTTTATTTTTTTTGCTATTTTACACAGTTTTTATAAACAGAAAATTATACAAAAATTATCAGTTATGGATCTTTGGTATCTATATATCCTCAGTCAATGTCATGAAATTCTGCGCAGCAGTTTTTGAGAAAATCCGTTTTTTAAAAAATCGAAAAAACATTTTTATTTCATTAAATATAAATATTTAAAGGGTGATAATAGGGGAAATATATTGTCAGATTTATAGCCACATCTGTGAAAAAAAAAATCAGGAAATTTGATTGAAAGGCATGTTTCCAATGCTTATCCGGCTATGCCCTTTCCATGCAATTGTACAAAAATTCCAAATTTGCATAAATTTAAACACACAAATACCTCAAAAACTCGACGCGCAGGTGAAAATATAAAATCATACATGGAACCAGCGAAAAAACTGAAAAAGAAACAACTAATTTCCGTTCAGTAGCAGAGTAAAAGTTAAAATTTGTTGCGTGGTGTTATCCGTAAAATCAGAAATAATCTAATTGGTGTCAGACAAAGAAACAAAAAATCGTGGGAGATGACACTGTCATCAAAATGGTGTTACAGCTTATCTAGAACATAAATTTCTCTTCTTTTCCTGGGCCGTGTTTAATACTATTGGTAAAGTTTTAATAGCCTTGATGTTTTTTTTTTTTTTTTAAGCGCGTTGATCAAGATAAAACATAATGCGTTTTGATGCGCGATATTTTCGCCGCTCTAGCAGAAAGCGTGCTGTTCTCGGTTGTTGTTCTTCACCAAATTCTTGAGTTCATACTTCCAAAAACTAACATCTTAACTTTTATTTAAGAGGAATCCCTAATGTTTTTTTCTTATTGTAGTGAGTTATAAAATAGTTTCGACATCTATATAATAAAGAAAAATCATGTCCGCGAATAACGCTGACGTCATAACGATGCTGGCAACGATTTGAGCAACCAATCTATTTTTATTGTACCTTTTAAAAATTTCTAATGAACGCACAGTTTAAATTTTTATACCGTCAAATAAATATGAAAACGCTTAATTAAAAATTATTGAAAATATGACTAAATGCAGGACACTAAAGAATAACTATATAAATAAACTTATTCAAAGAGCGAAAGAAAGATTAGACCTGATAAAACCAGCATAAAAGTATTTGAAATATACCCCTCCCTCTTTCATTCCGTATATGAATGGAATTACTTTAAAAATAAAACGATAACTAAAAAAATTGGAAAAATAAGTCCCAATAACGCCCAGTCCATCCCTATTCAATTCAAATAAGAAATGAAACAGAAAAATATCATAAAATACAGACAACCGCTGTATATAAAGAAGTTGCCTAAATAATAAAAATGAAAAAATAAACTACATAGGCATAACAAAAAAGATGACAGAAGAACGAATGCAAGAACATATCAGAGACCTTAACCCTTTCAGGGGCAAGGCACTTCTATCGGTAAAACACTGAAATGAATGAATGACACCGGAATTTACAAACAGATTTATTTGAAAATAAGGCAAAGCCTTTCTTAACGTACTTTTTTTTTTTTTGACACCCAGCCAGGACTCCAACCGTGAGGTTTATGGAACTAATGTCCTGGCGGGAAAAAAAAAAACCCTCCACAATCCAGCTCCGCGCACTACCAAAGGACCGGGCAAACCAACGGCATATATAATAACAAAATAAATAACAAAAGCATAAACTCTTATACAAAAATAAAACATACCAACTCGCTATGATCAACAATATACAAAAGGCATGTTTAGAGATTACCATGAAACTTTTACAGGAGTGTGGGTTTATGGGTAACTCCACAACCAACTGAAAAACAGAAACAATATCAATAACTGAAGATAGTCCAATAAAATAAATAGTCCTTAAAATCAAAAATATTTAAAAACTTAAGTTCATAAAATGCAGGAAAAACTGATAGCCAATGATTAACAACCACTACGCAGCAAGATCAATAATCAGTCCGCCAGTACGTAGGAATCCATCCACAGCACTACAGCTACCAGCAAGGGTTGCGTAATAGATAAAACGTTCAAACACTCACAACGTGAAGAATAGGCGTGTCCACCAGAACCACTGTATATGAACAAGTTCAATAATATTAGAGAGTCCAGTAAAAAAAATCAAAGTCTGTACATAATATTCATAAAATCTGAGTCTTTAAAATCGAAAGTTTTAAAATACAAGGGAGATTGATAATACTTGTGGAACTTGGTAACTATAATATACTTGAAAATTTTCATTAATAGACTGCTTTAGAACAGATATTTTATAAAAGAATACTTTGCATTAAGTGCATTATATATCGCACATAACTTGCTGTAGTTTTTCTTGTCAAATAGGACTATTCTGAAATTATAACTGATACTTTGTGAATTATCAAAATGAAAGAAAAATGGTACCACAGGGCATCTGCCAAAAAGGTAATGATGTACATTACCCACGCTGCCACAATCACAGAGTGCATTACTTCTTTTTCAAATTTTAAACAAATATTCCGGGAAGCTTCCATGAGCAGAAACAAAATACTGAATAACTTGGCTCACACAAATAAAACTGTCATCTACTTTTTTAAGAACTTTGTAGGTGTCACTTCCTTTAACGCTGTGTCTCCAATCTTCTTGCCAATCACTACGTATATTTTCCAAACAAATCCTCTTCACCCATGAGATAGGAAATTTCACCTCTTCCACTACATCAGCAACCGCTGGATCTATAGCTTCTTTTGCTTCTTCATCGGCCCTCTCATTTCCTGGATTACCAATGTGTGCTCTTGTCCATCCTAGGGTAAGCTCCTTTTCTGGATGACTATTGAAATTATCATAGATGTTCTTTACAATGTTATTAATTGGAAAGTTTCTCTGAAGAACAAGTGTGGAAGCCTTGTTATCTGTAAACAAGTAAGCCATAGTAAAATGTGAGGACATAAACCAAACAATAGCATATCTAATAGCAGTTAATTCTGCTTGATAAATACTGTTTCTTCTATTCAGAGAGATCTTGAAATCAAAGATAAAATTATTATTATATAGTACTGTGAACGCTGCTCCGACTCCCTCCACCATCTTAGATCCATCTGTATGAATGAATGGGTGTTTCTCGTTTATAAAATAATGATCACTTTTATCAGTTATTATCAGGTTTTTCAGACTCGTATAATCTGGATAATCACAGGTACCAAGGTCATGCATGATATTATCTTTCTTGATTTCTATGTCACCATCATAAATACTCATTTGTCCATTTAGGACCTTATGTTTTATCACACCATGTTTCAGCTTAATATAGATTGGGGCGACGCCTGCCAGAACACATAATGCAGCTGTGGAGACTGTTCTATACGCCGAGATGATAGAAAGCAGGCCCAATCGTTGACTAGAACTCAGTTTACCCTTGCCATGAATATTAAGATCCTGCAGCCACACTTCATATCCATAACTTATTTGTTTCTCTATAACAGCACAATACCAAATTTTTCTGTAGGTCGCCTGTAATCCCCTATCTCTAACCACAGTCTTCTTGATGTTGGATGTCAAGCTTCTCACTTTTTCTCTAACTTTCTCTATATGCGCAATCCAGTTAAACTTGCTGTCAATCGTAACTCCAAGATAATCAATTGTGTCCTTACCTGGAATACTGTTACGATCAATCTTGCATATAGGGCGTCTTTCTTCAAGTAAGAATCGGCCAAAAAGCATGCTTACACACTTTTCACCGCTAATCTTCAAAGACAACTCATCACAGATTTCCTTGAACCATGCGATCCGTGCATTCATCTGTATTTCAAGTTCCCGTCTTGTATCAGCTCCTGCAAAAATAGTAAAATCATCGGCATAAGAGATAATTTCTTGATACTTTGTCCTATATTTCTTGAAAAGAAAATCCGCCACAATTAGCCATAATAAGGGTCCAAGGCAACTGCCCTGAGGACAGCCCCGATATAGAACAAACCAGATAATGCCATATGTAAACTTAAAGCCAATCTTTCTTTTACTGATATAATTCTTTAAGATGGCTTCAAATATGCTGCTATGGGTAGTGAATCTATCAGATTAGCCAAAATCTCCCACACTACTGCATCGAACGCAGCCTGGATATCTATAGATGTCATCGCGTAGTATTTATAATCTTTTAAGTTATTCTTTACCAGATTTCTCAAATGCTCAAGGGCAGAAATTGTACTTCTTTTCTTTCGGAATCCGAATTGGGCATCATCAAGGAAATTTAAAGATTCTAATTTCGGCATTACACGTATTTTTATTATCCTCTCTAACAACTTGCCAAAGATACAAAGTAAAGTTATAGGTCTGTAAGACCTAGCTGAACGACCGTCTTTGTTGCGTTTCCGGAAGAAAATAACAACACCGTTTTTCCACAGTTCGGGAAAGTGTCCAAACTTTAAACAGACACTTAGCAATCTTTTAACATAATTTTTACTCTTTCTACAAATGTTTTTCACTATGGATGCATCCAAAGCGTCGTAGCCCGGTGCTTTTTTTTTTTTGCAAAGATTTTCAAACTAAAATCCTGGTGTCAATATCCCATTTAGGAATTAAAATTAGTTGATTCAAAAATGAACCACCGCCTTTGAAGGGGTTAAACTAAATAATCAAAAGGAAGTAAAAATTCAATAAACCACCACAAAAATTGATACCTTTAAAATCGAAAAAATAACGAACTGTGAAAAAATATGCAAAAACGCCCTAATATGCGAATCAATTTAAATCTGTACATTTAAAACTGAAGTTTGCAGCGACGTGACACACGCGATAATTGACTCCAGATGGAAGAGAATGATAGAAGACATCGAAAACATGAAAGGTATTAACGAAAAAATAAGGACGAGAAGACAATTAAAAATCACAACTGAAGATGCTCTAGCTGAGACGAAAACGTTTTTGTAGCATATTATGGATTATGCGCGAACTAGAAGACATATGTTTTTTTAAAAATGTTGCGTCTACTATATTTGTATATAAGATATTTTAACATTAATATTTTTTAAAGGGCGACCAATATATCTTTCTGATAATACAATTTTTTTAGTTTAGAAAGCAATGTGATAGATTTGTAAAGATATACATTTATGAATATTGTAGAGTAAGTGCCCAGAGGGGTAAATATATGAAATAATGTCTGTTAATTTGGGATATAAATAATAAAATTTTAAAACTGACATTAAAAACAAAAATTTAGATTCTCTGCTTTTCTATAATAATGGAAAAAAAAATTGTAAAGATTACAAATCTGGAACATTTAAATGGAAATGATTGCAGTAAAAAGACTTTTCCACATATCTATTAACATTGGATCTGTACAAATCTTTTCCAGAATATTTTGCATTCTCAAAAAAGACAAATATTTCTTAAACTACTCTGTAATTAAATACAAATATTTCTTAAACTACTCTGTAATTAAATACAAATATTTCTTAAACTACGCTGTATGAAAATACAAATGTTTCTCAGACTGAGGAAATTAGCCGTATCTTTAGAAACCTCAGAAACAAATATGTTTTCACGATTTCAAATATACATATATATATGCTGATTTGACGGCAAGCAGCAGGCATTGTCGAAAAAATTAGGGGGCTTTCCAGTTATAAAAAACACAGGCGTTCAGGCCGATAAGTTTGTTGAGAATAAAAGACTCGAAGATCATGAAAAATACAGTCGACTGAAATCAATTCTACTTTATTGAAATTTTCATAATTTGAGTTTAGGCGGGAAATGCGCCACTTTACCGATGATAAAAAAGAACAAAACTCGCTCCATCAAAATTAGCTTCAAAGCTATTCCATCTCTCGCTACGAAATCCTTTTCGATTCATTATATTACCAGACGCTTATTACCTTCGTAAATTCCCCAAATCTCTCACAAAGCTCTTAAAAACTCCAACAACATCTCAATAATAACGCAGCAAATCACTCCGAATAATCATTACCATAGACCAATGTGGGTTGCTTTCGAATTATCAATACCAATGCAGAATAAAGTCCCATCTACTACATTTTCTCTCTCTCTCTACAACCTCTACACACTCTGGTTCCCGCAATCAGTATTTATACTACCACCAAAAGATTGTTCCAGAATATTCTATATCCTTGCCCTAGATGTCTGAGTGTAAACAAACTTTAATCTCTGTTGTCGAGACTGTGCTAAAAATAACTTTTTCCCCTCGCCAAAAGATGAAAGAAAATGAATTTATTTCTACGTAAGTTTTAAACTTTGAAATATTCTAGCTGGCACCTGAATATTTAAGGGATCTTGTACCTTTTAAACGCGTTGAAAATTAACGAAAAAACTTCAAAGTTTGAATTAGTCTATCTTCAAAGCCTTTTTATGTATAAACATGAAATTTTGGATATTGATTAAACAGATTGTGCTTTGTAATATGCTGCCATTAGAAATTTATTAACCTTTTTCAGAATTTGTGTATTGTTGAAATCAAAATAGCGCTTTTTTTTACCCCATAAGTCATTACGCGCATGATATCTTGAGAAAGTATGTATGGATTTGCATGAAATTTGCTAAAGATACTAATCATATATGTGTGTTTAAAATGATCTACTCTTAGGCTAAAATTATTTCATTAACTATATAAAAAAAATATTTTCGTAAAAAAAATAAAAGTTTTGTGTTTTTAATGAATAAAAATAGTCATAACTAAAAATATTACCATTGTAAATACTTAAAAGTAGATCATTTTAAACACACATATTTGCTTAGTATATTTACCAAATTTCTTGACAATCCATACATACTTTCTCAAGATATCATCCGCGCAATGACATATGGGGTAAAAAAAGAGCTATTTTGATTTCAACAATACACAAATTCTGTAAAGGGTTAATAAATTTCTGTTGGTAGTATATTACAAACCACAATCTACTTAATCAATATCTCAAATTTCATGTTTATACATAAAATGTTTTGAAGATAGATTAATTCAAACTTTGAAATTTTTCTTTAATTTTCGACGCGTTTAAAAGGTACAAGACCCCTTAAAAAATAATTTGAAATAAGTAGGTTTTTTATTTAAGACGGGATAACATTTCAGCAGTTAAATAAAGATTTTAGGAGAATATGATATACCGGGATTTAATAGCGGAATTTAATAGGACTTTAAATAATAAATGTTTTATTAAAGAAATATAAATAGTTAGAGCCATTTTTAGATTTACACAATTTGGAATAAATATTATTATATGGATTAAGATCTTATAAAGATTAATAGACTAGGCTTTTAATTTAATAAGCCGGTATAATATACGGAATATTACAGAAAAAGGAAAATTTATATAAAATATTTTAAACTTGACGAAAAAATTTAAATTTTGTAATATTATCTCCCCTCCCTAAAGACTTTGTATGAAATTTGTTGTTAATTAACTATAATTTCAGACAACAGACTCCTAATAAATTTGGAAGTTGATTTTTGAATATTAAAATATTAGAGACGTCAGCGAAGAGATGGAAAAGTAAAATAAATGTAGTAATGCAAGAGAACAATAAATTGCTAAAAGCATTTAAATTTAGTTGAGAGCATTTCCCTTGTAAAAGAATACAAATGATGGTTACAACAACGCTTACCATTTGTAAGTGCTTAGGAGTAAATATAATAATAAATAATGAATAAGTATAAATACAATAAGAAATAAAGAATAAGAAATAATAAAATTATAGTAATAAATAACAACAAATACTTCTGGCTTATGGAAATTTAGTGTATTTCCATTTTTCTTATAACAAACATATTTCCAATCAATTAAGATTCAACACTTTATTTACTTCAACTAAAATTTAAGTTCTATTGGCTTAATCAGTTTGTAGGTCGTAATAGTCTTTAAATAATGCGCAAAATAATGATACAGTTCTTAAAAATGATAAAAAGTTCAGCTGCAATAAACATTTTTACTAAATTTGCTTTGACTACTCTGCCTACTAAAACTCTTTACATTAGGTTTTATTACTATATATCATCATTATAGTAGTTTTATTTTAATAAACAAATTTCTAGTAGTTATTTAACTACCCCTAACGTTTGTTTATCAACTACTTTTTTTAGCTCCTTTTCCCACTCTATTTGGGACTCACCATCTTTTAAAACTTCTCAACTTTGTCTAAGTAGTAACATCAAAACTTTTCACTTTAAGTTATGTTCTCTTTTTCAATAATATAGAATAAATCTTTCAATAATAATAATAAATAATACTTTCAATCCATAATATAATTCGGATAATAAAATTCTCAACAGTATAAATTAATAATATCAATAATAATACTTAAAAACAATATTATATTCTAAAGGAAATATCACAGGATGTTTATTCATTGATATGGAAAATAATGATTGAGGATAATAATACATAACAACTAAATAATTTTCTTGTATTTTACTTATATAAGAAAGTATTTTTGCCTGTTGAAACATTAAAAAAAAATAACAATAATTCCAAAGTCCAAATAAATTTAACTCTAAATATTTAGAAAAGGACTCTCAACCAGTAGTTCCTTACAATAATTTATCTCTCTGATACTCTTGATGAACAGACGTGCATTTGATAAACTTAAAATAGCACAATAAAGAATATATATAAGAATAAAGATAAGTTGTTTATATTCTAAATTTTCTATTGTTACACAATCATCATAATTATCAATTTTCTGGGTTTATATAATTATAATATTATCAATTTGCTCTATCCTTGTAAACAATTGGCTGAAGAAAAGCAAAAAAAATAAATATATTTTATTTTAATATAAACTTGGTATAGAATAAAAAAAAAAAAAAAACATTTAAATTTATTTTTCAACGTCAATTTGAAAATTCCTAAAATCAAATACACATCCCATGCCTGCATAAAGTGTCTATTTAATCTCAAAAACTCCTCAAAACAAGTAATAGCCTTATTGCGCACCAAGGACATACCCGTTAATGTTGAAAACTATTTGAGGAAGAGAAAAAAAGTAATCTACAGAATTAAAATTTAATCTATGGTTTTTACTTTAGTTTGAGTTTGTGATTGCAATTGTGGTTGTGATGTTTTATGTGGTTTCATTTGTTTTTAGGGTTGCTCACGAAACTTTCTGAAATCATCTGGTGAAAAATAGGGTCTTAATTTAGAAACATGTACAATAACTGAATTTAGTCCTGTCTCGTAAATAAATTTATCTATTTCATTAGTTACTTCAGAAAGTTTATTTATAATTTTATATGGTCCTGAGAAAGTGGTTTCTAATTTTCTAGTGTTAGGATATTTAAATCCTTCATAAATCACAGAATCTTGTAGTTTTAATGGGGATTCAACAAAACTTCTATCATGTAGTCTTTTACTTTTAAGATGAAATTCATGAGTTCGCACTTTTGCAATTTTGAGTGCTTTACTTACGGGAGGGAAATAACTTTGCTTTAAAGGAGATTGATAAGGTAACTGACCATAAAATAGATAGGCAGGTGGGAATTTAGTTATGGAATGTGGGTTATTATTGTACACTTGGATGACTTCGTCTAACAATCTAATCCAAGCTATTTTAGAAGAAGTGGAATTGACTTTACATTTAAGCCTTTTAACTACCCAGAAAAGAGGAAATTGCTGGCCAACAGCAATATAGGTGCTGGTAATAATGGAGAAGTGCTGGCTGATGGTCTACCACTGCATGACCACTGCTCGACAGCTTTAGTCAACTTTGCTGTAGGAAATCATCAGATAAAATTCTGGTGGGCATCCATTTTATCTCATGCGCTGGCCCACCACTACATAGAAGTGCACGAACTTTTTCAGTATTATTGCTGGGAACCCTTACGCTAGGTGGCGCTGCGAATATCGAAGACATTGAGTATTTGAACGCAAATCTGAAATGAATATCTTAACACAATTTAAGCTATGAAGCTAATTTTTTCTTGAAACTTTAAAAAATGTAGCAACACTGCCACCAACAAAATAAATAAGCAAATGAATAAATAAATAAATTCCTTATTACAACACACATTTTTTTTCTCCTTAAATCTGGTTTTACTAGGTTACAAAGGATTTCGGTTTTCATAATTTACACAGTTCAGAATCAATAATAAAAAAAGCGTATAAAATACATAGGATTTCTATACAATAGAATAATTTCTATACCAGTTTAATGATTGGGAAAGTAAATTACAAAAGAAACAAACTTGGAATAGCGTAATGAGAGCTTGAAAACTACGAGCAGTCGCAGCGTACGCTGAAAGTACTTCTTCATGTCCGATCACGAAAGCCAAACAGCATAGAGCGCGGTTTGTACTTGGGAGAATGACCACATGGAAACCGCTGAAAGTTCACATATTTCTATAGAGATTTCTATATCTGTTGGTGAAACTAGCTTATAGAAAAAAGAGCCATAATTATATAATCCTTTTTTTATAGAATTCTATAAGGAATTTTTGTAAGCGAAAGTGCTGGGCCAGCAAAGGAATAGCAGTGAGATAGGTGCTAGCACTGCAGGAAAAATGCCGGATCGAAGTAATGTGATGTCACACCAATGCTGGCCTGCTGTTGGCATAATTGATGGGCCAGCTGCATTCCGCTCGGACACTTTTGTACATGTTTAAGTAATGGCACCATTGCACTTTACCGCTGATGGCAGCGCTGGCTGCCATCTTTTTTCCAGCTGATGGCCCACTGTTTCTTTCTTTGCTCGGTATTGTCTTATTAGCGCACTCCACCTTCCCACTGGTTTGTGGATGTTGTGATGATGTAAAACGCTGTTGAATATGATGTTTTTTGAGCAATTTTTTAACCTTGGAGACCTAAAAGGTTTATGCCTATCACTAAGTATTTTTTGAGGTGTGTGAACATTAAAATTTGCCTTAAACAGTTAGTATAGGCTTCAATAGTAACATCATTAGAAGGAAAAGCCCAAACAAATCTAGCTGCGTGATCTATTATGATGTGTAAGAATTCTTTTGTTGAGTTGTAAAAGTTAAATAAACTCGCAGTATCAATAGGAAGACATTCAAAAGGTTGATCTGTGGCTGACATATCTTGTAACAAACCAAATCTTTTTTTTTTTTTTTTTTTTTTTTTTTTTTTTTTAGACAGGTGTTGCAATGTTTGACAAATTGTGTTATGTCTTATAGTCATATTAGGTCAATAATAGTTAGGGGATATTAAGTTAAGCATTTGTTGGATTCCTAAATGTCCAAAATTATCATGAGAAATATAAGTATTTTTTTCCTTAATGACATTCGTACAAATATGTCTATGCGTCCCTTTGTCTGAATTATGATAATCCCATTTTCTTTTTTTATTTCTTATGACAGACTTTATCTTTATTTTGCATCTCTATGATTTCTTTTCTGTCCAACAATAAACTTACATGTTGATATAAGTGAGCAACAGGATTTCGGTACAACACGTCTGCTTCGACATTTGTAGAACCTCTCTCATACTTAATCTCGTAACCAAATATGCTAAGTTTATGTGACCACCTAAAAAGTCTACCTCTTAAGTTCTTAATGCACTTTAACCGTACTAGAGATGCATGATCGATATGGATTTTAAATTTGACTCCATGGAAATAGGGATAGAATTTATCAAGAGTATCTATAATTGCTAAACACTCTAGCTCAGTTATAAAATAATTTTTTTCATAACTCTTCAAAATTCTAGAAAGGTAAGCAATAGGATGCAAGAAATTATCTATATCAGGTTGTTTTAGAAATGCACCCACCGCTACCTGAGAGGCATCTACAAACATATGGAGGGGAAGTTTTGGGTCATAAAGTTTGAGGATTGGTTTTGCAATTAGGGCATTTTTTAATTTTTCAAAAGAGTCCTGACATTCTGCGTTCCATTCCTATATTGTATTTTTTCTAAGTAATTTATTAAGGGGGTATCTAATTTCAGCATATTTGTTAATGGTATAAATTAATAGAACCTAAAAATCGTTCTAATTCTTTAACATTAAATGGGGTATTAATTTTTTTAATGATCTCAATATTTCAATTAGATGGAGTTAAAGTCCCATTGGTGACTTCGTAACCTATGAAATTAATTTTACTTTGGCTTAATTTACATTTAGAAAGTTTAAGTTTAATATTTTCTAATTTACAGATTTCAAAGATTTGAGTTTAAGTATTCTTCTAGAGAGGAGGAGAAAATTATAATGTCATCAAAATAGTAACACGCGAAATCTATTTTATATTTGTTAAGGATCCTTCTAATAGTTCTATTGAATATTGGGGGCTTGTCTTTATAACAAACTGAAGAACTAGCCATTCGAAGAGGCCAAAGTTGCTAGCAAAAGCTAATTTTTCGGTATCAGATAGATGTATTGATATGCGCCAGTAGCCAGAGGCTAAGTCTAAAGTTGAAATGTACTGAGCACTACTTAGTTTCTCTAAAATTCCACCGATACGGGGCAAGGGTTCTGCATCATTTTTAATTATTGCATTTTGTTTCCTATAATCTATACATAATCAGGTCTTTTTCCCTTCTTCATTTTTCATAGCTAAAGTGATAAGGGCAGAATAAGGGCTATTACATTCTTTTATGAGTCCAGCCGCTAATAAAGATTGAATTTGACTTTTTATTTCTTTTTCTTCTAAGGGGGAAGTTTTTGCACGGCCTCAAAGATACAGATAGTTCAGATTTTAGAAAAACGCGTTGTGGTTCAATATTTATCATACCCACATAGTAATTGTGTTTTGCAAAAATATCCCTGTAATTTTGAACTATCTCCCTTAAATTATCATTTTGAATTAAATTTAAATCCCCAAATAAATCTGAATCAGAATTATTAACCTAGCGAAAATTTTGAGAATTTATGAACTGTCCATAATCAGGTTGCTCATTAAAATCCTTTCTATCATTCTCAAAAAAGTCCTGAGTAGTCATATAATTTTCACAACTACATGGTAATTCGATATCATTCTTACATAAATTCAAATTTTTAATACTACCATTAGTTGTTACTACATTATCATCATTATATAAATTCAAATTTTCATCACAATCAACTGTTACCAAATCATTCTCTTGTTGTACTTTATTCATATCCACAGTATGAAAATGAAGGGATTTCTCATTATGTATGGATATACTCCTATTTATAATTTTCTTTCCTTCTCTTACACTACAATTTCTACAATCTATAGTTAAATTAAATTTAGAGCATTCCCTTAAACCCAAAATAGCATATTCCAAATTAGTATTACACACTAAAAAGGTAACACATTTTGTAATTGCCGAAACGTCATTGAAGGCTTACTGTGGAGACACGAAAAGTTTTGGTTTCTGTTAGTCTGTCAGTTAGTCTGTCTGTTAGTCAGTCTGTTAGTCTGTCTGTTAGTCTGTCAGTTAGTTTGTCTGTTAGTCTGCCTGTCTGTTCCGCGATAACTGCAGCAAAAAGCATCCGATCGGCTTGAAATTCAATGGGCATGTTGATGAAGTACTCGGACTTAGCTGTATAGTTTTTGGTTAAATTTGGTTCATTCGTTCGGGAAATATGGAACATTTTATTTTGCTCTATAATTCTTTCTATGGCAAGTCGGACGATTTTCAGATTTTCATTTGTGGAAAGAAACGGCTCATATGAAAAATGGATTTAAATGGTAAATTTTTGATGCTGAAATTTTTAAATAACATTATTAAATTATTCCAATAAATTTTGTCAATATATTTGCGAGATTTTTTTAATTAGGTTTATAATATTGGGGGAATTTTATGCATGTTTTCCAATAATATAAAGGATTTTGTTTTATCGATTTGACATATTGCATATTTCATTTTTTTCCTTTTCTTTCTCTGTTGCCTAGCAACGTATTTGGTCCTAATAAATATTAGTATAATTGTGTGTATAATGTTTGAGTAAAGCCAACGTCAAAACGGATGAATTAATGCATTTGTATCTTTGCATATAGATGGATTTTAGCCCAGAAATAAAAATAGGCAATATTTCATTTATTTTATTTATTTTATTGAAATATTTTGCTTAAAAATACAAAAGCTCATTATTTTCATAGAGAATAACGTAACATTTTTCCATGACATTTATCATTATTTCTTTAATTGTTGCCAAACCCAGCTAAAAATGAACTGCAGAAATTCTACAAAAAACCGCAGTTGGAAAACTGCGGTGATTTGGCCGATTCCACTACAGATTTTTTGCGGTCAATAGAACTACAAAATTACCGCAGTTTACTAACTGCAGTAATTTAGCAGTTGTATTGACCACAAAAATTCTACAGAAAATTTATAGTTATATCAATATTAAAAATTCTGCAGAAATTTCGCAGTTTTATTGACCGCAAAAATTCTGTAGTGGAATCGGCCAAATCACCGCAGTTCTCCAACTGCAGTTTTTTTGTAGTATATCGACCTCAAAAATGTAGTTTTTTTTTTACTGAGTATCCACTTTGCCTCCCTGAGGAAAGTGCCCTCAGGGGGGCAAAATAGTGCACGGAGCAGTGGAAGTATATAAAATGATTAAGCGGTCACAGGTTTGGGTGTCGGCAAAATGTAGGAAACTGCCCTCCAAAGGGGGGGGGGGGGAGTAGTGGATGGAGCACCAGAAATGCATAAAATGATTAAGCGGTCACAGGCCTTACCAACGATATGTCACATGATGGGTGTCGCAAAAATTTAGGAAAGTGCCCCCCAGGGGGGCAAAGTAGTGGGCGGAGTACCGGAAGAGCATAAAATGATTAAGCAGCCAAGGGCCTTTCGAACGATATGTCACATGATGGGTGTTCGGAAAATTTAGTAAAGTACCCCCTGGGGGGGCAAAGTGGGGGGGGGTGGGGGAGGAGTACCGGAAGTGCATAAAATGATTAAGCGGTTACAGGCCATTCCAACGATATGTCACATGATTAGTGTCAGAAAATTTTAGGAAAGTGCCCCCTAGGGGGGCAAAGCAGCGAGCAGAGTACCGAAAGTACATAAAATGATTAAGCAGCCAAAGGCCTTTCCAACGATATGTTACATGACAGGTGTCGGTAAAATTTAGTAAAGTGCCCCCCTGGGGGGCAAAGTGGTGGGTGTGGTACCGAAGTGCATAAAATGATTAAGCAGTCACAGGTCTTTCCAACGATATGTTACATGACGGGTATCTGCAAAATTTAGTAAAGTGCCCCCTCCCCCGGGGGGCAAAGTGGTGGGCGGGGTACTGGAAGTGCATAAAATGATTAAGCGGTCACAGGCCTTTCCAACGATATGTCACATGACGGGTGTCGGAAAAATTTAGGAAAGTGCCCCCAGGGGGGCAAAGTAGTGGGCGGAGTACCGGAAGTGCATAAAATGATTAAGCAGCCAAGGGCCTTTCGAACGATATGTCACATGACGGGTGTCGGGAAAATTTAGTAAAGTACACACCTGGGGGGGGCAAAGTGGGAGGTGGGGGAGGAGTACCGGAAATGCATAAAATGATTCAGCAGTTACAGGCCATTCCAACGATATGTCACATGACAGGTGTTAACAAAATTTAGGAAAGTACCCCCCAGGGGGGGGGGGGCAAAGTGGTGGGCAGAGCACCAGAAGTGCATAAAATGATTAAGCAGTCACAGGCCTTTTCAATGATATGTCACATGAGGGGCTATGGCAAAATTTAGAAAAATGCCCTCCCACGGGTGAGGGGCAGGCGGGGAGAGGGACACGAAGGTGCTAATACAAATAAGCAGCCACACACCTTTCCAAAGATATGTCACATGATGCATGTCGGCAAAATTTAGAAAAGTACCCCCCCCCCCTCGTGTGAATGTAAAGGGAGGGTCACCGTAGGTACATAACATGAATAAGTGGTAAGAAATTTGCATATTACACAATCTTTCGAGGAAATACACATATTTCACACGACCTTTTGAAGAAATTCACTTATTTTACACGATCCTTTGGCAAAAATCGCAGTTTTCTACGACCTTTCAAAGAAATTTGCATATTACACAATCTTTCGAAGAAATTTGCATATTTTGCATGATCTTTCGAAGAAATTTGCATATTTCACACGATCATTTGACGAAATACACATTGTTTTCGCGATCATTTGACAAAAATCACATTTTTTCGCGATTCTTTGACAAAATTAGTGTTTTTTCCGTGACCTTTCAAAGAAATTTGCATATTACATGGTCTTTCGACAAAATTCGCATATTTTACACAATCCTTTGGCAAAAATCACATTTTTTCGCAAGATCCTTTGAAGAAATTCGCATATTTTCCACGATCTTTCAATGACATTTGCATTTTTTCTGCGATCATTTGACAAAAATCATATTTTTTTGCGATTCTCTGGCAAAATTCGCGTTTTTTCCACAACCTTTCAACGAAATTTGCATATTACACTATCTTTCGACAAAATTTGCATATTTCGCACGATCTTTCAAAGAAACTTTCATATTTCGCACGATCTTTCGAAGAAATTCACATATTTTACTAGATCATTGGACGAAATATGCATTTTTTTCGCAATCATTTGACAAAAATCACATTTTTTCGCGATTCTTTGACAAAATTCTTGTTTTTTCCGTGACCTTTCAAAGAAATTTGCATATTACATAGTCTTTCGACAAAATTCGCATATTTTACACAATCCTTTGGCAAAAATCACATTTTTTCGCAAGATCCTTTGAAGAAATTCGCATATTTTCCACGATCTTTCAACGACATTTGCATTTTTTCTGCGATCATTTGACAAAAATCATATTTTTTTGTGATTCTCTGGCAAAATTCGCGTTTTTTCCACAACCTTTCAACGAAATTTGCATATTACACTATCTTTCGACAAAATTTGCATATTTCGCACGATCTTTCAAAGAAACTTTCATATTTCGCACGATCTTTTGAAGAAATTCACATATTTTACACGATCATTTGACGAAATATGCATTTTTTTCGCAATCATTTGACAAAAATCACATTTTTTCGCGATTCTTTGACAAAATTCTTGTTTTTTCTGTGACCTTTCAAAGAAATTCGCATATTACATGGTCTTTTGACAAAATTCGCATATTTTACACGATCCTTTGGCGAAAATCACATTTTTTTGCAAGATCCTTCGAAGAAATTTGCATGTTTTCCACGATCTTTTAACGACATTTGCATTTTTTTCTGCGATCATTTGACAAAAATCATATTTTTTTGTGATTCTTTGGCGAAATTCACGTTTTTTCGACGACCTCTCAAAGAAATTTGCATATTACCCAATCTTTCGACAAAATTTGCATATTTCGCACGATCTTTCGAAGAAATTCACATATTTTACACTATTATTTGACGAAATACGCATTTTTTCGCGATTCTTTGACAAAATTCTTGTTTTTTCTGTGACTTTTCAAAGAAATTCGCATATTACATGGTCTTTCGACAAAATTCGCATATTTTACACGATCCTTTGGCGAAAATCACTTTTTTTTGCAAGATCCTTCGAAGAAATTCGCATGTTTTCCACGATCTTTTAACGACATTTGCATTTTTTCTGCGATCATTTGACAAAAATCATATTTTTTTGTGATTGTTTGGCGAAATTCACGTTTTTCCCACGACCCTTCGAAGAAATTCGCATATTACACGATCTTTTGATGAAATTCGAGCATTTTGCACAACCTTTTGAATAAACTTGCATATTTTACACGATCTATTGGCAAAAATCATGTTTTTTTTTCAATTCTTTGATGGAAATCGTGTCTTTTTCGCGATCCTTTAATGAAAATCTCATTTTTCCGGCAATCCTTTGACGAAAATTGCGTTTCCCAGCGATCCTTTGACGAAAATTGCGTTTCCCAGCGATCCTTTGACGAAAATTGTGTTTCCCAGCGATCCTTTGACGAAAATTGCGTTTCCCAGCGATCCTTTGACGGGAGTCGCATTTTTTCCTGTAATCCTTTGACGAAAATCGCATTTTTCCCATGATTCTTTGACATTAATTGCATTTTTTCCATGATCCTTTGACAATTGTGCTCTATTTGGTGCGGTTCGTTGTCACGTTTTTGTTATATTTCCTACACTCCCACTACAACCCTTCCCTCATTAAAAATGTTAACAAATTTTAATGCATATTTGCATCGATCCCAGGAATAATAAAATTCAATGCTGAAAAAGCGGAATTCCGCGTTTCTGCAGTAAAATAAAACGTCTGAAAACATCTTTTGATTACATAGTTTCTGAACACAAACACCTGCTAGTTTCATGCGTTTCCAAACAAAAATAATTTAAAACATATGTCATAAAGTTGCCTCTTTGGATTTGAGAACACCCATAATGAAAAGCATTCACCATAACGAATGCACAGGGATAAATTCAGTCAGGAGATGCAGCGTTCCCACATCATATATATATATATATATACACATACATAGATATAATGCTAATAATGTATTATACTTAAATTGAAGGATGACATTTATAAAAATATTTTACTCAAATTTTTCCGATAGATTTCAGTACAATTAAAAAAAAAAAAAAACAAAAAAAACAGAGCAAACATAAATACGTCAATTTTTTTTAAATTGAACAGAACTGAAATTATCAATGCAAGTTTGAAAATATGAATTTCATAAAGTACGATAAATGTCACATATAATTTTTCTTTACAAAAAGTCCCAAAACTTCCTTAAATAAAATTGCACATAACAAAACTTTTTCAAAGAAAATTACGTCATAAGAACAGTTATTACTTTGTTCATTCTGACACTATTTTCTAGGTGTGCCCACTTGAGGAGAAAAGTAATGTGAAGTTCCCTAATTTTTAGATAATTTCATATATAAACATCAAGCAAACACAATTCTATATTATTAATTGAAAAAATTCTAAAATGCCTATAAATTAGTGATTTGGGGACAAATCGACAACTAATGTCACAAATAATGGCTGTTTGTTTACATCAGATGAATCAGAGATTAAGGGTAATGTTTACATTAATGTCAAGATTATAAGTAATTTAAGGGGGAACAAATGTCATATCTTTCCGTCGAAAGAAAATTTGCAAAATTTGTCAGTCAGTTGTATGAAAATATCTCAAAATTCATCAATCAGTCGCAGATCAAAAGTTAATTATTTTTTTCAGTCAGACATGGAAAAAAATGCAAGTTTTGTGACTCTGTCACAGAATGAAAATACTAAATTCACAAATCAGTCATAAAAAATATTGCAAAATTTTAACAATTGAAGCATTAATTAATCAAACAATCACTTACCTGTAGCGTTTTTAGGTATTTTATGAATTGTTATTAATAATAATCTCAACTTTTTGTATTAAATAATAAAGAGCTAAAAATAATATGAAGCAAAGTAATGGCTTGATGAAAAAGAATATGCAAAACAGAAAAGAAAATCTGTGACGACCGCTGCCAGTCTTGAACTTTCTGCAAACTGGCGTCGGAAAAACCCCCCGCCCGTATATGACATCTGTGCCCATGCAAGTACATGCACTTTCTAATCTTAATCTTTTGGAGATTTTTTTTTAAATATCTCGTTTGCATTCCCATGCTTTTGTTTGCATTGGGTAACTAAAGACGATCTCTAAAATACACTTTTTTTTTTTATGAGGACGTTAATCTTTTTCAGACAAAAATAGCCTCAGAAAAAAAACCTGCAAACAAAATCAAAAAAGTAAAAAACGGCTGTTGTAAAGATCGACCTCAGCTGGCATACAGAATAATTTCAAAATATGGAAATGCAAATGAAATAGTTTAAAAAAAAATTCTTATAAGATTAATATTACAGGGCAGGCGTTTTCATGTGAGTGAAGTAACCTCTTAAGTAAGTAGTGGAGATTCTTTGCAAAAATCGACTTCATACTGTATAGTACTGTGTTTACTCTCATAATAGTTGCACTTTTTTTTGCCAAATTTTTATTGTGAAAGTCTAGGTGCAACTATTATGCGGAGAAATCTACTGCATAATATTGTACACTGAAATGCTGAAACATTACTGGTATAAAAAACACATAATAAAATTAGTAACTTACCAAATGTTTCCAGATTATGATGTTTATTAAATACCATTTTCTTTTTATGGTAATATTTTTATAGATGTAAAATTTACAAATAATAATCTTTGTGAAAATTTAAACAAAAAATTATCAGAATAAATTTCTTTTACTAAAGGTTTCAGTATCACTATTGTAATGAGTGTCGGTGTCTGAAGAATCTCCGTCATTCCATAAAATGTAATCTTCGCTTCCGTCCAAAGCGTCAAAGATACCCATCTTCTTAAAATTTTTTGGAAATTATATCGCTTGTCATTAAAGTCAAGCTTTGTAATGTCCAACTACACATTAGTTCCAGGGATGGGCGCCTTACTTTTCCACTGGGAATTTTCTCGTTGTTCCCATTGATTATCCAATATCCATATACTCGTCTTATATTGTCTTGCAGAATCTCTGTGACTCCTCCGGGAATTATCACAAGATCTGTTTTGCCTTCTGAAAGTTTTTTCTTTACATCATCAACAAAATGTCTTCGGAAACTATCAAGTACCAGCATGGCTGTTTTTTTTTGAGCAATGCTCAAGACCTTTTCTTCCAAACGTTGATCTTTCATAATTTTTTCATCCATTCAATTCATGAAAAGAAAATAGTTTGACGATTTTTTCTGCTTCAAATCAGGGGTGAGACTATTACACAAGTAAACACGGCAGTCTATTGAGTGCTGCTTTGGAGAATTTCTGAGCATCGAATACCAAGTACTAGTGTATACTAAGGAAGAAACATTCATGCACACACTCTAATCAATACTGACCACTCGACTGGAGGCAGAATTTTTTTTAAAAGAAGTTACCAGACTTTAAAAGAAAAATTGCTTAAATTAAAAACATTGAAAAGTGGGAAGGGTTAGTTCCAGGCCATTGGACAACCGCTGTGGCTTCAAGTTTAATCTTCAGCAGCAGTTGAGGGTAGGCAGATTTAAAAAAAAAAAAAAAAAAAAAAAAAAAAAAAAAAAAAAGTAAGATTTTTGCATTGTCTGAAAACATACTTTTTCTGTTTACTTTTAAAATTTAATTTTATTCCAAAATTTAATAAGTCATTCACATTGTTTTAAAATGTTTAAAACCAGCAGCACTACTTGAAAAGTTACATTAAATAACCCGAACAATACACACACACAAAAAAAAAACTATTCAATAAAAAACTTAGATTATTGAACTCTTTTCCTCTGTAGTAACAATAAATTACTTAAATTTACACTAACTAGCTTTTAATCAGCTACACCTCTATTATTCTTTAAAGAAAAACCAAAAAATATACATATAAATAGTATCTTGCACCTACAAATCCTCCTCCGAAATATTTTATTGGTGCGACTTTTATTTTCTACTGTTGAATAGTATATCCGAATTTTTTAAAAAGGGCCCACTTTTTTGGAAGTATAATAGTCCTTTCAAAAAGAGAGATCAAGCTCGGTACATAATTTAGCAATCTTAAATATACATTCTAAAAGAATAATCAAAGTATTATACGGACAAGTCAGATTTAAAAAATAGTATACGAACGCAAAAACCGAACGGGCATGGTGTCAGTTCTTTAAAAAATTAGCTCGGTACATAATATTCGCAATGTTATGGTTATTGACATTCATTTAAAAAAAATAGTAATAATAATTAACGAGAAAGCATAATACGAACAAAAGGGGCTATGAAAAAAAGACGAAGGTCGAATCGCGAGTCACATGTATTGTAAATAAAGCATTCCGCCTAGATCGAATGTTGAGTTGTACGAGCACTACTGCTTCATCCGCCGGAATCCAGATAGATTTTTCGCTGTTAGCGAAACGAGATCGACCAATCAGGAAGCTTGCTTCCTTAAAACAGGGAAAAGTTCGCGAAATGTGAGCTTCTGATTGGTCAATCTCGTTTCGCTAACAGCGCAAAATGTATCTGCATCCCGGACAGAATTTAGAATAAAAAATATTATTTAAATAATATTAATTTATTATATATTATTAATAATTATTAATTATAAATAATAATTATTAATTATTTAAATTATATTATTCATATTATGTAATATATAATTAATATTATATTAAATATCAATAATTATTAATTATAAATATTATTAATAATTATTAAATCAATTATAATTAAAAATTAACTGCAATTTCAATACTGCAGCATTACTACAGACGCAAAATCTCATTATTTTAAAAGTTTATGATGACTTCAGATAAACTATAGTATTTTTGAAATTGATAGCACAGAGTATTTTTAAAACAAAGTACCACAAAATTACGCCACATTAGCCGCAGAATTTCTAAAGTATTTTCACAGTCGAGATTGCACTACAGAAAATCTATAGTTGACTATAGAAAAACCTCAAAAATACTCCACTTCTGTAGAAAAACTGCAGTTCATTTTTAGCTGGGAGAAAATAAAAACCGGAATAATATATTTTTTTAAACAATTTTCAATTGAAATGTTTTGTCGTGAAACAGGAAAATGAAAAATAAAATTAAGAATAGAAAAATTAATATGGCGGCATGTTCGAAATAAAAAGAAAACTCTCGAGTATTTCTTAATATAGCAAGATGAAAAGTTTTGAGTAAGTACGCATAGCAGGTGAATTAGACGTCATTTATCGAAAACAAAGATGCTGGAATATAAAGATCTTGGGTAAAATAAAATTAACTATTATTCACGGAGGAAAGATATAGATGGAGATGCAGTATGCCGTAAAAATAGTTTGCAATACGATGTGCGTTATCGCTCAGATTTAAATGCCCTCATTCGGCCCAAACAAAACAAACACGTGGAACAGGGACCAAATTCTCTGACTTCATCCGATTTTTTTTTTTTTTTTTTTTTTTTTTTTTTTTAAGCACGTCGTCGTATTGTGCCGAATGTAGCGGATTTTAGGGTTACATTTTTGGCGTCACTTCAACATTTATTGTCTGTGTACGGTTAACATGAATATTTTATTTTTAATTTAAATTTTATTAATTTATAAAAAAAAAACTTTCGCTTATCCTTATAAATCACAGCGTAAAAAAATCTAAGATATACTATAACCATCCGCATAATCAATAAAAAATTACGAATGTAAATTTAAATAGACTACGGGGGTTTCAGGGGGGCAGAGCCCACTTGAAGAAATGCAATTTTTGATTTAAAATGTTACCAGAATAAGTAGCTCATCAGAATTTCAGAACATCAATGTATAACCACTTGTTTAACACTTTTAATTTCTGAAACTTTACGAAGTATCTTGTATGCTCATAAATATTTATGTAATTTGAAAACTATAAAAAAGCGATTTGTAGGAAGTTGAATATTCTGCAATGAGTGTTAAAAAACAATGACTTGCAAAGATGACGTTGAGGCTCCTGATCTGCAGATTTACTAGTTTTACCCACTTTAAGAGAAATTTTACATTTATGATTTATATTTAACACCCCTTTTGCCTGACCAATAGTAACTGTAGGTATAGTTTTAATTTTAGAATTTAGTTTCATAACAAATTTGAAGGGTAATAATGCAGGAGTGGATCCAGTGTCCACTATACATGGTAAATTATAACTATTGGTACATCCATACACAATCGGTTGTCAAATAGTAGGTAGTGAAATAGTAGGTGGTGAATTACTAGGAAGAGTATCAGAGGATGCTGAATCATTCCTAAATAAACACTCTTGTTCCCAATGATATGCATTATTTACACCCTTATTTGTACATATTCTACATGGTCTAGAAGGGTATGGTTTCCGAAAATAATTATTTTGAAAATTTCTAGACCCTTGATTTTGATATTGTCTCTGTGGAATCCAATTCCTAGGTGCATTATTGGGCCTATTTGGTTGAATCCAATGCCTAGGTTGCTGAAAATTGGGTCTACTTGGTTGAGTCCAAAGCCTAGGGGGTTGAAATTGTTGAAAACGTTGTCTAACTGGTTGTTGATTTATTGTTTGGCTTGAAATCTGAGGGTTGTAAACTTCCACAAATTGATTAACAAATCGGTACCATTCACTGGTACTATTTGGAGGGCTTACATTAATATTATTTCTATACTCTGATTTTAATCCATCTGTTATCCCTTGTATTAGAAGAGTCTCACAAAGGTAGAGTTTCATCCCAATTCCTACTTTTTTGTGAAACTAATTTTCTAAATTATCTAATTTTAGAGTTGATAAATCAGAAAAATTTGGAACATTTAGTTCAATGAATTTTTCTATCAGGATTTTTGAAATCTGTTCATAACTAGTACAGTTAACACAGTCATTGATATAGACTTTTAGTGCTTCACCCTTTAAATACTGTGGAATAAATTTAAATTTGCAAACTACATCTTTGTTTTCCCTACTACACGTATCATCATAATAATTTAACCAAGCCTGGATTTCCGTTCCAGTACTAGGATCAAAATTTACTAATTTTGGTTCAGCCATTATATCAGTATTTATTGAAATAAAAGAATCAGGGAACGTCCATTCGTTACTCTTGTGACAATTAGAGCAATTTTTCATTACTACCTGCAATTATTTTATTATAAAATATATTTAAGATAAAAATTGATATAACCAATTAAATATCATTGTGTTCCACTCTGGTAATATATATCTAGTTGGCAACAAAAAGCATTTTATTTGTTTATATATTAAATCGAAATTTTGTTACTCTTGTGACACTCTGGTCACAAGAGTAACAAAATTTTGATTTATTATATAGACAAGCAAAATGCTTTTTATTTCAAATTAGATATATATTAAATGAGTGGAGCACAGTAGTATTTCACTGGTTATATCACTTTTAATCTTAATTATATTTTATATTAAAATAATTGCAAGTGTTTGTATAAAACCGCACGAATGGTCACAAGAGTAACAGTAGACGTTCCCAGCACGTCCATTCTCTTTAATAAATCCTGACCTTAACCACATTTAGAATAAGATCTTAAACAAATAGAGTTCTATTTTTCTTAATGGATAAAGTACTATTTCAGACTTTTTAGTAATAAATAAATAAATAACTTCCATGAATAAATAATAAATAAATCTCATAAATAACTAATCCTCAAACTGAATAATAAATCTCAATAAATAAAAAACAATAACAGAAATAATATCATAACAAGTGCAAATATATTGCGAAAAAGACCTCAATCCAGGCATCTTGTTCTCACAGTCACCAGCGCTATAATTTTTATTTACATTGGCGATGTAGATTGGTAGACTTCAGGCAATGATTTTTAGTAAAGGTCATAAACTAACGTGTTTACCATAAGAACATCTATCCATTTGAAATTTGGAGACATAAGCGCTTTTATTGCAGTCATTTTAATATCCTGTCGGACTAATGCTTTACTTGTGACTATTTGAAGTAGTTATTGTGACTATTGCAAGCAGCAGGTATTGTCGAAAGATTATGGGGGGTTTCCAGTTATAAAAAACACAGGCGTTCAGGCCGATATGGTTGTTGAGAATAAATGACTCGGAGATCATAAAAAATGCAGTCGATTGAAAGCAATTCCACTTTATTGACATTCTCATAATTAGAGTTTAGGCGGGAAATGCTCCACTTTACCGATGATAAAAAAGAACAAAACTCGTTCCATCAAAATTAGCTTAAAAGCCATCCCATCTCTCGCTACGAAATCCTTTTCTCTTCATTATATTACCAGACACTTATTACATTCGCAAATTCACTAAATCTCTCACAAAGCTCTTAAAAACTCCAACAACATCTCAATAAAAACGCAGCAAGTCACTCCGAATAATCATTACCATAGACTAATGTAGGTTGCTTTCGAAGTGTCAATACCAATGCTGAATGAAGTCTCATCTGCCACATTTTCTCTCACTCTCTCCTTCCTCTACGCACTCTGGCTCCCGCAATCAGCATTTATACTACCGCCAAAAGATTGTTCCATAATATTTTATAGCCTAGCCCCAGATGTGTTTGTAAACAAACTTTAATCTCTGTTGTCGAGACTGTGCTAAAAAACACTTTTCCCCCTCGCCAGACGATAAAATAAAAATGAATTTATTTCTGCGTGAGTTTTAATCTTTGAAATATTCTAGCTGGCACCTGGATATTTTAAAAAAGAATAAATTGAAATAAATAGGTTTTTTTAAGAAGGGATAATATTTTAGTAGTTAAATACAAATTTTAGGGGAATATGATATACCGGGATTTAATATCGGAATTTAATAGAACTTTAAATAATAAAAGTTTTATTAAAGAAATATAAATAGTTTGAGCCATTTTTAGATTTACGCAATTTGGAATAAATATTATTATATTGATTAAGATCTTATAGAGATTAATAGTCTAGCGTTTTAATTTAATGAGCCGTTATAACATACGGAACATTACTGAAAAGGAAAATTTATATAAAATATTTTATACTTGGCGTAAAAGTTAAAATTTTGTAATATATATATATATATATATATATATAAACATTTCTTTCTTTTTTGATCCCACTAATTTTCCAAAACATTTTCGAGTATTTTCTTTTTAAGTGTATCAACCAGTTCGACAATCGCAGATTTCAGACTTTTCTAATGTTACCGATTCTCAAATAAACATTTTTATGTTCAACAAACCTGTTTTGAATAATTATATAATAAATTAATTATTTTGTTAAACATGCTTCTACAAATTCAATTACGCAGCTGAAAATGTCTGATTGATAATTGATAACGACAGAAAAAGCTGTATTTTTTATTGAAAAATGTGATTAGGTCGCAACCAAAAGGAAAGGCAACCTTCGGAAACATTTCCGAAAATCAGTTGCAGCAAAAGAAACTTCTATTTTTTAAATATTTCATAAATATGTAAAATATATTGATTGTCAAGACTTCTAATAATAAAGAACATTTTTCAAAATTATGAGTATCACTGAAGAAATTATTCTATAATTTATTAAGTGATTATACTATATATTTCTACATTAAGAAGCATATGACTTTTTTTCTAGTGTAGCTCATACTTTTTTCGTGGTTTACGAAAATGTAACAAAGCATCTTATTAGTTACCTGAAATTCTGAAAAATGTTTTTTTTCATTTTAAGAAATCCCAGAAAACAATGGATTTCTGATATTTAATGTAACTTTTCATTAAGAAAAGCTACTTTTGCAGCCAGTAATTTTTGGAATAATTCAGAGTTGCTTTTAGAACATATTAATTTATTTTTGCAATCTCAATATCACTGTTTAGAGTGCTATCAACTCTCAAGTAAAAATTTTCATGTACAAAAAATATGACAAATTCGTGAAAATCCTGTTTATAAATTTTGAAATTTTTGTGATATTTTTCTCAGAAAAGCATTAAGAAATTCTATTCGTAAAAATCTCCTCTAAAATAATTTGTGTTCTTGAAATTTCTTTAGTCTTTACAACCTCTGAAAAAACACATTTTTTGTCTCTCATTTTTTTTTTTTTCAAAAAGGTGAGAATAATATTCTTTTATTATTTTAACACTCGTAAAGACCATATTTCCACTTTTTTTAAGAACATATATAGGAACATAAATTTTGCCGCAAATAAAAGAAAAGTTAAGTAGGAACACAGTTTTTTTCTTCTTATCTTGGGAAACTTCATAAACATAAACAATTAACTTTAAGTATAAATGTTTTTGTGGTAATGGTTCGGCGTATTTTTATAGTTTTATCATTACGGAAATAAGAATTTCTAATTTTTATGTTTTTTTTTTTTTTTCCAGAAAATTTCCTTTTTACTATATGTGTATTTAAGTAGCACATAAATTAAGCATGTCATTTACTTTCTAATCATTACGTCGTTTAATTACTGAAATGCATTATTATACAGAAACTTTTCGGCAATAAATGTAACAAAAAGTTTCACTAACTAAAAATATAAAAATTTGTAGGTTTTTAAATCAAATTCTTTATCTCTTTGGAATTCATAATTTCTTATTAAATCTTTAACTACAGTATCTAACTCGCGATTTGTGTCAGTATTTTTTTTATTTTTACGTATATTCGCATAATTACTCGCACCTCACATTTTTTAAAGTAACCGTCAGGCTATATCAGGGTTCGTACGCTTCAACGACTTCAAAGCACCTTTTACCGGAATATTTGCCTTATTTAATAAACAAAATGCTATCTTCAGATATAGCGAAAGTACTTGACAAAATGTCTGGTACTAAAAGACCTAAAATATAAATTGATGCGTACGAACCCTGTACATGTATCATGAAAACATTTCGAAGAACTTTAAAAAATCTAATAATACGAACTTTGAAAAATGAGAAAATTCAAAGCTAGGACCTACCATATTGCTAAACTTAGGGCTCAACTAAATACCCACGTAGCTTACTATTGATCATTGAACTAATTGAGTTTTATCTTTTTATTCCTTAATTTCAAAATCTCAATTCCTATCATTATCTTTACTTTATTTTTAATCTTGCATTTTTATGCCTGACGTGTAATGTGTACCTATATAGTTTGATCTTTTTAGGATTCCGTACTTAAAAAGTAAAAACGGAACCACTATAAGATTACTCCTTTGTCTAGCTGTCCGTCTGTCCAAAGCCGCCTAAAGACAACAAGCCAGACACGCCCTTCATTCCCCCACATGTGACGTCACAGCCCGGAGCTGACTAACTGCCAACGCCGAGCATTTGAAATTTGTATCTTGCTATTTCGAAAAAAAAAAAAAAACACGTGCACGTGCGTTTTACTCAGCTTAATAATATATTCCTTTCAGGGTAAGTTTTATTTTCAAATTATATTTATATGCCATCAGCACTTATTTCTTGTGTTCAATATCTTTTATTTTTAATTTCTTTGAAATAAATTAACTAGTAAATCCTAGTACGATGCCATCAATAATACCGTGTCTCAAAACGAAACGATATTATTGTAGTTCTATTTCTTTTCACATAGAGCAATAATTTAAAATGGCAAACATTCCTAAATCGTGCCAAGACTTATATCATTTAATTTCTATCTTGTCACACCATCCTCTCTTTATAATTTGTTCTGTTTTCTCTCATTCATTAGAGTGACCTTTAATTAACGCCCATTTATTAAAAACACTAGTCGTGTGAATAGTAACTCGGGTTATTTTTTTGCGGAATTGGTTCGACTTTAATTTGAAACAAATTTATTATATATCCATACTTAAAAATTTTTTATATTCTAAAAATTTTCATAAAAGTCGTTGTGGAAACATAGCATTTTCATCTTGATTACTTCTTATAAAGCAAAGTCCGATCGATATACATGTATCAATTTATTGTTGTTTTTTAATCTTAAACTTTTGTTATTTTAATAAAAATTCTTTTTATAATTTTTTGTTAAATTATAAATGCTTATGTACTGTGTAAATAGAGTTATGGGGATAATGTTTTTGAATCCCTCTATTTTAGCACAACTTTAAACAATTTATTTACAAGACTAGAGGAAGGGTTGTAAGCACCCTTATGCAAAACAGTAGTTTCCCCGCCCACACACACACACCCCTTCTTCGCAAAAATCCTATGTGTTTTGATATACATTTTAATGTTTAATTAAAAATAACAATAAATAAAATTATTGTTCTATAATAATAAATTTACTTTTCGATCTAGTCAGGATATACTTTTCATCTCATAAAAATTGATTATTTTAAGCGGAAAAGATGTGAACAAACATTTAAGAACCCACACAACATTATTTTGAAAATGAAATATTTTCGTGAAAGGTTTTGGGGTTTCTCGATGTTTTTTTTTTTTTTTTTTTTTTTGTCAGCTATAACCTAAACATTCGAGTAAAATTAACATAAATTAGAAATATTTTAATTCAAATTGATGAAACTATTTTCTTACTTTATTTTATTTTTCTCTTCATATGTTAATACACTTTTTAAAAATCTTTTGCTTGTACCTTGCATAATATATCAAACTAATACAAAACTAAATAATAGTTTTCTGTTTCATGAGCTTGTGTTGTTTTAGTATTATGACAATTTTATGTTTTTTAATTTAATGGATTTTATGTGAAAATTACTCATTTCTGATAAGTAAATTACAGTACGAAAATTTATTTATAACAATACTTAATTTCATGTATACTTTAATTTTACTATTTCTTATATGCAGGTTTCAAATCACTAAATATTTAATAGGATATTTACTGTATAATTCAAACCCGATTAAAAATATAAATAGAACACAACTTGAATTTGTTTTCATTTAACATTCACTTTTCATACACTTTAATTTAATTTTTAAATGTGGGTTTTGATTGGCACACTTATTGCTATTTATTTATTTTGAAATAAATGAAAGCAAAATAATTCAATTTATGTGTTTAAACTGCAAATATATATATGTAATAATGTATAATGTCTCGTTTTTGAATATATACCAAATAGATAATTGATATTGTTTCTAAATTTCAAAGTAGAATAAATAATAAAAACTGTGCACTAAAATATATTTAATACTTGGGATTTTTTTTCATTAACGAACTAATTTTCTTTAATGTAACTTCAATTCTGATGGACAATTTAATTGACACAGTGATATTATTTCATAAATATTTTTCTTGTGTTATCTTTATTATTACTGTTTGAGTGATTAAAATTGAATGAAAAGCATTTAATTAGCATCTTTAAACTATAAGTATATAATTTTTTTCCTTATGCTGTGATAATAAGTTGGAATGTACAGAAAAGAATTGCTATGTTTTATATAACGCTGTGCTCTCCACGGCTGGCGTAAGCCCCGCATCGTGACGTCACGAAACCTTGTTTTTGGCTTGTAAGTGGACTTTGGTCTGTGACAGGCATTTTACTCGTAAACTATGAAACGTGGTATGTTCAAATTTGGGAAGTAATAAAGACTATTGACCCACACATTTACAGATTATAAAACAATCACAAATATATTTAGTAAAAATGCAGAGGGGTTAATAAAGTTACTTGAAAAAAAATATTTTCTTTGTGTATCGTGTGGGTATCAAACGAAAGTTGTCGTAACGCTGAGCTCAAAAATACATATATTTTAATTTTTGTATTATATTTTTAGGGATATCGTCGAAAATGTAGTGCAAAAACATGTCCCCCCCCACTCAATTCCGAATCTACTGAAACTAAAATTATGAAACAATTAGAGGTAGTAGACGTTAATGTAAACCTTGCAGGAATATTATAGCGATTACCCTAGGTCCCATAATTTTTGAGAAAAGCGCACTTTATTTCGTTTCACACAAATTTCGATTTGCGGGCATTCAATAAAAGTATTGATGAGCGCTGGAGGTACATATCGTAGCAGAAGTATAAAAGCATTATTGATAATAATTTTCGACAAAAATCGTAGGTAATTAGCCGATATATTAACCCTTAAAGACACGGGCCGTTTGACACGCATAATGACAGGGGCGGCATACTCTATGTACCATCGACTTTTAAAGTCTAAATAATAACTTTTAAAGATATATTTGTCTAATGCAATGCCCAGTAGCAGTATAAAAGCAACGAACGTAAAATATTAAAAACAGATTAATTTAATTAGAATTAATCATATAAATACAATGGGATTCGGGGCTAGTTTGTATTGAGTAGATCTCTGAATACGCTTCCCGTGTCTTTAAAAGTTGATTAATAAGCTATCTGAAAAAACGCGGCACGGACCAAAGCAGCGTTGCAACTTTGCGACCTGCTTTGGAAGGGTGCTCAGCACAATTGCCAAATTTAAACTTTGAACAAGCGTTTGTTTTAGTTACTCTGTAAAAAGAAAAGATTATTATTACGTTGAGTTTAGTTTTATGAAATGCCATATGAAGTTTAAATATGGACTATTTTTATTGTCAGTATCGAATTAAGTTCATCATAAACAGATTAGGATAAGATTAAAAAACGAGATATACAGAATAGCAATATTTGATATTCTTTAGGCTTCATATCTCTTCGAACTTTTATGGTACACCCATTCATATTTTTAGCATGTACAGTACGGTGGGTCGAAAAATCCGAAATATTTATATTCGAAATGTAATAAAGCGGAAAAGTTGCCTTTTGTAATAAAGAATAAATTAATAAAATATTATACCGATCGGTTAATATCTTTTACCGTCGCAAGAGGGCCAATTTTGCAAAAAATCGCAAAAAACATGTTTTTTCAATATTTTTTTTTTATTATTTAAACGTACGAATACAATTTCTAATAGGACGCAATAGCTACATGAAAATATAAGAAATGACCCGATAAATGTTTATTAAGATAAGATCATATCTTTCATTGCCGCAAAGAGACAATATTAAAAAAAAATTGTAAAAATTTGAAATTTTCAGTTCTTCTAATTTTTCTATATTTTATATGTCTAGAAATAAATAAATTTATTTTATATCTATTAATATGTCATACATTTTGTTAACTATTTGTCAGAGACTGGAAAATAAAAACGGTGATCAATCATTGTCCTTGACGATCGCTTCATCTACTGCTGTTTAACTGCATATCAGCAGTTCATATGCCACAACTTGCAAAAATTATACAAAATGAAAAAAATATTTTAGCATTTTATTAAATTAAATACAGAGCTGTTTAACCTAAACGGTTTAAATAAACTTTTAATGAAGAAGTATTTAAAGTAAATGAATTTCACAATATGACTTGCATTTAAATAAAGCCATTGTTCCTCGAGAGGCCGAAATTGATCATATGTGATCCTTACTCTGTTCTGATCCACAAACTTTACGAGCACTTCAGTGACTAATTTTATTTCTACTGTATGAGTGGGACAATGAAAGTTATAATAGCTGGTATCTTTAATCGAACATTCTAAACTCAACAGCGTTGTTAGATCGTCAGACAAACGGTAACAGGTGCTTTCGCTAGTTTACAGTTTTTTCTTTCGACTAAAGCCATGCAATTTTAAGCTTCAAAGATTAAGCATGGAATGACAAAATGACAGATGGCACTATTCGTGACCACAGAACTTCGTGCTTAGGCAATTTTCAATTTGGCAATCGGCTGCTAATTGAGTACATCCTGAAAGTGTACTGCATAAGTTTGTTCACAATTAAAATGAATCCATCATGTTTTTTTAGATTCTTGGCTATAATTAGTAACCCCCGATACCTGCCACGTCATCTACGAAAGATTATAGTACCTATAATTTCACGAAATGCCTGTTTCGCAAATCATGAAAATAGCCTCATTGGAATGGCAGCGTATTGAGGAGAGGATATTAGGACCCCAGCCATAAAGAAAATTGCGAAAGCACGAAGTCCTGTGGACACGAATAGTGCCATCTGTCACTTCGGGGGCATTCCACATCAAATCAGCAGTAAAATATCGATATGTAACCCACCATCACAGATTTTAATGAAACTACGTGTGTTTGTTCTTAGTATTAAGATATGATCACCAGTAATTTTTTTTGCTCCTTGGTGAAATAGTTTCTGTGAAAAAAATTGTCAAAATTTTGAAAAACTGCCGTCAGTTGGCATTCTTGACTGCTCGGTTT
Source organism: Maratus speciosus (assembly GCA_963932465.1). Classification (NCBI taxonomy): domain Eukaryota; kingdom Metazoa; phylum Arthropoda; class Arachnida; order Araneae; family Salticidae; genus Maratus; species Maratus speciosus. The sequence goes on from OZ010800.1 coordinate 127,803,731, forward strand.
TCAAATGTAGCATGTCATATATATAATCATATTTCAATATCTACTCTACAAATCCTCTTCAAACAATTTATGCATAATACTTAGTGTACGCAGTTTATGAAAAAAAAAATATTGTTAGGCTTATAACATTTTAAGTGTGTCTAAAAAAATGTTTGAACTTTGAAGTCGTGAATTTTTTATGAAACATAATGCATTAACAAAAAAAAGCATTATCAACAAAAGGCGGTATTTTTATTAAATTTATTTTTTGTTGGGAGATATACTTAAAGGTGTCCTTTACCTGATTCTGAAATAAAATTAGTGGGATTTTGGGTGGTTTTAATAGTATTTTCTAATTAAAAATATTTTGTGGTTCATTTCAAATCAAATCAAGCAGAGTTATTCCATGTCAGCTCCCCTAAGCCATTTAATCACTGTCACAAATTTCAATGAAACTATGTTTGTTTATAGGTCATTTTAAGACGTAATCACCTTTAATTTTCTTGATCCTAAGTAAAATAGATTTTAAGATAAAAAAATATCAAAATTTTTAAAAATTGTTTTAAATTTTTTTAATGACAGCTCTATATTCAAAGACAGCATTAAAAAAAAGGGGCATTTCAATATAAAATAACTAAATAGGTTTCAAATAATGTATATATGACAAATAATGTAGGCAGATTATTATTTCTTATTTTTTGTCATGTTTAAACACTAAGAGTGTCTTTTATCTTGTGAATTTTTAAAATCAAGAATTTTTTCAAAAATAATGTGTTAATCAAAAATTATTATTAATCGAACGCAGGGTGTTATTGCTTTTTTTAATTGTACGTAAAAATATCTTTTAAATGGTTATAAAATAAAAATAGTGAAAATATGAGAAAAAATTATCAAAGTTTTGGAAAATTGCCACGAGTTGCCATTAATGATTGTTCAATTTTCAAAGAATTGTTCAATTTTCAAAAAATTGTTCAAATTTTTTATATATAAAATGAGGCCTTTGAAAATATATATGAATTTTATATATAAAATCATATTTCAATAACTAATAAAGAAATATTCTTCAAATAATTAATTTAATTATTTAATTAATTATATATTAATTATATACATATTTAATTAATTTAATTAATTAATTTAATAATTAATGCTTAATTTAAGCAAGGTAAATAAAGTATGTAGATTATGAAAAAAATATTGCTGTAATGTTAAAAAATATTTAAATGTGTCTAAAAAATTGTATAATCTTTGAAATCAAAAATATTTTACAAAAAATAATGAAATTATTAAAAAAGCTTTATCAATCAGAGGCGGAGTTTCTACGACTAATTTTTTTTAATTTTAAGTTGTACATAATACTACATTATAACTGGATCTGAAATAAAAATAGTGGGATTTTGAGTAGTATTTAAATCATATGTAAAATTATCAATATTTTTAGATGTAAAATCTATCCAATGTATCATCCATGCAAATATTTTTATTTATTTGTTTATTTTATTTTTCAAATTATCTTTTATGTTCGTTTCTTAAGGAAAAAAATAAACAATATTGTTTTTTAGTAAAACTTCTAGGGCTAAGAGCAATTATCCCTTTCCAAAAAAGAAAAAAAAATCACTACATCCTCACCGCCCAATAGCAATTTTCAAAATGACACTCCTAATCTTTAAACTCATATTTGGCTGTTAATATTGAAAATTTAGCATTGAGCTGCTAATATTGAAAAAAAAAATACCCAATTTCACTCTTTTGAAGAAAATTTTGACATATTGTGCTTTAAATATATGCAAAAATGCATAATACATTATATTTATATCTTTCAAGTAACTATATCTAAAAAAGTATTTAAAACTTAATGAGTTACACTTTTGTAACTTTATTTAGTTTCTAATGATATGTAATTTGATTTATTTCATCACAATATTGCTTAAAGATGGATTTTCAACATATATATGTATGTATATATATGTGTGTATATATATCCCTGTTCTCAAACAAATTATTTTAAAATTATTCATTTATGTTTAATAAAGCATATATATTGTTTATACACTTATAGAAAATGCATATGGTAAATTTTATGATATGCCAATATTATCTAAAAGTAAAGAACTTATCTAATAGTATGTAACAAAAAATTTAACATCTGGTGTAATGACAACAAAATTTTATAATTGTTTTACTTAATTTGGCTAAATGAAAAAATCGTACATATTTATATTTTATTGAAGTACAGGTGAAAATGCCACAAAGACATTCCTATCTCAACAACAACTGAGTATGTCACATTCACACTGGTGCTGATTTTTTCTTTTTGATCTTTCGAGTTTGATTTCAGATGGTAATGAATTAATTAGTTTCGTTAGAAGTGTCATTGCAGTCAGCATATTAGGTTCACTATTTTTTTTATAATTTATTTTGATTAACTCGATGAACAACAACATTTAAAGCGACCATTTCATGAATTTTCAATTAAAAGAAGATTTATAAATTCATTATGTTGTTTATTTATTATTATCGTCTTAAGATAATAAGTTGGTATTAAGATTTTTTAATGTAGTTTATTTATTATTTGAACAGTTTAAAGTATTTTTCAATAAGAGTGGGCTGTTGATTTTAAGTCGGCTGTTGATCAGACTACTGCTGGTAAAGGAACTGGTACTATTTAATTTAATTTTTATTGCTGTAAATAATATTTGTTATTTTATTATTGTATGTGTTATATTTAAGCAAGAGTAGCAATACACGATATTGTAGTCATTATAGTACATCTTAGCATTAAACGCTTCAATATTTATCATTAAACATTCACATTTTATGAAAATTTTGTTAAAATTGCTCATATTTTCACTAGTTTTTATTTTATAACTATCGAAAAGATATTTTTACTAACAATTAAAAAAAGTAATAACAGCCTGCCTTCGGTTAATACTAAATTTTTGATTCATTATTTTTCACAAAATTCTTGATTTTAAAAATTCACAAGATTAAACACACTCTTAGTGTTTAAACATGACAAACAACAATAAATAATAATCTGCCTACATTATTTGTCACATATACATGATTTGAAACTTATTTAGTGATTTTATATTGAAATGACTTTTTTTATGCAGTCTTTAACTATAGATCTGTCATTAAAAACATTTAAAAAATTTTTTCAAAATTTAGATATTTTTTTATCTTAAAAAATATTTTACTAAGGATCAAGGAAATTAAAGGTGATTACGTCTTAAAATGAGCTATAAATATACCCAGTTTCTTTGAAATTTGTGACAGTGAATTAAATGTCTTATGCGAACTGACATGGAATTACTCAGCTTGATTTGATTTGAAATACGCCTCAAAATATTTTAAAATAGGAAATACTACTAAAAACACCCAAAATCTCACTATTTTTATTTCAGAATCAGGTAAAGGACATCTTTAAGTACATCCCCCACAAAAAATAAATTTAATAAATATACCGCCTTTTGTTGATCATGCTTTTTTAGTTAATGCATTATTTTTCATAAAAAATTCATGACTTCAAAGTTTAAACATTTTTTTAGACACACTTAAAATGTAAGCGTATATATAAGCGTAGCAGTATTTTTTTTCATAAACTGCGTACCCTATATATTATGCATAAATTATTTGAAGATGATTTCTTGAGTAGATATTGAAATATGATCATATTTATGTCGTGCTACATTTGAAATATATTTTGAAATATAAGCGTAGCAGTATATTTTTTTTCATAAACTGCGTACCCTATATATTATGCATAAATTATTTGAAGATGATTTCTTGAGTAGATATTGAAATATGATCATATTTATGTCGTGCTACATTAGAAAACCGAGCAGTCAAGAATGCCAACTGACGACAGTTTTCAAAATTTTGACAATTTTTTCTCAGAAACTATTTGACCAAGGAGTAAAAAAAATACTGGTGATCATATCTTAATAATAGGAAGAAACACACGCAGTTTCATCAAAATCTGTGATGGTGGGCTACATGCCTGCCTGAACTGACATGGAATGACCCTTGGTCATTCCAGACTTGAACTTTGAAGCTTAAAATTGTGTGGATTTAATCGAGTAGCAAAACTGTAAACTAACGAAACCACCTGTTACGGTTTGTCTATCAACTGATGATCTAACGACGGTGGTGAGTTTAGAATGTTCGATTAAAGATATCAGCTGTTATAATTTCCCTTGTCCCACTCAGTCAAAAGAAAGATGCATGAAATTAGACTCTGAAGTGCTGGTAATGTTTCTGGTCCAGAACAGAGGGGGGATCACAGATGATCAAATTCGGCCTCTCGAAGAACAATGGCCTTATTTAGAAGCAAGTCATATAATAAAATTCAATTACTTTAAATAATTCTACGTTTTAAGTTTATTTTATCCATTTCGATTAAACATCTCTGTATATTAATTAATAAAATACTAAAATATTTTGTTCATTTTATATAATTTTTGGGATTTTTGGTGTATGAACTGCTGAAATGCAGCAAACCTGCAGTAGATGCAGCGATTGTCAAGAAAAATGAATGATTACCGTTTTCATTTTAAAGACTATAACAAATAGTTAACAAATTTTTGCCATATTAATAGATATTAAGTAATTTTTTTATTTCTAAATATATTCTAGAAATTATAAAAAATTATAAAAAATAAAAATTTGAATTTTTTATATATATTTTAAAAAAATATGGTCCCATGCGGCAGTAAAAGATATGACTTTATCATAATGAACATTTACTTGGACATTTATTATATCTTCATGTGGTTATTGTGCCCTATTAGAAATTGTATTAGTACGTTTGGATGATTAAAAAAGATATTGAAAAAAAGTGTTTTTTTGCGATTTTTTTAAACTTTGGCCCCATTGCGGCGGTAAAAGATATAAACCAATTGGTGTAATATTTTATGAATTTATTCTTTATTAAAAAAGGCAACTTTTCCGCTCTATTACATTTCGATTATAAATATTTCGGTTTTTTTCGACCCACCCTAATGTACAGCTATACCCAACCTTACGTTGTATAGTTTTTTACAAAGCCTTACTGTGCGGAGCCCTCTGGGCGCTAGTAATACTCGCACGTGAACGTTTATTTCTTGTTCTAAAAGTGGGCGGAATATATAGGCAAATAAATAATATCTCATATGGATATCTTTATTACACTGAGATATGTATTTTCGAGAAAATGTAACGTTAGGAAAATGTAAACTTGAGAAAAATAATCCTTCGCAATATCGTAGCTTTTATCAAGCAGCAAATGTTTTTTAAACATATATATGTAGAATTATTTTTATTATTATGTTAAATCGCAGTGGTATTTCAGCTTGTATTAGCTACTTTTGTAAATTGGTATTGAATTACGAAATATGTCCTTGCTGATGATTGAAAAATGAAGCTTTGGTGTCTATAGCTGTATAAGAAAGAAATTAAAGTACATTTGCTTGGAATATTTAATGTGAGTGCCAATAATTACATTTATTAAATAAAAAGAGTAATCCTTTCAATGTTTTAACTCTGTTTTCGTCATTGTTCATCATCACTGTTTTCGAAAGTAAGAACAATAATTAGAAACATTTACTCAAACTTTTAAATTTTAGGAATTTCATTTGATTCCGGATCTCTGAAAGAATGCAGCTGGTAATTATTGTACAACACACATCGGTTTATTATTATCAATATATTAATTAAGACGAAATTAAAGTTTCTGAATAAATAACATTAAAAATATTCTCTATATAAATCAATTGTTGCATTATTTACAACTCTCTATAATAGATTTTCTTACTATAAAAATAAACATCAATGCATGAATATTAAACAATTACGTATGATATCAATGATTTAATTTGTCTATGCAATAAATAAACGGAACAGGTCTCAGATGAGGAACTCCTAAAGGATTTTTCATTGAAGTGCTAATAATGCTTGACAGATATTTTGCTCAAATTTCAACTTCCCTATATTTTATTTAAATTAAAATTTAATTTCAACAATCAAATTAAATTTGTCAAATAGAAAGAGTAGTAAGGAAAATCAAGGTAATGTTAAATTTTAATCCTTAATTGAAACCCCGGTGCATTTTTACTAATATGTAATATGGAAGCTTAATCGTTTAAATGAGATATTTAAAATAAAGCTGTGAATTAGCTTTATAAACATATTGACCATTTTAGTGTAGGTGATATGTGAAAGGCATATCTTTTAACTTTTCCTATAATCGTTAACGCAAATTTTCTAGTATTCGTTTGAAAGAGTGATCTCATTATATTTAACAAAATCTTTCTGATTAAAATCATTGGTTTGAGATAAAATATTACGTTGAGTAAAAAGTTTTCCTCCAAGGGGAGATACCTTCGCGGCAACAGCTGTCATATGTGCGGTTGTTAGTTTTCAACCGACCAATTTTTGCATTCGAAAGCAGAGCATAGGAGCTACTTGGCCGTGTACTTTATTTGTTAAAATATTATTATCCTGTTCTTCAAAAAAGTGTTTAAAATGGAGCTAACACGTCAGTAGCTCAGAACGATTACGTACTATGAGTCCCGTAACAAACTCAGTGCGACTGAATGCCACAGAAAAATATGTGAAAGTTTAGGCATAAATACTGTTTCTTATGATACAGTCAACGTTTGTTTTTGGAAGATTAAAGCTTGAAATTTTGACATTGAAGACGAACCATGTTCTGTCCGCCCTATTGAAGTTGGTTGTGAGTAGTTAAAGCAAATTATTGATCAACACAGAAATATTTCAACACGAGCTATTGTGTTATAGCTTAACGTTTGCCAAAAAACAATAGTTAACGCTTTGAAACGCATAAATCAAACGTTTAACTGCTGGGTACCTGACGAATTGACTGCTAAAGACAAGCGCAAGAGAAAAAAACTGTTGTTTGGTTCTGCTCAGAGATCAAAAGAAACAGAACATTCTGGACAGAATTGTGACCTGCGATGCAAAATGGATGTACTACAACAATACAAGTTTTAAAGAAGTGTGGTCAGCACCTGGGAAATCAGCAGGCTCGGTTGCGAGCCGAGCCCTAACTAACAAGAAGGTGTTTCTCTGCATCTGGTGAGATTGCCGTGGAATTACGTACAAAGAGTACCTGAAAAGCGGACAGACTATCAGCAGTGCAATATACAGCAACATGCTAATCAAAGTTCGTGATGCCATTCGCGAAAAATGAAGAAACTAGTTCAGAAGGAAGGTGGTTCTCTTTCATCAAGATAACGCCAGGCCACATGTTAGTACGATAACCAGCTGGACGCTCTTCAAGCTGGAGTGTTATTTGATACAACATCCACCATACAGCCCCGACATGGCCCCTTCAGATTTTTATCCCTTTTTCCATCTGAAGCTGCATCTTCATGGCGCAAGATTCGATTCAAATGAGGAGGTCATAAATGAGGTCGATCTCTTTCTGGACTCGTGCATGCCGCAATTTTTCGCAGAAGGGATTGAAAAGTTGCCAAAACGTTCGCAGACGATTATAGATTTAAACGGAGATTACAAACCTCATTAACTTTTATGGTTTCGTATGTATTTATCATTTTACAATTTAAAAAAATTCGGCGGGAAACTTTTTACTCAACGTAATATGCTTCTTTCCCCTATTCAAGGAGCCTTGAAGTGTGAAGCAGACATGATTCGCGTGCATTAGGTATTGCTTTGCAGTACGATTTCTAAAACTGGCAAATTATAATTATTCATAACGTAAGAAAATTCATAGTAAAGTAATTCGTGCTATATATACAGGGTGTTTCACAAAGGACCCCTAATTTTAAAAATCAATAATCCGGAAACAGTGATAGACAGAAACATGAAAACAACGGCACGTTTAACAAAAACAAATCGTAAGAATTATACATAAATCTAAAAATGTAGTTAAAGATAGCCCCGATAGATGGCGCTGATAGCGTTAAGAATTCATCTAAAAAGAGTTCAGAAGCATAGAATGACTAGCCGTCGTAGATTTCGCCATTAGAATCTGGCCGCTATTAGAGTATAGTGAAAATAATTTCGAAAATGTTGTATATCTTGGAGGAACGTTTGTTTATTGTGTTGGAGTACCACCGATTAAATCAGAGCCCTACTGCCACAAGGAGAAGTTTTCAAATGCGATTTCAAGTCCCAAAAGGTACAGATGGGAAAGCAATTCGGGAGCTTTAAAAAAAAAATTCAAGAGACAGGCAACGTGGTCGATGCATTAGTCAGAAATGTGGGTCGGACGCACTCCATTGTTACTGCTGAAAATTCAACGACACTTGCTGCAATTAGTGAGCGTTATCCGAATAAATCTGTCCGCAGACTTGAAGCTGAATCCGGAATCAAGCCATCCAGCACTTACAGAATACAGTACTACGGAAAACATTACACGTGTTTCGTTAAAAGATTCAATGCCGGAACTTCATACCAGTTCGATCTGAACGACAACGAGAGGATTTCGCTAACGAGATGTTCGACAAGATAGTTGGTTCTGGTTTCGATGTCGCTCGAATATGGTTTACGGGTGACACCAACATTTTTATCTGGATGGTGTCTGGTTGGTGTTAACAGACACAAACGGCGATTTTGGGGTTCAGAATATCCACATTTGACTCACGCACGAGCACTCTATTGCCAAAAACTTACAGTTTGTGCTGTAATCTGTCGAAAAGGCATTATTGCGTCCTTTTTCTTGCCAGAAACCGTGAAGACTGAGTGGTATATTGCGCTTTTGAAATAATTTGTCACAACTCAACAAGCGTTAGCCGATATATAAAGCATGGCCTGTTTCATGCAAGATAACGTCCGTATCGTACAGAAGACGTTTTTGACTTTCTGGACGAATACTTTGACCATAGAGTTATTGCGTTGAACTTTTCGACAGTGAAAGGAAAAGGCATGGAGTGACTTCCTTTGTCACCCGAACTTACTCCCAACGATTACTTTATGTGGGGCACACTAAAGGACAATTTTTATCGGAACAATCCTTTAACACTCGGTGAGCACGAAGAGGCTATTTGTCAAGCTTGTGTGTCATTTCCGGTGACACACTTCAGAGGGTCAATGACAATTTTATTCTGCGCTTGCGACATGACTGTTGTGTAAAAGGTGCACATTGTGAATCACTTTTAATGTGATACAACCTATTTATCGCAGCGCAATTTATCGGCGAAATTTTTAACTAAATTTTGAGATTAATTCTTACGATTTTTAAACAAACATACCACAGGTTTCATGTTTCTATCTATCACCGTTTCCAAGTTATTGATTTTTAAATTTAGGTGTCCTTTGTGAAATACCCTGTATATACTCTAATATGTGTGTGTATATATACAAGAATATGTGTGTATATACACTTTGTTTTTGCAAATTCCAGTTACAGATGAATATATGTTTAATTTCTGAGTTTAATGTGGGGGAAGTTTTTTGTTTTAATATGTTGTATTTTAGGATATTTGGAATTCCAGTTTGCTGTGTTACCAAAGTATATTTTGTAAAATTGAAACTGAGAAAGACTTTTCTACTAAGCCTGAAACATATTTTTTGATATTGTTTATTTAATATAAAATAAAAATATCTGGTAATTTCACTCCCTCCCTTCTCCCGTATATAACTGGATATTCGATTAAAGCAAGACAGTAAAAAGTTACGTTCTAACTGAAACTTTTCTTTGTAGAATATCTATAACTATACAAAGATTATGCATGCGTTTAAATCAGTGTTGAAAACTTTTTTTTTTTTTTTTTTTGTTCTCAGTAGATGCATAATAATAAAAAAAAAACAGAGAGAACAAGAATCTCTTTATTGAATTTTAAATATGTAACCACGCACATAAAAACCCACTAATTCATGGACATAAGTTGTATTGCAAAACATTTAATTATAATTATTATAAATAAAGTAAATATTCGAAGTTTGCTTAACTTTATAGAAAGTTAAAATGACTTCGCCTTTATCTCCTCTTAATATAATAATGAAAATTTTGAAATTCGCGATAATATGTTCATTTTTTTTTCTTTATTACAATTAGCATTACTTAGCCAGTTATTTTTTGCGTATGGATTTTTTTCTTTTTGATATAAAGAAAAAGAATGCCACGTGATGCCGAAAATTGAGCTTATTTATAACAAAGATGATACACTGAAACTCAATCTTCAATATTCTCAAATTCTATTTTTTTAGGATAATTTCTCTCAAAAAAATTAGTCGCGAAAAAGTTTTTTAAATCCACATTTGTTAAACATATTTAAAATTTATTTGTGCGTAAATGTTACGAATAATTAAAAAAACATACAGAGTCTTCTGAAATATAATATACTTTACATGGGAGTGAAAAATTAGAAAATGGTGTAAAAATGTCTCCAAGATAGAAAACAAATGCTTCTTACTTATTTAAAGCATTACTAATAATAATATTAAAATTAAAATCTTTTATAACTGGCAGCCATTAAACGCACTTATATCATTGTAAATATTTTGTTTGAAATTGAGCTTATTTATAACAAAGATGATACACTGAAACTCAATCTTCAATATTCTCAAACTCTATTTTTTTATGATAATTTCTCTCAAAAAATTTTGTTGCGAAAAGTTTTTTTAAATGCACATTTGTAAAACATAAATACATATTTAAAATTTATTTGTCTGTAAATATTACGAATAATTAAAAAAACATACAGAGTCTTCTGAAATATAGTATAATTTACACAAGAATGAAAAATTACAAAATGGTGTAAAAATGTCTACAAGATAGAAAACAAATGATTCTTACTTGTTTAAAGCATTACTATTAATAATATTAAAATTAAAATCTTTTATAACTGGCAGCCATTAAACGCACTTATATCATTGTAAATATTTTGTTTAAAATATTGATAGTTTTTTTTTCCTTTACATGGCAAAGTAATTATTAAATAATGACAGTTGCCTCAAGAATGAATTAGTATTATTTTAAAGAAAGCAAGTTTTTAAAATAAATGTAAGACTCATCTATGAAAGTTTTTGCCTCCATCTTTAAGAAATCGTGTTATACTGTGATTCATCACATTTATTAGATATAAAATGAAAGCAAACCTTTCTACGTCTTGCTACGGGAAACAATAACGAATACATATACAAAGGATGCAAAATGCTGGGTTTTGAAGAGAGTTGAAAAGAGAAAGAAATCCATATGTCACGTGATTTCATCTTTGCCTCAGAAAAAAAAGGTTTTCATTGTTCTTCCTAACCCATTTCATCTCGATGATTGAATTGTGTGCATCACATACACAGGCATTGCAGAGTTTTATATATGTACATATATTTATTCCCCACCACTATTTCAAAATGTAATATTTCTGGTAGCTTTCTATTGCACAAATTAAAGCAATATACTAAGAATTTTATAGTTTGAAAATAGTGGTAGAAATTAACGCTAAATTCCTTTGGATAATTAACAGTGGTGGCAAAACTCTGGACATTTTTTGAAATTTTCATATTTTAAAACTTTGTGTGCTTATTGAATATATCAATTTTCACTTAAATACAAATGTTTTCATGTCAAGTTCAAATAATGCGAATTTAATAAACATAAACAGAATTAAAATACCTGCATTAGAAAAAAAGTTACGCTTACCTTAGTCTAAAATACTTAGTCATGAATGCTGAAGTGTATTGTAATAAAAGCTTCCTAGCGAATCACAATGATTGTTCTATGAACCAATCAAATGCCAGTAACTTTACTGTATATATTTTGATTTGTAAAAGCGGTATTTTGCTGGAATAAATGTTGCAGAAGGGTGAATACTAGTGTAACTAAATAGAATAATGTGGTTTTTTTATATTTCTATTTTTTCTTAAGGAAAATAATTTAAAACAATATCATCAACAACAAGAACTGATTGGACACCTACAAAAAGAAGCAGAACTGTCTGTCATATTGAGAAAATATGGTCTCTCTTATGCTGAAATTGCAAGACCGTTTGGTGGATCAATCACTTTATCTGGCGTACGAAAGTTGTGCTTACGTTGAAAAGAAACTAAATCAGTTATAAATAAGGCAATAACAGGCTGAAAAAATGCACCAGTGCTTCGGACATTAGAGAGATAAAAAGGATATACCTCAAAGATAGAAGAATTTGATCAGATGCTGTTAGATGTGAATTGAATTGAATAGGTATTTCTGTTAGTTCAAAAACATTAAGGAGAAGATTAGCAGGTTTTGGACTGAAAGGTAGAATTCCAAAGAAAAACTATTTTTAAATCTTCAGCAACGCAAGAAACAAGTTCAGTGAGTAAAAGAACACAATAATTGGGCAGAAAATCAGTAGAAGCAAATAATCTGGAGCAATGAGAGTAAAATATCGCTCTTTGGAAGTGATAGGTGACAATATGTGAAACGTAGAGTAGGAGAAGAGCTGCATCCGGATTGCATTGAAGCAACACCTAAGAACCCATTAAATGTCAAAATATGGGCCTGTATGTCAGCAGATGGTGTGGGCCACATTCAAGTGATTGATAGTATTCTGAAAGGGAAAAAATTCATCGAAACTGTCGTGAACCAAAATTTATACCTTCCATTAGGGATCTCTTCCCCAATAAAGCACCATTTATTTTTCAGCAGGATTCAGCTCCATGCCATACGGCAAAAATATGCAAAGAATGGTTTAAAAATAAAAGAATACAATTAATACCCTTGCCAGTAAACAGCCCTGATCTGATTCTTATAGAAAACTTGTGGCGACGTTTGAAAATCCTTTTACAAAAAAGTGTCCATCTATCAAAATTCAAGTTATTGGAGCTATAATTTATTCTTGGCATCATGTGATTAAAAAATATTAACTTCACATACTAGTTCAAGCAATGAAAAATCTCTGTGAGGCTGTAATAAAAAACAAGAGTTATCCTACTAAATATTGAATGTGTAAGTGTAACTTTAAATTATAATGCAATTTAAGATAGATCTTATATTTTGAATGCGTAAAATTTTTTGTAATGCGGATATTTTAATTATATATTTTTTTAATTAAATTCTACATTAAATTTCCTTGAATTTGATATATAAATATTTGTATTTAAGTAAAATGTACCATATATTTCAAGCACACAAAATTATAACACAGGAAAATTTCAAGAATGTCCACAATTTTGGCCACCACGTATGTACAGAAAGAAAATTGTAAGATAAGTTGTATTTCAAAATATGATTTATTAATTATGTGTAGAAAAGATTTTTTATGTTTCACACATTTTATTAAAAACATGACTAAGATAGTAATTACCAAAATATTGCAGCTACATAGCTACAAAGAATTGTTTAAGGGAAAGGGAAATCCGAACGGTAGTTCTAAGTTGCAATCCTGATGGAGTAATTTTCTACGGACGGCCGAAACCCATTTGTTAGTTCACCCTTTTTGCAGTAGTTAAAAAGAAATGATCAGTGTTCATATTTATGCTATAGTAAATTTAAAAAAAACTGTAAGATTCTCAATATAGCTGCCTGGTTCGAAACATGGCGAAATATGATAAATAGAAAATATTAAAAACAAAAACAATACTTGTAATAACTATAATACCAATAATAATAAAAATAATAATAATAATATTTAATGAATATATATGAAAACTATTTACAGCGGAAACAAAGAATATAACAAAAAAATCATAAATCATCGTCTGAAGAAGTGTTCGAGAGGTATGGATAATTATTTCTAAAAATGACTTCATTTTTCTCTATAAATCTAATTAGTGCTGATATTGTGTTCATGAACACATGACTTTCACTAATATAATTAATCGAATCCGGAATCGCCATAGCTCTATGTTTTTTAACATGATAATATGATGCTAGAGGACAATCCAATATACAGTGAAATGAGGTGGAGGGGAGACCATATACACAAAGAGGAGAGTCCGTTTACCTATCTCGTAAAGAGAAAATATCGTGGAAGGTAAGTTGATTTTTCTGGAAATAATTATTGTATCTGTCCACTCTCTGTAAATGATTTAACCAGCTAGATTAAAAGCGATGTGTATGAGCAGACTGAAGTATATGTATCTGCAATTTAAAAAAAATCCGTTTCGTAGACATGAAAAAAATTAACTTCTGTTCAACCGATGTACGATTAAAAAATATATCGGTTGATTGCAAACGTTCAGACCCTATTTCATAGATGGGAGAAATTTGCAATTTTGACTGTACTGTCTTTTTTATAACCGTATTAGTAATTGATAGTCAATATGACGTCAGTGAACATAACGTTACGAAAAGTTTTTCAAATTAATTTGTATGCAAGGAAAATATTCAAAATGGTAAATGAAACTTACATGTTCGTCATGCTACGTTACATAAGTTTGAATAAACAATTAAATAAAAAAAACCCGACTGCGTAAAAAGCGAACTAATTAATTATTTTTAATAAATGTCAGACTTTTTTTTTCAATTCCTACTATTATCTCAGACTCTCGCTATATATATCTTGTTCAAATTTTCAATCGTTAATAAAATAGTTATTATTCATCCAATCAAGCTCAAATATTTTTTTTAAACTTGAAGTGGATGACACTTCATGTTAATCCAGTTTTTTTTTCAAATATTAATTCATTAATTAAATGTAATTAATTAATTTTCAATAATCGAAAGAGCCCTCTAATTGATCAAGGTAATTTAAGACCGAGAGAGCCCTCTTCTTGATGAGGGCATTTTAAGCGCCACTCCAGTGGAAAGAAGAATGGGAGAAAAAAATTATCTTATTAACCTAAGTAGGTATTGATTAAAATTTTTTTTTATATTACTTACCTATTTTTTTTTATTTACTTGTATTGATGACTTTTAAGTTGTGTTCAATTGTTAGTTCCTATCTACAAACACTGTTTTGATGAGGTCTATAGGTGTCTATGATGGTTAAAGTTGCAGTAAAGCTAGAGATCCTACATACACAACTTTCAGGTTGTACAATATTTCAACGGAGCTTCTTACTGTAAAATAGTCTATGAAACATCGTCTTCATTTTGAAAGACCTATCCAATAATATGCAACTCAATAGGGTGCGTAATTTTTTTTTCGTTTCTACCACCATTTTGTATTTTATGGCCGCCATTTTGAATTTATAAAAACAAATCCCAGCCTGTAACCATCGGGCATTAACACGGATTGATAGAGACCTCATTCATTAAAATCCATCCAGCCGTTAGGATGTTTCGAGGGTATAAAGAAATCCACATACTCAGATACGCCTTAAACACTTAACCCTTCTTAGAAGTCGGGTAAAAAGGAGTGGATATTGGACGTGCTACAAAAAATATTGAAGACTTTTATTTGGATAGTACTATCTTAATATCTTGGAAATTACTGCTCTTAGGATAGTTTAAAAGAGGTTTCATCTAATTCAGAATGGCGATTTCAATCTAAATGATAAAATTCGCTCCAAGCGATTTTCTGGAATTGATAATGATTTAGAAGTTTTTAGCGAATAATAATCCACCGATTACTACTGAAGAGATTGACGAGAGACTCAATGTTGACAAGTTGAGTGGATTTCGTCATTTAAAATAACTTGGGCACACTCGAAACTCGATACATCGGAAATCGGGCACGAACTTTTGCAATCACATAATATACAAAGAACGCAAAAAAATTAATTATCTCTAGCAAAAAATATTTCTGAAGACTTCCTGTACTTATTCTTAAACGTATTACATAAATAAAATGATGGTGGCGCAGCATATCACACGAAGTATTAAATCTTTAACTGGTGTTGTTTTACATTCGCAAAGCTTTTGTGCAAGTTTTAAGAAACATTTCAATACATTTATAACATATTTTTATTTAATAACTATTTAAATTAATGAAAATGATAACGTAGAAAGTTACCACTTAAGGCACTGTATATAAAAGAAATACATATATAAGTGCGCTATATACAGTGTGTCCACGTATAACCTGACTTTATTTTCGCAACCGTTGGCCCTAGATGCATACTTCCAATTACAAAAGTGGTCAAAATTAGGTGCAGAGTTCAGATAAAAAAAGTTTGGAGCGAAAAAACAATTTAGCGAAGAATTACAGAATCTAAATTTTTATACGGTTCCCCCGTCCTATAAGTTATATTTAGTAAAATTTTCCTGTTACACTGACAAGTAAGACCCAAAAAAGTCCCGTTATTCTACGATTAAAATTGACCGAGTAATAGCTGTTTAAAGTTATAGCATATTTTTTGCTGCAAATTAGGGGTCATTCACAAATTTAGTAGAAATATAATTATCGTCAGATATATTAAAGAAATGTTGGAGAGTAAAATTAGCATTGCAATATAAATTTGAAATCTTTAATCATTCTGACATATTACTGCCAAATATACAATTTGTACTGAATATATAAGAGGATAAAATAACAGAATTTTTGTTAAATAAAAGGACGTAAAACAACAACCTCAATTATTTACAAAAATGATACATATTTTTAAATGCTTTTAGAATACACCGTCTTTCAAATTTTGGGATGTGCCACGTTTTTTAACTTTTGAAAATTGATTCACATGTATTTTTTAGCGCTGAATCCGAAAATGACCTTCATTTTAAACCATTACGTCAGGATTTTTCTCAAATCACAAATTTCAAAGTTAAAAAGCTCAAAGTTAAAATTGATCCCTCCTCCCGTCCCAACCTCATCGGACTCCTGAGCTGTTTAGCTGTAAGAAACCCAGTATAAGTCACAAAATTGAATAAATTATTGAATTAAATAAAATTAAACTGAATAAAAAAGTCTTACATCTACTTTTTAGTAACAGATTTTTCGCTAGTTTTTAACCTTTAACTTTACGATTTGCGAAAAATCATGACATGATGGTTAAGAGTGGAGGTTTCTTTTTTTATTTAGCGTTAAAAAATACATAAAACGTAATTATAAAAGTAAAAAAACACAACCATCGCAGGTTTATGTTATCTAATCTAAAACCATTTCTTAAACTTGTTGACAGTAATCTATCCGGATTTTTTTGTGTTATCCTCTAATATAAGTATGTATAAGATGGTAAGCGTCAAAAATCATAATAATATTACATTGTAATCAGATTTAAGTCAGTATGTAAAATTTTAACTTCGATCGGACATTTGAAAGTCAGTTAAAGTTCGAGTACAAATTTTAAACTGGAAAGACGATATTTGCAAGTTAAATAAAACCTTATGAAAATACATAATTTTTGTTAAAAGAAGTCATAGCCTGAAATCCTTACAAAATACAACACATGTTCTGAAACTTAACTAATAAAATTAACTCAGTCGTAATAGTTGTACGATTTCATTCAAACCGTAGATACCTTAAAATAAGTTTAAGTTCTTTACATACGACCCCTGAAAGCATGGTCGAAATCATCTGTTTTGATATGCAAAAAGTGGTATAAGTCATGCATTGCAAAGTTTCATAACTCGGTCACTTTTAATGTTAGATGAATAGGACTTTTTCTGTCTTACTTGTTAGTGTCAGTAAATTTTTACTAAATATTAGGACCGGGGGACCGTATAAAAATTTAAATTTCGTAATTTTTAAATAAATGTTTTTCTTGACCCAAATCACTTTAAAAATAATTCTTTACCTTATTTAAACCATTTTTGTAATTGGAAGTATGCATGTAGAACCAACGGTTGCGAAAATAAAGGTCGGTCAGGTTATACGTGGACACACTGTATAGTTTCATTTTAAAAATGGGTCAAATTTATTTTATTTAAATTATAGAATTTTTATTGTAAGTATGGCGTTTGTGTTTCCAATAATCTAAAAATTTGACATCATTATCATTTAAAGCTACATCATACCAACGCCTCTAGATTGTAAAAAGCCTTGACATGCTTCATGAAGATGTCACATAAAACAGGCAAAACAAAGAAAAAAAAATCCAAACAACTTGCGTGTTTCGATTTCATTGGCTGGTGAAATTATTAATTCTTATTTTCTAAAAATAATTAATAATTCCACGAACCAAAGAAAACGAAACATGTAAGTTATTCGAATTTTTTCGGCAGTGCTGGCTGCCATCTTTTTTCCAATGATGTCTCACTGCTTTTTTCTTTGTTGGGTATTATTTTTAATATATTGCATTATTTATTTTTAAAGTAAATAAACTTGTATATTATGAAACTATAATTTCTAAAACAAGGTAATCATTAATCATTCCACCTGGAGTCTTAAAAAAAGAAAAGAAAACTTTCTAAAACTTTTTGTAACGTAGGCCTTCTTTCCAGTCAACCATTAAATTACTGATAAAATAACTGTTTATAACCATCAAAAAATTCATGGGATTTTAGGTGTTTTTGTACGAGAAATTTCGTAAAGTACACATCGCCATATATGAAAATAGAAATTTTTTCGTTAAATTAGGCAAATATTACTTTACAAAAATTCTGGTAAAAGGTGCTTGAAAGCCCTTGAAGCGTACGATCACTGTATAAAAACTACACTAAAATTTTTGTCAATGAGATTTAATAACTAGTATGTTGTGGCCATCACAAAACTTTCTTCTATATAAATCACGTCAATTAAATCATTTAAATAGTACAAGAAATAACAATGATTTAGCACCAATTCATATCAAAGTATATCTGAATTTGAAGTTGGATGGAAATTCTTGCATTAGTTCTTGAGATAGAGCTATAGCGGAAATTCTGAAAAATGTAGCATAGCAGCGCCCCCTGTTGAGCGATTTACACCAAAAATAAGCAGCACAAAATGATATCAAGGTATACCTGAATCTGAAGTTTGTTGAAAATCCAAGCACTAGTTCTTGAGATAAAGCTATTGCGGAAATCGCAAAAAATACAGCATAGCAGCGCCACCTGCTGAGCGATTTACACCAAAAATTAAACAGCAGTAATTTATACGTCAATTCATGTCAAGGACTAACTAAATCTGAAGTTTGATGAAAATCCGTGCAATAGTTCATGAGATACAGCTCTTGCGGGAATCGTGAAAAATGCAGCACACCAGCGCCACCTGTTGGGTGATTTACACCCAAAATTAAACAGCACTAATTTATAGCAGGGACTAACTGAATCTGATGTTTGATGAAAATTCGTGCATTTTTTCTTGAGTTAGAGCTATTGCGATAATCATGAATAATGCAGCATAGCAGCGCCACCTGTTGGGCGATTTTCACAAAAAAGTAATCAGCACCAAACTATATCCTGGACTAACTAAATCTGAAGTTTTATGAAATCCGTGCAGTAGATCTTGAGATATAGCTATTGCAGAAATCGTGTAAAATGCCGCATAGCATCGCCACCTGTAGGGCGATTTTCACCAAAAACTAATCAGGCCCAGTTTATATGAAGGTCTAACTAAATGTAAAGTTTTGTGAAATTCCGTGTGATAGTTCTTGAGATAGAGCGCCCACAAAATTTTTGTCACATACAGACTCACAGAATGACAGACAGACTCACAGACAGACATTTTCTAAAAACCATCAAATCTTGTTCTGAGCATTCTAAAACGTATAAATCCGTCGAAAACCGGAAGTCAAAAATTTTGACGAATCCAATACTTTCTTCTTGTAAAGATAGAAGAAGTAAATTTTAATCATTACTCTGATAACAAATGTTTTCATACTTTCATTAACTTTCAGTACCTGAAAACTAAAAGGATCAAACCAACTCACATATTTTATTTATTTCATCTAGACCAATTGTCCTTGTGAAACTTTATAATTACAAAAATATAAAATATATGTGGAGAAAATAAATCACCTTTATTTAATATGTTTTCGAAAATGTACAAACTATTTAAGTGCGTTTATGAAGTACAGAGCAATCGTTAAATGCATATGTTTAGTATTTGTAGATATTTACAAATATTTCGCTTTAAATAAATTAGTTTTAAAAATTTACCTTTTATAAAACAGTATATATATATATATATATATATATATATGGAAAACAAGGCCAGCAGCTTCTTTTTGCGAATTGGCTAGTTAAACATTATGCGAATCGGATAGATAACGTTCTTTTTCATTAAACATAAAGCAATCATTATAACAGAAAGTAGGTAAAAATAACACATATGATTAAAAACGTTGTGTGATTGACTAGATATTGAATGCAATAAATTTTTTTAATAAATCCTCAAATTATAAAATTTTAATAATTTGTTTTTCTGTTTTATGACTTGGAATTATATTTAGTTTAATTTAAAAGTAAGTAACAGAGTTTCCATATTCAAAAAGACAGTAGTAAGATAATTGCAATTAAAAAACTGCCTTTCATCATAACGTAAATTACACATTATTTTATATTAGATGTCTTTAAAATCTTTCTTTCGGATTTTTTAAATTAAATTAAACGTTATTCCCAAAATCCTTTTAATAAAACACATTTGAATGATAGTTTTAAAATTCTGTTAAATCCCAGAATCTATATACTAAATGAAAAATCACAGTCTATTCAAGAAAACGTTAAATAAATCCCGAAATGTAGAAAAAATCAGAGTTACAGTGAAAGAATATTTTTGAAAAGTAGCTCTACAAAATGTTTTCTTTACATTACCATTTTCTGGATTTAACAAAACAACTTTTTGACTTTCTGCCATACAGTTTTCTTCTCAGCGAATCAACTAGAAAAGTAAAAGGGAAAAGGTATTCAATATTTAAGAGAACTATCAGAGAAAAAGTCAAAACTTTATATACTCAGGCAACAAAAGTAAAAAGATCTTTAAAAAAATTCAATTTTTTCGATTTAAATTGTGGGTAATATTTCACTGAGGTACATTTTATAAAATTCGTAAAGAAATGTAGAATTGAAAAACCTGCTTTGCTTTATCTAGAGTTGTAATTTCTTGTTCGAAATTGTTGTGCTGAAAGTTTAAGAATTTGTTTCACCAAATTATTGCAATAGTTTCATTATAGTTTACATATTTTGAATTAAATTGTATATATATATATATAATAATAATAATAATTTGAAATCACAAATATATATATACAGCAACGCACTGTTTATATGTTTCTCATTTATACGTCGTTTCAGCGTGGTCCTGATTCATACTTTTGTATTTTAATGTTGTAATGTTGTTCGTATAAATGTTTCATTTATACGAAGCATAACGTCGGTTATATGTCATTTATTTCATGCCGCAATGATTTTCATAGAATTAATTCTTCCAGTGTAGTTGATTTCGTCTTCTTTGCTAGCAATGTTTCGGGAAATATGAAAGTTAAAGAATGTGTGAGACTTAAGATTTAATAGAACCTGAGGAGTGTGTGAGATGAAATGAATGCACAGTAAACGGACTACACTAACACACTTAGAACTTTTTTTTTTCTCACAATACTAGTGAGAAAACTTTCCAGGAATTTAATACCATACATAATGTTTTGTTGAAATCTCAAGGTAAATCGGCATATTACACAACAATAAAAGATTAATTTAATTAATATCTTTTTGTACGTTCCGTAATGGAATAGAGTTGGGTTGATTGTTGACGGCCGATTATCTACTCGAGGGATATAGGCCCTAGGGGGAGTGCCCTTCGTGGGGGTCTTTCTAAGGGAACCTAACCCGTATTTACGCAAGTAATGGAATAGAAAAAGCGCAATTCAGGTTGTGCAACTGATATAAAGATTGATAATCCTCATTTTTATTTTTCAATTATATAAATAAATATTTAATAATTTTCTTCAACTGTTAAAAAAATTAAATTTGTATGATAAAAGCATTATAATTCTACAGTCAAATATTTTACACCTTACGTAACTATAACTTCGATTGTACGTCTTTCTCAGTTATACATCGTTTTCGAACGGTACGCTGAAGGACGTATAATCGCTCTTTACTGTATATGTATGCATATACAGTGTGTCCACGTATAAGCTGACCGACCTGTGTTTTCGCAACCTTTGGTCCTACATGCATACTTCTAATTACAAAAGTGGTCAAAATTAGATGCAGAGTTTAGATAAAAAAAAGTTTGAAGCGAAAAAGAATTTAGCGAAGAATTACAGAATCTAAATTTTTAAACCGTGCCCCGGTCCTGTAAGTTATATTTAGTAAAATTTTCCTGTTACACTGACAAGTAAGGCAAATAAAGTCCCGTTATTCTACGATTAAAATTGACCAAGTAATAGCTGTTTAAAGTTGGAGCATATTTTTCAATTCCTACTATTAGTTCACACCCTCCCTATATATATATATATATATATATATATACATCTTGTTCAAATTTTCCATCGTTAATAAAATACTTATTATTCATCCTATCAAGTTGAAATAATTTTTTTAAACTTGTACTAGATGACAATTGATGTTAATACAGTTTTTTTAAATATTAATTCATTAATTAAATTTTAATTAATTAATTTTAGTTTTACATGGGAGACAAAATGGCGGCCATTGGTTATTGAAGCATTTATCTTCATATCTATAAAGGGGGTTACCATAGGAGGGACCATGTTCTGTCGCCAAATACGGCCAAGTTTGCCGCCAACTTGGTGATATCTCTAATATTTCGCCAAATTCCCATAGACTTCAATTGTAAACCAACTTGCTTATAGAAAATCAACAAGTCGAGATATTTTATTTGAACGAAAACTAATATTAGCTTAAGGGATTATATTAAATTTTTCTTTGATGACATAAGTAGGAATTAATTTTAAAAACAAAATTTTTATATTACTTGTTTTGCTGCAAATTAGGGGCCATTCACAAGTTTAGTAGAAATATAATTTCGTCAGATATATTAAAAAAATGGTTGAGAGTAAAATTAGCTTTGCAATATAAATTTGTAATCTTTAATCATTCTGATATGTATACTGCAAAATATACAATTTGTACTGAACATATAAGAGGATAAAAATAACACATTCTTTGTTAAATAAAAGGATGAAAAACAACAGCCTCAATTCTTTACAAAAATGATACATATTTTAAAATGTTGTTAGATTACACCATCTTTCAAATTTTGGGTTGTGCCAAGTTTTTTAGCTTTTGAAAATTTATTCACATGTATTTTTACTTTCTTCTATCTTTAATAGAAGAAAGTATTGTAATCAAAAATTTTTTCGACTTCCTATTTTCGATGGATTTGCACGTTTTAGGTGTCTGAGACACCAAAAAACATGTTTATACAAAATGTCTGTCTGTCCGTCTGTCGCCATTGTACCATCAAAAAGTGTATGAAGTTATGCATAGAATTAAACCAAATTTGTTGTATATGTATTTGGCTGTAGCGAGCAGGTCCTCCTTCAATTTAGAAATATTCTGCCGGAAGGGGGCGCTGTAATAGCAATTTTTGTGCCATTTTCATTATTGTCCATAGGAAAATGTATGGAGTTATGCATACACTTGAACCAATTTTTTTTGTGTATTATTTTGGCTGTGGCTAATTGGTCCTGCTTGAATATGAAGAAATTCCGCCGGAAGGGGGCGCTGTAATAGCGACGTCTGTGCCATTTTCTTTATTGTACCATCGAAAAGTGTATGAAGTTATGCATAGAAATGAACCAAATTTTTTGTGTATGTTATTGGCTAGGAATAGCAGATTCTACCTGAATTTGAAAAAATCCTGCCGAAAGAGGGCGCTCTAATAGCGATGTCTGTGTCATTTTCATTATTGTACCAACAATAAGTGTATGAATTTATCCATAGAATTGATCCAAATTTTTTGTGCATGTATTTGGCTGTGGCCAGCAGTTTTTCCTTGAATTTGAAAATATTCTGCTGGAAAGGGTGCTGTAATAGCCATTTTTGTGCCATTTTATTAATTTTACCATCGAAATGTTTATGAAGTTATGAAGAGAATTGAACCAAATTTTTTGTGTATGTTTTTGGTTATGTCCAGCAGGCCCTCCTTGAATTTGGAAATAATCCGCCGGAAAGGGTCGCTGTGATTGTGATTTTGTATAATTTTCTCGGTTTTTCGTAGTTCTGTTGGGCATCGGTGTCTCGTGTAGCGACGGGAACTCGCGTCCTGCTACGCCGGCTTTTCGCAAACAGCTGATGTACAACAGAATATATATATATATATATATATATATATATATATATATATATTATGCTATCGTATGCGGCACAGAAATCGCGATTATTTCTTAATTGTTTAATGGCAACGCCCGAATGAAGCGCACCTAATTGGTTATTGAACAGCATTTAATGCATCACCATACCTATAAGGGTGGTTACATTAGGGGTGACCGTGTTCTGTCGCCAAATACCGCAAATTTTACCGCCATTTGGGGATATTTCTAATATTTCGCCAAATTCCCATAGACAGCCAATTTAAACCAATAGAGTTTACTTGCTTACAGAAAATCAACAAATTGAGATATTTTATTGCAACAAAAACTAATATTAACTTAAGGGATGATAAAAATTATATTTATGGGAGTCCAACTAAATTAAATTATGAATAAAAGTAGCATTATACAATGCTTAGCATGCTTTCCGGAACATAAATTTTAAGGAAAACCAAACTGGTCGCAAGGGTGGCTAGTGCTCTTTAGAATACTAATGGATTAGAATAGAATGGTGCAAATGAATCCGAATTGCCGCTTAGTTGGCGCAGCAGCGGAAGTGTTGCCGTACCAACGTTGCACACCACGACTCAATGTGAAATGAATGGCAACTCGATTATCGATATTACTCGGACTCGAAGATATCAGTCATGGGTTTCCATTCGATTCACATTGCCGCGAGACATATGATGTTGCTATAGCAACACCTCCTGTCGGTGCATTAGGTGACTGGTGATTTTATTAGCTGTAAAAGCTAATCTCTCACATAATAGCCGCCCTTTGCGACCAGTTTGGTCTTTCTTCAATATCGAAAAACTATTGATTTTAATAAATATGATGATCGAGATTAACTCGTTTTTACTCCGATTAATGATTGAAGCAGTAATTTAAGATGAAAATCAAAGTTCTATAGTATTGAACTAACATCTGTAACTACATTTTGAAGAATTAACATGTATGAGATAGAAGAAAGTTTTGAGATTGGCATATCCAACTTGTTTAGAGCTGAATCCGAAAATGACCTTCATTTTAAATCATCAAGTCAGGATTTTTCTCAAATCGCAAATTTCAAAGTTAAAATTGATCCCCTCCCAACCTCATCGGACCCCTGAGCTTTTTAGCTGTAAG
Organism: Maratus speciosus; assembly: GCA_963932465.1. Lineage (NCBI taxonomy): Eukaryota > Metazoa > Arthropoda > Arachnida > Araneae > Salticidae > Maratus > Maratus speciosus. Next base: position 127,828,798 of record OZ010800.1, read on the forward strand.
AAACCCAGTATAAGCCACAAAATTGAATAAATTATTGAATTAAATAAAGTTAAACTGATTAAAAAAGTTTTACATCTATTTAATAGTATCAGATTTTTTGCTATTTTTTAACCTTGAAATTTACGATTTGCGAAAAATCCTGACATAATGGTTAAAAGTGAAGGTAATTTTTTTATTTAGCGTTAAAAAATACATAAAACGTAATTATAAAATTTAAAAAACACAACTATCGCAGGTTTATGTTATCTAATCTAAAACCATTTCTGTTATCCTCTAATATAAGTATGTATAAGATGGTAAGCGTCGAAAATCATAATATTACATTTTAATTGCGTTGAAGTCAGTATGTAAAATTTAACTTCGATCGGACATTTGAAAGTCAGTTAAAGTTAGAGTATAAATTTTAAACTGGAAAGATGATCGTTGCAAGTTAAATAAAACTTTATAAAAATAACATAACTTTTGTTGAAAGAAATCATAGCCTCAAATCCTTACAAAATACAACATATAAAAAAAAATTATTTTAACTAATCTGAAACTTAACTAATAAAGTTTACTCAGTCGTAATAGTTGTATGATTCCTTTCAAAGCGCAGATATCTTGGAATAATTTTATGTACTTTATACACGACTGCTGAAAGCATGGTCGAAATCATCTGACTCGATATGCAAAAAAGTGGTATAAGTCACACTTTTAAATTTTTCATAACTCGGTAAATTTTAATGTTAGATGAATGGGACTTTCTCTGTCTTACTTGTTAGTGTCACAGAAAATTTTTACTAAATATCACTTATAGAATTGGCGGACCGCATAAAAATGTAAATTTCGTAATTATTTAATAAATGTGTTTCTTGACCCAAATCGCTTTAAAATAATTCTTTACCTTATTTAAACCATTTTTGTATTTGGAACTATGCATCTAGGAAATTCATATTTGGGACGCTTTTGATTTTTATACAACATTTATGAAACTTGCAATTGTGAGGTGTACATATTATAAGGTCTTTTCTACTTGTCAGTGAACAAATCAACAGTTTGACTTTTCTTTATTATCGTTAACATCCGGGAACGCTCCAAATGTGGGTATGCCGCCAATTGGTGCACTTTATTGGTCACAGCCTGTTTCAAATTTAATTTCACGGTTGCAACTTGGTTTGTTTTTTAGATAATCATTATATCATGCAATTGCGAAATAAACATCTTTTCTTTGAAATTCAAAACGTATTTTAGAGATTATTTCAAAACATTATTTAAGTTCTTGTAAGTTTTTGAAAAAATACATTTTATTTAGAAGAGGAATAGAGTGCTGGAAAAATGTTAAGACCACATGCTATTTTTTTGTTTACAATAAAATAGCGATAAGAGCTATATATCTTGAAGTTAGATGCATATATCTGAGAAAATATGTGAATTTAATTCAATTGTAAAAGTAAAAATGTATTTTTATCTACAAGTGTTACAATCTTGTAATGTTAATAAATGAAAATAAGTTTAGGACTAATAGCTTCTGACTGAAAAGGAAATTGTCCTATAAATATATAAAATTAAAAATTTTCTGCACATTTTTGTATGATAAAATGAAATATATTAGAAACAAAAGAAATGGACTGCTATCATAATTCTCAGCCCTTTGTAAACAGAACGTTATTAGAATGGCGGTTTAAGATTGTGCTCATTCTTCTACTATAAAATCTGCTATAGAACCCTCCGTAACGCTCAGAACTGTGAGAAGTGAGGTTAAAATGTAAAATGCTTGAATTATGCTAAATTCAAATCCATACCAAAACTATAAAACATCACATTCATTCAAGATTAAAATCCCTGATTTTCTGATGTCTTAAAGTTCAATCTATGAACAATTTGGTTTTTATTAATTGAAACATATTCACCCTTGTTGTAACAGATTCTTTAAAATATTATTGGCATGACTTACCATATGAGCCATATCTGCTGTCAAAACGAGTAAAACGCGATGGCCCAGTCCTGATTTGAGCAGGCCTTAATGCTGAAGAAAATTTCAAAGACATTCGAACATCAACTCAAAGAAGGAGGTGCTTTCTGGATTCTTTTCTTTAATTATTTTGATGTATATTTACAGATGCATGGTTCTATACATATATACAATAAAAGATTATCAAACACTTGATGTGGTTCTTCGAAATAAGGGAGGCTTAGCCTCATCAACAACTGTAAAAATATTACAGCGATCATGCTTTTTTAAATCACAACATTGCTTCGTTTCGTTTCAGCCACAACAAAACAAAGTCGCATTCTCAGCTAGGATGCGCGCGCATCGCGCGACCTTCGATATCATGGGAGCAGAGAAAAAGTTTCTCTTCAATGCAAAAGGAAAAAGAAGCTTAGTTTTTACAAAGAGAAAGATGAATTTCTTTGACTATCAAGATACACTTGTAGGGGTGCACAACCTTTTTAAGAGAAGGGCCACTTACAAAAATGTCTGGGTTGTGGATGGCCACATCAGTAAAACAGAGAAATCTACTTCGGAGAGGTGATCTGAAGCCTATAATCAGATAAACATATTGTTTAAGAGGGAGCGGGGGAGTTTTATCCCTCTAAGTTCCACTACCCCGTCAACATATCTAATTTAGTTAGCAAGGACATACCAACAGTTTACGTTTGTATATGTAACAGAGATATAGCAAGGATTATTTTCAGGTAGTGATAATATTCCTTGACTTTGTTCGGGGGAGTACAAATTTCGCGTTATTAAAAGTTCTAAAAAGCAAACATAGGCATGAAAGTGGCTAGTGTCGAAAAAAAAAAAATGAGAATTTCATAAACGAAGTGGGGAGGAGGAGCTGATAAATGAAATTTGAGATTTTTTCTGCACCCGATCAACGAAATACGCGATTCCTCTCGCCCGAACACCGAAATTTTCAATTTTTCCGTGCCTTATAGCAGAAAATTCGAAATTTTTCCGAGGCCGTTCAACAAAGTTTGAGATTTTTGCCACTGCTGATTGACGAATTTGCGATTTTTCCGGACCCGAACGACGGAATACGCGATTTTCCGCTTCCGATCAAAGAAATTCCCGATTTCCCCGCACTTGATCAATGAAACTCGCGATTTTCTCACGTGCTATCAACGATATTCGCTATTTACTGACTCTGACAAAATTTGTAATTTTCCCGTAGTTAATTCTTGATCGTCAACACGATCTTTCAGAGCCCAATCGAGAAAACACGCGATTTTTCCCATGCCGATGGACAAAAATTACGATTTCCCACGCCTTATCGACAAAATTCGCAATTTTTTCTCCCCCGATCAACGAAATTCGCGATTTTTCCACGTCCCATCAACGATATTCGCTATTAATTGACTCTGACGAAAATTTTCCCGCAACCGATCAACGAGATTTGTCCGCGCCTGATCGACAACGATTTTTTCGCACCCGAACAGCGAAATTTGACAAATTTCCTGGCCTCATCACGAAATTCGCTATTTTTCCATCACCCGACCAACAAAATTCGCGATTCTTAACTGAAAGACAAAATTTACAATTTTTCCCGCGGTAAATTGACGAAATTCGCGATTTTTTTCTTTCGATAAACAGGCGGAACTCACGACTTTTCCGCAGATGATCATCAAAATTTGCAAATTTGCCTTGTATCATTGACAAAATTCACGATTATTCCGTGCCAAGTAGACGAAATTTGCGATTTTTCCGCGTTTAATCGACAAAATTTTGGGATTTTTGTATGCCTGATCGACGAAATTTGTGATTTTTTTTCACGCCTAATCTACGAAATTTGCGATATTTTTTACTCCCGATAGACGAAATTAGCAATTTTTGCGTGTCTGATCAACGACATTTGCGATTTTTCCGAGCCTGAAAGATAAAATTTTGTGATTTTCCGTAACTGAGCGACGAAATTCGCGATTTTTACGCATTCGATCAACAAAATTCCCGATTTTTACGCGCCTTGTAGTTCTTAACTAACTGACAAATTTTCAATTTTTCTCGCGGCAAATTGGTGAAATTCGCTATTTTCCATCGCGATAAACTGAAAAACTCACGATTTTTCCCCAGCCGATCATCAAAATTTGTAATTTTCCCGCTCATCATCCACAAAATTCGCAATTTTTCTGTGCCCTATCAACGAAATTAGCGATTTTACCTCACCTGATTGGCAAAATTCGCGATTTTTCCATGCCCGAACAACGAAGTTCATGATTTTTCCGTGATCGATCGACGAAACTCGCCATCTTTCCGTGCCCAATTGACGAAACGTGATTTTTCCGGACTTCGTTTCGATCTTCGTTTTCGATCCACATAATTCGTGATCTTTCAATGAAATTTGCTATTTTTCCTCGCTTGATTTACAAAATTTGCGCTTATTCCGTGTTCGATCAACAAAATTCACGTTTTTTCCGTGCCCGAACGAAGAAATTCGCTATTTTTTCCTGCCTTATCGACGAAATTTGCAATTTACCAGTGCCCGTTTGATAAAATTCGAATAATTTTTCTACTGGCGTCACGAAATTGGAAACTTGGGAATTTCCTATGCCGATATCTATAGTATCGGCTAGCCGATAAACGAAATTCGCGATTTTTAACGGACTGACAGAATTTTTAATTTTTTTCCGGGAAAAATTTACGAAATTCACCATTTTTTGTGACTTCTGGTCCAAAATTGCGATTTTTTCCAGTTATAAATTTATGAAGTTCGCGGGCCACAAGTTAACCCATTGCGGGCCACATTTGGCCCGCTGGCCACCGGTTATGCATCCATACGGCTTAGTAACAATTTTGTTCCTCTTAAATATGAACTTATGGATCAGAATTTGGCATTGCTTCAAGATAACGTCTCTATTCGCAAGTCTGTCTAGACTTTCGATTCGTTATCTGCAAACAACATCAAAACTCTGGACATTCCAACAAACATGACTCTCATAAATTCCATAGAAAACGTGTGGGTAATCTTGGTTTGTCAAATTTATGCTAGCAAGAATCAGTTTGGTTCGATTGTTGAACTGAAATCTGCCATTTAAGGAACATGGAAACTAATGCCCATTTCCAGATTTCTTTTATTGTATATTATTGTATAGTTTTAGATACTTTTTAATATTTTATTTTGATAGCATTAGTTGATTTCTTAAATTAAATTTTTTCCAAGCATTTTGTAAATAAGTAAAATTTTCATTATAGATAACTTCTATTATACCCTACATGCATTCCAAAGCACTATTGCATTTGTACCAACATTGCATTTGTTTAATGCAAAACTTCGTGATCTACCAACTTATGGGGATTTAGCCTTGGTCTCTTTAAGACTGTGTGTGCATTATTGTGCAGGTTCGAATTTTTTATGGCATTCTGACCATTGATTTTCTCCTAACGGACTTTTAGAAATACAAAATTCAGAGCGGTGATAATTTATCTACCAAAAAGATTGTCAACAGAGCGTTTCAGCTTATCTCAATGTTCTGAGTTCAAATCCTGCCTTGGAAACTTTTTCACTTAATTGGAAAAATTACAAATATTATGATTTCTTTAACAATAATATGATTGTTTTAAGTAGTAACGAAAATTTACATATTCAACATGTATACAATTTGCTTTATTTGCGGTTCATTCTGCGAGCCTTTTCAGATAACAGACCAAACATATAACAGACATTGCCTAAAAGTGTGCAACGGATAAAAATTTGCTTGTTCAAGATAATTTAGACAAAATCTCGACGATCATGCTATTATTACAAAGTTAATAATTCAAATTCCTTTATCTAAGGGACATTTTGTCTAGCTGATTCATATAGCAGGCATGATGTCTTTGCGAAAGCGGTTGTCAAGGCTAATTGTGTTAGCCGGCTTTGTACAGAATACCTTAATAGGTGCAGCATGTGCAGCTGAAAGCAAGGCCCTAAATTCAAATCCCTGCCCACTTTTTAAAATAATTTCAAAATTTTCACCTCGTACCAAAATAATTAGTTGTTACACGCAGTCATACAGTCAAATATGAGACATCAAATGATTATAAGATTTCTCACAATATTTACCTTTCTTAAAACTGTTTAGTTTAGTTACTCTTCGTTATTCTGCAAATGTCCTTTTTTAAATTAGTTCTTGCCGTATGTTTGAGAACTCGTTTACTTCGATGAAACAAGTGCACACCAAGATCCTTATGTGCTTTTTCTTTTACTGATATTATTAATACAATAATTAGTGGTTGTTCAATAGTTCAAATATGTATTCCAGTTTTCATAATTATTTTCTCTGAAAGCATGAACAGATTAGTACGTATGTTTTTGCAGGTTTTTCAACTTTTGAAAAGTTACTTATTCAAATCAACTGAAAAACTTATTCAAATCAACTGAAAAACTTATTCAAATCAACTGAAAAACTTATTCAAATCAAAAATATAACATATAAATATCACAGATTTTTTAAAAAATACTTTAAAATTTAAAAAAAAAAAAAAACGGTTAAAAAGAAAAACTAGATAAGCGATTTTATCTTTTCTTTTTAAAAGTTGTTATTTTTATTAAAAAAAAAAAAAAATAAAATAAAATAAAATAAAATAAAAAAAATACAGCATTTTATAGAACTTATTCAAACTGGAATTTTATTTTAAAAAGTCCTGTATGGATACTACACAGTCATTTATGTTCATTGTGAAAGTTATAATGTATAAAAATGGGGCATAAATTTGAGGAATATGCTTAGATGCAATTAAAAACTAGCAATCTTGTTTCTTCCGTTCACTCAAAGAAAATGGTTTCAAATCAGCTTTATGCAAAGGTAAAAACTGTCTTTTAACTACAGCTTTAATTTCAAACTCAAAAAAATCACCTTTGTCATAAGAATATTAAACTTTGAATGAAAATAGGCTTTTATTTATCAAATATTAAAATTTTGTTTCAGGTAAACAAAGAACGTTATTTTCGTTATCTTTCAAATAATTTTTAAGCGCACCTTATTTCGCCGCTCAATCGTTTTAAATATAAACTAGTATGTTGTGACCACCACCAAACTTTCTTCTATATAAATCACGTCAATTAAATCATTTAAACAATAGTACAAGAAATTAGACCGATTTAGCACCAATTCATATCAAAGTATATCTGAATTTTTAGTTTGATGAAAATTCGTTCACCATTCATTCATTCATTCATTCGTTCAGTTATAGCGGAAATTCTGAAAAATGTAGCATAACAGCGTCACCTATTGAGCGATTTACACAAAACCATAAACACCGCTAATTCATATCAAGGTATACCTAAATCTGAAGTTCGTTGAAAATCCAAGCATTAGTTCTAGAGATAAATCTATTGCGGAAATCGCAAAAAACGCAGCTTACCAGCGCCACCTGTTGACCGATTTCCACAAAATGTATAAAATCTCAATTCATGTCAAGGACGAACTGAATCTGAAGTTTGATAAAAATCCCTGCATTAGTTCTTGAGATAGAGCCATTGTGGAAATCGGGAAAAAAGCAGCATATCAGCTCCACCTGTTGAGCGATTTTCACAAAAAGTAATCAGGGGACTAACTAAATATAATTTTTTATTAAATCCCATGCATTAGTTCTTGAGATAGAGCGCCCACAAAATTTGTGTCATATACAGACAGACAGACTCACAGACAGACATTTTGTAAAAACATGTTTCTCATAATATCTGACCCCTAAAACGTGTAAATCCGTCGAAAACCTGAAGTCAAAAGTTTTCACGAATCCAATATATTCTTCTTGTAAAGATAGAAGAAAGTAAAAATCAGAATGAACTAACTGAAATAAGACGTCACGTCTTTTTAGCGTTCTAAATAATGTCACGTACGGTTGAGGGATGCAAATTTGGTCACTTTTTTTGTTGTTGTTTTTTTAATTTTTTTCTCTATTTTTGGATAGACAACATCGCCATCATTTTACGTGCTGCTACAGATCAAGAATTTTATTTTTATTCTACTGATTTTTAGTGCATTAACAGCACGCATTTATAAAGAAACAATATATTTATTTTTATTTTGTTTGTCGCAGCTATAATGGTAAAAATTTAGTTCAAAAATTTCACCATCAATACGGGCATCAATACGGTCATTTCAGAGTATGGGGAAAGTTTCGTGAAACATAGCTTAAAGAACCCACGGACCTTGTAAAATTTAAAAAAAGTGTAACATATGCAAAAATTATTCCCGGGATATTTCATCACAATAATCTTAATTCCCACATTATTATGAACACATTATGCAATTTGCATTGCCTACCTATGTTCAATAGGTAAAATCAAATCGCGTTTGACTCTTTTTGGAACAACCTGTATCGAAAAGTATTTTTTAATTTTATGAAAAAAATTTTACCTTGAAATATTTTTAAATATTTGAAAACATCAAAGTAAAATAAAATAAAATGTTAAATTTTCAATAAGAATTGGACTATTAATAAATTTATAGTTACATGTAATTAAAAGTGTACGACTATAAAAGACAGATTGTACAATCAGTAAGATGACAAAGTAAACAATGCTGTTACAGATTAACTCACCAAGAATAAATATACACAGATATTTTAAGATATTTTCACACGTCACTTCGTTTCAACATTCTCTTCATGGCAGACCCTGTCAGAAATTTTTTTGTTTACTCTTTAAAACATAATAAATCTTCATGTTAAAAAAGATGCGGAAATATTTTGACATAGATTTTTCTCTTAGAAATATGTTTGACGTGATTTATTGCGTTATGATTCATCTTGTTAAATTGTGAATTTATAGTGCCTTTTGCATAATGGATGTTTAACAAATCTCAGAAAATCTTCCAGTGCAATCTGCCAAATAAAAAGAATACTCTTTTGAAAATAAAGCTAATATATTACTTGAAAGCTTCTTCTTTCTTTCTTTTTTTCTGTTTTTCTGCTAAAGTAAATTTAATGTCCAGCATTTTTTTTTTGTTATAAAATTTCGTAAAATATTTAGAAATTTTAATTTTTCATTTGCTAAAATATTGGAATTTTTAAATAGTAGCTATTTTCGAATACAAAACTTAACCCATTTATGCCTGAATGTTTGTTTTCTCAAATTTCTTGGTAAAACCACTTTAAAATGTTGCAAAATGAATTGGAAAAATACTAAAAAAAAATTACGTTAAAATATTTTTGTATTTATTTGATAAAATGTAAACGTACTAAATATGGGAATATTCATATATGGAAAAATGCACAATTATATGTTTTGTGTAAATGTATGTAAATTAAGCTTTTAAATTATATATTATGCTCTATAATTAGTATTTTTATGAACTATTAAAAAAATCTATTTATTTCTTGACAGAGACTAATAACATTATAAGTGTCATTAATAATAAATTAAGAATGATCGTATTTGAGGCTAGAAAACATTTTTTTTCAAAATGATCTTTAAGAGGACATTACATAAACAACTCTCCCCTAACTGGCTAATAGAAATATGTACCCATTTGCACGTAGCGCCCTATATTTTGTAAATTACAAAAATGCATAAAAAATAGTCCTGAACATATAATTTAGTAATTTAAAAAAATACGTATTTCTAAGATGTCTACAAGCTAAAATTATAACTTATTTATTTGGATTCTTGATTAAAAAAAAAAAAAAAAATACAAATAAACTTTCTTTTTACATTTAGCTATCTTGGAAAAGGAAAAACCTATAAATACCGAAAAAAGGCCTTCATTTAAACAATTAAATATCAATCTTTATGCTATCATCCTCGATAATAGATAAAGACATTTATAGACAATTACTTCATACAATTTGCATGTTGTAAAGAAGAAGAAAATTATAAAAATTTGTGAAAATTCGAAACGTCCCAAAAATGGGACGCTAGGCATAAATGGGTTAAAAAAATGAACATCAAATAAGATTTATTTTGAATTTAATTTTAAAATTAGAACTAGAGTAACTCTAGGATACATGGTCATAGAAGAGAGCTGGCCAGTCAAAATATCTCCAAAACTTGATCATAGGTTGGAATATAAACATTGTTCGTATGAAATAGTTCAACGAGTTTATTTATTGCGACGTGCAGTTGTGTTTTTCGATTATAAAAAGTAAGTGTAATTTTAATGTAAATTAAATAGGTGGCTGAATATTTTTTTGACTTAGGTATCTGAATGTTTTGCAGTACGTACGTTATGTATGTTTTTTACTATGTGGACTTTTAAGGCACGTTTAATCTAATCTTTACTTTTAAGACGATAACAAAGACGAACAATATCTATTGATGCTTTAAATTGGGCGACCATCAGTCCTTCAATTTCAGGAGAGATGGCCACGTGAAATCGAGTAGGGATGGCCACCTTTAATCAAAATTTCAAAATTATACTTACAAGGGAACCACTTTTGGTGTTGCTCGCACCTAACATCGAGACCTGGTGCGTTTTGTAGCCCTATACATAAAACTTAGAGAACCGATAAAATTTCTCTGTTAAAATCATATTTTATATACTTTTTTATACTTTTAATTTTTGATTATTACATTTTTATTTGTTTATTTCACGCCAAAAGTGAGTTAAGTCGCGAAATATGGCGCTACAATTTTTCCGACCGCTTTACCCAAAGAGTAAATATACAGTACATATTACTAGTATACAGACTGCGATTTTTTTTTTTATTTTTTTTTTTTTTAAATAATTGATAGCCTAAGAAACAAATATTAGGTTTTTATTTCTTTTTCTATGCAGACGATAAATATATAAGTAATAAATATAATCCTATAAAAGCTTCGAAGATCATTGAAAACTATTTTTTAGTGAAATAGAAAAGCAAACAATTTTCTTTTGAAATCGAATGGAATAAAGTTTCGAATGTTTAAAATAAAATGAAATGTTGCTGTATTAAATGGTCCTTTGGTAAAAGTAATCATAAAGTAAATTAATATTTTTACACAATTTAGAAAAGTTACTGTTGTTAAATATATCGGACATTGCAATTTCTAGCCATTACAAATTCAGCTATGACATTTGGATAGGGTTGCCGTAAAGTTCTACTTTTGAAAATAAACGCCAACTGTTTCCCCGCCAAAAATATTAATATAATGTTGCAATTTTTCAAAATCAAATTCGTGAGTTTTTGAAGGAATTTTTGAACTTTTTTCAATATTTTATACTTATTATTAACTAATTTTTATTTTTAAATGGTTTTCTTTAAAAAAAATTCAATGTTAATAGTCCGATAAGTGGTTTCGAAAATTGCATTTTCCGAAAGTTATGCTGCTGTAAAATCAAGAAATATTATTTTAACAGAAAAATTTTATCGATTCTCAAACTTCATAATATAGGGCTTTAAAAGGCTCTAGGTCTCAATGCTAGGTGCGAGCAACACCAAAAGTGGTTCCCTTGTTAGTGATAATTTTAACCAAATATAATGAAATTTAAAATAAATATATAACGTTTACGTTTATAAATATATTAATTGAAATAATTATTTTAATTTTAACTAATATAGCTATTTTAATAATAATAATAGTAATAATAATAATATAAGACATAACGGTTTATTTGTTTCAGAAAATACTTAAAAACGTCGGAAACTTTCATAACAGATACTGATAAAGTTGATAAATAAACTAAAAGAACGTAATAAACCTACGTCAAAGACAAAAAAACACGACAATTCCATTATCGAAGAAAACGAAACACATTTAAATTATAAGATTCTACAGATTCCGAGTAAATAGAATTGGATTAGGATCACTCTGTTTGTTGACCAAAATAATATAATATCACATCCAAAAACAATGTATGGATGCAATGCATAAGGTACCTGAAATAGTGCCATAAAACGTGTACAAATTATCAAGACCTTTGCCAAGCATGTGGTAGGATTTTACGAAAAGTGAAGTATTGAAATTATACTTCAAACTTTGTTTATTCGAGTTTTTTTCATTCATTTTCCATCATATAAATGCATCTTTGCAAATTGCTATATGTTTTTCATGATTAACTATATCAAATGTTTATTTTTATTTATTTTTTTTTTTTTTTGGCTATTAAAATTAACTTTATCTTTCTTGTATTGGATCACCATCTCTCCTCGGCTTTAAAGAGAGATAGCCATCTGCCATTTAAATTTCAATGTTGTTTAACACTTTTTGTTTTCAATATTTAATTATTTTACGCATAAAATATTTTGAGTACATGTATAAGAAGTTTAAATATGCATCAATATTTCTTGTATTTGCATTATAAGAATTTTTATTTCGCTAGATTAATTTTAACACAATTATTCTAATTGGTAAATAAATCATATTAGATGTAAATTTCTAACTGGGCGAAAAATGTCCGGCCCAGGATTCGAACCAGGGCACTGCTGGCTGAAGCCGCCAGTGCTCTGCCATCTGAGCCAATTAGAATAATTGTGTTAAAATTAATCTAGTGTATTTACGCATCCAACGATTTCTGGAGTTTCATTACCTGTGATTTATTCTATTGAGCTGAACCAGGTTTCAGACCATATGCTATAATCAATAAGGTTAGCTGGATGGAAAAGCTCCACTAGATTCGTCCGGGATAGCTCAGATGGCAGAGCACTGGCGGCTTCAGCCAGAAGATCCCTGGTTCGAATCCTGGGCCGGACATTTTTCGCCCAGTTAGAAATTTTTATTTCAATCATTAAAAATTATGGCCATCTGTCCTAGAGGTACCCTATATAAATTTTGCGTATGCACAGCTTAATATTTCTTCCGACTAATAATTATACAAAAAAATGAGTAAATTTTGCAAGAAAGTACATAATACTAAACCAATGCGCTTTGAAAAATAATAATTCAGAGATTTTCAATTACTAGAGCAAAAATCAGATAATGACAAATATAATTTTTAAAGTTTTTTTTCTTTTATTAAGATTGAGTAATATAATTGTATCTGATTCGTAAATCATATTTGTTTTTTTATAATTTTATATTACAGAAATTATTGAAGTATAAACCTTGATAAAAAAAAATATGCTGCATTAATAAAGGCAAAACAATTAATATAAAATCTAAATATCTCATTTTTTAATCCGGAAAATTACCAGCTTACTTTGATCTCTAATTTGACAATTGTACCATAAGAATGCATTGTTAAATACAAAAATTTATTTCTCGTTTTTAGAATAGATTATTTACTCAAATTCGGAGAATATCGCAAATATAATTGCTATTTGTATACGTTTTATTGTACTTTTCTTAATCTCACATATTTATTGACACTTCTACTGTTTTTTCTTTATATTTCGTTTATTTTTTCTACATTATAATAATTCTTATTTCAGAAGATAGTCGGTTTTTTGCTTTGAACAGTGGAATAAAAAATTATGTGTGATTGTTAATTTTTATATGTATGCAGTATTCTATTTTCTGCATAACCTTTTTCTTGTAATTTTTCATGTTGGTTCGTGATTCTCAGCTTTCTATTTCATTTCATTGGAAGAGACGATTTTAGTATAGGGAAAGAATATCTGTCTCGTTATGAAAAGGCTCAAATTTACAGAAACAAAATAACACGTTCTAGAGAGTACGTTAAGTTTGAACTATAATTTGAATTAATATATAATGCATCCTTGCGATTTCTTAGAGAATTAGCAAACAAATCAGTATCTAATGGCGTCGATTCCTACAGGCTGCCTCTATATAAAAAGGATGATAAACGGGATATAAAATTTGCTTAAACAAACACAAATTTTGACGGATTTGAACAAAAATGGATCGCAAAACATTTTGCAGAATATGACATTATCGCATGGTAGCGTTTGTTGACTCGTATCACTCGCGAAATTAACTCGTACAGGCGAGTATTGCTAAGTTGGGGAATGTTGTGAAATTTTTGCCACAATTTCGATAAAAACTATCTGAGCACTTGCTCAGTGCATATCTCATTAGTCTCACCCAAACATACCATAGTTCTTACGAAAAAATAAAAACTTCCACCTCGTTTTCTCCAAATGTATCGTCTAATGAGTTAAAAGCTTATAAATACAAGAAACAATTTTAGTGGGCTGTTTAACATGGCCACCATGAACTTACATTAAAAATTTAACGCGTTATATATATACAAAAAGTATTTTAATGTTTTCTCTTATATTTCATTTCAGTAGTAAAAGTAAATATATCTTTATTATTCTTTTAACGAAGAATTTTTAATTCTTCTTATTTTCGGGGAAAGTATAAAAAAATAAATTTCAGCAATGTTTTAGAGAACCAAATCACTTTTAAATTATTTCTGTACTTCATCTAAAAGATTTTTGTAATTGGAAATACATGTCCATGCCTAACGGTTTAGGAATTAAACATTGGACACCCTTGAGAATTTCACATCCTGTATATATTTATACATATTTCTTTTGTAATGTTTAAAGGTAAATAACAGCTTTTTTTGCGAATAGGTTATACAACATGACATATTTCTCTAAAATAAAATGCCCATTGACAGGTAGCGTGTAGATAATTATTTTGTTTAAATGTATTTATTTTTATAGAAAAATATATAATTTGAGATTTTATATATATTAATAAAAATTAACGTAAGCAAATTTTATCCGTATAAAATGAATCATAATTAGACGACCCCGTATCCTGTTGTAGTTTTTTAAATGCTTGTAAAAATTGCTTTATTATTTTAGTTGAAAAATGTCGCTAAAAACCGCGACTGCACAACACAGTGCCGACATGCGCGCCATATTCAACAACTCTTGTATCGCCTCTTGTGCTTTTTTTTCAGAACTACAATATCTTAATTTATCATAGTTGTAACAGAACTCCTTGACGCATGTAGAAGTTAGTATATTTTCTACAAACTATAACAATGCACTTTAAACAACTTAGTAACATACACTTGGACAAGTGTCATATCACTAAACAAATGTTAACTCTGTGAATATTGGCATATTCTCTAAGTCTGGAAATCTCGAATCTGATTTCAGAGACCGCATGTCACAACTGTGAGGAAGAAAAGGTGGTGTATCGGAAGGTAACTGGATTTTAAAATTAACGGGCCTCCTGCAGAATAATCGATTCCTTTCGCTAAAGTACTCGATGAATGAAATAAAATTTAGCATTTGAAACAGAACTGGAAAAGTGAGGATAAGTCACAATTAAAATAATAAAACTTTGTATAAATCACCATAAAATCAAAGCAACACACAAGACGCGTTTCGAGACAAAAACATTATATTTTTTTTTTTTTTTTTTTATTATTTTTTTTGGGGGGGTGGGGGGAGGGTTCATCTATTGGTTGTTTTTTGAACTGTGAATATTTCACAGTTTATTTGTGTCAGGTGTAATATATCATGCATGTATGAACTACATGCCATTCGTAATTATTGACTCGTTGACAGCACAATAACGGTGCAACGGCACAAACTGCTAGTCAAACCATCAACTTATTGAACAAGAAATTTACAGATCACGTACTTTCAAGAAATTCTGATCTGAATTGGCCGCCAATATCGTGCGATTGAACCCGAATGGATTATTTTCTTTGGAGAGCTCTGAAAAGTAATGTGTACGCCAATGTCCTTGCACAATTCAAGACCGCAAAAGCAACATCCGGGCTGATCGTTTGGCCATTAATCCGCTCATTCTGGGAAAAGTCTTTGAAAATTTTGATGTTCGGATGTAAGCAGAGCCGCGGTAGCCACATGTGCGATATCGTATTCCATACATAAATAGCATAGAACTATCTTCCATCTTCATTAAAGAATTTCGATTTCCAATTATAGAAAATGCGTTTCCTTTCATAATAAAAAAGAGCCAACAGATGGGTCTCCTTGTATGACAGTCTGTCATCAGTCAATGTAAACGCGTGTCTTCAAACAAATGAACAGAAAGAAGAAAGAGCAGAGTTTAAAATAATGCGCTAGTTGGCGCCTCCTGTTGCACTCTTTGTAAGCTTTCCTCTTTTCCCTCTGTGTACACTTGTGACCTTGTACCCTTACAGAGATGTGTTTACATTGGCTGAAGATGGGCTGTGAAATTCTCCATCTCGAAATTCGTCCTATGTGTTGTTTTGATTTTATGGTGATTTATGAAAAGTTTTATTATTTTAAATGAAACATAATTTGAAGTAGGTTTAGCTAAAAATCATTATGGTAAGCTTTTGGTTCTTTTTAGAGCATCTTCTAAGTGCTCCCACAGGTGCACCTAGAAGATGCTGTATGTTATTGAAATAATCTCATTATAAAAATCATATCAAAATCAATTCATCAGACATAAAAATACGTTTATTTTAATCTATAAAATTATCTTCAACATTAAAAAAAAGAACCCCATCCACATACGTTTGCCCTTTTGTAATGATAATAACACGTCATGAAATCATTTATACTCATATAATATATATATATATATATATATATATATATATATCATGCACAGCATGTTTTGCCAGTTTCATTTCACATAACATCTTAACAACTATTATGTAAAAGCTTGAATAATTTGCTATTAAATTGTGTCCATGCTATTTTGGTTCATGGAATATTTCTAACGAAAATACGTATTTAAGATTCAGATAAAATGTCACATTAAGCAAAACAGGGCAAAACGCGCTCACTTTAAAAGTCTATTTTTGCATTTTTCTCTTGGTTTGCATACTTAGAATTTAAATAAAAATTGAATGTTATACGTTGAAATAAAAAAAAAATACATTGTATGATTTTAAGGAGAAGGTTTAATTGTTATGAAATCACAACTCGAAAATTTAAGTCCTCCATATATTTATTCTAATATATTAGGTGTAAATTTAGAAATCCCATAAACGTAAGCAATATATTCATTTGTCCTATCCTGCCCTACCATCACTATGTATCGCAACAGAACTTAGATTAACCCTATTCCCTATAAAATATAATATTCAATGCACGTATTTGTATAATAGCGTTAATTTGTTTAATGTAACTGTGATTTATATTATGAAACATGAAAAAAAAAACTTCCTGATGTCCCAGTATATGTGCCAAGATCTTAAAGAAAAATTTATTCGTTATGAAGCTATGCGTTTCTTTATATTACTTTTTAAATTAATAGTAACATGTGTTAAGAAATGTAATTGTTCATAAAAATAAAAGATCCCCTTTGTAAACAGCGCTATTAATATTACACGAATAAAAATCTTTCTTTATTCTCCAGACATTGTTCATATTTAAAAAAAATATCCATAATCATTAACACTGAAAAATTATTTATCATTTCCATAAATTCCTAAGTATAATGGGAAAATATTTCTGACTATGGTATTTATAACACTCTCTGTTTGAATCTGTCTGTTTGAAGTATTATTTTTAGATTGTTCTTTACATAAAAATCACGAGATATCATATTTTTAATTTTCCGACGTAAAATACTTCCTAAGGTTTTATAATAAAACTAGCAAACCCCGCGGCTTTGCTCGCGTAATAGTTGAAATATGCCAAGTGATATTTGAATGATTATTTTGTATTGGAAGGACAGTTTTCGAAATAATTCAAAAATTACAAATTAAGCCACAGTTTGGCTAAATTTCTTTATAAAAGTGCAATACGCAGAAATGAGGTTCTAGTTGATAAGAAGAACTAAAACTAATTCCAATTAAATGATAATTTATAAAGTATTTTGATTCCTTTATGCTCATTTCATACGCTCATTTCAGTATTCATTTGAAGTTCTGAATTTTTTAGAAACCATCTTAACATATTTACATCTTAAAATTAACCATCATGTCAAATTCCAATCTTCTTGTCTAACAGTTTACCACGTCTCCGGCGTTAGTGGCACCAACATAATATGCCGAAACAGAGTTGAAATAGAATGTCTCGAAAAATGTTGAAACGGAGACTGTCACCATTAATTTCCCAACATTAACCTTGAAATCAGTTGGTATTTCCTAATATTCTATAGAAAACAGAATTTAGATGCTTTTAAAGGTTTTCTTGTTGTTCCTGCCAACTAGGTGGTAGTGACATCAGCATAAAATATAGCCCGTATAGGATCCGTTACTATTACCCTCGATTCAGAGCCAATAACTTCTGTAATCGGTTTATTATTTCCTGAGATTCCATAGAAAACTCAGGGTGTGTTATGATTCGTCTTCTATGGCAAAGGGGAAAATTTCATTAAATGATTCTTTAGAAAGCGGTCCAAATTTGTATCCCGATTTGCTTAAAATTTTATTAAAATTTAGGTATCACCCAATCGCATTTTGCGCTGATATTGAACGAACCTTTTTGTAAATAGGTATATCTGAGCAGGATCGAAAATTTTTGGAATTTTTGTGGGGAATAGAACAAGGGGCAGATCCTAGTTTGGTTTGTAATCACATCAGAATCCTCCAATTTAAGCGGTCTCCTTTTGGAGTAAAATGCAGCCCATTTAGCCGCAACTCTTAGACTTCACCTATCAAAGTATAGACACAAATTTAAAAATGTTTGTGACCTCCTGAATGATCTATATGTGGATGACCTTATTATTGGGTCTGAAACTATTGAATCAACAGCATCGATTAGTAAAGATGCTATTTATATTTTACGACAAGCATCCATCAATTTAAGACAATGGGTAACTAATTCCCCCACTTTACAAAATAGGTAGAAGAGAACATTAACTATAAACAAGCAACCAAGGAATCCAGAATCCCACTTTAAGAGTTAGGAATAATTTGGAATAATGTGAATGATAACATTACCATAGCGATATACTATTTTAAAACTATAAACGGTAATACTTCTTCGAAAAGAAATGTGCTAAAAGCCTATGGAATGTTGTTTGATCCGCTAGGCATTCATGTCCCATTTACTATTAGAATAAAGTTGCTAATGCAACAACTTTGGGAAATAGGAAATTCCTGGGATGAACATCTTCATCCCGAGTTTCATTTTGTATTCCAGGAATGGCTTGAGGAAGTCATGGAAACTCAAGCTATGATTATTCCTCGATTGTATTTCGAGGATCAATTATTTTCTGACGTAAAGGCGTATGGTGTATTTGCAAATTTCAGAATAAAATATCCTACAAAATGTTCAACACAATTTGTTACCGCCAAATCGCGTATAGCTTCAATGAAAACAATAACTTTGCACAGGCTCGAGTTATTAGGGGCTTTGATCTCAGCCAGACTAGCATCTTATCTGAGGAACATTTTCCCCATTCTTAAAGAAAGGACTGTGGTGTGACTCACAAATATGCCTCTACTGGATAATAAGGGCTTCTGAATATTTAAACAATTTGTAAAGAACCGAATGCTTGAAATTAATGAAAAAACTAAGCCTTCCAACTGGCGTTTTTGCAGCGGGAAGGAAAATCCAGCTAATAAATTGACTCGCGGCATGTGCTCGCACACTCTTATAAATGACGCAGTTTGGCTGTCGGGCCCAGCTTGGCTGCAAATGGCCGAATTGCCCTCTGATGAATCATAAATTAAATTTAACTTTGATGCCGAAATAAATAAACTTTAAAGAAAAATGAAGTTCTTCTTCAAAATTTCGCAGGAACTTAACGATCCCCTATTTGATCTTAATAAGTTTAGTAGCCTCAATAAAATATTAAGCGTGGCTGCTTATATTCTTCGTTTTACTAGAAATTGCAAAGTTAAATCTAATAGAATGTCAGGTCCCATCTCTGCGGAACTTGCAGATGCAGAAAAGTACTGGATTCACTTTATACAAAAAACGTAATTTGAAAAGGAGTACCTATTTTCAACTCCTCAAAAATTCAACGATAAGTTCCGATTCTTGACTTTATTGTCTTAATCCCATTTTTACACCTGAAAAACGTATAATTTTGGGAGGACATTTTAATATCCAATTTTCAGAACGGCACACATTAATTATCCCAGGGAACTCAAAATTCACTGAATTATTCATAATGAGAGAGCATCAAAATTTGTGCCACGCTGGTGTATCGGACACTCTCACTCAACTTCGTGAAAAATTCTTTATTCTTAAGGGCAGACAAACAGTGAAAACATCCTTAAATAAGTGTTTAACTTGCAGGCGCTACAGGGTTAAACCAGGCAACCAGATGGTAGCTCCGTTGCCTACGGACAGACTTTATTCCGAAAATGCTTTCGATAACATAGGAACTGACTTTGTAGGGCCCTTATACACAAAGGACATGAAGAAGGTATACGTTGCATTATTTACCTGTGCTGTATACATCTAGAAGTTCTATCCAATCTGAGTACTGAACATTTTATGTTAGCATTCAGACGCACAGTGGAGTATTTGACCCGAAATCCTGGTCAAAAATATTTTTCGATGTAAATATAGTCCGATTGGCTTGAAATTCTTAGGTGTTATTGGGTATCACTATGGCATATTTGGTATTGTAAATGAAGTCTGTAGCCTTTACGGTTCGTTTACAGAGACACCCAAAATGATTCCCTTACAATATGGTCCATGGGGAAAAATCGTTTGCTCTGTATTTTAATAATGTCACATTTTTAAACTTGTTGAAATTTATATACATAACTAAGGTGTACTAAGGCACTTATTGTAGAATATGGTGTGCATAGAATATATCGTTCATTTACAGGGACACACAAAAGAATATGGCTGAAGAATAAATTTCAACTATTTAAGTCTATGACCAATAATTGCTGGAAGTGCGTTTGTGTTTGTGATAGGCGTTTTAAAATAGAACAATTTTTTTAAAAATATTACTTGGTGTGGATACATTCTATAGATCATGTACAGGACTGCACAAAAGTTCTCAAGTACATTTCCGATTATTCACGGAAATGGCTGAATGGACATTTTTAACTGTACTATGCGTTTCACTGAACTAACTTGTAGCATATTATGAAGTATACATACAAATCCATAGCTTAGTTTAATATTTTATATATTAAAAGCTGACGAAGTGTGAGTAAGATTTTAACACTTCACATAATAATAAATATATATTTTATAAATATTTTGACAAGTAAGAGAAAAAAGAGTCATCATTTAAGAAGAGCGCAAAGAAAAAAGAAGTTAAAATATTAATTTACTAAGTAGATATTTTAAAAATAGGAATAAATCACATGTTCATTTGCTTAACATTACCAAACGGAGTTTGGAAGTTGAGCGACTTGTAAGCTTAGCTATTTACTGTTTTTGAGAGGAAAGTAAGTGTTGATAGTCTTGTTTAATTCACTATTAATGTTTAGTTAAATGTATTTAATTTTACTCTATAAAAAATTTATTATTTACATTTAATAACAATCATTGCATTTAATTTATGTTTAATCGTGTTATATTTAATAGTAGGTTCAGTAAAGCGGAGTCTATATAGTATAGATTGCTAGTTTTTGAATGTATTTAATATATTACCAGTTTAAAAATGATTCTTCAGGACTCTTCTTCATCTTCTTCATCACGCTCTTATTGTCTTTTATCGGGACTACCATCAGACCTTGCTAGAAGAAGAAGTTGTATGGTCTCGCTACTGTATGGCTTGCTCATTTTAGTTGATAGTTATTAGAAAATATGAAATTGCTTATTTTCTCGTACATTAAAAAAGGAAAATTTTAATTAAATTTTCTTGGTGCCGTTTGTCAGATTTGGAATTAAAATTAGGTGTCCCTTTTTAAGGACACCGTCCTCGAAAGGGTTAATTCCCTCCTTTCTCTCCTTATGTGACACACATGATCCCCAAGTACTAATTAGGGAACCCTTTTTCAATAAAGAAGTATAAACAATTTGAAGGTGATCGGATATTTCTATCAAAAGATATCTATTTGCGTGCGTATGTACGTACCTACATACGTACATATGTACGTATGTACATACATACAGACAGAATATGTAGGTGCAAAAGCTCTCCGGTAATATCCTGTGAGCTAAAAACCTGCAATACGACAGTAAATATATAGTTCTTATCTCTTCAATTCGGTGGCCGCAAAACAGAGCATTTAAATAGTCATGCCGAAAAAAAAGTATAAAAAAATGGCAACAATATGCGGGAGATTTTTTTGCAGAAATTGACACTCAAGACAATAACTAATACGATTATATTTCAAACATGGCGGGGCAAAGCGCGGCACATATTTAAAAAGCTTTCGATATGCATAAAATACAGCCAAAAAAGCTTTAAAGTAACCCTTTTACACATTTAAGGTTTTCTTTTATCTATATTATAAAGGACAAACATATCTGTGCGTAACGCATACGTCATTCTGCGAATGGCAACACTTTCAAATTTGAGATGAATTTTCGTTTTGCAATTTTCGCTACTGGAATTTTTTTAACCTCTACACATCGCACATATTTAGTTTTTATACCGTCATATAAGGAAAAAAATATATTTTGAAATGCTATTTGTTTGAAAACTGTATCTCAAAATATTTTTGAGATATTAATATTTTTGTAGTTTTCAGTACCAATTTTGTAATTGTGGCAACAGAAGTACTCAATTTCTATTAAAAGTAAAGGGAAAATAGTAGATTACTGTGCTTTTTTGTTGCTATTTCCTCATAAAAATTGAAATTTAAATACATGCTATGCCAAAAATAAGGTCTGAATCAGGTGAATTTTGGTTTTATTTCGTTTCTATTCATCAATTAAATGTTTCTTAGCTTATAGGAAAAATATTTTACAAACGATATAACACTTTCTCTTTAAGAAAACGTATTTTAAATAATTGTGTATTAAATAATTGCTGTTTCCTTCACAATTACTTATTTCGTATCAGAAGGCTGAAAGAATGCAATTTTATTTATGCGAGTGTAATAATATTTTCCAAATTTTGAAAAAATGATTTCTGATAATGAGTTCTGATAAAGCATGGAGCTATTATAAACAAAAACAAGTGAAGGCATATGTAACAATAAATACCGTTTTTTTTTTTTTGTTGGCCGAGCTTCTTAAATGACGATATTGCTTTTTGTTGTGTTTGTGTATTATTCTGCAATAATTGCGTCATTTGAATACTTTTTCTATATATATGTAGGATTGACTACAAAATTTGAGAATTCTAGAAGCTCTGTACCGTATAGAAGTTGTTTAATACTGGATCATAAAAGTGGAATTCTTTAGCGGATGCAAATGATGTCATTTTATAAAAAAGCGTGTTTTTTCATTCTTAAAACTGACATATGTTTCGTAGAAGTACATCATTTCATCCCAGCTCCTTTGAAATTCTTTACAGGTGAAAAAGCTTCTTTAAAAAATAACGTAATCGAAAGCACAGGCTGATAAAGCGCGATGTTTTACGAAAATTTACAGTATCTGTAACTAATTTTTTATGTTTATTATAAATCTATGAAACAGTTCCTTCTTAAACATTTTCCTTCGTCGGTGTTCAACGGGTACCACTTCGTTACATTATAAAGGAAACTATTTAAATTAACACATAGTTAAACACTAAGCTCTGAACTTTGTTTAACACGTATGCCCTGTTTAGTTTCAATTTAACAATTTACTGAGAAACGAAAAAAAGATATATTTAAACATAACACCAATGCCAAACAATAATAAAAAAACACGTCTTCTCAGAAAGAAACTTCCTCTTCAGCTGAGGCCAGGAGTCACCGGATTTAACTCAGGTTCCTAAAATAGACATTAATCGATGCACCAATTAGTTAGCTATTAAAAAATATGATTTTTACACTTGTTGACGAAATTTTAATTTTTGCATTTTTGGCCTGGTTTTGGGGTCATATACGACACTGTGAAACGGTTCGTTTGCATGCGAGGAGTGTGTCAGACTATATATTCAGACAATGCTTTAACATTAAAAATGCAAAGCGTCAACTTAAATCTATTTATTCCAATATGACCTATGAAACTGTACAAAAGTATTTTGCCAAAAGGGGTATAATCTGGAAATACATAGTGGAACGTGCAGCCTGGTGGGGTGGATACTGGAAGAGAATGGTTCGCATAACAAATGGTGCCTTTAGAAAAGTATTGGGACGGGCGTTACTTTTAGAGCGGGCGGGGCACACAGGAGTATTTTCTGGAAAACGTTGACAAAATTATTTTATGAGCTGTATAAAGTTGTAATGTTGTAAAAAGCTATTTAGAGTCATTATATATATATATATATATTTTAAATATATATAATTTATTTACGATTTTACAAAAAATCTTTGCTTTTTAATAAGCAAACTACTATTTAAATCAGTTTAGAATAAACATTTATGATATTTAATGAAATATTCCGTTTTTTTGTAACATGTTTATAACAAGTTCTTTCTGTAACTTACTATTCTAATCATATTCATCTTCATCTGTTTCGTCTTCATCCTCATGTTGCCTGTATGGTGTTTTTGGTTGTTTGGCTAGAAAAAAGGCATTTTTTATTAAGCTTTGGCCTTGAACTACTTATAAAAGGAACAGAATTTAGTAAACGTCTGTTCAAAACATTTTTATTATATTGCTCTCGAGAAAATTTTCGGGAAAACGTTTGCCTATATTGGTGGAAATGTTTGTTTCTAGCTTCAGGAGCCTCGTTCGAAAGTTGATCGATAGGCAATACTGCATGTTTAACTACTGTGGCCCTATGTGTTAAAACTTTATGTACTGTTGGTAACATTGGGTGCTACACATATAATTCGACATAAAGATTTGCAGTTTCTTCGGTGTAATTTGAAATTTTTTAACATCAATTCTATGCCACTGGACAGTGCCTCTTAACGTAAAGGAACAAGAACACTCTGAAATATATTTGCATCACTATCAGAAGTATTCTGAAATATCTGTTTAAATTGCGATTTGTTGGGAGCCATCGCAACACCATTTATACATTTGTTCGAAATTGTGGTTTTCTTCTTCTGTATTATTTAGAATAACTTCTTCTAAATATTTACACAGTCTTAAAGTAGTGTGATCAAGAAGATCTGTAGGTTAACTTCTGCGCTTGTTTCTGTCACATTCATCGACTCCTCGATTATATAGCAATCCGTCTTCGTTTTCTTAATCAGAAAATAATTAGTAAATATTCTTATTTGCACTATGAATAATTTCTATTTGCTTTCTCGCTAGATCAGCTTCTACAAAAATTGATAAGGCTGATGGTGTCAAAAATGATGGTGTATGCTTCTTAATAGTGGTTTTTTTCTGAAGTTATAATTTTTCTGTATTTTTGTATCTCTTGTTGACTTAGAGTTTTATGAGTGTCGAGGCATCAATATTACCAGCAGCTCGTTGATTTGTACTAGCTGCATATGTTAATTGATAAAGAGGAACTTGCTCCCTTAAAACTCTTGTTTTTTGTCAATTGCTTCTGTCACACAGTTCGGCGAAATCTTTTGTTGGTCTACCTTTTTTGATATTGTACAGATAGTATATTTACATTTAATTTTATGGAACTGTTAAGCCAATGTTCATTTACCTTAAGAAAGTGCCATTTTGCCCTATTGGCAACCTCCCTTTAAAAAAAAAAAAATCCGATTTGAAACGGCTTAACGAACGTATTAATGATATTTGTTTATCTACTGGATATTTCATCATTTTTGTAGCTTTACTCTCCATAAAACATAATTTTTCATCTGTTTTCGTATTAGAATAATTTTGTTTGAGGTCAAACAGCAACTTTCTTGAAAGATCTTTTGCTGTTCTTGAAGTTTCTAAAAGAAAAATGAAGATTTTTCGTTTTCAAAATATCATCATCTTCTGATACCATTTTTTAATAAAACGGTAAAAAAAATGGGGCAAGTTGGGGCAAGATTTTATTTTATGAATATAATAAGGAATATCTATATTTAATATTCCAACAAAAAGTTTTGCCCGACAAAGGGCGACAAGCATTCATAAATCACTAAAAATTTAAAAGAACTAGTAAAAATTACACTTATTTTTAAAGATAAAACAATATGTCTATTTTCATAATTATATTCTTTTATAACTAAAACTAAATATAGTAATTTAAGATACATACCTTCCACTTCTATGTCCATAAAGGATTTTATTCAGATCTCTACTGTATGCAACAATAATTGCAATTAAATAATGCGCTTCTCACCACATCGCTGAGAAAAGAGAAATCTGCGATGCACGACAGCTGTTACCGAACATTCCTAAGATATTGTTTAACGGAAGCACTGACTAATAAGCTATACAAACACATAAAGTATTGCGGTTTTTAACGAAGTTCATTTTTCGACTTTTGTCCAGTTTTTTTTTTTTTTTTTTTTTTTTTTTTTTTTTTTTTTTAAATACTCCACTGTGCGGCGGTGACACGAATGACTACGTCATCGAGCTCCGGGATGAAATCATGATGTAGGACAAGATTTTAAAGAGTAGATTAAGGAATGCCTGGTCTGCCTGGACATTTCTTAGTACGATAGGCACAGCAGCGGGCGCCAACTCGTCATTTTTGCGCCCGCATCACGTCATCGAGTTACGGGATGAAACTTGTGCCAAATTAAAGGTAAAAAATGTCTTTTAAGAATATTTTGGTCTGCCTGTGTATATCCTGGTAGAACCCCCCGGCAGACTAAAATCTATAAAAAAAAAAAAAAAAAAAAATACGTTATAATGTACAATTAAAACCCTATAAAAGTAATATTTTACATTACATTGCCATATATATTACTTCGAATCAACTTTCAAGATGAATTAAGGGTTTAGGAAAAGATTATTAACAGTACGGGAGAAAATGACTGATTCGACATAACTTGGTACAAAGAGCGAAGAACGGGGCGCCAATTCGTTATTTTGACAGTGTTATTACGTCTTCGAGTTACGGCTTGAAATTTTGGCACATTAAACATACGGATTAGTACAATACGAATATTTCAGTCTGCCATATTATATCTTGGTAGGAGATGAGCAGAGCGGGGCGCCAATTTTTAATTTTGGCGGTATAATCACGTCATCGAGTTACGGCTTGAAAATTTGGCCCATTAAATGCCCACAGCAGTACAATAAGAATATTTCAGTCTGCCGCGTCATATCTTGGTACGAGACGGACAGAGCGGGGCGCCATTTTTTAATTTTGGCGGTATAATCACGTCATCGAGTTACGGGATGAAATCATGATGCAGGACAAGAATTTTAAGAGTAAATTAAGGAATGACTGGTCTGCCTCGACATTTCTTGGTATCATAGGCGCAGCAGCGGGCGCTAACTCGTCATTTTTGCTTCACTATCACGTCATCGAGTTACGGGATGAAACCGGTTCCAAATTAAATGTAAAAAAAAATAGTCTTTTAAGAATATTTTGGTCTGCCTGCGCATATCCTGGTAGAAACCCCCGGCAGACTAAAATCTATAACATAAAAATACGTCATACAGTACAATTAAAACCCTATAAGCATAATATTTTACATTACATTGCCATATATTTTACTTCGAATAGACTTTCACGATGAATTAAAGGTTATGGAAAAGCTTATTAACAGTACGTGAGAAAATGACTGATTCAGCATAACTTGGTTTTTTGCTATAGATTTTAGTCTGCCGGAGGTTTCTACCAGGATAAGCGCAGGCAGACCAAAATATTCTTAAAATACTTTATTTTACCTTTAATTTTGTACCGGTTTCATCCCGTAACTCGATGACGTGATAGTGACTCCAAAATGACGAGTTGGTGCCCGCTGCTGCGCCTATCATACCAAGAAATGTCGAAGCAGACCAGTCATTCCTTAATCTACTCTTAAAAATCTTGTCCTGCATCATGATTTCTTCCCGTAATTCGATGACGTGATTATACCGCCAAAATTAAAAATTGGCGCCCCGCTCTGCTCATCTCCTACCAAGATATAACAAGGCAGACTGAAATATTCGTATTGTACTAATCCGTATGTTTAATGTGCCAAAATTTCAAGCCGTAACTGTATGACGTAATAACACTGTCAAAATAACGAATTGGCACCCCGTTCTTCGCGCTTTGTACCAAGTTATGCCGAATCAGTCATTTTCCCACGTACTATTAATAATCTTTTCCTTAACCCTTACTTCATCTTTAAAGTTGATTCGAAGTAATATATATGGCAATGTAATGTAAAATATTACGTTTATAGTGTTTTAATTGTTCATTATAACATATTTTTTTGTTATACATTTTAGTCTGCCGGGGGTTTCTACC
Organism: Maratus speciosus; assembly: GCA_963932465.1. Lineage (NCBI taxonomy): Eukaryota > Metazoa > Arthropoda > Arachnida > Araneae > Salticidae > Maratus > Maratus speciosus. The sequence continues at coordinate 127,856,757 of OZ010800.1, forward strand.
AGGATATGCGCAGGCAGACCAAAAATTCTTAAAAGACTTTTTTTACCTTTAATTTGGTACCAGTTTCATCCCGTAACTCAATGACGCGATAGTGACGGAAAAATGAAGAGTTGGCGCCCGCTGCTGCGCCTATCGTAACAAGAAATGTTGATTCAGACCAGTCATTCCTTAATCTACTCTTAAAAATCTTGTCCTGCATCATGATTTCATCCCATAACTCGATGACGTAGTCATTCATGTCGCCGCCGCCCGGTCTATTAGTTACGAAGAACTCGAAAAAGTTCGTCTTGAAATTGAAGCAATCATTACTTCACGGCTCCTTACTTATGTTTATAATTAACTTGGTGAACCATTCCCTCTCACTCCGGCCAATTTCCTTACAGGAAAGAGGTTAACCGTTTTACCCCCACGGCTGCGAAAGTTCATCAAACATTAAAAATCAATAAAAAATTGCTTGTATGACGTTATGACTATCGTGAAAATTTATTCAATAGGTTTTAGAATAGATGGAGGGGAGAATATCTCATCCAACTTAAAAGTATGAATCTCTCTAAACCTGTAAATACTGTAAAATCTTTTAATATTAATGATAGAGTTTTATTAGGAAAGGACCGTTTGCCTAGGCAAATGTGGAAGATGGCCAAAATTTTAGAACTCCACGAAGGTCGAGATGGACGCATTCGCAGCTTTACATTAAAAACTCCCACCGGTAAAATAAAAAGAGCAATCCAGATGATTTACCCGCTGGAGCTAGATGAGTAAATTGGACAATCATTGGTTTGGCGTTTGTTTATATACTTTATTGTCTTAATTTAATTTCTTAATTGTAGTCTAAGTATTCATTTAGTGTTATTGTTTGAATTCTGTAATTGTGATTTTATATTTATTTGAGTTTAAACTAGTGTAATTTTTGTAGTATATGTAGTAGTGTAATTTTTGTATTCATGATTAGTAATTATTTTGTAAATTTATATAATGATAAAATCTCAGATTTAATGAATGTAATCATGGGAGTAGGAGCATGTTGCAACTCATTTGGGGGAAAAAGAATAATACCTATTGGGGATCTCGGTATGCAATCGTCCCGTACCGAGGGAAACCATTTAGAACATATTTGAATCCAACCAAGGCTGACGTGCGATTGATATTATTTAATATGATTCGGCGAAAAAGCCAAGTGTATTAGTTATAATTAAGTTTGTGTTGTGTTTTAGTGTACTCTGTTTTTTGTGTGTTAATAAACTGTGAAGTGTAAAGCAGGACCTCCTTCATTGCTTCGAATGATTTAAGTATATTGAAATTCTGAGCGACTGATGCCACGGTTATTATAACTTCCATATAGCTGGATGTTTTTGGCTTTGGGACAAAACTAATAAATTGCAACACCTATGCTTACTTTCTCATAAAATAAGTTTTATTATAATCTGAGATTGCGAAATGCATTTCAGACAGTTGTGTCGAAGAAAGTAAGACATTTTCATAATTAATTAACTTAAACGCTTTAAAATAAAAAAAAAAACAAGCGGGTAAGTGTAACCATAGATCGAACAAAGGGTTTCGTTTAATATTCCTTTCAAAACGTCCAGTACATTTATCGCCATGGAACACCTTCTAAATTTTGGCAAACCGTCCCTATACTATCGTAAAGTTTCAAACATATTCGCCTTCTTATATTTCCTAATTTTTTTCGCCCCCCCCCCCCCGAAATGCTACAATATATCACATGACTGGTATCTGCCAAATTTATAAAAAATGCCCCCCTTGTGGGGAAGTGAAGTGGGGTAATGGTCATCATGATTTTTGACGCGGCCTGGTGTTTAAAATTTTGTTATGTTTTATAAGCTATATTAAAGTTTCAAACAGATCGTTCAGCTATATTTCCTATTATTTTCGCTCCCCTCCTCTCGAAATGCGACACGCCATTCTTCTTTATACTTTTTATTATCAGTTATAAAGTATCTTAAAGTTTAAACAGATCGCATTGTTAGATTTCCTACTTTAACTGAAATCGCGGTCTGTTAGTTCCACATTCCATCACCAGGGAGCGCACTCTGTTCTTAACAAAAGCGTATCTGAACGGAACTCCTTTACACAACCTATCAGTAGATATGTTACTCGAGAGGGTGGCGGTCTTCAGCAAGAATTTAAGATGTTTGTTGAAGTTTCTATTCCGAAATAGTGGTAATTTAACTTTTGACATACTTTTATTTAATAAGTAGCACGTATTTGAGTACTCAGTCAAACAAACGCACCTGAAACGGTATGAAACAAAAAGTTAAAAAAAAAAAAGAAATATATTGCCCCTCCCCCATCTCCCCACCTTCCCGAAATTTCACTCGCCATTTTTAAAAACGTTTTCTTATGTGTTATAAGCTATCTTAAAGTTTCAAACAGATCGCTTTGTTAGATTTCCTATTTTAAATGAAATCGCGGTCTGTTAGTTCCACATTCCACCACGAGGAGTTCAGTCTATTCTTAACAAAACTGCATATGAACGTAACTCCGTTAAACAACCTATCAGGAAATATGTTGGTCTAGAGGATGGTGGTCTTAAATAAGAATTTCGAAAATAGTGGTATGAATACTTGTAAACTTTCTGATAATGAATAAGTTATACTTGTCTCATAGCGCTGTTCAAAAACCCCACGCAAATTGTTAGATTTCCAAATTTAACATATTTCGTGGTTAAAAAAAGCCCTTCCGACCAGTGCCGGGAGGAAGAGGTAGCTTTCATATTCCTTATTTTAAAAAAGCCAACTTGTATCATTCAAACACACGAAGCTCAATTTAGTAGAAACCGAATATAGGAGATTCAATACTAATTTTTATCAGTATAATGAATGAGAATTTCGAGAAATTAGTCAGCTTTATCCAAGCTGCTTTTCTTTAAAAGTAACTGATATTTGGCTGCCAAATTCGGCGATTTCTTAAAGTGCGTGCCATATTAAGACAACATGGTGGATGAGGCTAACCAGTGAACTTGGTCGAGACCTTAGTAATTGCTGTGCACATGCTCACTCACATCGGAATCGGTTGATATATACGAGTGCTGTCGTATGCAAAAAATCAGATTTTTCAAAATGTCACCCACAATAGAAATTGAAACTGCTATATCTGAGCCATTTTTTAAGGTAAAGGCAAACAAAAAATGCTCCTGAATCCTTATATCAAGGTAAATACTTTGGAAAGTAACCTTTTTCAATTTCTAATCTTTTTGCACCGCACTTTAAATATATATATATTTTTTTAATTTAATGGCCGCCATTTTGAAACAAGATGGCTGATGAATCTGGCCAGCGAATTTGGTCGAGGTATTAATGTATACTATCCAAATGCCTTCTTACATCGAAATAGGCGAATACGTGTGTTACCGCGTGACAAATACAAGATCGTTTCAAAATGTTAGCCATGCTAGAAATTCAAAGTGCTATAATTCAACCATTTTTTTAAGATATAAACAAAAGTACAAATTTTTAGAAACAAAAACTGCTCCGGAATGTTTGTATCAAGGCCAAACACAAAAAAAAAATCTTTTTCATTTTCCAATTTTTTAATACCTCATTTTAAATTTTAAATTATTTTTTTTTAAATGGCAACCCTTTTGAAACAAGATGGTGAATGAAGCTGGCCAACGAACTCGGTCGAGACATTGGTGTGTACTACGTACAGACCAAGTTACATCCAAATTGGTTCATAAATACGCCTGTTATCGCGTGACAAAAATCAGGTCGTTTTAAAATGTCAGCCACAATAGAAATTCAAAATGCTATTACTCAGCCATTTTTTTAGATATAGACGAAACAATAATTGTTCCGGAATCTTTGTCTTAAGGACAAACTCATACGAAAAAATCTTTTTCATTTTCCAAATTTGGTATCTCATTTTAATTTTTTAATTTTTTAAACTTTTTAAATGGCCGCCATTTTGAAACAAGATGGCGGATGAATTTTGCCAACGAACTTGGTCGAGATATTTGTATGTACTATGTACACACCAAAGAACATCCAAATTGGTTCATAAATACGCCTGTTATTACGTGACAAAAGTCGGGACGTTTCAAAATGTCAGATACGCTAGAAAATCAAAATGATATAACTCAGCCATTTCTTAAGATATAGACGAAACAAAAACTGCTCCCGAATCTTTTTATCAAGGTCAAACACATAAGAAGAAAATATTTTTTCAATTTTCAATTTTTTGGTACCACATTTAAAATTTAAATTTTTCTTAAAAATTTAAATGGCCGCCATTTTTAAACAAGATGGCGGATGAAGCTGGCCAACGAACCCGGTCTAGACATTGGTATGCACTATGTATAAACGAAGTTACATCCAAATCGGTTCCTAAATACGCCTTTTATCGCGTGACAAAATTCAGGACGTTTCAAAATGTCAGCCACGCTAGAAATTCAAAATGCTGCAACTCAGCCATTTTTTTAAGATATAGACGAAACAAAAGATGCTCCGAAATCTTTGTATAAAGGTCAAATACATAAGATAAAAATATTTTTCTATTTTCAATTTTTTGGTACCACATTTCAAATTTTAAATATTTTTAAAAAATTTAAATGGCCGCCATTTTGAAACAAAATGGCGGATGAAGCTGGCCAACGAACTCGGTCGAGACATTGGTATGTACTATGTACACACCGAATTACATCGAAATCGGTTCGTAATTACGAGAGTTACAGCGTGACATATGTCAGATATATATATATATATATATATCAATTTTGAACGGAGGGTGGTTTCGGGGTCTGGGGGTCATGATTGATGAAAATATACCAAAATTTTTTGAAATCGCTTTGCTCCGAACAGCTGCAATAGGTAGCTTTTAATAATGAAAGCTACCTAAAATCATATGCTTCCATCTTAATCTACGCTTTTGTTACAAATGAAACCGATTAATTAAATAATAATTAATATATCAGCTTCTAATTAAGCTAGGGATTTGAACTGGATATGTATGAAATCGGCAAACAATTTCGCATCCGGATGCCAAAAAATTGAATCAAAAAATTTAATATTTAAAAAGTCCTTCCGGCCAGTGCCGGGAGGAAAAGGTAGCTTTCATATTCCTTATTTAAAAAAAACCAACTTATATTATTCAAACACACGAAGCTCAATTTAGTGGAAACCGAATATAGGAGATTCAATACTAATTTTTATCAATACTAAATCATTATGAATGAGAATTTCACGATATTTGTCAGCTTTATCCAAGCTGCTTTTATTTAAAGTAACTTATATTTCGCTGCCAAATTCGGCGATTTCTTAAAGTGCCTGCCATTTTAAGACAACATGGTAGATAAGGCTAACCAGTGAACTTGGTCGAGACCTTAGTAATTGCTGTGCACATGCTCACTTACATCGGAATCGGTTGATATATACAAGTGCTGTCGCAGGCAAAAAATCAGTTTTTTCAAAATGTCACCCACATTAGAAATTGAAACTGCTATATCTGAGCCATTTTTTTAAGATAAAGACAAACAAAAAATGCTCCTGAATCCTTATATCAAGGTCAAATACTTAAGAAAGAAACCTTTTTCAATTTCTAATTTTTTTTGCACCTCACTTTAAATATAATTTTTTTTTAATTTAATGACCGCCATTTTGAAACAAGATGGCTGATGAAGCTGACCAGCGAACTTGGTCGAGATATTGATATATACTATCCTCATGCCTTCTTACATCGAAATAGGCGAATACGTGTGTTATCGCGTGACAAATAAAAGATCGTTTCAAAATGTTAGCCATGCTAGAAATTCAAAGTGCTATAATTCAACCATCATTTTTAAGAAATAAACAAAAGAACAAATGTTCAGAAACAAAAACTGCTCCGGAATCTTTGTATCAAGGCCAAACACATAAAAAAATCTTTTTCATTTTCCAGTTTTAATACCAAATTTTAAATTTTAAATTTAATTTTTTTTATTGGCAACCCTTTTGAAACAAGATGGCGAATGAAGCTGGCCAACGAACTGGGTCGAGGCATTTGTATGTACTATGTACAGACCAAGTAACATCCAAATCGGTTCATAAATACGCCTGTTATCGCGTGACAAAAATCAGGTCGTTTTAAAATGTCAGCCACAATAGAAATTCGAAATGCTATAACTCAGCCATTTTTTTAGATATAGACGAAACAAAAACTGTACCGGAATCTTTGTATTAAGCACAAACACATACAAAAATTAATATTTTTCATTTTTCAATTTTTTGGTATCTCATTTTAAATTTTAAATTTTAAATTTTTTTTAAATGGCCGCCATTTTGAAACAAGATGGCGGATGAAGCTGGCCAACGAACTCGGTCGAGATATTTGTATGTACTATGTACACACCGAGGTACATCCAAATCGGTTCATAAATACGCCTGTTATCAAGTGACAAAATTCCGGACGTTTCAAAATGTCAGCCACGCTAGAAATTCAAAATGCTATAACTCGGCCACTTTTTAAGATATAGACAAAACAAAAACTGTTCCCGAATCTTTTTATCAAGGTCAAACACATAAGAAAAAAATATTTTTTCAATTTTCATTTTTTTGGTACCACATTTCAAATTTAAATTTTTCGTAAAAATTTAAATGGCCGCCATTCTTAAACAAGATGGCGGATGAAGCTGGCCAACGAACTCGGTTGAGGCATTGGTATGTACTATGTATAAACGAAGTTGCATCCAAATTGGTTCATAAATGTGCCTTTTATCGCGTGACAAAATTCAGGACGTTTTAAAATGTCAGCCACGCTAGAAATTCAAAATGCTATAACTGAGCCATTTTTTAAGATATAGACGAAACAATAAATGCTCAGAAATCTTTGTTTAAAGGTCAAATACATAAGAAAAAAATATTTTTCCATTTTCAATTTTTTGGTACCACTTTTCAAATTTTAAATTTTAAAAAAAATTTTAAATGGCCGCCATTTAGAAACAAAATGGCGGATGAAGCTGGCCAACGAACTCGGTCGAGACATTGGTATGTACTATGTACATACCGAATTACATCCAAATCGGTTGATAAATACGAGAGTTACAGTGTGACATAGGTCAGATATATATATATATATATATATATATATATCAATTTTGAACGGAGGGTGGTTTCGGGGTCTGGGGGTCATGGTCGATGAAAATATACCAAAATTTTTGGAAATCGCTTTCCTCCGAACGGCTGCAATAGGTAGCTTTTTGTAATGAAAGCTACCTAAAAGTTTAAATTTCGTATTAAAATATTCTATTACGGAAAAACCGCAAGCACCGTAATGTCTGACACTTGCTTCGCATGAAAATGAAATCTCTTTTCCTTGTCTTCCCAAATAAATAAATTGATTTTTTATCTATCGATTTTTAGTGGATATTTTCACTTCCACACATCGCAGAAATATGAACTTTATACCAAAATAAAGCAGATTTTTTTCCGCGTCTGTCTATATCTTTTACAAATTTCTCGGACCAATACTTTCTGAGATGGGATTTCGAATTTTTTAGGATAAATGCCCACTTCATTTTTCGGCTTAATTTCCTCCGTGGTAAACGTGCTTCCGCTGATTTTACAGGCAAACCTAAGTAGAAACTCCGACGATTCGGAGAATGTGCATTTGTACCTGCGTAAAAAAGGTTAATTGGTTAATTTTAGAAGTTAATTAGCCCGTAATTCGGTTAATTAACGACTTTTTCAAAATTTTATGATTTGTCGTTTGATGTGAGGTGTGAGGTGTTCAGCTATAAGTACCCAAAATTTCAAGTCTCCAACATATATAGTTTCTAAGAACAGGCTTTGTGACGGACAGACAGACAGACAGACAAAGGAGTGAGACGAATAGGGTTTCATCAGTTGAGCAAAACCCTAAAAATTGAGGATTTGTAGATCATTCAATTAATAAAAGGTCTTAAATATGTTGTTGCGTAATTGTGGTTATCAATAACTAAATCGAAATTTTAAGGGTGTTAGTCATTTTAGATCCGTATTTGTGAACTTAAATTACCAAGCACCTGAAGTATCAATTTCATAAAAAGACCTCCTTCTGTTGTCTATGATGTATTTTTGTTTGTGAAAAATCAATGAATGTGTATAAATATATTTATTTATTTATTTATTTATTTATTTAATTATTTATATCTAACCTATATATATAAAATACTAAACGAATTTATGAAACGACTAAACTGAAACGAATTTATGTAACGATTCTATGAAACGACTGATTAAACAACTGAGTATGTTTCAAGGCGATTTCTCCTAAAATATGGAATACTTTGCGATGAAATTAGCACCAAAAATCCGTATTGACTCTCAGATCTCAAAACTGTATTAGAATTTTTAAATTCGAATTAGTTTCCGAAATATTAATTTTTTTTTAATTTTAAATACATTTTTCTAATGATGACAACTCAAATTTCAATCATAACACGTATTTTTTTTTTCAGATTTCAGAAAAGGTTATAATTTTAAATTAATTTGGCGACCAGTTTGGCCTCCCTTAAATCCAGTTTGGCCTCCCCTAAATCTCCCTAAGAAAAATGCCTTTTTTGTATTTCGTTATCATTTTATTTAATACAAAAAATTTTAAAACTGAAACATTTAAAATTAATGGCCTTCACTTCTTTCTTTTTTTTAATAGTGAAATGAACAGAAAAATATTAGGCTCAGATGTCATATTCGCACCGGGGAACCTAATTGGCGCCAAAATAGTGTTATTTTGCCTGACATGGTAACCCGGCTATTGTTGCTTATTCATTAATAAATGTTTATTTACTTTTACTTTTAAAAAAGTTACAAATTGCTTTGTTCTATAGTTATTAATTAATTATTTTTTTATTTATTGTAATTTCATTTTCAAAATAATAGAAAACAATTTAAAACAATAGAAAATAATTTAAAATAAATAATGTCATTGGTATTCGAAAACGAGGTTTTCGCCAAATCGTCGTAAAAAAAAAACAAGTTGGAAATTGCTCGTCAAACGTGGCAAATGAGGTGCGTTCGTACTATAACTAGTTTTAAAATTATTTTTTGCACCCCATATTGTACTGAATGTATAATTTTTTGCACTTCATAACGTGCATAGTCTGATACATCATTAAAATGCACTTCCAATAATTTTTTCGGAACACTTTTGACTGTCCCTGTAATTAAACTATGCATCCGATTTTCCTAAAATTTGAAATAGCTCAACAAAATTTTGCAACAATTATATCTTTAAAATTTCAGACCATTCGGAAGGCTGTAATATCATTAAAATGCACTTGCAATAATTTTTCCCATTGGCCGTAATGTAAAGAAAAACTTTTGGCTGTCCCTGTAATTAAACTATACATCCGATTTTCCTAAAATTTGAAATGGCTCGACAAAATTTTGCAACAATTATATCTTTAAAATTTCAGATCATTCGGAAGGTCTAATACCATTAAAATCCACTTGCAATAATTTTTCCCATTGGCCGTAATGTAAAGAAAAACTTTTGACTGTCCCTGTAATTAAACTATACGTCCGATTTTCCTAAAATTTGAAATGGCTCGACAAAATTTTGCAACAATTATATCTTTAAAATTTCAGATCATTCGGAAGGCTCTAATATCATTAAAATCCACTTGCAATAATTTTTCCCATTGGCCGTAATGTAAAGAAAAACTTTTGACTGTCCCTTTAATTAAACTATACATCCGATTTTCATAAAATTTTAAATGGCTCGACAAAATTTTGCAACAATCACATATTTGAAATTTCAGACTATTCGGTTGGGTAGTTTTTGCTCTGTTACATGCGGACAGACGGACGGAGAGACGGACGGACAGACGGACGGACAGACGGACAAGGACAAGGATCACCCAACCGGGGCGCCCACCAAATTTGGCATAGGCTGAATGCCCCGGAGGAAAAGTGCCCTCTACCATCCACGAAGGACAAGTCAAGGCAAAAGGCCCAGAACACAGACGGCAATTATATTATATTAAGAACAATAAACTAAGACGCCACTGCGCCTGAAAATGAAAAATATATATAAACAAGTACAATATCATGTAAAATAAAACAAATGAAAAAACAAACAAACGATATTACAGACGAGCCTACAGTCAAGGCTGCACCACTGGAAATAACAGTGCAAAAGTCAGTCAAAGTGACTGACGCCAAATTAATACACAAATTGCAGCACAAATATTAACTGAACTGTTCTACATTTATTAACGAAAAGTCCACAAAAGAATATCAGAAGTCCCAATAATACTAGTTATGTTATAACATATAATTCAAAGTGAAAACCAATCACTTCAACTGAAAAATCATTCCAAATATTGATGTTTTAATGACTGAGCATAAGTTCAAACTGCAATAAATGTCAATCACATTTAAAGAAGAAACTAAGAGGTCTTATAATGTCCTGTATTTCAAACCACTGCTTAGATGGCAAAAATAAAACAGTCAAATGAAAATGTCTTTAAAAATGTCATTAAAATAGTTTATCAATAGTCATTAAAATAGTTAATCAATAGTCTATAAAATCACAACACAATTTGGATGTCTGATCCAAAATGTCCCAAAATGTTGCTCTTAAGTAGTAAATAGACACTCACATAGTTACAATAACAAAGTTATAGAAACTCAGAAGACGTACCGAATAAATGAATAGTGCTTATTCAAAATATTGTAAATTGCACGTAACTTTACTTGATTAGAGATGGATAACAAAACAGTATGGATATTCCACTCCAAAGTGCGATTTCTTATAAAGTCAAACCTTCCAGGTACTAAGTCACAACTATCAAATAAGTAATGTTTAACATCACCTTGTCTACCACAGGTACACCTATCATTGTCTCTTTTTCCAATCTTGTAAAGGAAAACGGGAAAGGACCCATGTACGGTCAAGAAGTAAAGACTTACCTGAGAAATACACAAAAAATCCTGATCTACTTTTCTAATTATCCTATAAGTGTCTCTGCCTTTGGTGCTTTGATCCCAATAGGTCTGCCAATCCTGTTTTAATTTATCTTTCAAGAACTTCTTAACAAGGCTTAAAGGAACAGGTAGGTCTATTTCTTTGTCATATTTATTTTCCACAATCACCGATTTAGCCAGTTCATCAGCTCTCTCATTACCACCTATACCGATATGAGCCTTCACCCAGCCTACATGAATAATTTTATTCTGGAGCAACCGAAGATTAGTGAAAATATTATACAAAATATCATCTGTGGGGAAAAGACGTTGTAGTGAACTGTAAGAAGACAGACTGTCCTTATACAGATGAAAACTATTGTAAGGTGCCGAGCGACACCAGTCAACTGCCTCTTGAATTGCGACCAGTTCTGCCTGATAGATTGTATTGAAATTATTAAGCTTAATTCTTTGTTCAAAGATTGTGTTGTTCTTCAGAGAAACAGTAAAAGCAGCCGAAACACCCGTTGTCATCCTCGATCCATCAGTATAAATGATAGGGTGATTCATCAATGAAGCTTCCTTTACCAATGGGTTTACAAAATTAATTCTATGATTTAAATAATATTGTGGATATGTATAACTAGAGAGCTTTTTCATAATGTTGCCAGAATCTATCCGTAAACCTTCTATCTCTATACTAGAATTACCATGTATAATTTGATAATATAACGCAGAGCTTGCCAGCTCCAAGTGGATTGGAGGTATACCTGCCAGCACACAGAGATCATCAGTTGAAATGGACCTGTATTACCTGACAATTGAAAGCAAGCAAACCCTTTGACACGAAGACAGTCTCTGTAACCCGTGTTTTTTTTAAATCACCGAACCAGATTTCATGACCATATGAGATTTGTTTTTTGAAGACTGTAAGGCACCAAATTTTAAGAAAACTTAACGAAACACCTCGATCTCTAATTCTAGTTCTTCTTGCATTACAAGTAAAAAAGGTAACTTTTGCTCTTACCATTTGCAAGTGCTCCAGCCAATTAAAGGTACTATCAAGTTGAAAACCAAGATATAAAATACTGTCTTTCACAGGTATGCTTCTACTATTTAATTTGAAGACAGGTCTTCTTTTCTTCATCGTTTTTGTACCAAACAGAATAGAAACGGTCTTGCCCACATTAATGGTCAAATCCAAAGAACTACAAATTGCAACAAAATTTGCCACATGATCATTAATTTTATGTTCTAGGGCGGATCTTGTATTAGCCCCTTCTAACACAATAGAATCATCAGCATAGGAAATTGTGTCTATTGACAAAGCCTTACTTCTCTTCAGAATTACATCCGCCACTAATAACCAGACCAATGGACCCAGACATGAGCCTTGGGGTCAACCAAAATAAACTCTAAACCATCTAACACCACGCAAAAATTTAAAGCCAATTTGTCTGTGAGATATAAAATTCCTTAAAATATAGATAAGATAATTATATAATGGTAGATCCTTCATTATCTCTGAGGCTATCATCCAATTTAGAACGTCGAACGCTCCTGAAATGTCAAAAGATATAGCTGCACAGTATTTAAAAATGCTTAACTTTTCTTTGACAATCATCTCCAATGTGTGTAATGCGGTTTTTGTACTTTTTCCTTCTCTAAATCCATGTTGATTATCGTCAAAAAAGGCGTTTGATTCCAGCATCGTCATTATCCTAATCTTCAAGAGCCGTTCGTAAACTTTCCCCATAATTGGCAATAGTGAAATGGGTCGATATGAGCGAGGACTGTTCAGCGGTCTATTACGTTTACGAAAGAAAATAATCACAGCCTTCTTCCAAACTCTAGGAAAGTGTGCCAAGCGCAAACAGGTATTAAACAATAAAAGCATCAGTGGAGTAAACGTCTTGCAAAGATTTTTAACAACTAGAGCATCTATATTATCATGGCCCGGAGCATTATTATTATTCTGTTGCCCAAGAACTGCTTTCAATTCTCTTTTCGTGAATGGATGATAATCCTGTGAGTCCTTGAAATCACTATCGCTGACAAACTCATGTCGTACCTGAGGGACAGCATTTATCTTGAAATGTTCTTGCATCAGAGATTCCGCCACCTCGTCCTAAGAATCAAATACCTCTGAACTTTCTAAAGTAGAAAAAGCCATGTCGGAGTGACTAGTTTTCTTGCCTGATATAAATTTATATAAATTGCCATAAGCTTCTTCTATCCTGGAACAAAATCTTATCCAACTGGCCCTTTTAGTTTTCCTAATATTTTGTTTATATGCTCGTCTTGTCGTAATGTACGAATCTCTCTAATTCAAGTTTTGCAAATTCTTTCTATACCTCTTGTAATGGGCATTTACCTTGTTTCTCCCAACTCTTAGTTCATCTGTATACCATCTTGTACTTGGTTTATTTGTTAATTGACCAAATTTAAAGGATCGATTCATTGTATACTGAAGATAATCATAGAAATTTTCCATCCAATCCTCCAGGCCATCAGTATTCGTCACCCTTTCAAGAGAATTCATTATTTGATCATGACGTAACCCAAATATCCTATTAAATTTTTTCATCGTCTTGTTCTTTGTCTTGAATCTCATTAAACTTTTAAATATAATGTCCATGTCTAATTTATAAGTGATGTACCTGTGGTCGGAAAAGGAAAAAAAGCTATCATCCACTGACCAGTTCTGTATATAGGGCAGTAAATTCTTTCCCACCAAAGTTAAATCTGGTCGTCCAGTTCGATCGCCCTGAACATACGAATGTGGAGCTCCTGGATCGTTAATGAGACGTAAGTCACTCAACATCAAGTACTCCAGAAATGTCTCAGTTCTATCATCCTCACGTGTGTAACCAAGAGACCGCAGAGGAACATTGATGTCTCCTCCCACCAGAAGACTGGACGGACAGACGGACGGACTGAACGACGACTATAGGTGCTACGTATTTATATAATTACGAACGCACCTAAAAAAAAATCACGCGAAACATTTATATGACATCTGTGTTAAATATTAAGAAATGCAAGAAATCATGACATATAATTTCAAATTCAAAACAAATAAAAAATGACCAATATCGCCAAATTATATAAATCACCAAACCACTCACCAAATTATACAAGTTGACGTAATTTTTATTTTAAATAACGAAAGAACAAATAAATTAGTATAAAAATACAAATACAAATACAAATAAAGCGTCTAAATAAAAATCACTTGATGGCGTAAACACATGTAACTTCCTTACAGTCAAGTGAATGTGACATTTACGATCAACAATTATTGGCATTTAATCTTGTATAGTTTGGCGATAGATTTTTGGTCATAGGAATAACCAAGTAGCACCGTTTTAAATTATCACTCGAAAAATAAAAAAAATGCTAACTTACGAGTTAAAAAAAATGGTACGTTTCCGTTATACGGACAGCATTGTCGCCAAGCGTAATAGTTGGTGCAAAATGAAAATCACGTGAATTGAAATATTTGAAAAATAAAAGAAAAAACACTGTCGATAGTAAAGTGAGCCTTTTAAAAATATAACATTTGGAAACTACAGACTTTTACGAGCTATTTTACTAAAGCACCAATATATACTTAAAATAAGTGAAGAAATAACTGTAATACAATAAAGTATAGCACATAATAGCAAATCACAATGTTTCGCATATTTTACAATACAAATCCGGTACTACTTAGTTAACCCGTCGACCAATTTCGCCAAATTATATAAATCGCCAAACCACTCGCCAAATTAAACAAATTGACGTAATTTTTATTTTAAATATCGAAAGAACAAATAAATTAGTTTAACAATAATAAAAATTCAAATAAAAAGTCGAAATAAAAATCTCTTGATGACGTAAACTCGTGTAACTTGCTTAAAGTCAAGTGAATGTGACATTTATGATCAACAATTATTGGCATTTAATCTTATACTTTGGCGATAGATTTTTGGTCGACGGTATAACTAAGTAGTACCAAAAATGGTTTTCACGATCAGGGTTGAAATAATTAGTGCATTAGCATACATTTTGGCATGGTGTCCGTATAACGGAAAAGTATAAAAAAAAGCTATTGGAGAGATTTGAACTCGGCTAACATAAAAGTACCTATAATTCTTTGCGATCATGGCAACTTTTATGTAGTTTTATTCGAAAAAGTAACTTTCAAAATCAAAAAAACTAACTTTAATTAATTAATTGAATAATAACTTTAATAATAAAAATGGAAACCTTTCTTATGCAAAGCTAAGAAACTGTTGATGATAGTCACATGACTTAGGCTATTATTATAGAGGTTGTTTTCAATTCTAAAAACAGCTCAAAGGATAATATTTCCTAACGATTACAAATTATTTACACATGGCTATTAAAAACAGAAAAAAAAAACTTTAAAATTGCTATTAAATGAGTTACGTGTTAAAAGCAGGAAAATATTGAAAATTATGTCTTGAAAATTGTATTTACTGTGAATATTAAAAGAGAAAGGTAAAATAACAAATACATTAATATTCGTTTAACCCTTTCAGGGGCAAGGTACGTCTATTACTAAAATATTGAAATCAATGAATGGCACCGGAATTTACAAACAAATTTCGAAATACGAAAATGCTTTTGTTCACTTACTTAATAAAAGAAAATATTTCATTCCAATATTCTATTGTCCATGTGGCATTTAAAAATTAAAATTAAGTGGTCCAAAAAGTGAACCACAGTCCTTGAAAGGGATAAAGCAGTAAATTGTAGTAATTGTAGTAAATTGTAGTAATTGTAGTAAATTGTATTATATCAATCGTTTGATAACGTTGTTAAAAAATACCGGTCGGCAAAGGCTCTGTTTACTTAATTCATTTTATTTTACCTTCTTTTCAAATGTTTAAGGGGACAAGAGACCTTTAAAACCTTAAAAATCATTTTTTTTGTAAATTTCGCTTTTAATATTATTCAAGGGTTCATATAAGCCTTATGACAAGCAGTTATCACAAGTAAATGAAAAAAAAATTTTTTTGAAAAAAAATGGAATTTTACGCGTTGCCTTAGAAATCTTCGAAATGACTATCGAAATGCTGAATGAAAATCCCCAATATTTTTTATAAAAGTTTGCTTTATATATATAAATAAAACTGTGCATCGAATTTTATATATTTGAATATAAAGGTTTAATTTTTTTTTTCATTTTTCGAATTAAAAAAAAATTTAATTTAAAAAATTTTCAAATTTTCAATTATTTTTTTTTGTAAATTTCACTTTAAATGTTACTCATAGGTTCATTATATGCATTATGGCATCTATTTATCTAAAAAAAATAAAAAATAAATTATTTTTGAGAAAAAAATGGAATTTTACGCGTCGTCGTTTTAGAAATCTTCGAAATGCGGCTTGCGCGTTCCATATCAATGAAAATCCCCAATATTTTTTTATAAAAGTTTGTTTTATATATATAAATAAAACTGTGCATCGAATTTTATATTATTTGAATATAAAAATGTAAAAAAAATTAAAAATTTTGAAATTTTTTCGAAAAAATTTCAAAAAAATTTCAAAAAAAAAAAATTTTTTTTTTTTACTTTTATATTCAAATATATAAAATTCGATGCACAGTCTTATTTATATATATAAACCAGACATTTATAAAATATATTGGGGATTTTCATTGATATGGAACGCGCAAGCCGCATTTCGAAGATTTCTAAGACTACGCGTAAAATTCCATTTTTTTCTCAATTTTTTTTTTCTTTTTTTTGTGATAAATGCTTACCATAATGCATATAATGTTCCCTTGGATAATATTTAAATTGAAATTTACAAAAAATAAAAAAATGATTTTTAAGGATTTAAAGGTCCCTTGTCCCCTTAACTTATCTTTAATCAAAAACGAAAACAAGCATTGGATGTCTTAACAGCAACTGATTCGGCCTTAAATTTTCGCAATCAAAGGGAATTGCATAGAAACCCGTTTGCAGGGAGATTTCTATAGATTTTCTCATTATAATTCAATCTTCTCTAATCTTTTAAAAACCGATCAAATTAGCGTGGTTTTAGATTATGTGGTGTCTGAAAGGGGGTTGGCGAGCGTAGCTTGCAAGGAGCAGAGCCCCCTAGTATTATATATATACCTTTTAAATGATTAAAAATAATTTAATTTGTCTTTGTAGGAATTGTCTTCAAATTCATTGGATTTTTAACTATGTTATTTTAATACTTACGTCACATTCCAATTAAAAATATGTCAATAAAATAAAATTAAACAATGTAATTAACTTCTTTTAATGGAAGTCATATCAAATCAATTTTTAATTTCAAAAGTACTTTTGAGAATTTTTTTTATTTAAGCGATCTTTAGTCGCTTTATATATTTTTTTAAATTCAAGCGACAATAATATTCTGAGTTTTTATTCCTTAGTTATTGTTTTTAATAAAACTTCAGTTCGCCAAATTAAATATTAAATTGTTTCATGATGATTAAATTTTTACCATAATTTTTTGAAAAGATAGCCATTAAGGAAGTATTTAAAATTCATCGTTTATTTTTGTGTATAGTTTTAGGTTTTAATTTATTTCATTCCCTTTGGATTATATTAAATTCGAATTTAATTTCTATTAAGATATCTTAGTATTTGTTTTAAATATTGTATTATAACTTCTTAAATTAATGTCTCAAAATAGTAGTGAAAGAATTGAATTTTTATCTTAATAATATTAGTAATTTTAGTTATTTATTAATTAATATTAGTTGCTTCTTTTTAAATTTTAATCATTAAAAATTTTAATTCTAATTATTCTGCTAAACAATACAGATGTCTATCTCTCTTGAGCTTTTAATATGAGCTCTAATTTCAATTAATATAAAAGTTATACTATTTATTAAAATTGCATTTCATTAAAAATTTTATGCTTGATCTATACGAAAATTTTAATTTGCATTTTATTTAGATTTTTTTTACTTCGACGATGTAGAACATCATAGTATAGTTTTCCTTTCTAAAATTGTTTTAAAAAATACAGTTACTGCTTGTATGTTTTAAGCAAAAAAAAAAAAAAAAAAAAAAAATAATAATAATAATAATTTTAAAGATCTTGATACCTTTTTTTTTATTATTTAAAAAAACATGAAAAGAATATGAAACTTATATTGCATTAAGATTAAATTCTACATGAAACCTACTTGACGAAGGAAAAACTCTTAATGTGGTAACAAATAATAATTTTTTAAATACCATTATTATTACAGAAATTCATAAATTACAACGATAAACTTTTAGCCAGGCTCTTATTCAGTGGTCTCAGGACTCTTCAAGCTTCAAAATTTTCGAAATTTTAATTTTGTTTATAGATATATATCACAACATATGTAAGAAGAATTTCTTAAAACATGATTTACAACGCAATAATTTCTTAATTATTATTATAAGAGCAGAAAAGCTTCCTTGATACAGAGCTGACTTTTTTTCATCTTAGATAAAGATATCTCTGATAAAAACACTCAAGTTCCTCTCTTCTATACAGTAATAACCTTACATGTGATTCTTTTGTACATTTAAACTAAAATTTACGAGCTAAACTAACTTTATGATCTTTATAAACTTACATTTCTATTTTATATATAAATATTTTATATATATATTTTATACTTTATATTTTATATATATATTTATATTATTTTATATATATATTTATATTATTTATATTTTATATATATATATATATTATATATATATATTATCTATATATATAAAAGCCGTTCTCTGTGTGTATGTCCGGTATACAAATCTTCAATTTTTGACCGATTTGCACGAAACTTGCTGTACATACGCTTTAGAAGGTGGAAAAGCTTTCTACTTTAAAAAATCATCAGACCATTATTTACCCCTTTTTTCTACCAACTTCCATAATTTAACATTGCAGAAATATCTCTTTTTATTCTAATTAAATAGTTTATTTTCTGTTGCCACAACCTAAAAAACGGTGCAATAATTAAAAAAAATTGATGCCAAGTGTACTTTCTTTTTATAAGATAATAAAAATTCAAACTCAATCGCTATAATTTTGCATTTTCGAAATTGCTGTAATTCAATCAGGAAATGCACATTTTTCATAAATAAAATAAAAACTTTAACTAAACGTGTGTTCAAATGACGTTGCATCTTCATTTGAATTTTTTTAAGTTAAAAAATTTATTTTAATGCATGCGTTTAAATTTAAAGAAACAATTTAGGTAAAAAAAATCGTTTGGTAGATATGACGTCAATATCTAATATAAACTGACATCACTCTCTAATAATATTTTATTCTGAGGGGGAACTCTTGATCTTCTGAATTTAATCCATATTATTATCATCCATTGAAGCCACGCGAAATAAAATATCAGTAAATGTTAGGTCATTTGCATGTATTTATTGCTTTATTCCGAGTATTGTCATGGAGATCGTAATATTTTGTTACACTCGCTGAGAAAACAAGAATTCTGATTTTAGAAGCCGAAACATTTTGCTACATTACGTCAAAATGACTTTTTTTTATCCAGGAACTCGAATTTTGCGAGTCTTAAATTAAAACAAGTTGAGGCTTTTCACAAAAGTCAGGTAAAGCATTATTGCATTTTAATATTCCGTAATCGAGTCATATGTCAAGTATTCGCTGAAAGCATGAACGATGCTATACATTTTTAAGCATACATTTTGCATACATTTTTAAGCAGTTCATGGCATAAAAGGTTTAAGTCACATTAGTTAAAGTACACCAAAAACGTACAACCTGATTATCGAAAATTAACCCATTCGTACGTACTTAAATAACAATAGTTCAGCATTTTTTTTTTGTTGTTGTTTATTATTCAATAGCGGAATTAGAAGTTTGAAAAAAAAAAAAAAGATTAATAGGTATTTAATTGAACTACTGAATTTTTCATATTTAAAATAAAACTTTAACGATAAGTACTTTGAATAGACGTACAAACTTAATTTAAATATATTTTGAAGGTAAAACGTTTAATATAATTTTGAATAGTTTAATTTCAAATCTGTTAAATTCGTATTATATTTTTTTATAGGTTTTCATTTCATTTGCTGATTTAGTTATGGAATATTGCACGATAAAACTGCCAAATGATGTATTATTTACATTGTTTTAAGAGCAATCGGGTTCATCTTTTGTAACTGGTTTGCACAAATATTTAAAAAATATTCTTGCTTTAAAAATTACTATAAAACACATAAAAAATCAGTAAAATGAAAATCACTTTTCAAACAAATAGCATTAAATGTACTTTTTGCTTGCCATTAGACGTTGAAAAAATCGAATGTGTGATGTTTAGAGGTTAAAAAAATTGCAGTAAAAGCAAAATTTATGAGTTAGGTCATTTCACCAAAAATATGATGCCAGCGTTACTCATGGACATAAGGATCATTAATATTGCATTCAGACTAAATGAGTTCTTTTTTCGTAATTTTGGGTTGCAAATTTAGGAAGATCCCTGCTTGAAAATTAATTTAAAATCGATTAAATTCAGAAAATTGTATCTCATTTTTATGATTTTTAATGATCAGTATTGAAATCAGAACCAATTAAAAGCTGAAAATTGAGATACAATTTTCAAATAAATTTCATTTGAAAGTATGTTTTTCTATTTAGTGTAAGAAATGAAATTGTACGTGTTTAGAAGTTAAGAAAAATCACAATAAAGCACAATTTATGGGTTAGGTCGTTGATAACATCAGTACGATTTAAAAAATTTACGTTTCTCACTAACATAAATTTTACATTATAATGTATATATATGCTATACCAACGAGAATTTTACTAAATACTACGCCAATTGGTTGATGTTTTTTCTTCGGCTTATCGGGAAAATAATATATTTTCTGTTACACCAGCCAAGAAAACGAACATTCTGATATTTAAAGCTGAGGGATTTTATTGTGGTGTTCTGATCATTTTTATAATGATTTCTGAACGAAAATGCACAAATATCGGTTATTTTTGCTGCATTATTTCATTTTAATTTATTATACCCGGAAGGCCCCTCATAATTGACACGAGCAACGCCGGGTAGTTCTGCTAGTATGTATATATTATTTAATGTCATTGTAAATTATATAAACATTTGTTTTTTTTTTTTAACTATGCATTCACAATCCTATGTGTAAATTACCAAATTGTAATGTCATTGTAAAATAATGTAATTATTTTAATAATACGAGATTCTTTCCTGACCGAAGCTCGCTGGATTAGCTGGGAATAGGTAGATTCTCCCTCCACAGCATTAGGATAATCACGAGTTTAAACTCATTTCCTCAGCCGGCACATAAAGTGTTTCCTGTTTCCTTTTGTAGAACATTCTACTAATGTACATAATTGTATTACATTTTAAGTAATGTAAAATCATTAAATGCACTGCAAACAACTTTTTTCCCAAAGATAATAATTTATCAGAACTACTGAGAAAATAATGTGTAGGAACTATGTGTCCCTGTAAACGAACTACAAATTCGGCACAATCCATTTTCGGTAAAGAACGCTCTATAGTAAGCATGAGTAATGTAGAATATTAAGTACGTGAATTTCCACATCGCTAACAAAGCGTAAAACCAACACAGGAAAATATGTCCTGTTTGGAATTATCTGTCATTATATGTCAAATGGTGGCAACGCACTTGTTCTGCTAATGTGTGTAACCATACAAACGTAATTCGGTTCGTCATTCTAGTTTATGTTTTTGTTTCGTCATGAGGGCACGTATCGCATCGCATTGTCAACAATAAAGTAAAGATACAGTCCTCTTATGAATGTGAGATTATTTATTATGGTTAATACGCACCGCTACAAAATGTCCATCTTCCAGCCGAAAAAATGAGAGGTACTTTTCGCAATTTGAAAAAAATCTGTGACTGTAAATGAACAATTTTCACCAGTTCTTTCGTTGAAGTTTTATAGAAGGTTGATTTTGCAAGATAAGTTTTGTATGAAATCGTCTGCTCAGCACACAAGGTAGGAAATATCTCATTATTCCTTTTTTGCTGTGTTATAAGTTTTTAAAATAGAAAATATTGACAAATTGAAAAAGAAACGCTCGACATGAAGAACGTCTGTTACAAAATTGATTAGTAAATTTAAAACATTAATAAATGACAAAAGTCTAGAAATTGATAATTTCTCAGAAATTTTAGAGCATTTAAATGATAAAGAACAATCGCTAAAATATTCCAATAAGGAAATAGAAACTGCCATTACTATATAAAAAGATTATGAAATAGGTATTAACACTAGTGAGGAATATCATGATAACATTATGAAGACTAAATTCAAAATAAAAAAAAACAAATTAAATGTTAAGATAGTAAAGTTCCGAGTGAAATTCAATCCAAATCTACGCTAATAAACAACGCAATAAACATTAAATTACCTGAAATTCCACTTCCGAAATTCTCTGGAAAATCCGAAGAGTGGAATACGTTTAAGCTACAATTTAACAACATAATAACTTCAAACGAACGACTGTCGGATGCTCAAAAACTGCATTGTTTATCAGCTGCATTAATAAATGATGCAAGGGTTTTAATTACAACAGAAGATACATTTTCATCCTTGTTCCAAGCATTAAAGGACAGATACGAAAATTATAGAGTAGTAATAGAATATTAATTACTACATATTATTATTATATACATATTAATTCACTGTTCGATGCAGATAAGTTCACGCAGCCTTCCACTAAAGACCTTCGAAATTTAGTCGACAATGTAAGAAAAAGCATCCAATCATTAAGCGTTTTAAACTATAATAAAAACAATTTTCCGATGTTTTAATATTAAACATCATTCTTCAAACGTTAGACAAAGATACCCGAAAAAATTATGAAATGAATATAAGTGCAAATGAAGTACCAAAATTAGATGGATCATTTTATTTTTGGAGAAACGTTCTCAAATTTTGGAAAATATCCATTAATGCACTTCCATAGAACCCTTCATTAAGGATCAGAAACGTTCATTCTAGAGTTCATTCTAGTCCAAGGCATTAACCTTGTTAGCAGAAAGTCCACAAAATTGATTAATGTGGATACACAATCTGATAAATCAGGTCCATTACATGTTTTATTGTCAGACGAAGTATTTTTTTATTTAATGGGAGAAATTAAATAAATATGCCAATTTTCGTTTTTCAAGAAACAGTCTAAGTGTATGCCCCAAGAAGACAATTTCAGTAATTATTGTGGTCTCATTCGATCTGTGGACGATTTATCCAATATTATGCAGAAATCTTGGGAAATTGAAGCGGTTCATGATATAAGTCCAATAAAAAGTAAAGAAGAACAATATTGTGAGGAACATTTCCTGCGTACGCATACTAGAAGGGAAGACGGCAGATATGTTGTGGAAATGCCAATTAAAACTGGTGGGCTTAGGGAAATCAAAAGAAAATGCATATAAACGATTAAATCATTTACTTAAGCGATTTACGCACAATCCAGCCATGAGATACTTGTATGAAGATTTTTTTAACGAATATAGTAATTTGGGACACTTAGAAAAAATATCTTTGTAAACTAATCCCAGATTTTCATATTATTTGCCGTATCATGGGGTATACAGAACCGACAAACCCTTCACGAAATTAAGGGTTGTCTTCGATGGTAGTGCATCTACTACTGGTGGTGTTTCTTTAAATGATTTTTTTTAACAGAGGATTAGTTCAAGATGAGCTTTTCGATATCATTTGTCGATTTCGAAAAAACAAGTACGGCTTTGCTGCCGACATCGTAAATATGTATCGCCAGATACTAATTGCGGAAAATCAGAGAGATTTGCTGCGCATTTTGTGGAAATGTGGTGAAGCAGAACCGGTCAACACATTTAAATTAAAGACAGTTCCTTACGGAACATCGAACGCCACATATCGTGCCACGCCGACTCTAAATCAGCTCGCAATTGATGAAAAAGTTAATTTTCTCCTAGCATCACGTGCAGTACTCAATTTCTACGTCGACGACGTGCTAACAGGAGCTAACAGTTTAGCAGAAGCCCAACAACTGCAAGCACAATTAATCGCATTGCTTGAACTTGGAGGCATGACATTGCACAGATTGTTTGCTAACCACCCCTAACTGTTAAAAATCGCAACTAGTTAAAATGAGTACTCATTCAATGATCGTGATGAAGACCAGAGCACTAAAACTCTAGGACTGTTATGGAATCCAATCCGTGACTCTTTTTGTTTAATTCATCAATTAAGGAACCAGTTGTATACACGAAACGAACTGTTCTATCAGGTATAGATCGAATTTACGATCCATTAGGATTACTCGGTCGTGGAATAGCTAAGGCTAAAATTTTCATACAGAGACTTTAGTTATTAAAGTTAGGTTGGAACGATCCACTTCCAGTTGACGTTAAATATGAATGGCGACGCTTTATCAGAACACTTCAACATATAAACAATTTAAAAATCAATCGTTTTGTTTTAAACGAAGAACATTCGGAAATCGAACTGCGCAGTTTTTCCGATGCTTTCGAGCTCGCATATGGAGCAGCCATTTATCTACGCTGTCCCACAAAATTTAATAAATCTTTAAATTTATTCTGTAGCAAGTCTAGGGTTGCACCATTAAAACATTTGACAATCTCAAGACTTCAGTTGTCCGCAGCTGCCTTATTGTCTCAGCAACTATGTAAGGTAGTAAATTTACTACAATCGCACATTAATAAAGTAATTTTGTGTGTGACTCAACCATCGTCTTAGCATGTATTCAGACTCCTCCTCATCTACTCAAAAGCTTTGTGGCCAGCAGATTTTACAAAATTCAAGAGTTGACCCAGACTTATCAATGGATACGTTCATAGGACAATCCAGCAGACCTTGTGTCTCGAGGACTAACATTTGACAAATTTACTGATTGTGAACTTTGGTAGCACGGGCCTTCCTTCCTAAGAGAAGTAGACATCACATCCAATAAGAACATTGACTTGGAACATGTGAAAGACACTATTCAGTTTTCATCAGAATTAAAACTGAAAACAATACTACATTAACTTGTTTTAATTATGTTAAACTTGTTAATGAGATTTTAAGTATTAGCAATAATTATAATAAAATATTGCGTGTTTTAAGTTATATTTTCAGGTTTTTAGATAATACAAAAAAAAATCAACTGAAAAAAGAAAGGGTCACGTAAGTACAGATGAATTATCAAGAGCAGAAACATTTTTGATACAGGAGGTTCAAAAGTGCGAATTTAAGGCAGAATATACTGCATTGTTAGAAGGTAAGCAAATTTCTAAGAAAATTAAATTACGATTGTTAAAGCCCGTTTTGGAAACAGATAAAGTGCTAGGAATAGGAGGTCGTTTAAATCATTCCGTCCTAAAATTTGCTCAAAAACATCAATACATTATGCCAGTTAAGGGTAAATTGTGTAGGATAACTGCAATTTACTACCATAAAATTATATTCATATAGGTGCACAAGCATTGTTATGCTACTTGATGTAAACATTCTGGCTACAGGGGACAAATTTAGTTTGAAATAACGCATGAGTGTATAACTATACAACAAATCATGGGTTCACTACCCACAGAGAGGGTACGTCCCAGCGCACCTTTTAACTATGTGGGAACAGATTTTGGTGGCCCCTTTTTTATAAAATATAATGGACAATGAAATTGAGTTCTTAATAAGGTGTGTTTGGAAACATTTGTTTGCTTTGTAACTAAAGAAGTGCATATGGAATTAATGTCAGTATTGACACCAGATGCATTCATTGCAACGTTAAAAAGATTCATTGCTTGACACGGAAAGTGCGCAGTTATCTTTTCAGATAATGTAAAAAAAAATTGTTGGCGCGAACGCAGAGTTACAGAGACTCCATAATTTGCTATGACGTCCGCAAGAGAGATTGGCAAATTATTTGTCAGAGGAGAATATTACCCGGAAATTTATTCCTCCTCGAGCACCTAATTTTGGTGGGTTGTGGGAGGCAGTTATAAAATCTGTAAAATATCATCTAAATCGATCAGTAGGTAATGCAAGGCAAACTTTCGAAGAGTAATTAACGGTAGTAGCTCAGATAGAGTCTATATTAAACTCACGTGCAATCATTCCACTGTCTTCAAACTGAATGATTGGAGGCCTTAATGCCAGGCCACTTCTTAATCGGGACTTAATAAACTATGACAGCCATAGTTGAACCAGAATTAATTAATATAAGCGAAAATAGACTGTATAGATGGCATAGGATTTCAAAATGTGCTCAATTGATACAAAATCTTTGGAATAGAGAGTATTTGAGTATGCTTCAGCAGTGTTCCAAATGGCAATTTTCAAAAATTGACTTAATCATAGGTATCCTAGTTGATAAAGGAAGACAATCTTCCTACAAATAAATACCTACTAGGACGAATTACAAATGTTTACCCAGGTGCAGATGGTAAGATTAAAGTAGTAGAAATTAAAACTACAAGGGGAATACGTAAAATAAATATATCCAATATTGTGTTATTACCACAACAAGTGTCAGGAAATTAGTAATGATCTATTTTAAAAAAAGGGGGAGGTAGCTTGGTTGTGTCTTCTTTTCTCTTAATTTTTATTGCCGTATTTTTATAACTGTATTATTCATTGTTAAAAAGAAAATTGTGGTGTTGTATCATATTTATTCAAACATTTGTAATGTTGATATTTTAGTTTCTATTGTATAATTTATTGAAGTTGACCCTTCAATGCCGGGGGGTATTTAGGAATTACATGTCATTATATGCCAAATGTTAGCAACGCACTTGTTCTGCTAATGTATGTAAGAATAGAAACGTAATTCATTTCGTCATTCTAGTTTATGCCTTTGTCTTGCCATGAGTGAACTCATCGCATCGCATTGTCAACAATAAAGTATAGATACAGTCCTTTTATGAATGTGATATTATTAATTATGGTCAATACGCACCGCTACATGTCCAAAATGAGAATCGAACCCGGACACCTGGAATAGCACTCCAGTGCTTTAACTTTAAGCTACAAAAACGATACCAAACCAGGCATCTCTCACTCAGATAGGCTGTTTATCGATCTCGTAGCTTAACCCTTTATTTACTGACGCCACTTATAAGTACAGTTAAAATAACTTGTTATAAAATTCCTTTAATACATTAATTAGTTGTAATACAGTTTAGAATGAGTTATAGGATACATTATTTTATCTTGTTCCTAAAGCATTATTGGTTACACAAAACAAAAATATATTTAAAAGGACGATTTCTTCTTCATTTGCATCATTTTAGCTTTCACGGCATTGGGGGGGGGGGGGGATTTTTCAATTTAGAAATATTTCTACATTTCTATTGTAAGAACATTATATTTGTACATTTCCTAATTTTACAAAATTTGACAAATGTTTAAAATAAAAGATTTGAATGGGGTTATAAGTATTGCACATAATCCCTATAAATTCAAATTTAATTAATCCTTCTAAATGATTCAATCCTTCTAATATCCTTCTAAAATTTATTATGTGACTATGTAAATCTTGTAATGTAGTTTAAACAAATCACGAAAAATGCTTTAGAAGATAAAATTTTCACGCATTCTTTAATTCAGTACATAAAGGGTTAAGGCAGAGCATTGGAAACGCATTCCAGGAATCTGGGTTCGATTCCCCGCTTGGACCTTTTTTAGTCTGTTGGTTTTACGCGTAGTTAGCAATGTGAAAATGCGCATAATTAATAATCAATAATTTCAGGCGCACTTTCACTCCTGAAAATTAATTTAAAAATTAATGTAAAAAATGAGAAATATGGGTCAATTACATGGTAAATCAAGCATATTGCTGAAATTTTGAGCGTGGACAGAGGTCTTGACAAAAATACTAATAAAGATATTTACTATAATGATAATACTAATAAAATAATTTAAATTAGGTGCCTTACGTAAAAAAGATTTAAACAAGTATTAAACAGGGCTGTCCATAGGTTATTTTGTGAACACGGCTGCTTTGTTTATCTTTGTACCAGTAGGGGACACCCTTAATAAATGTACCTGAATGAGGCGAAATTCAGAAATAAACGCAAATATGTATTTTGCTTACTAATTTTAGACATATGGAAGGAAAAGGATAGCAGAAAATTGCTTAAACCTATGTAAAAACAAGAAGTAACAGCTTATTTTTACTGTTAGAAACCGCAAAAAATCACGATTATATAACCACACAGCCGCTGTGTTTGGGTATAATTTACTGCACTTCTGAAGTGATGGCTTTGAATTCTCTGTGATTCGAAGCCTTAGCTTAAAAGCGCTCTAGCTGTAACTCTTCACACTGAGACTTTCAAAGTGGGACTTTCATAGCGTCATAATTGAGTTCAAAAATAAAATTTTTCACTACTGGTGCGGTACCTCATTTCTCTTCAAAAATGTCTCAAGAATTCTTCAAAATCGCACGCATCTGTAATTAACCTAAATGTGGATATTGATAAGACTTGTATAGTGCTATAACGGAATTGTGTAACATGTTGCCAAGATGATCAGATGGAAATATATCAGTGTAAAAAATTAAATGTTTTCAATTTATATAAAACATAAAAATTGTGCATCGAGTCTTTTTTTCTGAACGAATGCTGAAAAGTATTCTTTTGACAAATTGTGGAAAAGAATGATCAATAAAACAGTTTTTGAAAATCATATCTATATGGGTCAATATCTGGAAATTGGACAATTTGCGTTCACTGCCATTAATATTTCATTAATTATCATAAAGCCAAAAATTTATAAATATTGTAACATTTGTTATAACAATTACCAATGATAAATGGACATATAGTGATGCATAAATAATTAATTTTAAGCTTTAAACAAACGAAATCATCATTTTGGTCCATGTCCCCGGGTACAAATATCCAATATTAAATTTATGATATAAAAAATTGTATAAATATTATTATCTTTTGCTATTGTATATTTATACCTATATACACAATGGGAAAATAAAATTATCTTTTATAAGTATAGATTGTATAGTAAAATATTGTAGTAAATATTTTTGTCCCTGAGGTTGACCATCATGCCTGTCACTCTAATCACAAATTCAGGTTAACAGATACTAGGCGGCGCTGGTAGAATTATTTCCATTCAACAGCAACAAGAGTTCAACTAGCCAACATGGAGGTAAGTAATTTTTTCTTCTGTTTATTTCATATTTAGAAATATTTAGTTTTTGTTCTGAATATAAATGAGTATTTTTTTATAGAATAATTCATGTCCCCATAGTTAACTTTTTATTTATATTAAAAAAAAGCTTATTGCAACTGTATTTATGGAACACACAAACGTCACATGGCATATTTAATAATTAACATGTGTGGAAAATGATCCAGCAAAATGGCTATGCAGCTGTTGAGACAAAAACATCACCCTTGTCCTCATCAGCACAGTTCCAATTATCCGACACTGATTATTATGTTAACAGACACTTTCTTCCATAAAGGTTTTATCCTATGCATAAAATATACATCCTTCATCTCAATACACTACAGAATTTAAATAACAAAACATGTATCATAGTATATAATTGTAAGCGGTAGTTGGTACAATAATTTAAAAAAAATGGAATAAAATTGTCCAGTTTTCAGATATTGACACATAAATCGTTAACGCATGCAGAAAAATATTTTTTCCATAGATATGACAACTACTGTACAGGCGTATTTTAATTATTGTCCTAAAAACATTTTGTGTTAGAAATTGTAATTATTAATCCGATATTTTTTTAAATAAGCTTTCTATGCCCACCATACAAATGAATTATAACAATTAAGCAGTCATATGGGATTTCGTTTAAATTTCGATTGATGCTACAAAACTGAAAGTACTTTAATTTTGCTTTTTATAGTTGCTTATGTATTTTAGCTGGAATATCACATCTAAATCAACTTTATAAGAACTCATAATAGATTACATTTTCTAAACATACGTTTAAAGACATAAAGGTATTTGCTTGTTTTATGTTTTTATGGCACTTTTCTTTTAATTTAATCGAAATAAAAATATTATATCAAATGCAAAGTAACTATCTTTCATTAAAATACATAAATTATAATTCTATGCTTACAATTTTGACAAACAATACTTATCAAGAATAATGAAGCCACAAATATTTATCGTATTATATGGAATTTTAGACATTCATGTTAAGTTCATACATTAAATTGGATTTTCACACTATTTCCTTTAGTAAAATGTTGTTAACACGTTGAATGAAAGTCACTCACCGGTGACTGACAGTGATCTTTCTGTTTAGGCCGCGTCAGTCATTGGTGACTGACACATATAGATTTTGTAATGGGAGACTTATTTTGTGTCGTAAACGGAATGACAGACAAAACAGACTTGGCATTCAATGTGTTAAACACATCAAAGTTATTGTATTCATGACTATCTCAGTTCACGTTCATGCAATAATTTATATCAATAATTCACTGTGAAAAAAATGTACAGCGGAAGATGACTATTGAGATTCGAAAAGTGATTATTGCTGATTACATCTAACCTGTTTTTTTTCGGCATTATTTTTAAATAATACAAAAACACATTTGTATCTTTAAATTTTATTTAATGGCATTTAATAATTTTCGAACACAGGGTGTAAGGTGAGTATTATAATCACGATTTGTATGTGTAAAGTGTGATCGCGCTTGCCAGTGAAAAGAATAGTTCTCAAACGGTTCTTTCGATTGAGCGCCCGTTTATGGAATCACTGTCGCACGTAATGTTCAGAATGTCGTAAAAATAGGCCGATAGTTTAGGTCTTTAATCCTTGTTTAAATAATTTTACTAATCATTTTCCAACCTATAGAATAATGAAAATATCACATGACCACAGAAAATGTGATAGAGTTTAATCGATAAATGTTGCAGTGATGTAGTAAAACATTGGTAGAGCAAAGTTAACGTCTCTAGGTTTAACCCGAAAGTCTTGCGTTCGAATCCACCCGATTTGATTCTGTCAGATATATATATAAATTTATATATATATATATATATATATATATTCAACACTAACTTAAAAAAAAACTCTAAAATTAAAAACATTTATACGCAAATGTTAATTACTTATTCAAATCAAATATTCAATAAAAGGAATATTAATTCTATGATATTGTTAACGATATTGCATTCAAACAATTAATGGGTTACGGCACTATATATAGACTTCCATCAAGCCTTAATATAAATTCGATTATAAAGCAATTTACATAAGATATTGATTTATTTATGTGTAAACTTTCTATTTATTACAATAAACCTATTGCATATTTTAATCAACGGAAAATATTGGTCATAAATAAGTTAACTGATGCTCTTAGGACAAATGTTTCTGATATAGTAAAAGTCTAAACTTATTTACCAACAAATGAATAATTTAAAAAAAAATTATGTAAACACATATATAGATAAATCCGCAAATAATCATGCAATCATCTGCAAATCGTATTATCAGCCTCTCCCCACATCTAGTATTTCATCAAATAATTATTTAAAAAAAAATAATAATGATATAACGGTAAGCAATCCTAAAATTAATTGTTATTATAAGCTACTAAATATTATACCTGCAAACTTTAATTATTCTTATTTAGTGCTTATTTCTAAGTTTCATAAAACACCAATTAAATTTAGAACAAGTACAACTGGATCCAATACATATAACAATTATGCTAACAATATTTTATTAAAAATTATTAGTCAAATTTATAAACTTACAACAGCAATAGATACTACACACTGTATAAAAAAATATCAACTGTGTAGTGTACTAAAAGACCTTAAATGTGTAAAACATATACAGACATATGATTTCGAAGATCTTTTTAATAATATAAATCTTTTAGACCTGCATAACATAACTAATACATTATTTAAAACATATAAAAATCAATTAACTATTCCTACATATATAGATACAAACTATTTTCGCACTAATTTCATTACATATAATAACTCCATTTTACTAGATAATATTATCCATATACAAATAGTCGACATCAAACAAGGCGGATGTACGTCCAGTCTGTTGTCGGGATTCATATTTATATCAATATGAACGTACTTATTGTTATGATAGTATTCTTATGTTTTATTACATTGATGATTGTATTTACAATTTATGTGACACTAACCAATCAAATATTTCTCAATTTCCTGTAGATTATCCAACTAATTTAGAATTGACAGAAAACCTTTTAACAAACAATACTATTAACTTGTTAGATCTAAAAATGAAAATTGCAGAAAACAAAACAATAACTGACCTTTATGACAAATGTAAAAATTTTCAATTCGATGTTATTACATTTACTCATTTTAAATCTGTTTTCATATTTTAGTTCACAGTAATATACTCCTTGTATAGAATCAAGAGTTTATGTTTCTCACGTCTTATTAATAAAAACATTAAACAATTAATATTTGATGCATTAAATCATTGTTTTCCAAAGAAATGCATATATTCTTAAACCTAAAATCCTTTTATCAATGATCTAAACAATATATAGTAGGAAAGTAAATTGTAAGTTACTATTAAACATTTTGAGTATTTAAAAATAAATATATATAAATTAGAAAAATATAAACTAATCATAAAAAATTAAAAATACAAAATATATATTTAAAAAATTTAATAGGTTGGCTGAGTGTGTAGATTTTAAATTATGGTGGAGGGAAGCGTTATCTGGATAATTTATACTCAAATGTTGATTTAATAAAAATATTTTTTTTTAAATGGAAAAGTACATTGTAATAATTAGTTTCTATGTTTATGTTATGTATGATGAATAAGCAATCCTTAATGATGCACAAAACCTTTTTAAATTATTATATTAATTTACTTCTATCTATAATAATATATAAATAGTGCATTCTAGTACTGCATATGATATATATACCCTATATATATAAAATCCTAATGAATCGAATTGAAACGAATTTATGTAACGATTCTATGACACGACTGATTAAACAACTGATTACATTTCACGGCGATTTATCCTAAAATATGGAATACCTTGCGATGAAATTAACATCAAAAATCCGTATTGATCCACGGATCTCAAAACTGATATTAGAATTTTAAAATTAGAATTAGTTTTCGAAATATTAATTTTTTTCTAATTTTAAATACTTTTTTTCTAATGATGGCAACTCAAATTTTAATCATAACAGATAATTTTTTTCTTATTTTAGAAAAGGTTATTTTAAATTAATTTGGCGACGAGTTTGGCCTCCTTTAAATGTATGCTAAGAAATGCATCATGTTACTTTTATTCAGAATTCAATTTGTATTTCATTATCATTTTATTTAATACAAAAGTTTCATTTAAAATTGAAACCTTTAAAATAAATGGCTTTTACTTCATTCTTTTTTTTAAACGAAACGAAAAGAAAAAATATTAGACACAGATGTCATATACGCAACGGAGTACCTAATTGGCGCCAAAATGGCGTTATTTTGCCTGACATGTTAACCCGGCTATTGTTGCTTATTTATTAATAAATGTTTATTTGAATTTATTTTCTTTTTATTTACAAAAAATTTTATAAATTGTTTTGTTCTATAGTTATTAATTACATTTTTTTTTAATTTATTGTTATTTCATTTTAAAAATAATAGAAAATAATTTAAAAATACATATGTAACAGGTATTTGAAAACGAGGTTTTCGCCAAATTGTCGTAAAAAAAAAAATCACGCCAAACCCGGTGCGTATGTGACAATGCAACAAATCATGAGATTTAATTTCCACTTCAAAGCAACGTTTTAATGTTATTACTTCTCCCGTGGACCAGTTTCGCCAAATTATACAAATTGACATATTTTTTTTTTTTTTTTAAATAACAAAAGAACAAATAAATTAGTATAACATTAATAAAAATACAAATAAAACGTTGACATAAAAATCACTTGATAGCGTGAACATGTGAAACTTCCTTAAAGTCAAGTGAATGTGACATTTACGATCAACCATTATTGGCATTTAATCTTATAGTTTGGCGACAGATTTTCGGTCGATGGGATAACTAAGTAGCACCGTTTTAATTTACCACTCGAAAAAAAAAATGCTAACTGGCGAGTTAAAAAAAAGCTATTGGCGAGATTTTCACCCGGCTAACATAAAAGTACCAGGAATTCTTTGTGATCATTTTATGTAGTTTTATTCGAAAAAATAATTTTGATCCTTTAATCAAAATGGAAACCTTTCTTATGAAAAGTTAAGGAATCAGAACGTTGTTTTTGCAGTTACATGATTTGGACTATTATAATATAAACGAAATAATGGGGATAGAATAATATTCGGCGACTTATCACACCTGTCGCTGGCTAACATTAAAGTACCAAAATGGCCGCCTGGAATATAAAAAGCGAAGGGAACCGCCTGGAGCTGTTGATGATAGTCACATGACTTAGGCTATTATTATAGAGATTGTTTTCAATTTTAAAAACAGCGCAAAGAATAATATTTCCTAACGATTAAAAATTTATTTTCACGTGACTATTAAAAACAGAAAAAAAAAAAAAAAACTTTAAAATTACTATTAAATGAGTACGTGTTAAAGGCAGGAAAATATTGAAAATTATGTCATGAAAATTGTATTTACACGTGAATATTAAAAGGGAAAGGAAACTTTAAAATAATAAATAGATTAATATTCGTTTAACCCTTTCTCGGACATAGCACTTCTATTCATAAAACCTTGAAATCAGTGAATGGCACCAGAATTTACAAACAAATTTCGAAATACAAAAATGCTTTTGTTCACTTACTTAATAAAAGGGAAATTTTCATCCCAATATTCTGATGCCAATGTGGCATTTAAAAATTAAAATTAAGTGGTCCAAAAATGAACCACCGCCCTTGAAGGGGTTAAAGCAGCAAATTTTAGTAATTGTATTATGTCAATCGCTTTATAATGCTGTTAAAAATACCGAGAGACAAAGACTCTGTTTACTTAATTTATTTTATTTTAGCTTCTTTTCAAATGTTTAACTGATCTTCTTTAACCAAACACGAAAACAACAATTGGATGTCTTAACAGCAACTGATTCTACCTTAAATTTTTGCAAACAAAGGGAATTGAATGAAAACCCGTGTACAGGGAGATCGCTACAGGTTTTTTCAATATAATTCAATCTTCTCTAATCTTTTTAAAACCGATCAGATTAGCGTGCTTTTAGATTCTACAGTGTCTGAACGGGGGTTGGCGAGCGTAGCTTGCAGGGGGCAGAGCCCCCTAGTGTATATATAAAAATGTAAAAATGTTACATTTAGTTGTATCCCCCCCCCCCCACACACACACACACAAATGAAAAGAAGGTAAAAAGAATCAAAAAATTAAAAAATAAATTTTATAAAGGGACGCATAGTGTAGAATTTTATATTATTTATTTATTTTTCTAATATTATTATTTATTTACTTAATTTCTTCTGATTTATATTTTAAAAATATTTATAAAAACTTTACATTATACATGCTGATTATTTGTTATGTATATTCTAAATAGCTGATTTAGAATTATACATGTTGTGCTGTTTGGTTTTTAAAAATAAGAATAAACTGAATTTTTGATTTGCAAAGTAAAATAATTCTCCGTACTTAATTTCAATAAACTAAGACAGATGGCAGCACTAAAAGTGTTTTTAACTGTTAATTTAAACTAGTTTATAGCTTGAAGAATCATCAGTAGATGACATCACTATAAAATTATTCACATTCATTTTTATTAAAATTTTGTGATACCAGCTTATAAAATTATTGTCATTCCTACCTCTCAATTTAATAACTGTATTTCGTCAGTCCTATTTTGTAATGGATTTCCTCTGGAATCCTTTAATTAGCATATAAAATATTTTATTATGTTTAGATTAATTTGGATTGTTCGAAATTTATTTATCGTCTGCCAAGGCTCAATGCGAGCATTTGTTGTGTAAGTTTTTTGCCGTAAATGGAAACGTTCTTTTTGTTGACATGTAATTTATTCTATTCTGAGATAGGTGTAAGACCAAGAGGGTTTATTATTAAAAACGTGATACAGTTCACTTTGTTATTTATTAAGTGTTGTGAGTTATTGACGAGTCTGTGTTTATTTAAATTCAACCAGCGCGCTATCCTAATTTTTGGTTACGTCTACCGGAGATTTGATATTTTTCCTTTTTGTTAATTAAGTGATAGAACGAACTTAAGATGAGTTTCGTTTTCAAGAGTAATCATGTTATCGCTCCGAAGTTGTGATGTAAAAATAAATAAAGAGCTGCGTCATTTAAACATCTATACCATTTGGTGAGTCTTTTTTGTTAATATTATCTCATAATGACGGAATTTAAAGATATATTAGTTAGAAAAAGAGTGTTAAAAGCTACTGTCACTAAACTAAAAAATAATATTATTAGTTCGATAGATGATGCTGATTCTAGTCAGCTTGCTTTATTCTAAAATAAAATCGATAAATTAAACGAGGAATTACACGGAATTTTTAATGCAATTTTTTCTCAATGTAAAAAAGAAGATGTAGCTAATTTTGTTGATGAGCAAGAATCCGTACAGGATAAACTTGATAATCTTTGGTTAAGTGTTAACCGGAAAAACACAAAATTTACTTTAAATGAATCGAATCAAAATAATAGTCTTTCTAAATCTCAAATACTAGAAGTAAAGCTCCCAAAATTGACACTTCCTACGTTTAGTGGTAATTTAGAAGAATATGTATCATTTTATGATTTATTTAAAGCTAGTGTGGATAATAACGAGAGTTTATCAGACTGTCAAAAATTGCAGTATTTGAAATCGGCATGTAAAAACAGTGCACATAAAATTATTCACAGTCTTGCAATATCTGATTCAAACTATAAGACAGCTTTAGAATTATTGAAGGATCGATATTCAAATAAATGTCAGTTAATTAATACATTAATTAAGAAGTTAATTGGAATGCCTTGTATTTCGGATAATGCACAGTCTATTTTATAGAGTGTAG
The DNA here is from genome assembly GCA_963932465.1 of Maratus speciosus. Classification (NCBI taxonomy): domain Eukaryota; kingdom Metazoa; phylum Arthropoda; class Arachnida; order Araneae; family Salticidae; genus Maratus; species Maratus speciosus. Next base: position 127,893,656 of record OZ010800.1, read on the forward strand.
ATGTTATAAACGAATGTGTTCTTTAAGTGTACTTAAGCAAGACGTTAGTGGATTTTCGGAAGTAATGATAATTTATGTAATTACAGATAAATTATATAAAAATATGAGATATTGGTTGGAAAGAACATTAAAAAAGGAGAAGGTGGGAACTCTTGATAATTTATTATCTTTCTTGAAGGATCAGGCCCCTGATCCTTCAGGAACCCTTCAAAACAGCAAATCCTCAGTAAATGAAATAAAGGAAGGTAAAGTAACGACATTGTTGTATGCTAGTAATAGTTTTGTGTATGCAAGGAATCACATCCGTTGTATAAATGTCCTAAGTTCTTGCAGTTAAGTGTACATAAAAGAATAGAATTGATTAGAAGAAACACCCTGTGTTACAATTGTCTTTTAGATAAACACCATGCAAAAATATGTAAGAGTTTAAGTAAATGTAAAGTGTGTCATAAGCCTCACCATACAATTTTACATCTTCTGAGAGACCCCAAATCTTATTTAGATAGTGTAAATAAAACGCCGACTGGCCCTCTTTCTCCGCACGCACCAGAATTTCAGCCGAGACCAACTGAGTCATTAAATCAAACTTCTTGTTCTAGCATCTTTCAATTTCCAAACAACTCTGTGTCGGCATTACATTCATTGCAAAATAAGCAAACTCTACTTTGTGCACCAATGATTAAGGTTCGTGACTCACTGGGTAATCTTGTAAACTGTCGCGCTTTGCTGGATAGTGGCAGTGAAGCCTCTTTCATAAGTGAAAATTGTATGCGTAAATTATGTTTGCCAAGGCAATCTACTAAAGTACAGATTACATGTTTAGGTTCTTATAATCCTGAATCTAATGAAGAGGTAAATTTAAATGTTACTCACCATTTTAATTCTGAAGTGAGATTTGCCACTAGAGCATTTGTGATAAAAAGAATCGCATCAAATGTGCCGTATAGTTCTATTTCTTCAAATATTGTAAATAATTTTAATTATTTAGTTCTAGCAGACCCAATATTCTTTGAATCAAGACCAGTAAATATTTTATTAGGTGTTAACGTTTTCTTTACATTGCTTAAAGGGGGAGTTATACAAAGAGAAGAAACTCGACCCTTCGCCGTATGTTTAAACTTGGTTGGATAATTACGGGAACTACTTCTTTTGATACAAGTCAACGTAGATTTTCTGTTAATAATATCCAATTTCAACTAGATGATTTAGTTCAAAGGTTTTGGTCTTTAGATTCCATTCCTGATCTAGTTCGAATTTCTAAGGAAGAACAAGAATGTGAAGACCATTTTAACAGCAATTATTTTCGAAATAGTTCTGGAAGATTTGTTGTGAAACTTCCATTTAAAGATTCCATATCACAATTATGTGATACTAAGGAACTAGCCATACAGCGATTTCGTTCTTTGGAACGCAGGCTTTCAAAACAACAGTCTATTTACGAAAACTATCGAGAGTTTATGAAGGAATATTTGGACTTGGGTCGCATGGAACGAATATCCAAATCGGAAAGGGTCCCTACATTTGTTTTTTATTTACCTCAACAAGCGGTAGTTCGTGAATCCAGTTCGAAGACAAAATTAAGAGTTGTTTTTTATGCATCTGCTAAATCTACCTCTGGTGTGTCTTTGAATGATATTCTAATGGTCGGACCTGGTATAAAATAGGAACTTTTCCAATTCTTATAAGATTAGAACTTTGCCTATTGTTGTACATGCAGATATAGAGAAAATGTTTAGACAAATCTTGATTAATCCAGAAGATAGAGATTTTTTAATGATTCTTTGGAGAGAGAATTCCAAGATACTATAGAAGAATATCGTTTAAAAACAGTCACTTATGCTACGGCATTTGCCCCGTTTCTGTCTACAAGAGCTCTTCATCAGCTTGCCTTAGATGAGAAAAATGATTTTCCTTTGGCATCTGCAGCTATGTTGAAATGTTTTTATGTAGATTATTTTCTCTCTGGCGGCCAGAATGAGGAATAAGTTGTGGAACTAATTAGTCAATTGACATTATTAATGAAACGAGGTGGCTTTAATTTACTATAATGTATTTCAAATGTACCTGGAGTACTGAGGAATAGTTCTAAAGAATGTAAGGAAAGTACAGAGTCATTATTCTTGACTAATGATGGCGGGATAAAAATTTTAGGAATTCAATGAAATTTAACGGGTGATTTCTTTTGTTTCACTACTTTAGACCATGAGAAAAAGGACAGATATTCTAAAAGAGATATTTTGTCAGAAGTTGTAAAGGTGTTTGATCCGCTATGCTTGCTTTCCCCCTGTGTTGTTTTCATGAAGGTACTGCTGCAAAACTTATGGAAGTTTTCACTTACCTGGGACGAGCCAATTAGTGAAGAACATAGCAAACCGTGGACATCTTTTCGGAATGATTTAAAGGTAATTTCTAAGTTAAAAATTCCTCGATTTGTATTAGCTGCAGATAAGATGAACCTACATGGCGCCCGAACAGGAACTTTTGCTTGGACAAGGATGCACGCCTTTTCTGAGGCGTCTGAAAAAGCATATTGTGCTGCAATATATATGCGTTCAGTTTCTCAAAATGAGAAAATCACCGTAAAAGTTTTGACATCTAAAACTAAGGTCGCACCCGTTAAGACTCAGTCAATCCCAAGGCTTGAACTTTGTTCAGCTCTTCTTTTGACAAATTTGCTAAAAGTGGTTTTGGATCACCTAAGTCTCAAGGAGAGTGAAGTAGTTGCGTGGACGTGGTGTTTAAGATTTTTAGAAAATGCAAGAGAGTCGTTATCAAATCGAGTAAATTATTTAATCTCTGTCTTAGAGCTTTCAAATTAATTCCACAACGAAAATTCTAAAAAAATTCGACACGAGTGTTTCCCTGAAGAAATATTTTATTTAAGTCATCACAAATCTTTAAAATCTTCAAGTAATCTTTTGTCTTCAAACCCATTCCTGGATCATAATTGCATTTTACGTTTTGGTAGAAGATTGAGACATGCTAATGTCTCAGAAGATCAGAAACATCCAATATTATTGCCTAAGACACATCATATAACTGCATTAATTATCCATCATTATCATATAACTTATTTACGTGCTGGTCCACAGCTTCTTTTAGCTGTTCTTCGAACTGATTTCTGGATTTTAAAAGGTCGAGATGCAGTAAGAAAAATAGTGAGGAGTTGCTTAAAATGTTTTCATGCTTCACCATCTGTTGGCACCTAAATAATGGGAGATCTTCCAGCCATACGTGTTACGCCAAGTCGTCCATTCTCAAAGACAGGGGTTGATCGTGACGGTCGTGTGAGAGTCACCTTAGTAAGGGCTGCTGCCGGAAATTTTAAACGAGCGGTTTATAAACTCTGTCCTCTACCATCTCATTAACAGTAAGACATCTATAACTCTTTTATTTATACCTGGGTAGGCCGGGGTGTATGTTCGAAATTTTTTTATCGTCTACCAAGGCTCAGTGCGAGCATTTATTGTGTAAGATTTTTGCTGAAAATGGCAACGTTTTTTTTTTTTGTTGACATGTAATTTATTCTATTCTGAGAGAGGTGTAAAACCAAGAGGGTTTATAATTAAAAGCGTGACACAGTTCACTTTGTTATTTATTAAATGTTGTGAGTTATTGACGAATCTGTGTTTATTTAAATTCAACCAGCGCGCTACTAACGATAATGCTTTATAATTATTATATTTATGTTATTAATAATATTAGTCCCTCGAATTGATGATTTTGAACTGTACGAATTCGCTTTTAACTGTAAGTCATTAATATGGCAGGTGTGGGGGTAAATGCTGTGATTGTGGGGATACATGATTTTGATTGAAATACGATATTTAAAAAATTGTCTGTTTCTATTAATGAGTAAGTTTTTAACTCACATGTTTCGTTTTCATTTCTATTGTGCATGACATTGTTCTGTCCGGGTTTTACATATTATGCATAATTATATATTTATTTATTTATTTATTTTTTGGTAGCGGATAATCCGTCATTGGTGGAAATATGCATTTAAGCTGTAGCTTATTATTTCTACCTCAAAATTTAACCGTTTTTTATTAATGATTTCGTAATATTGCCCTTGAAAACGAGTTACCTTCGTTTGTTCCAATTTTATTCATAATCGGTCTCTCATTTTAGTTCATTTTTTTGTTTTTCTTTTTGAATTAATGAATTTTCAAGATCATACATTTCGTGCAAAGGATTTGCTGATGCTGACAATAATTCATTATTTATGGTCTTTATTCATATAGTTTTCATAATATCAAGTATTTAAAATTTTATTTTTTATTTAGCTATCCATAAACCAAAAAGCACTTTAAGTCAATTTCTTATTAATGTTCTGTATAATAATTTTGATTAAAAAAAAATTCTTAATTTTAGACATAGATACACAAAAATATTTTATATAATTATAAACTTAATTAAAATAGCCTAGTAAGCATTAAAAAGCATTAACTTTGGTCAGATAATGTAGGAAGTACTTTTCCACTGTAAGGATTATATATATATATATATATATATATATATATATATATGTGTGTGTGTGTGTGTGTGTGTGTGTGTGTGTGTGTGTGTGTGTGTGTATTTGCAAGACTATACTATACATCTCTCTCAGTATAAAATAAAATTACCATCATTAGTCGCATACGAGATTGCAAATGAGGTCCTTTTAAATATACGACCTGATACACTTTTCTAAATCGTTGTGTAAATTTAATGGTTAACGAATTACGCGTGCGTGAATATATGTTAATATTCATCGCAAAGATAATGCTATACCATTTATTGCGGCGAAATATTTTGGAGAAATGTTTAACCTTTGCATTAACAAAATTTCCTCATGCTTTAGATTTACGGAATATTTTACTAAAACCATTCTATAATGTTACACGGTGTTAGGCTTATTATGTTTAGTTTATTTAATAATAGCAAGATGCTTGTGCATTATGTGGATTAAACATGCTTACGAAAAACTGTTATAAAATTTCTGAACAAAATATCCATTTGGATGAGTCAATACAATGTAAAATTTCTAAAGGTTGAAACAGAGAGACTTAATATGTAATTATGATTGCATATTTCAGAAATGGAGTTATGTTTTCATAAAATGTATTAAAATTTTAATAATTGTGTTTGAATTCGTTTAAACTTTTCTTTTCTTGTTGTTGATACTTTACTATAGCAAGTTAACTCGCAAGAGATTATTACATATTTTCTTATAAATGACAATGTATAAATAAAAATTTCTGGTTAGAAATTTTTTACTATTCTGATGTTTTCAATTTCTCTATATCAAACTCTTTATGATGACATACCTTTGAATAGACAAACAGAAAGAAAAGGTGATAATTTTGTAAGGAAAAAAAGAGCTTAATATATTTGAAATGCATAAAAAGTATCGTTAAATGGAGGAAAAAAAGTCATTAAAACGAGAAACATTCAAAGTTGGAATCAATATAAATAAATACGGGTCATTAAAACGTATTGTGAAGATGACGAAATCGTAAATCGCGTACTGTTAGACAACAGTGAAGAGTCATGATGCGTTATATGAACATTTATAAAATATATTTATTTTTAAGTAAAATAAATTGGTAGCCAAAATTGTGGACATTTTTTGAAATTTTCATGTTATATAACTTTGTGTGCTTATAGAATATATTAATTTTCACATAAATACAAATGTTTATATGACAAATTGAAGGAAATATTATGTAGAATGTAATAAAAAAAACTGAATTAAAATATCTGCATAACACACGCAAAAAAAATTACACTTAATTTAACGTAAAATACAAAAACAATTAGTCATGAATAATGAAGTGAATTGTAATAAAAGCTTCCTAGCCAATCACAATGACTGTTCTGAGAATCAATCAAATGTCAGTAACTAAACTGTGGTATGTTTTGATTTGTAAAACCGGTATTTTGCTGTAATAAATTTTGAAGAAGGATGAATACTAGTGTAAGAAAATATAAAATGTTTTTTTTTTCATTTCTTTCTCTTAATTCAAATAATTTAAAACAATGTCATCAACAACAAGAACTTATTGGACACCTAGAAAAAGAAACAGATTTATCATATTGGGAGAAAATGGTCTCTCATTTTCTGAAATTGCAACACAGATTCGTGCATCACTCTCGTTATCTGGCGTACGAAACATGTGCTTACATTATAGAGAAGCTAAATCAGTGATAGTGATAAATAAGGCAAGATGAGGCCAAAGAAAATAGACAAGAACTTCTGACGATAGAAAGATAAAAATGATATTCCTCAAAGATAGAAGTATTAAACCAGATGCTGTAGATGTGAAATGAATGCAATGGATATTTAAGTTTGTTCAAGAACAATAAGGAGAATATTAGCAGGTTTTAGACTGAAAGGTAGAATTCCGAGAAAAAAATCATTTTTAAATATTCAGCAACGCAAGAAACAAGTTCAGTGAGCAAAATAACACATTAATTGGTCAGAAAATTAGAGGAACGAAATAATCTGGAGCGATGATAGTAAAATATTGCTCTGTGGTAGTCATGGGCGAAATTATGTGAGACGTAGTGCAAGGGAAGAGATCCTGATGGCATTGAAGCAACTATAAAGAACCCGACAAATGTCATGATTCGGTCCTGTATGCCTGCAGATAGTTTTGGCCACATTAAAGGGATTGATAGCATTCTGAATGGAAAAAAAAACACATCGAAAATGTACTGGAGCCAAAATTGATACCTTCATTCAGGGATCACCTTCCCCAATAAAGCACAATTTATCATTCAGCTGGATTTAGCTCCATACCATACGGTAAAATTATGCAAATAATGGTTTAAACATAAAAGCATACAATTATTACCCTGGTCAGGAAACAACTCTGATCTGAATCCTATTGAAAATTTGTGGTGACGTTTGAAAATCCTTGTACAAAAAAGCGTCCATCTAACAAAACAAAACTTATTGAAGCTATAATTGATTCTTGGCATCATGTGATTAAAATGGATGAACTTCAAACACTAGTTCTCTCAATGAAAATACACTTTGAAGCTGTAATAAAAAACAAGTGTTACCCTACTAAATATCCAATGTGTAAGTGTAACTTTAAAATACAATAAAATCTAAAATAGATCGTATTTTTTGTAAGCGCACCTTTTTTGTAATGCAGATATTTTAATTGAAGTTTTTTTAATTGAATTCTACATTAAATTTCCTTGAATCTGATGTGTAACCATTTGTATTTAATAGAAATTTATTATATTATTGGGACAAATATTTAAAGATTGCTACACTAGATGGCAGCACACGACAGTCCCTAATTTTAGCGGGCTGCCAAATAGGTTTTTCCCATTTCCCATGATTCCATGTGGATTAGATTTCCCTCGGAGTCGTTCATGATACAAGATTGGAATAAGCAGAGTGTTTTGAGACGCATAATGTATAGGTTGCAAAATGCAGGCTATTTATAATGAAATGTTTATTCTGAAATTTATTATGAATTATTATGACACGTCCCTTTCAACCCCTCAGTTTCTGTCCTTTTCAACCCCATACCCACCTAACAAAATTAAAAATGTGTTCATGCATGAAAGTATTTTAGATAACAAAATATACTGATATTCACATAAAATGCATACTTTACAGTGCTAAATAACCTAAATATAATTATGCTAAACACAATATTTTTTTAGAGAAAAAAAGAAAAAGCAACATCAAAATTTAATTTTTTATATCAAAAACAGGATTTACTTTCATCACCTACAACGCTACAATTACTAAATGCTGATGTTAGTTATAAGGATTATTAAAATATAAAAAGTATCGTCATCTATTGAGCCAAAGTTGGAACATTCTACATTTTATTTTCTTCCCGAAATTTTGAGAGTCCCTTTCATTCCCAGTCTCCCCTACGTACTTTTTCAGAGTAATGGGAAATTATACTAACGATTAAAGTATATGCACTATTTTTCATTCTCATACATTTTATATTTATATTCTGCTTACGTACATTAAGCAAAAAACGTTAATTAAGCACTTTTGCAATGTAATGCAATATATACTAACGATGCAAATATAAATATTTCTCATATTCATACTTTTTTCCATATATATATATATATATATATATATATATATATATATATATATTGCATAAAGTAAGTTAATATGCACTTTACAATGTAAGAAAAATACATACGGAGAATTTTTATCTATGCAATATTCTAAATGATATAGTTGTGAATTTTTCAGAAGACTATATAAAACTGAATAGTTAAAAGAACCGCCAATTTCAAGTATATTGTTAATATAATAAACATGTTTAAATTTCTCCTCCACAAAAAATATTATATTTGATCTCATATTAAATAAGTATACATTTGAAATTAAATTATTTTGTCCTCTTTTTTAAAAATAATTGTAATGAAAAACAAATAATAAAATACTCCTTGAGTCTCGAATTTTATCGCCCACTTTTTTTTTTTACTCACTATTAAAAGAACCTTTATGGATAATGATTAAAAAAAAAATACGAATCCGTAAAATTAATAATTTATATAAATAAAATATAAAAATCGACATAAGTTGTCGAAAGAAGTTCCTAATATGTTGGAAATTGTACTTCAAACGTGGCAAATGAGGTGCGGTCGTACTATAACTAGTTTTATAATTATGCAGGTATTTATGCAATAGCTGTTGTGTTCTTATGCAAAAATGCATAAATACAAAAATTATTACTATTATATGTATTAATTTCAGTAACGCAAAAATAATATGACTCCATCTTAAATAGAACGTAATCACCATGGCAACTTTGAACCATGACCTATCATGGGATATCATTGAATTAATTAGTAAATGGTAATATTTAATAGAATGTAGAAAACTTCTATTAATACCTTTTTAAGTTTTTATTCGATTTTTATAAAATTTAAAATGACTCGACAAAATTCTGAAACGATTATATATATTAAATTTCAAACTATTCCGTTGGGTACTTTTTGATCATTTATATGCAGATAGACGGACAGACAAACGGTCGGACCAGACGGCGATTATAGGTGCTACGTTTTTATGTAACCTCTTAACTGTCGTGCCCGAGTACCTCTCGGGCTAAAACTGTTTGCTATCTTCAATACAAAAAGATTTTGGATACCACTTAATTTTAACTGTAATCTTTGGTTTGTTAAATGGCGTACCTTTTTCGATTGTACAAAGCCAAATATTTTACTTAAAAAAGAGTGGTGCGTAGTATTGATGTTTAATTTATTGTGTCCAAAAAAAAAGAAACAGTTAAAAGGTTAATTACTCCATTTATAACCAAGACGTCGTGTCTTTAACAAGTAATTAAACCTAATTTCTTACATAACTCAGCAGTCTTTATTTAAAATTTACATTTTTGGTCTATTATCACAAGCAAGCAATCAATGAAAAAATTGTTATATCATTTGTGTGTTTCTTCTTTGACTATCACGCAGTAATTATTTTTATTTCATCAGACGGTTAAATTTTATATTGTTTATTCTTTCACGTACGTAAAAAAATATCAGTGACTACCGCCATTATCTAGCTTAAAAATTTTATAAAGTATGTCCCACGATTATTATTTTTACCTGTTGTAGATACGTATGCATCGTGAAATGCAAAATGTTAAATAATGTAGGAATTAAGATTATCCAACTTAATAAAATTACAGTGTGACCCAAAATGATTGAAACAGGTTTTTTTAACTGATGTCGGTATGTAGGCAATGTAAATTGCAAAATTGTTCAAAATAAGATAGGAATTAATCTAATGTGTATAAAATAGTAATGCCATACATTTTCAAGGAGTTACAGTTAAAAAAAATAAGCAGTCTATGCGTCCAATACACTATATTTAAAAAAAACTTTCAGTGTTCTCTGGAAAGTAAAACAATTAAAACGACGGGATTTCAAAGACAGAAATTCATCGAATAATGATTCTTTCAATGTTATTAACACGTTCATGTGGGCGTGGTGGGTCACACCCAACTGTCTCAGAGTTTTCAAGTCTCCAGCTTTTTGCACACCACTATTATTTTACAGAAAATGTTGTTCCTTTAAATCACCCAATTGCTATAATTAAATAAAACAACATTTTCTGTATTAAAATACTGGTATCCAAAAGGCCGGAGACTTGCCTGCTCTGAGACAATGGAGACAAACACCCACCGCGCCGGCGTGAACGTGTTAAATATCGTGTGTTTTCTGCAGTAAAAATGGAATACGGAATGGAATAGTGTCGAAAAACAACACAATTTTCCTATTAGTTACAATCTTTCCATATAAGGATCTAAAATTTAACCAAATAAAAGTGCCTAAAAATCAATTTTAAATCTTTAATATTTGTTATAACATTTGTATATATATGTAAGCCTTAATTATATTTTTTCCTATATCAAGTAGAAAAATGTACGTAAAATATCACAAATCTCTTTAAAAATATTTTAGAAAAACAATACTTTTATTCACTTTTATGGAGCTATATAAGAAAAAACACTCAGATACAAAATAATTTAAACTTTGTTGTTATTTCTCTAAAACTCTATGAGAGGAATTCCACAGTTCTTAGACAAAGATATTCTTAAAACACATACCTGTCCGGAAACGTAGTGAAGATCTTAACAAGAAAAGATATTTTTATTGTTATAGAGTAAACGAACGTGACACATAGGAAAAGGAAATTGGAAATAACTTTCTTTCTAAATTATGAACAACAAACATTGATTACTTTATCTGCCTTAAAGTAATTAAACGTTACTTCGCCATTTCTTGCATTTGGTTTATTATTTTAGCTTGAAGAAAGTTTTAAAATTATGATCCAAATTTAAATTAGAATAAATTATGCTTAAGCGTATAAAATTATGTATACATTTATATAAACTATAGTATTTTATGTTTTTAAAGTATGCTTTATGATACTTATATGTATGTATTGCTAATTAAAGTGATTTTTTGTTAAAGTTAAATACCTTTAAACAATATTAAACATCAAAATGTTTATTGAAAAACAGATCGGAGATTGAAACATGCCAAAACACAATAACCTTCTCTGAAACATGTCTGTTTCTCATCGGAGAAAATTGAACATGATTATTTAAAAGGGTAGTTTACAAAAGCTGAAATACAAAACAACCCATATATTAAATTAACCCGTTTTTAAAATATTATTTTTTTAAAGCAATTACTAATAATTTACAAATATAAAAATTTACTCATATTATAATAAATAACGTGCAGATGTAAAAAGATAAAAATAATTCTGCTTTTTTTCCAGGCGTTATGAGTTATCCAGAATGGCATTATTTGACACATGCAAGGTTTCTGTAAAAATAATTATTGCTACAGATACAAAATCCAAATATACCAGTAGTAGAGTGAAACATAATCGAGGTAATTGCTCCCGAAGAAAAACTGGATGATAAAAAAGATAAATTTCAGTCAATTTCTTTGTTAATTAAGTAGGTAGTATCTGTTAACATATAAAAGTATCTTGTTTTTAAATACATTACGCATCTCCTGAAGCATTTCTCGTAGCATTGCGAAATCTTAAAAGAATTATCATGAACAGATTATAATTTAGTTCAAGCAGATTTATTTTGCGACTTTTAGAAAGACATTTTCCTCTCTGTACCTTAGATGTACCTTAGAGAAGAGTACTTTTAAGAATAAAACAGAAGGTTTGGTGTTCAATGAACTATAATACAGCGTGACCAAAATGTATTTCGATAGGATATGAGGATAATATAATCAAAGATAGAACATAATAAAATAATCAGAAGTATTATAATAACAACATTCTAAAGAAAGCTTTATGGCCATGGAATAGTAAACAATATGAGAACAAGACAAGACTATTCAACAAGACTTTGAAGCAATTCATAATCATAGTCGTTCTCTTGATTAAGACAATTTATAATCTTAAAGTTACGGAAATTAGTGAAGAGTCAATCATCAGTGTTTTAATAACGGTCAAATACGGTTCCTTAAATCTCCCTATTTTGTTCTTTTAGGCGCATATTATGAAAAATGCAGTAAACATCACAAAGATGTGCATTATTTAAAGTAAAATCGCATGTCTGCTTATGAAGAAATAAATGATAATGAGTTACGTCAAATCTGCGAAAAAATAGAAAATTTGAAGCCTGTGGTCAAAATAAAAGTGAATTTATTTGTAAATATACTTCGTTTATATAAATGTGCCTATAATATAATTCCATTTATATAACGGAATTATCAGTTTTTAGTCTGAAACTCTTGTGGTAGATTAATTTTTAATTCAAACGAATTCGGGTAAACCTGTAATAATAAAATACATATTACTAAAAAATATGATAAACATGTTTTATTTCCTTAATGTGGTTTTAAATAAAAATTGTTAATTACAATAAAAAGTTTTGCCTCTTTTCTTTTATCTCTACTTTAGACTTAACTTTGAGTATTGATCTACACTGCACATTCTAAGTCAAAAGGTATACAACATTTCACAGATAACTTTATATATATATATACAGTGGCGGTCAAAAGTTTCCGGCCAGTTAGTTTTTTTTATTCCTTTGACAGAACATTTTAGCGATAAGGAAGTTTATTGCTCCAAAAGTTAGGAATAAGGAAATTATCTCTGATCACGTGATCATGTTTAATGGTTACTTAAGATACTTGATGGAAAGGGGAGTAATTGAAAATTCGCGCGTGCAAAAGTTTCCGGCCATTCGTCATTCATTAGTTTTTGCTATCGCTAAAGTGTTTTTTTGGCCATATTTGTTAATTAATCAAGGTGAATAATGTATTTAAAATTCAAAAATGAAAAGTTTAACAATTTATTGTTCCTAAATGAGTGATTTGTTTGTCGCTAAAGGGACAATCCTCTCGTGAGATTGTGGCAAAGTTGTTGATCGAAAAAAATTGCTGTAAACGATATTTAAAAAAAATATAAAGATAGTGACGGCCTTCGGAACTTGCCACGGCCCGCGGAACCCGAAAAAGGACTATTCTTGTGAACAGAATTATTAGAGGAAAAGCAGTTGATGACCCGCGTAAACATACCGCTGCAATTCCACGCCATTTATGGTGTTAAAAGCGATTTATGGTATTATGGTTATTGCTGAAACAAGTCTATCTACAGTGTCAAGACGCTTATGTGACGTAGAACTTTATGGAACAGTCGGCGTTAAAAAACCTTTTAGAAGTAAAAAAATTCAGAGGTCCCGACTGGCGTTTGCCAAGGAATACAAAGACTGGTCAAGTGAAAACTGAAAAAAAAATACTATTTTCAGATGAATGGACGTTCAATCTTACTGTGAGTGCTAAAAAACTTTACAACCGACGAGCTAAAAACAAAAGATAAGATGCGAGATATATTATTCATACAATGAAGCAAGGCGGAGGACACGTTATGCTGTGGGAAGCATTTTCTTGAAAATGCGCCTGTCCGTTATTTTAAATCCGCGGCAAGCTGAATAGTGCAATGCATAAGGCTATCTTGAAAGATCATTTGCTGCCTTATTGGAGGAAAAATTGTGGTTGCAACTATTTGTTTCATCATGATAATGACCAAAAGCATACAAGCATGCTCGTCAAGCAGTGGCTCTCGCACAAAAAACTTCGCTTTTGAAATGAACAGCCCAATCATCCGATCTGAATATAATAGAAAATCTTTGAAACTAACTTGAAAACGTGTGTGGAATTATAAATATTCCAATTTGTCAGCATTTTCACAAAAAATGCAAGAACCGTGGGCAAAACTTAACATTGATGATCTGCAACTGTTCGTTGAATCGATGCCACGTTGCTGCGCCGCAGTACTTATTGCTAAATGTATGAATACAAAATACTAATTGTATATGTTGTTGTTCACTGTTATTTTCTGTTATAACCCCATTTTTTCCCAAACTTGCCAAGGTGGCCGGAAACTTTTGAGAACATGCGTTTTCTTTTGCAATTGATTTTGTCAATTAAATTTATTAATATTTAATTGTTATTCCATAAATAAGTTCTTAAATGTTATGTCAATAAAGTGCATAAGTATCACTTTGAAATTCCTCTTCATATGGGTATACTTACAAATTAACCAAAAATTTTACGCTGGCCGGAAACTTTTGACAGCCACTCTATGTATATATATATATATATATATATATATATAGGGTGTATCTGAAATGCTTCAACAATTTAAGGGAGATGAAAGTACTCATCAAGACGAACAAAAAATGAGGTGGAACATGGGGCCGCAAACCACTTATTGAGTCACAAATACAGCGTGTTTCCTTTTAATTGAAGTCGGCTTGTCGGTCATAATTTTGCGAAAAATTAAAGTATTTCAGTAAATTTGTAACGATATGTACCTTATTTTGTATGAAATGTGTTAACATCACAAAAAGTTATTGAAAAACAGTGTACTCGCACAATTTATCATACCGTATGAACTGATAATCACAGTCGAAAGTGGGGATCGTCCAATGCATACTGCTGGCGCGTATAATGGAAACTTATACCACTTTTTTTGTCTATTATCTTGACGCCATTGTGTACGTATAATACGTAAAGAAGAAAGCGTGCAAAAAGACATCCGTCTGACATTAGCCTTAGGCTGCATGACTTTATAGACATTATAGCAGTAGAATGACTTTAATGTCGCAAAAACTAGAAAAGTTACTTTAGTGAAGAACGTATGAGGAAATTTCACGCATATTTTTATAACACGCATTATAATACGTAAGGAAAAAAAGGGCAAAAAGACGTTCGTCTGATATTAGACTAATAGTGTGAAAAGAGACAAACTTAGGAATATATTTCTTAAGGGTCATTAAATTAATGCTTTGAAATGTTACAATGGTTAAAAATATTTAAAATGAATGCACGAATGTAACCACAATTATCCAATAAAATGTCAGAAATGCAGTTGAATTTATACTCATTGGCATCATTAGATATCTAATGTAAAGTGTGTAGAGATAAATCTAATTTACTAAGGAAAGTCTGCAATCAAACTATGTTAGGGTTACTACGCTTTTACATTTCTATTATTATATGACAAATTATTGTCAGATTTTAAGTGTAACGTCGTACGTTTTAGATTTGTTCTAGACATGTTTAGACAATTAAGGAAATGTGATACAGATTGTTTGGGTATGTTTATTACTAAACACTAAATTTGAGTAAAATTAAAATCAAGTTGGAAATTACTCGTCAAACGTGACAAATGAGGTGCGTTCGTACTATAACTAGTTTTATAAATATTTTTTGCCCCGCATATTGTACTGAATGCATATTTTAGTGCACTTCATAAGTGCATATCCATTTCATTCTGTTCGAAAGGCTTTAACATCATTAAAATGCACTTGAAATATTTTTTTCCCATTGGCCGTAACGTAACGGAAAAATTTTGACTGCCCCTGTAATTAAACTATACATCCGATTTTCATAAAATTTGAAATAACTTGACAAAATTTTGCAACAATTATATATTTAAAATTTCAGACTATTCGGAAGGCTACAACATCATTAAAAGTCCTTCCGGCCAGTGCCGGGAGGAAGAGGTAGCTTTCATATTCCTTATTTTAAAAAAGCCCACTTATATTATTCAAACACACGAAGCTCAATTAAGTGGAAACCGAATGTAGGAGACTCAATACAAATTTTTATCAATACTAAATCATTATGAATGAGAATTTTGCGAAATTAGTCAGCTTTATCCAAGCTGCTTTTATTTAAAGTAACTTATAATTAGCTGCCAAATTCGGCGATTTCTTAAAGTGCCAGCCATTTTAAGACATGGTGGATGAGGCTAACCAGTGAATTTGGTCGAGACCTTAGTAATTGCTGTGCACATGCTCACTCACATCGGAATCGGTTGATATATACGAGTGCTGTCGCAGGCAAAAAATCAGATTTTTCAAAATGTCACCCACGTTAGAAATTGAAACTGCTATATCTGAGCCATTTTTTAAGATAAAGACAAACAAAAAATGCTCCTGAATCCTTATATCAAGGTCAAATACTTAAGAAAGAAACCTTTTTCAATTTCTAATTTTTTTGCACCTCACTTTAAATATAATTTTTTTTTTATTTAATGGCCGCCATTTTGAAACAAGATGGCTGATGAAGCTGGACAGCTAACTTGGTCGAGATATTGATGCATACTATCCACATGCCTTTTTCCATCGAAATAGGCGAATACGTGTGGTATCGCGTGACAAATACAAGATCATTTCAAAGTGTTAGCCATGATAGAAATTCAAAGTGCTATAATTCAACCACTTTTTAAGATATAAACAAAAGAACAAATTTTCAGAAACAAAAACTGCTCCAGAATCTTTGTCTCAAGGCCAAACACATAAAAAAAAATCTTTTTCATTTTCCAATTTTTTAATACCTCATTTTAAATTTTAAATTACATTTTTTTCAAAATGGCAACCCTTTTGAAACACGATGGCGAATGAAACTGCCCAACGAACTCGGTCGAGACATTGGTATGTACTATGTACAGACCAAGTTACATTCAAATCGGTTCATAAATACGCCTGTTATCGCGTGACAAAAATCAGGTCGTTTTAAAATGTCAGCCACAATAGAAATTCAAAATGTTATAACTCAGCCATTTTTTTAGATATAGACGAAACAAAACCTGTTCCGGAATTTTTGTATTAAGGTCAAACATATACGAAAAAAATCTTTTTTCATTTTCCAATATTTTGGTATCTTATTTTAAATTTAAATTTTTAAAAATTTTTGTAAATGGCCGCCATTTTGAAACAAGATGGCGGATGAAGCTGGCCAACGAACTCGGTTGAGTTATTTGTATGTACTATGTACACACCAAGGTACATCCAAATCGGTTCATAAATACGTCTGTTATCACGTGGCAAAATTCAGGACGTTTCAAAATGTCAGCCACGCTAGAAATTCAAAATGCTATAACTCAGCCATTTTTTAAGATATAGACGAAACAAAAACTGCTCCCGAATCTTTTTATCAAGGTCAAACACATAAGAAAAAATATTTTTTCAATTTTCAATTTTTTGGCACCACATTGAAAATTTAATTTTTTCTTAAAATTTTAAATGGCCGCCATTTTTAAACAAGATGGCGGATGAAGCTGGCCAACGAACTCGGTCGAGACATTGGTCTGTACTATGTATAAACGAAGTTACATCCAAATCGGTTCATAAATACGCTTTTTATCGCGTGACAAAATTCAGGAAGTTTCAAAATGTCAGCTTCGCTAGAAATTCAAAATGCTATAACTCAGCCATTTTTAAGATATAGACGAAACAAAAACTGCTACGGAGTCTTTGTATAAAGGTCAAATACATAAGAAAAAAATAGTTTTCCATTTTCAATTTTTTAGTACCACATTTCAAATTTTTAAATTTTTAAAAAATTTTAAATGGCCGCCATGTTGAAACAAAATGGCGGATGAAGCTGGCCAACGAACTCGGTCGAGACATTGGTATGTACTATGTGCACACCGAATTACAACGAAATCGGTTCATAAATACGAGAGTTACAGTGTGACATAGGTCAGATATATATATATATATATATATATATATATATATATTGATATATATATATATATATATATATCAATTTTGAACGGAGGGTGGTTTCGGGGTCTGGGGGTCATGATCGATGAAAATATACCAAATTTTTTTGAAATCGCTTTCCTCCGAATGGCTGCAATAGGTAGCTTTTTGTAAAGAAAGCTACCTAAAATGCACTCGCAATAATTTTTTCCCATTGGGCGTCATGTAACGGAAAACTTTTGACTGTCCCTGTAACTAAACGATGCATCCGATTGTCATAAAATTTTAAATGCCTCGACAAAATTATACAACAACTATATATTTTAAATTTCAAACGATTCGGTCGGGTAGTTTTTGCGCTGTTATATGCGGACAGACAGACGGACAAATAGGCAGACGTACAGACAGAAAGAAGGACAGACGAACTGAACGACGACTATCGGTGCTAAGTATTTATATAATTACGAACACACCTAAAAACGAAGCATTTCAACTAAAAACAAATTATTGACAAATTAAATATTAAATAAAATTTTAATCTCGTCTATCATCAAGAAAATATTATTATTATTTTTTTTAATTTTATTTCAGTTGTATACTATAAATGACTAAATATATTCCTAATATATGAATTTTATAGAGGGAAAATATTCTTAAATCTCACAGTACATTCAGAGTACATCATCTGATTAACAGAAATTTGAGTATTGCTACATGACAGGTTGGCCAAAATCCTTCGATCAAAAATAATTCCAATCAGTAATTTCTATCAGTAAAATGATACATTCTTTTTTTCTTCTTAAGGCCTCCGGAACTTTCATTAAACTTAATGCAGAAAAGTCACCTTATCAGAAAATATGTAGAATATGTAGAATGATAGAAAAGTGAAAATATGTAGGATGATAGAATAGTGTACCCATCATCTTCCTAATTTCATTTCATATTAGTATGCTAACTCAAATACTTGTGCGTAAGTGGCTTCATATCGATTTTATCAACAATGAGCTTCAAAATTTGCGAGATTTATAATGATGGAGTTAATTACACGTATTTTTTCACCTGAAATGTTTTCCTTATTATTATGAACCTGATGAGGCCGAATATAGTTATACTAACTTCAAACAAAATTCTATATTTCTCACTGAAAAAAAATAATAATTAGAAAGATTCACAGTTTGACACACAAAGACACGTTTCAAGATTACATGTATAAAATTTAAGCAAAACAAAAAAGAATAGGAAAATGCATCCAGCTTTTTTAAACTAAATTGTTACTAAAAATACTTGAAGAATTTTAAAGAAATAATAAAATTGTCTGCTAACACATAATAACTGATGCTTAAATTAAAATTACACATGGCATTCTTTAATTCGCATTTGATAATGTAGAAAATATTCATGAAACAATTTTTAAAAATCACAGAAAAAACAAGTAGGCTGAGTAAAAATGTACGCCCTTTGAAATTCACCTTTAAATTTAGAATACTTTACTTATTTTGAATACCGTCAACCGATTACTTTGGGCCACTTTTTCCTGGTTCCACTCACATTTCCATTATTAAATAATATTATATGTGATTTTTCAACGTCGAAGTAGAGTTGTAAAAATTAACATGAAACAATGAAGCAAAAACTTTATGGTTTTAAAGAGGAATTTTTTTTTTCAACTATTTTGCAAGTTTTGGAACAAAGTAGCACCTGCTGGGAGATTTTTTGGTGCATTCATTTAGTTTCATATAAAATTAATACATTCCATTATAAATTAATAAATTTTTATTGAAACTCCCTTGCAATAGCATTTGCTAATAAATTAACATTACAAACTCGATAAACATTTTTTTTTTTTTTTTAACATTTAAACAGAATAAAGCAATTGTTAATATTAAAGAAACGAGAAACAGTTTTCGTCATGTTGTCTTCAACAACTGGAACAAAAACAATTATGCAACATTTTGCCACAGTAATATTTGAAAACTAGTCGGATGTACCAATACCAAAACTTTCTTCTATCTGATAGATGTTAATGCTTCAAAATCGCTAGCATACTGCCAAAATTAAATGGCAATCTATGTCTTTCATGAGGATTCTAAATATATGGAATTCCGTGCATTAGTTCTTGAGATATGACTATCGCTGAAATCATGTAAATCCAGCAAAATGCAGCCTATCAGCGCCATATTGGGTGTTTTATACCAAAACCTAATCAGCAACATCTTCTGTCAACGTCTGACTGAGTCTCATGTTTGGAGAAAATCCGTAGATTAGATACCTGAGAGAGAGCTAATGCGAAAATCGTGAAAATTGCAGCATAGCAGCACCACCTATTTGACGATTAATATCGAAACCTAATCAATAGCAACTTGTGTCAATATCTAACTAAATCTAAAGTTTTTTTTTTTTGAAAAATCGTGCATTAGTTCTTGAGATAGAGCTATTGTGGGAATCGTGAAAAAGGCAGCACAGCAGCGTCACCTCTTGGGCGATTTACACCAACACGGAATCAGTACCAACTCATATCAAGGACTAACTGAATCTGACGTTTGATGAAAATGCGTGCATTAGTTCCTGAGTTAACAGCTATTGCGGAAATCGTGTAAATCCTCCAAAATGCAGTACAGCAGCGCCACCTATTTCGCGATTTATACCAAAAAGTTATCAGCACCAAATTATATCAAGGACTAATAATCCAGGCAATAGGCAATTTTACCTAGCAAAATTAATGGTAGTTCTGGAAATTGTCTTACTTTATATTTTTGGGGTCGCTGAATCCGAATTTGTAACTTCCCACCAAAATTTCCCTCGGCAACCACCCCACATTTTGGTAAAAAGCCCTCCCCCGCCCCCACAAAAAAAGGATTTTTATAAAAAATATCAATTTTTTTATTGTTTTAGGGAAAAAGTATCTAAAAATTCAGAAAGTAGACAAAATTTGCAACAAATTAGATATATCACATTATGACTTAGGATGAAGGGGAAGGGGGATCCGCCTCAGAACATGCGTCGCGATGCTGCGTGAACTAAGTTGCGCAATTCCACTTAACCACTCACACGTTTACATTCACTCTCCCAAATGCCCTCCGAACTTTCTCTATAAGGTTTACTTTAAGTTTTTTGGGTTGCTGAATTCGAATTTTTAACTTACACCTAAAACTTTCACCCCCCCCCCCCAAATAGTTGTTTTTAACTTATATTTCTTATTGTTTTAGGAGAAAAGCATTACGATGTTCAGAAACTAGACAAAATTTGCAACAGATAGGATATATGGCATTATGGCGTAAGATAAACAGGGGGAGATGGGGCTGCCTCGGATCATTCCCCGCGCGCTTTTCTCAAAAAGCAAATTTTTTCAAAAAATCAATTTTCTGGGGGGTTGTCGGGTGAAATTTTGGTGGGAAGTTACAAATCCGGATTCAGCCACCCAAAAAACATAAAATGAGTCGAAATCCAGAACTAGTATTAATTTTTCCAGGTAAAATCCCCTATTGCCTGGACTTCATAACTTAGTGCACGTAGCGCCGCAGTGCATGTTCAGAGGCAGCCCTCCTCCTCCCCGTTCACCTTACGTCATAATATCATATATCCTATTTGTTGCAAATTTTGTCTGGTTTCTGAATTTCATAATGCTTCCCCTAAAAGAATAAGAAATTAAAGTTCAACTAGTTGGGGGGGGGGGGGTTCGGAGGGGGAATTTTAGGGGAAAGTTAAAAATTCTGATTCAGCGGCCCAAAAAACTTAAATAAACCTTATAGAGAAAGTTCGGAGGGGAGATGGGAAGGCGATTGTAAAAGTGTGAGTGGTTAAGTGGAATTGCGCAACTTAGTTTACGCAGCACCGCGTGCATGTTCCGAGGCAGATCCCCCCTTCCCTTTCATCCTAAGTCATAATGGTATGTATCTAATTTGTTGCAAATTTTGTCTACTTTCTGAATTTCGAGATACTTTTTCCCTAAAACAATTTTAAAAAATGATTTTTTTAATAAAAACCATTTTGGGGGCATTTTACCAAAATATGTGTGGGTTGCCGGGGGAAATTTTGGTGGGAAGTTAAAAATTCGGATTCAGCTACCCAAAAAACATATAGTAAGCCTTTTCCAGAACTACCATGAATTTTGCTAAGCAGAGCCCATATACGGTCTCTATTGCCTGGACTATAACTGAATCTGAAGTTTTCAGAAAATCTGTGCGTTACTTCTTGAGATAGAGCTATTTTGGAAATCATGAATAATGCAGCATAGCAGTGCCACCTGTTGGGCGATTAGCACCAAATACTAATCAGCATCAATTTATATCAGTTACTAACACAATTTAAATTTTAATTAAATCCCGTGCATTAGTTCTTGAGATAGAGCGCCCACAATATTTGTGTCACATACAGACAAACAGATTCACAGACTCACAGATACACAGACTCACAGACAGACATTTTGTAAAAACATATTTTTCGGAATCTCTGACCCCTAAAACGTGTAAATCCGTCGAAAACCAGGTCGAAAATTTTCACGAATCCAAAACTTTCTTCTTGTATAGATAGAAGAAAGTAAAAAGGTTACTTAAAATATGTTTTAAGAGATTTGGTTGTATAAAAGGCATTTCTAAGTAATTCGGGCTATTTTCGGAGCAAAAAAGGCCTGGAAATAAGTAGCCCTGAAACACTAGTTTTCATGTTACTTTATGAAAACGCAAACCTTTCCTCTCAAAGTAAATAGCTAAAGAAAAACTATTATCACACATGGGTTACAGGTTACTAAAGGTAATATTGTGAAACTTACCTAATTTGTAGCTCTTATCCAGTTTGTTTCACTACAGAAAATTTGGAGAATTAAAATTTATACACGAAAACAGTTGTTCACAAACACATCCAGTGTTGCCATTAAATTTTTTTTAATTACACCCAAACTATTCAAATACCCTATAGAAGGGTATAAAATATTTTTCAATAGCAAAAACTCCAAATTATCTTGTATTGTTTGTTCAATACAAAGAATAACAACTTTTTTTGTGGGATGGACCAAAGTAACCCGCAAGGACCAAATTAGCCTACCAAATTAGGTTGTTTGACATTTCAAAAATATTATTTATACAAACTTACTGCAAGCTTTAAAAACTGTTATATTATTATATAAAATTTAATAAATAATATGTGTATTGTAACTTTTAACATTACATATTTAACATACTGTTATTCTTAAATATATATAGCATTTTCTCAAAACAGGTCGAATGAATCGTAGCATTATAGTTGTAGACAACTTATACAATCCACAACTGGAGATTATGGCGGATAGACAATAGGCAACAAACGAATCACTCGTATAGATCACCGACAGAGGTTTTAACCCTCCGACTGTCTTGGAAAAGGGCAAAATTGTAATGTTGTTTTCTCTGCATTTTGTTTTAAATGCTAAAAGAAATTATTCTTTGAACATTTTATAAAAAAAACTTAATAACGGATATGAATGCAATCCTTTGTAGTATTAATCATTGTTCAATGTATTAAAAATAGTTTAAATCAATAGAATTATATTACTTTAAATATTGCTTGCATTTCAGTGAAACCTGGAGCTTAGTGAACGTATTAACACGGGCTTGTCAGTGAGGGGGTTTAAAAATGCAGTCGTTCTGTCATTGTCGGCAGTAAGGCAATGATGTTATGAAATCTTAGGAATGTTTCCATAAATAACAAAAGAAGCGTGATATCAATCAATAGTTTTTGACGACAAGTAAATTTCTCCAACTCCACTAGTCTAGCAGTATTCATTTCGAGTAGGTCACATAGCTTAAGATGGTAAAAGGATAAGAAGAGTCATCACAACTAAAAGATAAACTACACACCAAGTGACGTGGACTTTTTAAACAAAACAAAATTGTACAAAAATCTACACTCCAAGAGAATGTATCGGTATAAATAGTTGCAAAACAAACGCGTAAGCCTACAGATGCTCAAAGCAAGGCCAATCCAGATAAGTGAAAGGGGAAGGAGAGGGGTGGCTGCGCCAGCGATTGGATTAACTCCGGGACGGGGGAGGGGTACGCGTGAAGTTCTGATAGGACTTATTACTATCCGCAAGAGTTTTATAATGTAAAACGCCCTTGACCGCGAAGTTTTCGCAAAGCACACTGGGATATGGAATGATCTAATAAAATAAAATGGTATTGATAACCTTCGAACGAGAAAAGAAAAGAATTTAATGTTTCAGAATAAAATGGAAGAAATAAAGTAATTTAGTGGGTTTTTAAAAAAAGCATAGTCATGAACAGATTAAGGTTTTTAGAATAATAAATAAAAGAATACACTGAATTAAAGGCATGGGATAAAAAGTTAAAGATATTAAAGATATTATTAAAGACAGGTAAAAATGGTAGACATTATAATAATTTGGAATAGTTTAACTAAGATAAAAGGGCGAACATTTTTATTATTACATGTATATATATAGGGCAATTCCACCGTAACTGACGTAACATTTTATCATCGAATTATGTTTTCAAATCTATGTAGAAAATTTACTATTAAACCTAGAACAAATTTTAAAAATTTAAAATATTTTTTACTGAGGTCTTAATGCCCAAATATCTGCAGATTATTTCAATCTCTCTTTGAGTCCCAAAAATTGCAATTCAAAATTCTGTAACTGATGTAACATAAAATATACAATCATTTTTTCGGCCTTCATTGAAGTGTAAAAATTATCAAAACTATCCAGTTAAAAAAGGGGAATTAATGTTCTCCAGAACACTAAGTAATGTCAAATTATAACAGTAACTTGTTTAATTAATTTCTGAATAATAAAAAAGAAAAAAAAAGGCATTTACACGTGTAACTGACATAATTTTTATTCTGTAATTGACGTAACTTTTATGTGTAACTGACGTAACATAATGACTTCAAAAAGACAATAATGGTACTTAACTTAGTTTGTAAACAGTAATTTACAATGCCTTTTTATTAGGATTTTTTCTATAGAATATAAAAATATCAATTCCCCCCCCCCCCCTAAAAAATGATGATTTTGTGTGGAATTGCCATATATTGAAATTTTATGCCCTCAAATAAAGTGCGTAAGGTATACACAACGATTTGTTTTTCATACAGCGTACATTCATGTTTTTCATAGATCCTACCTAAATATAATACGCACGTATGAAATTTTGTCAAATATGCACAGGGCAAAAAGTTTTCGATGATTGTTTTTTCAGTATTTTAGGTCTCTTATACCTACGCTGATCTTTTATATACTGAAATCATCTTATCACTTTTGTTATAATGTGTCGCAAGACTTAAGGTTGGATCTCTTTCATTAAAATTGCTCTTGAAGTCTTGAAGACCACCGAAGTGGGGGTTGCTTTGGGGCCTATAGCTACAATGGCTGTCGCCTCGAATGATTCTTTATTTTATACACAGAGATAATTACATATTTTTGACATAACAATTTCGTCAACATACAAGGACGAGATAGCACAAGGAAATTTACAACACCAGAGAGAAATACAGCTGGGAGCTCCACAAAGAGTGTGCAACGGAGCCAGTGGGAATCAAACACACAGACCTTCCTATGCTCTCAAACGATTAGCGGTGTGGTGGTTTAACTACTCGGCCACTGAGGACCCATTAAAATTTTTGTTTATCAGTTGTTTATCCTTCCGGTACAAGATTTTTTTAGATTGTACCTCACAGAAAAATGTATAGTTCGAAGTTTAGTGCAATTTATATTTATTTTTTTTATTTTTTACTCGGAGCTCCAGATGTCTAGATCCACATAGGGGCCTTGTGCAGGGGCTTCGCCATGGGGGGGAGGGGGTATGGGGGGAGCCTCCCCCCCAATATATCTGAAGTTGGGAAATTTGAGCTTAGAGTTGGGAAATTCTAGATTTTTGAGACATTTTGTTTTTTAAAAGTAATAGTAAAAATATTACGAAATTTTTATTGTTTTGGTGATTATTTTGAGTACTGCAACAGTAAACAAGTTAAATTATCAAAAAAAAATACAAAAAGAAACCAGCCACACTCAATCTATCATTGTATTTTTCAGTTCTACAAAAATATTGTACATCTACCAGACCTAAATTTCTCTATTCCTGTCCATCAATAACTGACTAACCAGTTCCGTTATTTCCTCCAAAACTTTGTTCCTTTCTCAAAAATTTCACCCTACTTCCCCTTCTCCTCCCAGTACAGCTATTTTAATGCAGCTATTTTAATGCAAAGGGATTGCAACTTTTTTTTGAAAATTGGAGATCACTTGTAGCACAACAGAAAGGAATGTAGTAAACTACTTGAAACACAGCTATGGGCAAGAAGATTTGATGAGTTTTCACAGCTTTTTTGACTAATTTTGCGATTTTTAGACAATATTTTACTCATTCTCGTGATTTTTTTGCCGCAAAAATTAGTTAACCTTCACTGTCAAGTAAAAAGCGTTATATGAGCAAATGCGGATATAAGAAGTCGATAGTTTAGATAAAAATGCCACATTTTACTTTTATTTGTGTGCGGAAATATATATCAGTCCTGTTCATTTATATTTATATGTTTTTATAAAATTTTAAACCAAAAGTCCAGTGTTCTGTGTTTAATGCTGTTCTAAAAAGTTACTATAAATCTCAGCACGAAGAAACCCTTCATAATAGGAAAGAGTTTTCGTGCAAGATTTTGGAGCATCTAAAAATCCATTCAAGGATGAAAAAGGTAAAAAATGGACGATTTTAATTTGGAACAGAAATATGACCATGAAAGCAGTCCATCAACTGAAAAAAAATCGACATGCACTGTAACACTGACACGTTGCACTTGAATAAAATTTTGAAGAAATAAAGATTTCCTTACAGACAAGCTCACAAACAATTATGAATATTAGGATGTGACTGGAGAAGCTGAGTTCCGAAAGCACCGTAGGAAAACTGTTTCACCAAAGGCAATAGATAAAATTAATAGCACAGCAATGGACATTGATACACATAAGTTTTACAGTAAAGAATTAAAAGAAATACCAGAAAATTTCGGGAATTTAGTAATGGGCTTAAATGACGATGTTCCCTATATCAAGAGAATATTGCAGCAATGCATTCCATATTTAAATTACAATTGTGCAAGGGAAAAATTAATAAAGTTTCAACCTGGATATGAGAAACCGGATGTACATGACTTGCAGAGTGAAATAGAAATAAACCAAATCCCAACACACTTAACAAACCTTTTAGTCATGCCATGAAATTCAAAGACTATTTGGGTCACGCCGTCAAACTATATACTCGTACCTTAACATTCACAGCAGCTTATCTTTATGGCGTTGCATCTAATGAAAGAATCTTTAGTCAAATAAAAATTTAAAAATTATATATTGCAAGCTACAATGAGGGATGACAGACTTGACAGCCTTGCTTTTAAAATATGAAAGTGATATCGAGAATTTTATTAAACTAAGCGATGTTATTAACAGGTGGGCTTCTTTGAAGACCACAAGAATTAATATTAAGTAAAAACAAGTCTGATGTGCCAATCCCAAAATTTTCTTCTACTCCACGCATGTTAATGCTTCAAAATTTGCAATCACAGTGCCAAAATTAAATGACAATTCTTTGCCTATAATAACAAACTCTAAAGGTATAGATTTGTTGAATTGTGTGCATTTAAAAAGGACATATAAGCATAGCATTTTTCAAACAAATCATTGAATTTTGGCACCCAGCCTCTTAGATGTCTGCAACCAAAATTCCTTACTCAAAGTGCACAAAAGCGATAGCTTTGGACAGTATAGACCCAAGCCTAATAAGGATCTATTTATGTGGAAGTGCTACTTACGTGGAATATGAAGTCTGACTAAATTCCGTGCATTAGTTTTTGAGATACAGCTATCGCAAATTCGTGAAAAATGGTGCATAGCAGCGCCACCTGCTATATGATATACATAAAAAGCTAATCTGCATCAAATTATGTCAAAGTTTAACAGAATATGACGTTTGATCAAATTCCGTGCAATAGTTTTTGAGATATGATTATTGCTAAAATCATGTAAATCGTGAAAAATGTCGCATAGCAGTGCCACCTGTTGGACGATTTACACCAAAAACAAATCAGCACCAAATTTTTATCAAGGTACAGACAAACCTCGTTAATTCCGATTGCCTCGTCCAGTTGTATGTAATGTTGTTAAGTTCCGATAAGACGAACTATTTTTAATACTAACAAAAAAAGTTTCCCCTTGAGTGTTCGCGTTAACGAGGTTCGACTGTATAAGTGAATCTCTAAAGTTTTATTAAATTTCGTGCATTAGTTCTTGTGTTAGAGCGCCCACAAAATTTGTATCACATATAGACAGATACACATATAGATTTTCTAAAAACAGTCGAATCGTGTTCAGGACATACTAAAACGTATAAATCAGTCTAAAACCGGAAGTCGAATTTTTTCACGAATCCAATACTTTTTTCTTCTAAAGATAGAAGAAAGTAAAAAGCGTATTTATTTTTTCAGTAAACAAAACCAAGAATTTTTATGTTTTCAGTTTCAGAATTTTCCTTTGGAAAGGAATTTTTTATGCAAAAGTATCATTATAATTATTACACACGTTGTGCATATCATTTTAGTGGAAAATTGGAGCAATTTGTTTCAAGTTGGGAAATTTTTGAATTCTCCCCCCCGAAAAAATATCTGTGGCTAAGCCCCTGGCCTTGTGTCTTCTACTGTAATATGCATTTAAATGTGGATATCGCTGCAAATACTATGGGGTAATTTTGTTGCATGCTTTAAGTCCTGTTAATGATGGCGCCCTGCCAAGAGCTGAAATGCGCCACTGTTTAATGAAAGGTTGGACGTGGAGCGAAAAATTAATTTTTAATCAATGACGGGTAAGTGCCAAAAGTTGCATTTATACTAGTACATAAACTGCATGCAATTTTACTGCTGAAAAACTGACTTGAGTCTGCGCTTTTGGTCCAAATCTCGAAATTTTGGGTAAAATTTGACATTTTTCAAAAAAATTATAAAATTCTTATAGAGATGCTATTATTTATATGTGTTATTTAAACCTGTATTATTAATGATTTGACATATTTAAACGCTAAAACAATATCTTTATTCTGTATAACTGGAGCAAAACTGACCACTTTTGGGAAAAAAAGGCATTGCCACTCTGATGAGTCATACAACTGATTGTTGTTTAGAATGCAGTTCTTACCTAGTTACTTTCAAAATTACCCAGGAGTTACCACGTGGAGGTGCATTTCATGTCACAACAGTGCATAGCTCGACCACCTTACCATCTGAGTACAATGTTTTATTTATAAATTGAATTTTGATTTTTTATCAGATTGCACAATTTTTCTATGTATCAACATATCTATCTCTTCTGTGTATCCACAAACATTGGATGATGATGCTGTGACAGTACTTCGCGTATCATTCTACTGCTTGTCTATAATAAGGCAAGCAGAATAATACAGTGGAATTAATGGAATCTATTCAGCCGTCTATTATCTTGACCAGAATTGCATCCAGTTAATGCAAAGTGATTGGGAGTTCTGTTACTACAACATTTAGGTACTCTTTGAGTATGCCATCATTTACTCTATTTCTTGCATTTCTTATATACTGAGGAGCTTGCTGTTTAATAAGATGGCAGAGAGCATTACAATAAGAATTTGCTCTCGATGTGCAAAGCAACCATTGTCCTAAATATTTTTTTTAGTATTTGTTTTATGCCGTTTTCTGTGATGTTTAGTAGTCAAGTAAATTTCCATAAGTTTTTAGATTCATTTTTTAGATGTGGATTACAATTGGTGTAAACCATCCTGTGGCATGAACTTGGATTACATACTTTGTGAGTGAACCTACAGACTCTGGTGGTCAGTTTTTATATAAAGGCGAAAAATTTTATTCGCATTTGTGAGCCATCTTGCGTAGGACAAATTTCTTGGGTTCCTATTCGATAGTTCTTCTGAGCAATGTCTTGATGAAATAACATTGCAAATGTCCTGCAGGTATTTCTAATCTATGCTGAATACCCTTGTCTCGATTTCAGGAAATAATGTTTCAAAATTACTCTCTATGGCTTCAAATATTGAAATAAGAAGAGAATAGCAAGTAGACAAAGATTTTACTATCGGTTCCGGAGAATCCCTGTGTATTAGAATCTAATTTTTGTCAACGATCTTGTCTAATAAATGATGCAGAGAAATTTTACTGGACTTTTAGGTGGCATATGATCCATTGTAATGATTCATTCTAAACACGTTCCACGCAGAATAGATGGCAACGACGAACATCATTCTCCGACTTTAAATGAGCACTCACTGTCCACCAGAGTCTCTACGTTCTCTCAAAAAGTACTAATTAATCCAAGCATGGCTCCAGGATGGTTTACCATCAAATGTAATCCACATTTAAAGAAGGGATCTAAAAACTCATGGGAAATTACTCGGCTACTAAAGAACACACAAAACGGAATAAAAAAAATACATAAAAAAGTTATTTAAGACAATTGTTGCTTTGAATACGCAGAGGAAATTCTGATTTCAATTCTCTCTGACGATCGACATCACATTAAACAGCTAACTGCTCAGCACATAATAGATGAAAGATGAAAGTATATAATGGCATACGCAAATCGGAAATATCGACAATCAACTTTGTAGCGCATAATTATATAAATATAATTGATTTGAAAATTGTTGTGGTTACAGAATCCTTAATCAATACGCATTTTATCGGATGCAATCTTTGTGAAGGAAATAGACGGCTGAATAGATTAAATGAATAAAATCCCCACTGCATTACATTGTTGCCTTCTCTTACACAAGAAGTAGAAAAATACGTGAAGGAGATCACAGTAGCAGCCTCCAAAGTCTGTAGATACAAAGAAGAGATGGACTAGGTTGATACATAGAAACCTTATGCTAGTCTTTGATAAAAAATCACAATTCAACCTATAAATAAAACATTGTGTTCAGGTGGTAGCGTGGTCGAGCTAGTTTTGAAAGCAACTAGGTAAGAACTGTATTCTAAACAACTATTCGTTGAATGATACAACAATGTGGCAACGCCCTTTTTTACCGAAAGTTGTCAGTTTTATTCCAGGTTAACAAAATAAAGATATCCTTTTATCGTTTAAATATATTAAGTCATTAATAATAAAGGTTAAAATAACACTTCTAAATAATAGCCATCACTGTAGTAATTTTTTAATTTTTTTGGAAAAATGCAAATTTTACCCAAAATTTAAACTTTTGGGCAAAAGCGCAGATTCAAGCCATTTTTTTCAGCCGTAAAATTGCACACAGTTGATGTACTAATAAAAAGGCAATTTTGGCACCTACCCCTTTTTGACTAAAAAATAATATTTCCTTTCGCTCTACCCTATAGGACTGGCCTTCTCCATACGTACACTCGACACTGGTTCCCGCTGCCTGCGACACCGTATAGCAGGCGTGCTGCACAAGCACTTCAAAATCTATCAGTTCTACATTCCATCACCAAGGAAGCACCCAGTTTTAAACAAAGCTCTATCAGAACGAAATATATTATACTAGGTCCGTAGGTATAATATTCGAGAAAGTGTAGGATTCAAATAAGAATTTAAGAAATTAACTGAATTAACTCTTCAGAAAGTGTAGTAACTACCACTCATAAATGAAGGGGCAATATGTTATATAAGAACATGCGACACGAGTCCCCGAGGTCTGCGGTACCGTATAGCAGGAATGCCGCGCACGCACTGTCAAACTTTTTAGTTCCAATTTCCAGCACTAAGGGACAAACTCTGTTCTAAAGAAGCAATCAGAAACCAAGTTGAATTAAGCAAATGAAGTTGTGACCAGATCCATAGAAGCCAAGAAATTAAAATGAAATATCAAAATATCCTAAATTATTATTCAAAAAAAGTAGTATGTGCTACTCATAATTTAATTTTTATGTAATAGAGTGTCATTATTAGGTTAATTATAATGTTAGGAATAAATCCCTATCATAATATATGTCATGAGAATTATTTGAGACAGTTAATCAAGAATAGTTTTACACCCTCTTCATTCCCAGAAATATAGCAAATAAAGCCGGATAGCGAAGGAAGCCCTATGAAAAAGTGATCAATGTATTTTCTAAAGATATAACTCATGAAGGGGTCGGAAGAACATTATAAAATTACCCCCGCCCCACCCGAGGGCTTTCATTGAGCATAAATAGCGTGGGAAGCACATTATTTAATATCCTAATATATTTTTAATAATTTTATATATTCTACTATAAAATAATCTGACTTAAATAATCACAATTAGTGGAGAAACGCTAATATTAAATCGTGTGCTACAGGAAAGCGCTTGTTATTCTTTTTTAGAAAATCGGCTTTTTCATAAAAGTGGATAAGAGAAAAGTATTATTTGAAAATTTCTTCGTGGATTTCTACGGAAATTCCATATCTGGATTCAGCGTTAAAAAATACTCATAGATGCATAGATGTCAGATCTATAAATGATGTATTTGCACAAATTTTATATACCACGAAACAATCCCAGTATGAAAATTAATTTTTTTTTTCTTTTACCACACACAAACAAAATTGAATTAATTTCTTAAATGAGATTCTTATTTGATATTTGAACTTGTAATTGACGGATTTTTTTTATTACATATTCGGATTCAGCGTTAAAGAATACGCATAAGGTAAATCTAGGAGAAACTGCGCACATTTCAAAAGAATATTAATAAAAAATCAATTTTTTTTTTTTTTTTTTTTTTTTTTTTGCTAAACTATGCATGAATAATTTTGACTCCATTTGTTTTTTATGCATTCCCATTGTTATTTTGGTGTTATGATATAATTTAATAGAACGGCAGTAATAAAACCAAAAAACTATTTTGCGCAATCTTTCCTTACAGGGTTGGTAAGATTGTGCACATGGGTACGAGAGATTGCGCCACATAGGTAAAAGACACTGTTATTAATAATAATTACAATTAAAGTGTTAACAATAATAATTACGCTTAATCGTCATTGTTGTAAGGTTTTTGATAGTAAATATTATTGTATTAGGAGATAATATTTCAAACAAATGTTTAAATAATAAAAAGAAGGAAGAATTTTAACAACAGTTAAATAATTTAAATTTAAGGAGAAGATTAAAATATCAGAAAAAGCAGTCTTTACTAAGATTGCAGAATAACATTAATCTACTTGATAACATGTTTAACTTGAAAATTACTTCAATTTCATTTCCATGGTTTCATTGTATTTTGATTGCTAACCGAAATTGTCGTCGGCCACAATCGATGCATTTATTGCTGTAAATCGTGCATCTTTCGTGCAATTACCTGCAACAAGCAATACATTGAATCAAGTCACTGGTCGAAATGGTTTTCTGGTACAGTTCCAGACATTCAATGCACTCATCCTCGTTGACCTTCGTTTTTTCTGTGAGTTTTTTTTATCCCACTTGTCTGGAAGCATCTTATCTTCAGATGTTTTTTGTAGCAGGTTCCTTCTTAAGTCATTTTTCATGTATATTTTGTAAATCAGTAACATTAGTTGTGCTCTGTCTCCTTTTTCATTTCGATGGAATTAAGCTACGTGGAATGGGTGAAAGCTTTTCCAAAACATTGCAGGTGTTATTGGAAAATTTATTTTAGTTAAGAAAATTATTTTTTTAGCAAATTATTTGTTCATAAATTAAAAATATATAAATAAATAATTTACTTATTAATAAATATATTATTAATTTATTAACAAAATTAATTACATAAAATTAATTTAATAACAACTGTAATATTAATTTATTGACAAAATATTTATCTGGAAAACTATTTTTTTTAATTAATTTGTTTCCAAATTTAGCTTCGATAATTATGTGTTTTTCCAAAATTATTTCAAAATTGATTTATTCATATGTTATACACGTAATTTGCAATTCATGCAAATTTACCAATAAGCTGCGTAATCTCTCCTAGCATTGAAACTTATGGGGAAATGCGCCATCTCTCCTAAGTAGCAGATGCGCAAACTCTCCTATTTTGGTAGGAGCGATTACGCGGACTGTTATTTAAACATGTCCACTTCCAAAATGAATTGTTGGTGTTCGCATCCTTAGTCTAGGTTAGTATTTTATAAAAAATCGTTTAAGTTTAATATATTTTATACTACTGACTTTCTATAAAATTTTGACGAACAATTATGAAAATTCAAGCACTTACTTCGGAAAAATAAAACAAAATGGCAATGCTTTATCCAAGGCGCCCAGAACAATCAATGTGCACATTCATGTAGACACTGCACTAATGCTGATGTACAACTACCTGGAGTCTCTGCGCGCGCATTTTACTCCTTCCCGTCGAATCTCTTTCTGCGCGATCTCTCCTGGCTTTACCTTACCTAATGTTGTATATATGTTACGATATTTTGTAACATTCATACGAAAACTGAAGCCATAACAATAAATCGCTCTCTCTAACTACATTAGAATATTCTTCGAAAGCAACTAACGAAATCCCATACTCAGGAACTTTAATCAACACCATTCTACCACTTATCTAATAAATAAATAGTGAAGTAAATATACTAGAACAGGTAGTCGTTAGTTGTTTTGCATTGCATAGAATATATTGTGTTTCTCCGTTATTACAAGAGCATAATTATCCGTACGGAAACACTTATTAAATGAGTGGTAAAAATAATCAAATTAAGCATTCGCCACAGTTCCTTAGAATCTTTGGACATTTTCAGTGTTAAAGTTTAGTAATTATTCATGTTATCATGAACTACATTTTAAAAATGATCACTTCCACACGACAGGCACGAGTTTTGAAAACAAATAGTGACATGGAAGTGGGAACTCCTCACTCACGTTTTGTCATATTAAACCTCTGAGCGGAGTTATGTTCACTGGACTGCGGATATATTGATAACTGAATAACAGTCGGAATTGAAGCATAAGTATATTTTGTTTGCGGGCGAAAAAATGGAGATAGCCGGTCTACCCGAAAAAAAAAAGCAGTAAACGACTAGAGAAAGATAGAGAACTTAGAATAATTACTTAGAATAAAACTTAGAATAATTAAATAAGAAAATGGTACAAAACAAATAATTCTAACGGAATTCATATGAACATATAAAATTTAAAAATGAAAGATCTTGAAAAATAATTATTTCGAAAAATGATTTTTGTATAGATTTTGAAAAAATATATGTATTAATATACGCATTTTAAATATATATGAATTTACTTAAACTAAATGATTGAAATGATTTAAGATAGGAAATAATTTAATGAACTAAGCTTGTAGAAAATCCTGTTAGATAGAAAACTCTTAAGGAATAATGTTAATGAAGTTCGGTGATTTAATTTTCGTAATATATATATATATATATATATAATAAATAACTTTCTCATTTTGTTAAAAATGATTTTAGAATGTAGTTTTTAAAACAGAAAACATTGCTTCAAAATAAAATATAACGCAGTTTTGAAGTTTCAAAGAATCAAATTTATTTTTAAATTACAATTTTTTCATGGGAGCTTTGCACTGTAATAAATATATGCTATTTAAATGAAAATGTAGTTAAAAAATGTAAATCGCAAGAATCGAAAAATCTTATTTATAATAGAAAGTTAACAAAAATTAGATTGAAATGTTCATTTTTATATAAATCTCTAGAGAATGATGCATGTTTTCTTCAACACAAAATCACTGTGGTAAACCTAATATATTTTTACCATTTTATCCAGAAACATTTCAATATAAAGTTATTCTGAATGAAAATGTATTTAAAAGTGTCAAGTCATTTCCAAACATTAAAAAAATTTCAAAAACTTGATATCTACTGAAAGATTGATTTTTGACAAATAATTTTATTTTATTATCATATAATTTTTACTTAAAATTGATTTACATAATAATGACAAATTAAAAAAAAAATATATTAACGATTCTATTTAACAATTAATATCAAGACTGTTTTAAATATATGGTATTAAATTTATTAAAAATTGTGGAGTGTAGAATTTTCTTTACCGTTGTATTGATTTTACTTTTCAGAACTAACGTTTAAACTTATGTTCATCGTTGTTTTTTTTTTTTTGTTGTTGTTTATTAGTCTAGTATAGAGCAATTTTTGAAAACAATGGCTTCTTAAAATAATGTGTATATGAATTGGAAATGTTTTTAAGTTATGATAAATAAAATTTGTACAAAATAAATGTATAAATGCACGTTAGAATAACTTTAGATACGCCTTATGGACATACTTAATCTATTTAAATATTTTATTTATCATTTTCAGTACTAAAGTAATTACACAGATTCTTAAGAAGAGAAATCTCTAAACCCACATACATGTAATATAAAGAATTCAGAAATGCCATTATTCAGTTCAAAATGCATTTTTATATATGAATAAAATTGTATTTATTTCAAAATTGAAACAAAAATTAGTACAAAAATTAGTAAAATTTTCAAATAGATTTTTAATTATTTTGTATTTCTTCCAGATAACTGTATATATATATATATATATATATATATATATATATATATATATTTGTAAAGAACGTATGGTATACCTTTTAATATATGTGGCAAAATCTATTCAGCATTCTGAATAAGTTTTTTTTTTCATATTTATTTTTATATAATTCATATTATTTACTTAATCTACTAATATTTAGAAAAATGTCTTTAAACGAAAGATAAAATTTTTTAATTGAAAATTCTTCCGTAGATATGATAGAAAATTTCATTTGCTGGTGCAAACTCCTTTATTTTTTTTCCTCAAAGTGCACTACATTCATCAAACATTTACTTATAAATTTTCTTACTGCATTTTTCTTGGTCATTCCCTCTGATAAGAGCTTATAAGCTATCATAGATTGTAGTTAACAAACACATTAAATCAATCTTAAAAGAATACAAAGCGTTGTGTTATTTTGGGGAAAACTTTAACGTATAAGGATGAATACTTAATGAAAAATCCCTTCAAGGATTACTATGATTAAAAATTAATCTAAGCTGTAATATATAACATTAAAATAAATTATAAACACATGATGAACAAAGAAAAATATTAAGTGAAGCTTAAAAATAAATAAATTTCTTTACAGGAAATATTTACACATAATCAAAAAAAAAAAACTGACGAAGGATATTCGACCAAGAACTTCATAAGGCAGTAAGAGCATTTTCAAATATAATATACTTCATTGGATTAAAACTTGCTATCAAAGCTATTAGCAAAGTGAAAATATTTTCTTACTTTTTTTTTCAACTCTCTTGTGAACTAATGTCTTCATCATTAATAATATAATAATATAAAATTTGATAAGCACTAAATTAATCAATAATTCAGCGCAAATAAAGTTTTAGGGCAAAGCGCTACACAACAGGTTACGTTAACTTAGAACCCATACATCAATAAATAGGTTTTTAAATAAATGTGAATAAAACACATTGAACAAATTCGAAAATGGATTCCTTGGGCCATGGCTTCAAACACATCTTTTTAGTCCATGAATTCAGGCTCGAACTCGTTGAGTTCCAACATCGTCTGAAGGATCCCGATACCGATGGTAACAGAATACAACAAATTAATTCCTAGAAATTTCCTATTTAATCACTGAGGGAAATACATTTATTGTAAGTCACTCCTCACAGATGGACTAAAATAATTGCTTTTTATCTGGAGTTCTTCAAACAGTCTGAAACACCAGATCAAATCAGTTAAAAGAAGTCCTCTTAGTTAATATCTGCATCTATATTTAAATCTTTTACAAAAGATCTTGAAAATTCTTCAAGCGTTGCTTTGGATATCATTGGGGAGCTTCACATTATCTTACTTCTCCATTGGCAGGAGCTGCTGTTCTCGTGGCGGTATTTACGTCTCCATCATAAATCCATAAGTAATAAAACTCTAAAGTGTATTATATGATTTTATTAGAAATTAATAAAAGGAACCTGGAGGGACATATATTCGCTATAGACTTGTTTGCCTCTTCTGAGTAGTTAATCTTGTGCAGTCAAAGATAAAGCCTGTCAAATTGACGAGGATGAATTTTTTTTTCTTATACAGTATTTTCCCATGGAGAACCCTAAAAATTTAATGGATACATATGATACAATCATACAAAATGATTATAGATTTTTTGACAAATATACTACTCAGCATTCGTAATACTTGAAACAAAAAATTATCATTCTAACGGCACTCTCTGCTTCAATATGCATACTTAAAAGGCTGATTACGCTGACATTTCGTAATTAGTAAATGTGATTCGTAACGAAATACGAAGGGGTGAATTCTCTTCAGTGGCATAACAAATTTTTCTTATAATTTTTTATTATTTATTTGAGAGAAAAAAAGATTTCATAATTTACCTAAATCGTAATTAAGATTGTGACTCAAGAAGTTTTTAGAACAAACGATATTCAAAAGCATTTTTTTTGGTGGATTAAATGCACAGAAATGTACTGTTAACACTAAACATATCGGACATTTTACTAAAGTTTTATAAGAAAATTTCGTATCAAAATTTTCATTTAAATCTGTTTAGCTATTTTACTTAGCTAATTTCTGTGCGATTTTTAATTTATTTATTTTACGAAGAAATGTCTAGTTCAAATAGACATATTTTCATGTAATATTCAAATAACCGGTTGTAGATATCATTAGAGATAAATGTCTAATCAAGATTTAATCTATCATAATTGTACGTTAAAATATAACATCAAGAATTGAGGGTTAGAAAGAAATGATTTTGCTTCCGTAAATGAGCAAAATACGTGTCTTCCGTGGATGATTTTTTGAGCTCAAATAGAAGCTTAAAAAATGGGATCTATTAGATTGCCCCAAAAATTCTTTTGGAAGTCACGTGAAATTTTTTATTTCATCTCAGA
Organism: Maratus speciosus; assembly: GCA_963932465.1. NCBI lineage: Eukaryota > Metazoa > Arthropoda > Arachnida > Araneae > Salticidae > Maratus > Maratus speciosus. The sequence goes on from OZ010800.1 coordinate 127,932,046, forward strand.
CCACTTTCTGTAAACAAAAATTTTTCACATATACTTTTACTCCAAAGTAAATATACTACAAGACGTATTTTTAAAGTAGTGGTACGAACAGAATATAAAAATAGTCGCCAGTGCTCGCCCTGCCCATGGCCTTACGGAGCTCAATATTTTTGACGGAATTTTCATCTGCAAAGAAGTTGCTCACTAGGGACGAAAGTTGGATACTTCATGACAACCATAAGGCGTAAACAATCGTGATCAAGCCGAGACAAACGTTCAATTCCTGATGCTAAATCTGGCCATACCAGAAGAAAGTTTTGATATCTGTTTGGTTGGATTGGAAACGTGTTATCTACTGCGAGCTACTTCTACCAAACTAGACCATCAACTGAGTAAAATACTTCTCGTAACGTTATGAAGTGAAGTCAGCAATAGCCTTAAGCGTCCAAATTTACACAGCAGAGGAGGTGTTTTCTTCCACCGTGAGAACTCCAAGCTGCACGTATCTTTAGCTGTGAGAAACAAACTCCTTGCATTCGATTGATACGTTCTTCCCCACACTCCCTACTCTCCGGACATAGGTCCGTCAAACTATTATTTGTTTCCTTTTCTAAAACATTGCCTTCGTAACAACATTCGTAAAAATCGAAAGAAACTTTTGAGTTAACCTTATATATAATTTTAATACAGGCATCAGAAATTTCATTTGTGAATAATTGATGAAATAATGATTTTGCTTATTTTAGCCGCAAAAATAATATCTTAAAGATATTTTAGTTTTAATTTCATTCAATCAGTATTCATGTCATCATTTCCCTTAGACACGCTATCTTAGAGCGGTAGAAGTAAAAGTTTCGCAAAACAAATTTTACAAAAAAAAAAAAAAAAAAAAAAAAAAAAAACAATACATTCCAAATAACGTAAAATGTAAAGAGAAGTGGTTTGCTAAAAACACAGTAAACGTTTGCAAATGACTCAAAAATTTGCACTCCTAACAAGTGATTTTTGGCAACATTTTGAAGCTTGCATAAAAATAAATATTTTTGTTTTCCTTATATAATTCTTGATTTTAGTAAGAATAAAAATGATTGCTTTATTTTCAACTGTAAAATAACATGCCTTGAATGTCATAATATTGTTAAAACTGACTCAAAAGCGAACATCAGTTTTTAATATATTGCATAAGATATGTTTCACTTCATTTTATTTTTTAATTAATTGTGTTATAAATATTTTCTTAACGTTCATATGAGTTTGCCTTTACCTATTTCAAAATATAGATATGGATATCATTGTGATATATTATTAACTATTTAATTACATATTTTGTAGGAGATTTTATATGCTGTACACACACTCAGAAATAAACACTCAGATTTCACGAAATTTTCTTTGTTTTTGACGAAACAGTTTCCTGGGAAATGCTCGATCGCATATTTCGTCAAATTGATGAAATTACCTCCGCCACTTGCTTGACGATAAAAATTTCGTCAAAAAATGGCTGGTGGTGCCATCTATCAAATAGTTTGGAAGCTCCTGTACTTATTGTCAGGGAGATGAAAAAATTCACTGCTCATTTTCCTCGGGGTGATTCGAACACGAGACCTTTGGCGTGGAAGACCGTTGCTCTTCGGACCTCGGTATTGGGTACTTGTATAGATGTGCTTTTAGATTGATGTAATGAATTCTGCTGCGTGTTTAAATTTTTATAAGGTATATTGTAATTTTACCTGTGCTATAATTTCTGAAAGTTTCAAGTTAGGCTAATTTATTATTATGGTTTTCTCATGGTCAATGGATAATTATAATATGGCCTGATTAAATAATTTATTAGTGAAATTTTCTTTGCTCAATGAATGGTTAGAATAGGGTCTGGTTAATTTGTTGCTCACAAATAACGAATTAGGAAGTGCATATTGCATGAGATTTTATGACTTTGAGTAGGTGGATAAGATTTTAACACTTTGCTGTTTATAAAAGGGTGAGGGATCAGTAATGCTTATTTTTAATTTGATTGAAAACATAATATATTTCTTAAATAAACTTAAAAAAAAAAGATATCCTGGAAGTTTGAAATTTTATTCACCAAATTTTCTTTTTGATTGTTTGAAGAACACAGGAAATGTATTCTTTTCGAATTAGAACATAACGAACAACAACATATAAATAAATTAAAAAAAATAATAAGCATCTATATATATATTACGCTAATGTACGTGGCACAGAATTCGCAGTTATTTGTTATTGTCTAATGGCAACGCCCGAGAAACGCATCTCATTGGTAAAAGTCCTTTGGTAGGATTTAGGGCGATCGGGTTTATTTACATTTCGCCGTGGAGGAAAGAGCTCCGTGATGTTTAGCTCTTTCGCTGCAATTATAGATTTTCAATATATATATATATATATATATATATATATATATATATATATATTAAGCTAACGTACGTGGCACAGAATTCGCGGTTATTTGTTATTGTCTAATGGCAACGCCCGAGGAACGCATCTAATTAGTAAAAGTCCTTTGGCAGGATTTCGGGCGATCTGGTTTATTTACATTTCGCCGTGGAGGAGAGCTCCGTGATATTTCGCTCTTTCGCTGCAATTATAGATTTTCAAAATATCCATATATATATTACGCTAACGTACGTGGCACAGAAGTCGCAGTTATCTGTTATTGTCTAATGGCAACGCCCGAGAAACGCATCTCATTGGTAAAAGTCGTTTGGCAGGATTTAGGGCGATCGGGTTTATTTACATTTCGCCGTGGAGGAAAGGGCTCCGTGATGTTTCGCTCTTTCGCTGCAATTATAGAGTTTCAAAATATCTATATATATATATATATTACGCTAACGTACGTGGCACAGAATTCGCGGTTATTTGTTATTGTCTAATGGCAACGCCCGAGAAACGCATCTCATTGGTAAAAGTCCTTCGGCAGGATTTAGGACGATCGGGTTTATTTACATTTCGCCGTGGAGGAAAGGAGCTCCGTGATGTTTCGCTCTTTCGCTGCAATTATAGAGTTTCAAAATATCTATATATATATATATTACGCTAACGTACGTGGCACAGAATTCGCGGTTATTTGTTATTGTCTAATGGCAACGCCCGAGAAACGCATATCATTGGTAAAAGTCCTTCGGCAGTATTTAGGGCGATCGGGTTTATTTACATTTCGCCGTAGAGGAAAGGGCTCCGTGATGTTTCGCTCTTTCGCTGCAATTATAGAGTTTCAAAATATCTATATATATATATATTACGCTAACGTACGTGGCACAGAAGTCGCAGTTATCTGTTATTGTCTAATGGCAACTCCCGAGAAACGCATCTCATTGGTAAAAGTCGTTTGGCAGGATTTAGGGCGATCGGGTTTATTTACATTTCGCCGTGGAGGAAAGAGCTCCGTGATGTTTCGCCCTTTCGCTGCAATTATAGAGTTTCAAAATATTATTTGAAATGTCCGCAAAAGATCTCGGCGAATGCTTGAAAGTGAAGAAGCCAAATTAAGAACAGAAAATCGAAATAGATTGAATGGGGAACACCGTTAAACACAGAGAATAAGCGATCGCTAAAATAGGCTTAAACGTAGCATACACGCGTTGTTATAAATAGGCTTTACTCTATTAGAAAATAAATTTGCTGGATGATACTTTTTTTTTTAAATCTATATGGTAATATTTGCTTACAATTTTATTATTTCTTTTTCAGTATTACAGTTTATGTTGTATTTGTAATTGTTTTTTCATCTAAAGATTTTAAATAAAAAAATAAATTACTGAAAATATAATTAAATTTTAATTGAATTCATCAATTAATTTGGAATAAAAAAAACATGAGGCACATAAAAACTAAAAACTTAACCTGTGAATTTACACAACTTTGGAACTGGAACTTTTGGAGAGTCGGGCAATGGCAATTTGCACCGTCTCCACCCCCACCGCCCTTTGTATGGACCTGCGATAAAAATTTAGCTTCTTTTAAGAATATTATTTCGGGCCCGGGCAACGCCGGGTGCGTCAGATAGTTCCTTAAATTTTTAACAGCTAAAAAATAACTAATGAAGAAACAACAACTACCTATATTTAAGTATTTTCTGAAAAGCACTAAAAAGTGTTATTTTAAGATAAATTATTACAGAACTAACATAAACTAGTAAAAATCTTATTGCTAAAATCGCAGGATTTGAGGAGGTATAGCAACTGATTCCTTAAAATGCATTGAGTCGGACCGTGATTGAGTCAAATCTTTCGTCAAATATTTGAGAGTTTACATTTTGTTAAAAGTCACGTGATGTTGATAGGAAATTATCGTAAAAAACGACGAAATACAGCTCAAGAATTGCTGAATCGTCAAAAGTGAGAGTTTTATTTCTGAGAGTGCACAAATAGAAATTTTTCTTGTTTATGTATTCATGCATTTATTTATATGAAAGTTTTAAAAAGACGTTAGCAAGAGTAGCCGTTATTTGAAAAAAGTTTTGTGTCTTGCGACAGTTAATTTGTCATTAATGCTAAATCTGTTTTAAATAAAACAACAATTAACCAAACAATACTATAAAACACTTTTTATCTATTCAACACTCTGATTGACATATTTTAAACGAGATCCATAATTAAAAGAAATCATGATCCTCGGTGTGAGAAAGACTAAATTGGTTTGAGATCTAATGCAATGCAATTATCCTGTAAAAAATACGTTAATGCATTTATTATTGAATGTACACTACATGGTATCATTAAATATATCACACAAGTGACGAAAATAAATATATTTATTTACACGACTTGTAAAATCCCTTTTTCTCTAAAAATCTATTCAATGTTGAGATAATTCTATTATTAAATTGCAATTGTTCCTCAAAAATGTTTATCCAATTACAAAAAGATTTTTCATGATGCAGCTTACTAGGAATTTTAATCAATTTAACTAACGACGAATTAATTTAGAAGTTAACTAAAAGATAAATAGAAACGGGATTAGCCAGATGTTCATAACAATTGCAACAAAATTACAAAAGGAAGTACTTAACAGAAAAATTTTCAGTCTTAATAGTTTCAGAAAAAAGTAGTATAATAATTAGAAGCGTGTTCAAAATATCTTAAAGATAATACGCTGTGTAAACAAACACAAATGTTGGTGTATTTCTTGAGATTTCTATAATAATTAAGAAGAGAAAAATAGTTGATTATAATGAACGAGAGGCACGATTCAACCGATTTGTTAGAATTCAAGCAGATATGCTATTATTATTAATAATGCACCACTGATACACTGTAAAACACACACGATGCATCAGTGCTGCATTATTTAGGGATTTAATGCATCAGTGATGCATTAAGAATCTTTGTGCAAAACTGCCAAATGTGTGGAACGAACTTGATTACAGATTACGCATTTGTCGTGTTACGAAGCACATCGAACATTTATAACTAAAAACAAACTCGGAATGTTCTTCTTTATTTTCATATATAACTTTATAATATATAAAATTTGCAACTGTTTTGAAAATATAAATTTTCAAAATGCGGTCACCAATTTACTCTAACCCTGTATAATGTGTTTTATTTAAATAAAAAACATAGGTATTGTTAAAAACTTAACTGTGCATATTGTTATCACACTTATTTGAGTACTTTTGACAAGCTGATCAAATTTTTCATTTAGAATATTTTAGGCAAGTACACCTCTTACCATCCGCATACAAACAAAATAAAGATATCAGGAATGGATATTACGAAGTGAATGGAATTAGAATCTGATCGTAACTCACATTAATATTAAATGCCGTTGAAAATAGTTCCTTCAATTTTGATACCATAGATATCAAGCCTTTCGATTTTGTTAGCATCACTCTTTCCGAGTAATAAACTCGAATTTTTGTCATTAAATTAAGTGAACGTTTTTATTTACAAATAATGGTACTCATATTGGAATATTTAGTAGCTTGCGATATTATTTGAAAACGTTAGCATGACTTCAGGGCAATTTAAAGTCATATTTTCATGTCTAAATGTATTATGCAAAAAGTATAAAAAGTTGCACTAAATAATTCTGAGCATGATACAAGAATTTAATTCCAAACTACATAAATCACCATATATAGCATATATATATGTATCATACAGCTAAAACCATTACGTGGCGAAATATATAACAAATTCAATAAACAACTTGCAAAATGTGTAATCATTCTGATTTTTAGTTTTGTTATTATTAAATCAGACTTAGAAAATATTAATTTTGAATTCAAGTACTACACTTATCGTTTAATTTATCATAAAAATTCTTCATAATAAATAATTGAAAACAGTGAACAAAATTACATTTCTCCCCAAGCTCTATGTTTTAACAATTTAATTTTCAAAATAAGCTTGTTTAAATTAAACAAATTGTTGTTTGAGGAAGGTAAAGGATCAACATCTCGAAGAAATATAAAATTAATCTTAGTCTCCACAATTTCTAATTTAGAAGAATCAATGCAATGTGGCTCTGATAATTGTACTTGCAGAAATGTTGTAGCATTAAATTATTTAATACAAATGACAGCAACTCCAGAAAGAGAAGATATTCAAGTACGTTTTCATTAAAAGTTTTGGTGTAAGTAAAATAGATTTTTTCTCAAACAGAAGTATTTCAGATGCAGTTTAAATTGACAAATCATTTTACTTATTTAAAATTCCAGTAAAGAAACCAAATAATGATAAAATAAATTTCATAAATTTACATTTTTATAGTATTAAAATTTAATATTTATTGTTATTAAAAATTAAATTTTTAGTATTTATAAATTTTGCACATTATTTAATGTAAAACCTATACTACTTTACTGAAAAACCATTAACTGATATAAATCATCACTGATATGTTGCAATGTTAGAGTCAATTATGAAATAAAAAGAAAAATATTAAAATTATGCAATACGTACGCACTTAGCCTGGGTTTTACAACAAAAGATCTAATCACTACCACTTTTTATTGTAAGGCGAGAAAAATTTCTACTTATGTGCTCAATATAATCAACCAATATTATGTTCCAAGTTATGTTACATTTTCATGTGGTAAAACGTTTGAATTACACGGATTCACTGATGCTTCTACATTGGCTTACACTGCTTCAATTGTTTGACGAAATCATAATGCCAGAACAAATGCTTTTATCTTTGTTTCTAAAACTAAAGTAGCTTCAATCAAACAAGTTTCCGTTCCTAAATTAGAGTTTTGTGATAGTTGTTTGCAAATTATGTTATTTCGTTCTAATATGGATACACTAAAAAGTACAATTTTGATGTTTTTTGCTTGGCCTGAGTACAATGTCTTCTATTTTGTTGTCTGTGCATCCCCGTAAATTAAAAACCTTTGTTCAGGGCTCCCATTCGGTCCGCTTTTTTGAACACCACAATTTTTATAAGAAAAATCACCTTTATAAATTTCGTAGAAACTTACCAGGAAAGGCGTTTTTCTTCCAATTGTTGCCGAAACCTACCATGAAATTTTCTCTTTAATTAGACTGGTGATCAAAAACGGACCAGTGGGAGGCCAGTTTGTAGCAAATAGAACTTTTCAAATAACAGAAGTACTGCCAACAAAATAATGTATATAGTTTCCACGAAATGAAAACTTCCCACAGGTTCAAGTCGGTTATTTTGAGATCCATTCGATTGGTCAAATGATGAACTAAATGTTCAAGAATTTGACGAACAAATCAAATCTGAACCAAAACCTTATTATTTTTTTTTCTTTCAGGGCAGCGCACCAAATGATATTTTGAAATTTCATATTTTAATTCAAAAGTAATCCTCGCGTTTAAAGACTAACCATTTTTAGCATAGCACCAAAATTTCGTTAAAACTTGTTTTTTTTGACGTCATTTACGTTTATAGGAAAAAATCTGAATGAGAAACTATTGTTTTTTGGGTTAAAAATGCTACTTTTCATGAAAATCTGAAGTGCATTAAAGAACAAAGGGAACATTTTTCCACCCTCAACAGCTCGAAATTTTCCGAGACATTTTCAGACTCATTTTTAAAAGTAAAAACAGGAAACTTGCTCAGGTGATTTTTTTAGAAATGCATAATAGGCCGTGTGATTTCATTTTTCGCTCAATTAATTAGAATTTGATTTTAAAACAATTATTTTCTCCGTATGACCATTTTTTTCATTCCCAAAGCGTGAGCTTTCGGGTTCGGTTCAAAACGCGGTTCAAATTGAGTTCAAAACACCACATTTTACAGCATTTTTTGAAAAATTTTCTGCATTTATCAAAAAATGACAAGCACGGCACATTATGTAGTCTCTTTCTAAGAATATTTTCCAGTTTGATGCGCTTGAAAGCAAAAATAAATTTAAAAATAAATCAGAAAATAAGCAGTTTGGATTGGAATACATAAAAAATGAGATACCCTTAATACATAAAAAATGAGAAAAAATCCTTACATTGAAAGGACCATCGCAATGTGGATACTGGATTTGGATTATGCAGATCTACTATGCTGTAGGACGACTTAATGACGTTTTCATTAGTCCTTCAGTAGACTACAGTGGATATATACTAATTGTGAAATATCATTGGGCGTCAAATAATATGAGGCTTTTTGCTAGTAACATTAATAGCATAGAATATCCATGTGCGTAGGTGCTTTAATACTGTTAGGGCTACACGTGGCTCTGCTTATGATATTGCAAAGTTAACTAATTTTAAACAGCTACTTTAAACCCTTATTTTTTTTACAAAATCAGTCGGGGTCACACAGGAGAACAAGTACCACAGATTAGTCTAGCAAATACCTAGCGACCTAAGATGCCATACACTTGGATAAGGTAAAATAATAAATATCTCACCTGTTCCAGCTTTTCCTAGCATTGTCTGGGTGGTTTGTTGACATTTGATAAAAATGTTATTCCAAAAGTCTGTCAAAGTTTTTTCTTGTTTTATTTTCCTTTTCGTTGAGCATAATATGAAAGTGAGTTGAAAAAAGGACTTTCAGTTTTTTTATTAACCTGACTTTCTAAGAAAATGAATTACAATTGCTTTATCCTTTTATTGAAGAGAAGAACCTCTTGGGGGAAGGAGGCGATTACAAAATTAATTCTCAATTAGCATTTAATCGTATGCATTCTATAATGCCTCTCTTAAGGGGACGGTGGAGTTTAAAATCCTTAAAAATATTTTTTCTTTTTTTTTGTAAATTTCAACTTAAATATTATTTAATGGTACATTATATACATTATAACATGCATTTATCCCAAAAAATTTAAAAAAAAAATTTTTTTTTTGAGAAAAAAATGGAATTTTACGCGTCGTGTTAGAAATCTTCGAAATGCCCAATGCGTCTTCCATATCAATGAAAATCCCCAATATTTTTTATAAAAGTTTGGTTTATATATAGAAATAAAATAGAGCATCGAATTTTACATATTTGAATTTAAAAGTTTAAAAAAAAAATGAAAAAATTTGAAATTTTTTCGAAAAATTTTCAAAATTTCAAAATTTTTCAATTTTTTTTTTGTAAATTTTATCTTAAATATTATTCAAGGGTACATTATATGCATTATGGCATGCATTTATCACAAAAAAAAAAATTTAAAAAATTTACTTTTGAGAAAAAAATGGAATTTTAGGCGTTGTCTTAGTAATCTTCGAAGTGCCCCCTGCGCGTTCCATATCAATGAAAATCCCCAATATTTTTTATAAAAGTTTGATTTATATATAGAAATAAAATAGAGCATCGAATTTTATATATTTGAATTTAAAAAATTAAAAAAAAATTGAAAAATTTTGAAATTTTTTCGAAAAAATTTTGAAAATTTGAATTTTTTTTTTTTACCTTTAAATTCAAATATATCAAAGTCGATGCTCTATTTTATTTATATATATAAATCAAACTTTCATAAAAAATATTGGGGATTTTCATTGATATTGAAGACGCATGGGGCATTTCGAAGATTTCTAAGACGACGCGTAAAATTCTATTTTTTTCTCAAAAATAATTTTTTTTTAAATTTTTTTTGTGATAAATGCATGTCATAATGTATGTAATGTACCCTTGAATAATATTTAAGTTGAAATTTACAAAAATAAAAAAAAAATATTTTTAATGATTTTAAGCTCTACCGTCCCCTTAAAACACAAGATAATCAACTTTTAATTAAACAACAATATGTTGGAACTTTAGTTGATGTAACTTCTTTACTGTCACATATCACCAAACAATCGTATGGGTTATTGGGGGTAACAAGATTTTAAAGAAGTTTCAATAGATGCTTAAAGTTTTAAAAATATAAAATGTAAACTGGAACACCCTAATTGATTGACATCTACCAACATATCAAGTAACCCTGGAGCGCCCATTTTTACCCAGCTGTATAGATTATGCAAGTCGCATATCGATTAAATTCAACAAAGTTCGTGGTGCAAAAAAATAAACCCTACATAAGTTTATTCATTTTTCTTTCTACCAACGCTGTATTTATTGAAACTATTGTTCATTTAAAAGCTGGGGAGTTGTCCTTCGTCGATTTAGTGCAAGGAAGGGTGATCCACATCACATTTACAGTTACAAAGGCAAAAAAAAAAAATATTGGGGTATGGGCAAAGTTTAGCAAAGTACAACAACTTTGGCACTTATTACCAAACAATGAAGGCATGTTGCGTCATTTAGCACAAAGCTCTATGGAGTGGAATACATGAAATAAAATCATAAGGCGTATAATATTCCATACATACAGATAATATATTACTATTTAAACAGACATTTTTATTTTTAAAAGCATTGTTCTTGTGTAATACTTTTATTCTGAAAGGGAGATTGAGAAATGATGCAATTTTATAAAATATCTGTAAAGGTTTAAGTTTTCAAGTTTAAATTTATGAAAACTGACTGAGATATAAATTTTTATCGGAAAAACGGATTTAAAATTAACATAACTTAAATATAATGAATTATATATTTATAATTCTACGAGCAATATACAATATCCCCTTATAACATATATATCATACGAATCTGCAACATAAAACATTTGAAAATAAAAGTAAGGGAATAAATTATCTTGATTAAACAAGAGTGTCATAGACATAATCAGTTTATATATGTTTATATTTTTAGAATAATCTATCAAATATAGATGTTTAAATTCTCTTATCAAAATTATTTTACGATATTTAAAAAAAGACAATTTTATGATTTTCGCTTATATTCTTCATTAATAATCCAGATCATGCTTTTTTTTCTCTTCTAAACAATTTATATCAGTTAATTTGTTTATCTGACAAGGAGAGGGCCAACCTTGTTAATCACGGATTTTGATTATTTTAATATATGTTGTAGGATAGAGACCCTTTAGTGTCAGGTTCAACGGATTTTATCCAATGCTCCTTAGTTCTTCAGAAACCGGGCGGTCTAATAATAATACTCAACTTAAATACTCACTTTGCAATCGCAATGTCAGATTGGTCATAGCTCAGTTGGTATGGTGTTTGCCGGCTGATCCACGGGCCCAGGTTTGATACCTGAATGCGCTACATTTGTTTTTCTCATTTTGTTTATAAATATACTTGTAAGTATAATTAATAATCTCATTGTCAATTAAAAATTATAATATTGTATATCAATTATAATTTTAACCTATTTAATTTTTTACTTTTAACTAAATAGTTGTATAAAACATTATAAAACTGTTAATTTTTTAAAAATCAGTATTAAAAAGTATTTCATATATTCTTTATCGATGCAATGATATTGAGCAATTGTGTCAATTCGTGATTTTAAAGAAACATCATTTACGCATCAAGGAAGTCAATGCGATAATACTATTATTCTGTTTTTAAAGTAACAAGCATAATTATATTAAAAATTAGCATCCGAATTAAATCATGACCGATTTTTTGCATATTAAAGATTTTTAAATTTGTAATACGTATGATTGCGCTTTCAATTATTCTGCTTTCACCTTTATCTCCTTTCTGCTTTTATTTTTATTTTATTTGAATATTCTTTTATTTTATCATAACTAGATGGCACCACAACAGATTTTGTCACGATTTTGATATCATTCAATAACAGATCCAATTTGTTTTTAAACCTCTTTAAAAGATGAGAAATAATAGTTTAAAAATAAAAAAAATGATAAATTTAAGTTAACTAATATTATAATTAATGTATGATATTAAAATTTGTAATTGAAATTAATAAATTATAATTACAAGTATATTTATAAAACAAAAAATGAGAAAAAACAAATGTAGCGCGTACAGGTATCGAACCCATGTTTGCAGATCAGCCAGCGAACGCCGTACCAACTGAGCTACGACCAACCTATCATTGCGGTTGCAATGTAAGTATTTAAGTTGTGTACTCTTATTAGACACCCCCCACCCCGGTTTCTCATGAACTAAGGAGCGTTGGATAAAATCCGTTGAACCCGACACTAAGGGGTCTCTACCCTACAACATATATTAAAATAATCAAAATCTGTGATTAACAAGGTTGGCCCTCTCCTTGTGAGATAAAATGTATATTGCATATGTTTAAAGTTTTTCTTAATGCATCCTATATGAATAATTTTTCACGATTCATTCCGACATATTTTTATTCATATCGTTTTTATTGTTTTCTTATTATTATATTAAATAAATTGATCTTTGTGGTCTGTTTTAGTTTTACGTAATGTTTTAAACATGACACATGTATTGTTTTAAACCTAGTTAGTTTGATAAAATCCATAGAGGAATAACTGATTAAACATTTTGAAATTAAAAGAATTGTGGGTGAACACTGGGTGAAATTATCGTCAAAATGTCAATTATTACGATTGCCTAGGTTTTTTTCCTTTTTTGGTATATTTACAGTAATTTTTTGGAGTTAGGATTGTAGCAGATTCAGTCAAAAAAAGTGAATACTTTTCATGAAAATTTATGACACGCTATAAAGTACAACACCTCCTATTTTAAACTGTAATTATTTATAGGTACATTCGACGTATGACGCGCATCCTCTTGTTTGTAAAGGATCCTTCATTCATGAGATTTATAGCAGTAAAAGACAATACGGAGAATTAAAAATTATAATAAATAGCACAAGCATAAAGAAATTAAGCAAATGCGAAGTCAAACGCTACAATCTAAAATAGAATCCATCATAAAACATAAAAAGTACCGGTAAGAACTGATGGACCCCCCCCCCCCCCTGTGATTATAAAATATTTTTCTTCTGCTATTTGAAGAATTTTTTGTCTTTTCCCGGGAGAATTTAGATAAATTTTAAGCTTAATTTTAACGCATTTCTCTGATTTAATGAAAAAAGAACATACGTAAATATTCCGTTCTATTTCGGAAAAGTTCAAAACAGCACAGTTGCCGGAACATCCATGTTATTTGACGAAAATGAAATTTTAGGTTGCAAGATTTCTTTAATTGTTTACATTACATAGGGGCATTTTTGTGTTTTATGAGAAAATGTGCAAAAAAGAAAAAAAAAATCTGTCAGATTGACACGAAAAACTGTCAATTTTGGCGCCAGTGAAAACCGTTTAATTTTAAGAAAAATAGCTGACATTTTCCCTTAAAACAGTTTTTTTTTCTTTTTTTTTTAAATACAGATTTGCTTTGTTAAAATTACAAAATCCAGTTTCTTTTACACAAAAAACTGTTTTCTTCAAAACAGATTTTTCTGTAAAAAATACAATTCTTTTCTGTAAAACTTACAGAATTTTTTACAGTATACATACGGTGTACAATGAGCAGCTGTATATGTTTAGCAATTTTCTTTCTTCGAAAATGCCTGTGTTATTCGTTATAACAGGAAGTATTTCGACTGAACTGCAGCTGTAAATGAATAAAAACAGACGGATTCCGTGAAAAAAAAAATAGTCGCATAATTTTTTTTAAACCTCTTTAAAATGAAATAATTAATAAAGATAAATCAAACATTATAAAAGAATTATAAAAGATAAATTTTCATTTAATTTTATTTATATATTTTTAAACTCAATATAATAAAATTTAAATCGAACATTGTGGTTTCTAGCAAGAACTTATTATTTATTTTATATATATGTTTTAAAAGACCTTTAATAAACAAAAATAAATAAGTAAAAAGTTAATTCTTACAAACGTAAAACATCTGTATCTTGTTAGATAAATACAAAAAAAAAAAAAAAAAAACCTAAAGGAATCTAGGTTAAACTGTTTTCGCTTTGGACTTAGACCTATTGATAGAAGAAGTAGCAGAATAAATATTCTGCTTCATCTTTTTAATTTAACTCAACAAAGAACTGATGTTAATATTGATTTTCATTGGTAATCATGTACTATTATTACAACTTGTATCTTGATATTTTTCCAAGTTGAGAGTATTTTTCCTGAATTTATGTTCCAAGAAAAGCATACCAAATTATCAATTCGAAAATGAAAAAGAATAACTAGATTTTACCTGTTTTAAGATAAATTTTTAATTTAATTTCAATCCACCAAAGTCTAAATAGATGTAATTTTCAAATTTTGCATTCTTTAATGCATGCCTGTTTGAACATGCTGTGTGCATATTAAAAAAGTACGATATGCGGCAAGAAATATAGTTGTAACAATCAATTTAGAAACTTTAGAATTTGAATTAATAAAAAAGATTAAACAATTTTTCTTTTGCAGATGATTTGTCTCTTACGTAAAAGAATTTATTCATAAACACTATTTCTTTATAGCGAATAAAATAAATTCTTAAATTGTTTGATTTAAAGATCTATTTTTTTCGATATAAATTTTAATATATATTTTTATTTCTGGTATATAAATATTTGTGTGAATTGAAAAATATTTCATACTAAAAATATGTCAGGCTTGAACAACAGAGGTCATCTCATAATTCTTGATAATCTAAATTTATATTGAAATAAACTGATCATAGAAAAAAGTATTGTAAAGAAGAACATTAAAGTAGCTTTTACAGCATGTCTCAAAATATATTGACCAGTCCAGTTTTATTTTTCCTGTAAGATTTTTCATTTTAAGTGAAATATTTCACTTCGACAGAAAAAAAGGATAATATATAAAAGGATTAACTTGTACTAACGCAATATTTTTTTAACATTATTCAACTGAATAGATCTAGCACAGGAAAAAGTCCTTATTGTACGAAGAAGACTCTTATTCTGAATTAATCTATAATGGACTAAAATGTAATGATTTCGATTTTCCATATCGTTCAGTTTTTCCTTCTTTCTTCGGGTCAAAAAGAATTATAATGTCAGAGGTAATAGGAAGCATTTTTTATTCAATATTTTTTAAAAGAACATTATTTCTATTCAAAACTAAAAACTCAGATTAAAATTTAACTCATGTTTTTCATTAATGCGATTCATTTCTCTTCGTGGAAATCCCAAAACTTATGAATTTATTATGAACATCTAATGGTCTTAAATTTTCATATTTATATTTTCTACTTACTAAGAATTTTACATTTCATTCCTCTCGCTTACAATGTATTATTATGAAAATTCTACATTCTCAACAAAATACATGAATTGAAAGTTTCATTCCTGTTTTTGTTGTTGTTGTTGCTGTTGTTGTTATTTTAAAACATGAAAATATCCGCTTTGATTGGTCCAATTAGAAACAAAACTACAGAAAATTCACCAATTTGACGTAAACTTTAAATAAAATCCTTCACTCTGAACCTGAATTTTGTCAAATGGAAGGATGTTTCTCCAACTGTGCTATGTGTTACTTTTTCGTATTAGAAGAGAATTTTTTAAGTGCTCTCTTTTCCGTAAAAGACCGAAATATTCGCGAAAAAGCAGTTCAAAATTACTCCAGCCAAAACACGTAAATTTCTTCAAGTAACATACATGGTATCTCAACGGTGTACAATGGCTAATTTCAAAACCGTTAGCCATAGACATAAAGTTCCTATTACAAAAATGTTATAAATGAGGCAAAGAAATATTTTAAAAGCGATTTGGATCAATAAAAACATTTCTTAAAACATTACGAAATTTAAATTTTTATACGGTCCCCCGATCCTATAAGTTATATTTAATAAAACTCTCCTATTACACTGGCAAGTAACACAAAAAAAAAATCCGTTCATATAACGCTAAAATTGACCGAGTTATGAAACTTTAAAAATGCATGACTTATACCAATTTTTTGTATCTGAACACAAATGAGATCGAACATTCTCTGAGGAGTCATATACGAAGAGCTTAAAGTATTCGAAGAACTTATATCATGTGTAACTGCGCTTTGAAAAAAAAAATAATCGTACAAGTACTACAATTGAGTTAACTTTTATTTAGATTCAGATCGGCTAAAATAATAGTATTTTAATATATGTTTTATTTTGTACTGATTTGAGACTGTTTATTTTCATGATTTAATTTAACTAAAATTATGCTATATTTATAATTTTTTATTTAACTTCAACGATCATATGTTTTTCCAGTTCAAAATTTGTACTCGAACTTTGACTTACTTTCAAATATTCGATCGAGATTGAATTTTACATAATGAAGCAAATCCGATGACAATCTAATATTATTAGGATTTTCGGTATTTACTATTTGTACTTATTTTACAGGATAACACAAAAAATTTCGGAAAGATTACCGCTAAGAAGTTTAAGATAGAGTTTCAGATTAGATAACACAAGACTGTGACGGTTGTGTTTTTTAACTTTTATGTATGTTTTAGCACTGAAACCCAAAATTACCTTAATTTATAACCATCATGTCAGGATTTTTCGCAAATCATAAGTTGTCAAATTTAAAAAATAACAAAAATCTGATACTATAAAATACTGGAGATGGCTGTGTTTTTAAAATTTTTGATAATTTATTATCCTGTACCTTTTAGCAGTGAATCTGAAAATGACCCTCATTTTTAACAATCACGTTAATTTTTTTTTTTAAATCGTATATGTCAAAGTTAAAATATAGCAAAAATCTGATACTGGTACAAAACTTTTTTATTTAATTCAATAGTTCATTCAAATTTTTGACTTATATTGAGATTTTTACAGGTAAGCAGCTGATGGGGTCCGATGAGGTGGGGGAGGAGGTTCAATTTTAACTTTGAACTTTTAAACTCTGAAATTTGCAATTTACGAAAAATAGGGACGTGATGGTTAAAAATGAAGGTCATTTTCGGATTCAGCGGTAAAAAGTACATAAAAATCAATTATCAAAAGTTAAAAACACAGCAATTACATCTATTTTATAATATCAAATTTACTTTTCTTTTTTAATTTAAATGTACGATTTGGAAAAATCTTTACTCGATGGTAAAAAATGAAGGTCAATTTCGGATTCAGAATTGCAGAATACATAAGAATTAATTATCAAAAGCTAAAAAACATGATATAACCCAACTTTTGCAAGCTAGTGTAATCAGATAACATTTTAATATACCGCCAACCTTGGCTACTTTGGACCACTTTTTCCTGGTTCCACTCACATTTCCATTATTAGAAATATTATATGTGATTTTTCAACTTCTAAATGGAGTTGTAAACAATGAACATGAAACAATGAAGGAAACTGTATGATTTTAAAGGGGATTTTTTTAATTTATTTTTTTAGTTTTTAACTATTTTTAATGTTTTGGAACAAAGAAGCCCCTGCTGGGTGCTATAGTTTTTTATAATATGAATACATTTCATATGTAAATGAGTACATTTTTATTTAAGCTCCCTTGTAATGGTATTTGCTACTAAATTAACACAGCAAACTCGATAAACAAATGTTATTGTTTAATTTTTAAACACAATAAAACCATTGTTAATATTAAAGAAACGAGAAACAGTTTTCGCCATGTTATCCTCAGCAGTTGGAACAAAAACAATTAATGTAACATTTGGAAAAAAAAAAATGTTACTTAAAACATGTTTTAAGAGATTTGATTCTATAAAACGCACATCTAAGTAATTGGGGCTATTTTCGGAAAAAAACCGGGCTGGCACAAAGTAGCCCTGAAATACTAGTTTTCATGTTAGCTTTATGAAAACGCGAACATTTATTCTCAAAATAAAATGTTAAAGCTAAAATTATGATCACACATGGATTACAGGTTACTAAAGATAATATTTTGACACTTACCTTATTTGTAGCTCTTATCCTGATTGTTTCACTATAGAAAGTTTGGAGAGTTAAAATTTACACACGAAAACAGTTGTTTATAAAAACTTCCAGTGTTGCCACTAAAAAATTTAAATTACCCTATAGTAGTGTATAAAATATTTTTCAAAGGCAAAAATTCCAAATTATCTTGTATTTTTTTGTTCAATACAAAGAATAAAACCTTTTTTATGGGATGGACAAAAGTAACCCCGAAAGTACCAAAGTTGACGGTATGTAGTATTTTGTAAAGCATTGAGGCTTTTAATTTTCATCATTTTATTTAACAAAAATTCTGTTTTTTTCCTTCTCATATGTTTATAACAAACTGTATATTTTGCATTATTATGCAGAATCATTGAAGATTTCAAATTTATATTGCAATGTTAATTTTACTCTTAATCATTTTTTAAATATATCTGGCGAAATTATATTTCGACTAAATTTGTCAATGACACCGAATTTGCAGCGAAAAATACGCTCCAACTTTAAATAGCTATTACTCGTTCAATTTTAATTGTAGAATAACGGAACTTTTTATGTCTTACTTGTCAGTGTATCAGGATAATTTTACTAAGTAAAACTTATCGGACCGTATAAAAATTTAAATTTCTTAATGTTTTAAGGAATGTTTTTATTGGCACAAATTGCTTTAAAATATTTCTTTACCTCATTTAAAGCCTTTTTGTAATTGGAAGACAACACCCAACCAGGCATCGCTCACTCATATTTTTCACTGCATTTGTTTTAAGCTTAGTTAGCAATGTGAAAAGACACGCATTTAATATTCAATAATTTCGGTTATAACTTTACTGCTGAAAATTAATTTTAAATTAATTAAAATTATATAAGAAATCTCTTCGAATTACAGAATTGTTCCAGCAACTTCTGACTGTACTTTTTACGGTTTTGAGGAAATTTATTTTAGAATATATTCCCAATGGGGGGGAGGGAGGATATTATTTCTTTATTTCTTTGAAATGAACATTACCTTTACTCTCAAGATAAAATAGAAAATAATCACATATATAAACTCCAGTCTTTAATTACAAATCAATGATTTAAAGATATTAACTCAAAATCTGTTATCAAAATAGAAGATTTCTCTATTATTTAAAATTCTATTAAAATTATTTAATGTTTTTCACTAACATGATCCTCTTGCCTCAGAGGGAATTCCGTTAATTCTATTCTAAATGAACCTCTAATCGTCTTAAATCTACTGATTTGCATTTTTAACTTCGCCGGGTATTTAATATTTCTTCCGATTAAAACGGATTTCTATGTTAAAGATTGGCGGGTTAGTTGATGGGGGAGATTTAGTTTTAACATCTTTTGGATGAACATTACTCCTATTTCAAACAAAAAGAGAGAATGAGACTGTAAAACAGAGAATAAAAAAAGCCTTTTGTAACTGAAAATGAACGATCATTGGAAATAAAATGCTCGACTGTTAGCGAAATAATAATCTTATACGAATATTTGATATCTGTTAAAGATCACTTTACTTTTTTACCAATACCATCCATATATAAATTGTGTTTTTTTCTGAAGAAACATAAGGAAATATTTTCTGAATAACTTCAGCAATGATTATGAAAGCATATTTGAGAAATTTGGAGTGAGCACAGACGTCCAGACTGTAACACGGATAAATTCATTAACTCTTCCCAACTAAATTCGAATGTTTAAAAAAATAATTTTTAGATTAAAAACAATTTGAGCGCAAGTATTGAACAGGGCTTTTCAGCATTGGTTATGTTAATATATCTGTGTAACAGTAGGGGACATACTTAATAAATGTATATGGTTGGGGCAAAGTTCTAAAATAAGCGCAAGATATGCATTTGCATATTAATTTTAGACATATGGAAATAAAGGATCAATTGTTTAATCATAGGTAAAAACAAGAAAAAAAAACTTATTTTCCTTGTTAGAAACTAAGATAAATCACAGTAATATAACCATAACTACATTTTTTGGGTTGAAATAACTTCACGTCGGAACTGGTGGCTTTGAAATTTTATAGTTCGGAGCCTTAGCATAAGTGCGCTCTAGCTGCAACTATGAATCACGGAACTATTAATAAAAAGGAAATGACATAGCCTTAAAATAGTGAAGCTTCAACTGTAACCATTTTCACAAGGGCTGATTACCTCCGGTCGAAGCTTCCACCAGGAAATTTATACAGAGATTTTCTCCGTATTTAAAGGCTTTATTAACGTAAAATTTCAGTCGTAAATAATGGCCGAAAAATATTTTAATTTTAACTGGTGTAAGGTTATTTTTGCGGAAGTCAGGTACTTCATTTCTGCCATATTGTGACAACCAGTGATGCAACCTGACTGTTTTACCTGTCAAACTGGCATCAGAAACTATTTGTGAGAAAATATTTCAATGACGCTTAAATAAGACAAAATTTTCTATTGAACTATACTGGTGGGAAGTTTGCCCCGCGGTATTTTTAAACTGAAGATCCGAATTAAAAAAAAAGCAGCCGCCATCTTGTGACAACCTCCTCAGTTACTTTACTCGCAACTGGTAGACAGTACACTATATGTCTCCACCTCTTCATTCATAACTCCATTCTATGAATACGGTGAGACATTAACCTTTTACCCGCCAAAGTTCCATAAGTGGAACATACACTATATGAAACTGTATCTTTTTAATTTTTGGTTTCTGTTTCATAGTTTCAATCTGTTTCATAGTTTAAATATACTTTTTTAAAGAGATGTTTTAATGGATTATAAAGTATTGTTTAATACTTTTTTGTGGTTGCCCACTTGGAGCTTGTTGAAATGTAACAAAAAACGTAAATGTAATAGGCTGTGCTTTTTACTCTATCTATAACCTTAGAATTCTAATGTGAGTGCTGCGATGATGGTTATAGTATTGCTTACTGTTCTTTATGAAGGGTTTATGCATACATGAATGTTTTATCTTATTTGTTTTTTGTTTTATGCTCATTTGAATGCCGATGTTCCACATGTGGAACGTTGGCGGTTCAGAGTACAAAATGATCTTATCATTACTTTTCTAGGATTTTGATAATTTTTACTGGTCTCCCACAGGGGAATATATATGTTTTTTTCGTACAAGTAATATTAAAGAACGCATTTTGTGATATATGTCTCTTGCACCTGTTGTCATATTGCCTATTAAATATTTTTGAACGAATAAATGCCTAATAAATGTACAAAATAATTGTGCTAACAAGAATGAGGAGATTGTGATTATTATAGTAATGGCAAATATGTTTATGTACGATGGAATGAGAACAGTGTTGTTATTATTGTATCAAATTGGGAAGGAGTATTGCCAGCTCAAAGTGCAACACGATATTCTCGAAAACTGAAGTAAGAAGTTCCAATCAAACAACCTCAAATGATTAGATTGTATGTATAATCAGAATATGGGTTGTGTGGATGTTTTGAATTGTTTGCTTGAAACATATCATCTAATACTTCGATCAAAAAATAATAGTGAAATATGTTTACAAAAGAACTAAATATGGCTATTGTTGCTGCTGGAGATTACATTGTCACAAAGTAAATTCAATTGAAGCCCTAAGCCATTTGAGGTTTCGTCGTGAAATTGCAACTGTTGCCATGAAAGTTGGATTTGATGTTTTGAAAAAGAGAAAAGAGGTCCTACTGCTCCGGTAAGTAGGTACATTATCACCGCATCCAATAGCTATTGCTTGTCATCTATTACTCAAGAAATATGCTCAATTTGTCAGAAAAGCACAAAGAAATTATGTGAATACTGTGGAAAGACAGAAAGTGTAGACATAAAAAATGTTTTCAGGCCTTTCATAAACGTTTTGCTGTTAGTGATTGGTTATCAAGTTCTTAAAATATAAAAAAATTTCTTGCATTATCTTATTTTCGTTCTTTTCATATGTGTGTAGTGCTGCTCTGATTTGGAAAGAAAAATTAGCCAAAATTCACAAATGTTTTTTGTACCATCAACGTTCCACAAGTGGAACATACCTGTAACTCCAATTCTATTTTACATAATATCTTAAAATTTGCCACACAACCTTAGAATTAATCTAAATCGTCTCAAACAAATTTTCAAATTAATTTGAGAAGTAGTTCATGGTGCGGCGGGTAACAGGTTAAAAGTGGGACTGCCATCTGTGAGACTTTCAAAGCCTCAGATTTTGGGTGAAGAATTAAAAGTTTCCACTGCAAGTGCATTTATCTTAAGCAGAGCTCTTAAAAAATGGATTTATAATTATACTATATATAGATATTAACAAGTCTTATGTATTGTTATTATGTCATTGCGTAACATGTTTTGTAGCTAAGATTATCAGATGAAATATATCAGTCTAAAAAATTAAATGTTATCAGTCTAAAAAATTAAATTCAATTTTTATAAAAACGCAAAAAAAAAGATTTTCTTAATCATGTCTACTATGTTTTAATCAGAAACTATAAATCTTACCAGCGCATATAGATATTAATTTTTGCATAGATATTACAAATTATTACACAGATGTCTTTTACTTCTTGACCTACAACTTTTTTTGCTTTGGAATTTAGTAATACCAATCTGATGATATAGTTTTTTAGCAGAAATAATACCCGGCTGGTAGCAGCACTAAACAGTTTAACTGAAAATACTCACTTTTTTATTGAACAATTGACTGTTTTATAAATATATTTTGATTGTAATTTGCATTATGTTTAATACATTTTTAATTTCTAAAATCATATTGTGTTTTAACCTGTATATATGAATGGTAATAATTATATTTTTTTCTCTCTATTAGATAATTTTATTATCTTCTGTACTTGTAGTTTGTACGGAGCAGTTGTATGTTTAAATTCTGTTTTCTAGAAGTCTGTGAAATTTAAATCTCGATTATATTAAATCTGAAAGGGCAAGTTTTTTTTTTCGTATTTATTCCGATTTTTAAATATTTATTATTTGAGTAATTTTAAGTTTATTGAAATCCTAGCTTTCCGTAATATTTACTAAATAGAATGCAGATTCCAATACCACGAATCATAACAAGTCGATTCTGTTAAAGCAGGATCGTATTCTAAAATCAAAATAAAGGTACTTTGAATTTATTTTTATGATGTTATATAACGTATCTATTGTCTCCGTTTTTAAAAACTCTACATCGATTATTTATTAAATATGCGTTATATACCACCACACAAATGAATTAAATAAATTAAGCAGTCATGTGGAATTTCGTTTAAATTTCTATTTTATGTTTTAATTTCGCTTTATATATTTGCACATATTTTGAGCTGCAACATCATATTTAACTAAACTTTATAAAAACTCATGATGGAATTCGTTTTCTAAACAGACTATGTAAAGACATATCCGTTTGTTTATATTTTTATGATTATTTTTTAAATTTTTACATGAAACAAAAACATTATATCAAATGTAATTATATCACAGTATCTTTCATTAAAATATATAAATTTTAATTCTATATTTACAGATTTTTCAAACATTACTTATCATGAATACTGAAGCTACAAACATTATTCATACATTTGGAAACTTTAGACATTCATCTTATGTGTATACATTAAATTGCATTTTCTCAATATTACGTGCATTAAAATGTCGTTAAACACATCAATATTATGGTATTTATGATTATCACAATTGACGTTCATGCAATATTTAATCTCATTATTATTATCCGCTTTTTAAGGGATGAATCCGTTGATAGACAGCCTGGTCAATGGCGACCAAGAAAAATAAAAGCATCCGAAGACCGTATTCTGGCATTGACGGTTCGAAGAAACCGCGAAGTGACTACAAGAGACTGGGTTTATACCTTCAGGCTGCCACAAGGAACTCGGATTAGCCGTTCTACTGCTGCACGAAGGCAAGTTGCGTGTACCTTCCTCTCTTCAGATCAAAACACGTCTAGAATCAGAGTTCAGACTATATCTGGATTCGTCAGTAAACAATTCTCGAGCCCAGTCTTCTTGTTTCACTTGAAAATGATGACGACAACAGTTTAAACGACCCCCTTTCGAAGCTGGAGTGTGTGGGATACAAACTAATGGTCTTCTCGCATTCAGTCCACTCTTGTCAAGGCTTCGAGCAGCAGTAAATGGCTAATTCAAGTTCCTTTGGCATCCTGAAGGTCTGAAACCAGATCTCCTGAAGTCGCTTCGCGGTTTCTTTGAGCAGACAATGACAGAAAACGGTCTTCGGATGCAATTGTTGCTCTTGGTATCCCTTGACCAGGCAGTCTATCAGCTATCCAGCGCTTAAAATGCCGCTCAAAACTATGGATATGGCACTTTGAGAGATATTCAAATCTCCGGCGACCTCCATTTGTGTTTGACCTTCCTCGCTTCTACCAATTATTCGGCAATTTTAACCTTCCCTTAAATGATGCCTTTGAGCTATAACTAATGAATACTGATCACTCTTAGACACCACATTCACTTTAAACAACACTACAGACCAGAATTCCAACATACGTGTATCGCACACCACATTGTCAATCACCCAATTTGCATGTTTCCGACGCTAACGTATGCGCGGAAGAGCAATGTTGTATTAAACAGTATTTATTTAACATAAATAATTGCAGCATTGGACAATGGGTGCAACATGAACTTAGTGAGCATATTTTTTCTCATTATCCTTTAATTTTGATGACCAGTGTAAAATTAAGGGTTAATGAATTACAGACGTGTGGATATATGTTAAGCTTCTTTGTAACGATAATGCTGTAGCAAATATCGTGTCGTATTTCAGAATGTTTTACTTTTGCATCAACGAATTTTTAGAACTTTATATAGCCAAGATATTTTTCTATAATCATTCTATGAATTTACGTGGTGCAAGGGTTATTCTGTTTAATTTATTTTACAATAGCAAATTGTTTTACATCATGTGGGTAACATTGTTTATGAAAAACATTTATAGAATTTCTAACAAGATATCTATTTGGATAAGTCATTATAATGTAAAAATTCTAAATTTTGAAAGAGAGAGATTTAATATGTAATTATCTTTGCATATTTCAAAAATGCACTTATGTTTTCATGAAATACATTCAGATTTTAATTATTGTGTTTGAATTCGTTTAAATATACTTTTTGTCGTTGTTCTTCCTGCCACACTACCTCGAATTAAAAGTTCTTTATCATTATAAATAACACAAGGAATACGCGAAAAATTGGTAGCAAGAAATGAGTGTTTTTGATTTAATTAATAGAATTTTTATATATACAAATACAGTCGAATCTCTATTTAACGACTGCAAAAGTTTCCTTGAAAAAATTCGTATAATAAGGGTTATCCTTAAATCGGAGAACCGATTGGACAAAACAAAAGAGCACAAAATTTTATGAAAATTTCAAAAATATATATATATTACTTGTATTTAATTATACTATGCTTTCGACGCATTAAATATACACTTTTAAAAATTTATTATTTGCTTTGTTTCTGAAATGTAGTCAGTGGAGCAATATTTTGCGTTGTTGCAAAATCGTAATACTAAAGTCCATCAATATCAATCCTCATTATGCATATGCAAAATATTATTATAAATCATTTGTTTTTGTTTGTTTTTTTCCTTAAATGTAACCAATTGAGCAAATTTTTGAGTTGTTGCAAAATTTTAATACAAATGTCCATCCATATTAATCCTTATTATGCATATGCAGATTATTATTATAAAGAATTTGCTCTGTTTTTTCCTTAAATCTACCCTGCGGAGTAAAACTTTCAATTCTTGCCAAATCATAATACAAATGTCCATCCATATCAATCCATTTAGAAAATATTAATTCATAAAATCTCTTAGGACTGTTGAACTATTCATGAAAGAGATTTTTTTTTTTGTGTTCATGACAGCAACTAGTTTAAAAAAAAAAAAAAAAAAAAAAAAAAAAAAACTTTTCTGTTTTGAAAATATATTTATATGTGTAACTATTTGTCTTAATGTTTTGCCCATGCACACGGGTCAACAAAAAGTTTTTTTTTTTTTTTTTTTTTTTGCGGTGTCCCAGGTGATATATATAACGATTATCTCGTTATATATGTTTACATTCCGTCCCCCCCCCCCCAGCAGTTTCAATTAAAATTCTGTTTAAGAATTTATTTATTTTAGTGCAATATAGTCAAACAGTGCAGCCCCTAAATTAAATTCAACATTTAAAAACTAAAGCGATTGTATTAATGGCCCTGCACATTTAAATTAAATTATTCTAGTTACTCATCTCTTTAATAAAATAAAATCAGTGAATCACTCTCCATTTTCACTTTCTGATTCTTTCACAAATACGATTTAACCTTGTACAAAATTCGTTACGGCTGACTGTTAGTTTCAAAAGCATTTTAACTTCGGTCATTTCCTTATTTGGGCATGAATATAACTCATCATTTAAAATCACTTTACACGCAATCTATTCATTAGAATTATCTTCGTTTCACACCCTTTTGTTCAGATGTATGGCAATTCTGCATTTTTGTGGTAAAGCAGTTTAGCTTTGATCTAACATCTGCTCCAGAAAAATACATTCTCATGCCCTTTCGCCTAACGATTTCGATCTGTTACTAGACCTTTTCCAGAAACACTTTTTATTTTTTTACATTTAACCGCAGCAGTATCAATGTACAGATTAGTCTGCGTCTTTCATGACTCAGGAATGTTTGCAGCCCACAATCTGCCCCCCCTCTACACAATTAATATGGTAGAAGCCTACCGTATGTTTTTGGCGAGCATACCAGCCAATGTTTCTCTTAGCCTCTTGTGCATGGCGCAAAAATACTTTTAGATTGGCGATATTGTAGTCCGCCAAGCAAGAAAGTTGTAACTGTATATTCGACATTCCTGCTCTGTCTCTAGCCCCGTGATGACGTCTTAAAAGAGGCTCCTTATTGCTTTCCCTGTACCTCTCTCTTGACTTTCATCGTGAAATAAAATAAGTCTTCGTTTACCCGAACTTGGAGTTTTTTTTTAATAGGACCTGGTGTTTAATTTTCGCTTCCTTGTCAACGTAAAACGGCCATCTCTTCACTAGCAAAAAACGTCTTCATAATCCTCATTATGCATATTTTGCTGAGTGTTGTGTTAACTAATTTTTAAAGGGACAATACACTTTTAAAATTTTCAAAAATCGATTTTTTTTTTACATCGTTAGAAAGGTTATTGTATTCTGAATAAGTTGATACCAATCTTTTAACTGATATATTATAATTATTTACAGAAATATTCGGAAAATGTAGACCTCACCCCTTCATTTCCGAATTAACAGCCCTGCGACAATTGTCATGGCGGCGTGTTTACATTTTATTATCGCGCTTTCACATTATCGTAACTTTGGAAATATGCTAAAATGCGGCAATTGTTATTGGTTAAATACTTTAAACAATAATTATAAAGCTTTAAAATATTAACTTCAACTTCCACTTTCCCCAAATTTGTTTACTTTCATGGTTTTTCGCAGCTTTATTTGCCATTAAGTGCTTAAATTTGAAGCAAAATAGTTTTTTCCCCCTAGAGCAATACTTTCCTGATTTTGTAATACTATTCTACTTTTTAGTATTTATTAGCTTTTTAATGATAAATATGCAAAATGTGATTCAGGACAGCATCGAAGAAGGAGCCAGTTTAGTGGTAAGCGCTATACAAAATACGATTGCTAACTCATCTTATAGAAAAATAAAAAGTAGTCAATTTAATAGTGATTTTTGTTTCAATTGGCAGTTTAGAATACGGATTTATTGACAATAATATATTTTTTAATAAACTATCCGGATTTTTGTGCAGCAAAGTATGTGAATAAAATATCGGAATACGCGAACCCTATAAAATGGCCTATATTTTACATTAAATAATTTAGTCTTATAAAATGTGCACATTTAATTCACTTTACAATCAAAGCTAAACAACATTTTAAGTTATATGTTTAAAATTAATTTTTTTCAATAGTAAATGCTACATTTTTACAAATTACACCTATTTAATTTTTAAGCATTCTCCTATATTCTGCAGCATTTTACAAATAATTCTACATTTAACATTTTAAAGTAGCATCTAATTTTATTTATAATACAGAATATGGTATAGTTTATAGTACAGAATATGGTATAGAATATGGTATAGTTAGTAGTTTTGTTTCCTTTATTATATATTTTATATTTAAAAAGTGCAATTTAACCTTTAAACGGCTTTTTTTCTAAATAGGATTTTTTACTCTTGCGCGCATGATATCTCCAAAACTATTTGAAGTAGAGCTTTGAAATTTTTGCCCTACATAAATATTTATATTATCATGAAAATGAACTAGGATTATAAAGCTGTGTTCAGTATGAAAAAAAATATTCTATTGAATGCATGTAAACATTCATAGTATTTCTATTTTTTCTAATTAAATGTTAATTACTCTTTATCTAATTAACCGATTACAAATATCCTAGTTCAAATTATAGACCCGGGTGTTATCTTTAATTTAAGATAAAGTTTATGTAAATACAATGAAATTAGCATGAGATATCGTGCACGCAGTGAAATGTTATCCACTGTAAAAAATTTAAATAGCACTTTGAAATTGACCCCTTGAATTTTTTTAAATTATAATATATCCAAATAAAAAAATTTTAAACGTAGTTCAATATCACTTAAATATACTCTTAAAATTTTGTGCTTCTAGATTGGTTATCTTTTTTATAAAAAATTGCTAAACTCATGACAAATTTCGCATGTTTTATGACCGTTAAAAGTGTACTGTCCTCTTAAAGTTTATTCTGATAAACAAGCTTAAAAAATGTATAGTGTGAAACTAGATTTTCTGTATATAGCAGGTATCTATCTTTATACATTTTTGTATATAGTGCGCTACAAGTAAAGTAAATATTTTAAGCTCGTTTGTTAAGAGTGAATTCTCGTTGAAAAAAATATAAGAATTTTCATTAACAGTAACGTGCATGCATATAATGTGCAATAATTGTACTTATTTAAACTTTTGTTCAAACTATCCAAATTAGAATTACAGAGCTATGGAACTTATTTATTACAGAGCAAAGAAAACAAAATTCTACAAAATCTAAAAATGTAGTGCTTGGTATGTATTAAAAATTTATTAAAATATTTACATGAAAGAGAATGGGAACAAAGTTTTATACGAAGTATTCCCTTAAAATAAAAGAGGCAAAACAGAGCAAGACTGGTTAAATTTTTACTATTGAGTTCTAATATTTCCGAATGGTAATCGTCCCCTTATGTAATCCCAACATTTTCTTTATTAAGTATTGTAAATAAACATCATTTAAATAAATTTACCTAAATTAAATACTCGTAGAATATTTGTTAATTCAAACAATTTCGTTTCAACCTATAATGATAAAATACTTTAAATCCGAAAAAGGGATAATAACCGACATAAAAGTAAGAACCATGTCATTACTGCAGATATTTTCCACACTTGTCAAAAACAGCAACAAAATAAATGCAATAAAAATTCAATACAGCATTTTTTATACTAATCTCAAAATTTCACTTTCAAATATTTTGTAAGTCAGTAAACCAAGTTACAGAAGATTTCTGAACCTTCTAAGTTATCGAACTTAATAAATAATTTAAAAATGCAAAAGAAGTATTTTCAAGTAAAATCTTCAGTAATTGTTCACGTCATTCTTATCTATTTCTGAAATCCAAATATTTAATTATTCATATTTAGATTAGTATTCTGTATTGTTGAAAATAACTTTATAACTTCTTGAAACAAAATATGTGGAAATTTCATCATAAGTTCTTCACTAAAGTAAGTTTTCTAGACTTTGCGAAATTAAGGGGTCAGGTAACCTTTGAAGCGTCCAAAAATCGATTTTTTTTTAAATAGCTTATAATTAAATATGATTCTTTGGGAACATTTAAAATCAAACCCCATACAAAAATTCGCATTAGAAGAGAAGTTATGTCTAAAACACTTTGAGCTTTTGCTGCATGATCAACGAGTTTTTCAAATCCTTAAAGCTAATTTTCTCAAAACAGCGATTTTGATCATTGCGCGCACGATTTCTGAAAAACGGTTGCCTAGAATTTCACGAAATGTTTGGTGGATGTATTAAACGTACAGAAGCATAAAATGACCTATTATTATGTTTCTCAAGTAAGAAGTTTAGAATTCCCGGCTATTTTTGTATAAAAAAAATCTCGATATTTCGAATTTCTCTAATTTTTTTTTTTTTCCTCCAGATCTACAAGTTTTATTTTTTTCATTGTAGGTCATTTTGAAAACACTTTATACCTGTACTCATTAAAAAAATCTTGGCTTATTTCAGCCATTGAAATGGGAAAAATCCTGCGCGCAATGCATGCAAGAATAATTCTTTCGTAAAAAATGTATTATCTTTAAAAATAAATTTAAAAAAACTATATATGTGTATACCTTTTCTAACAACTTTGATTGATAAAACAAATCGTTCCTAATACGTGTTTTGAATTTTATAATTAAAAGTTAATTAGTTAAAGAATGACTGCAATTTTTACAGAGGTCACTTTTCCATGTACTTTATTGGTTCAAAGGTTACCTGACCCAAAACTCATTCTGCTATATGGCAAGAATTCTAAGAGGGTGAAAAGAGAGAAAGTTAACGATGTATTTCTTAAGAGTAATTAAATTTATGCTTTGAAATGTAACAATGGCTGATAAGATTTAAAATGAACTCATGAATGTAATCGCAACTATCCAATAGAAAATGTGAAATGCAGTTGACTTTGTACTCATTGGCGTTTTAGATATCTACTGAAAACTATGCAAAGATAAATCTTATTTATTACTAAATTAAGTCTGCTATCAAACTTCGTTATTGTTATCAACTCTTTTACATTTCTATTATTATATGCAAATTATAGTCACATTATAAGAGTTGCATCCTTGCATTTTATTATCAAGTTTTAGACGTTTTTAGATAAATTTGGACAATTAAAACTCACACATATTTTATTTCATTAAAGGGTTTCAAAATAATTTATATTAAACTGCAATAAAAAGTTTGGCATTTTTTACCTTTATCTCTAATTTAGACTTTGGTACATTTTCAAATGTTTTTCTGGTTTTTACTCCTCAGTTTAATAAAAATCACATCGAGATTTGAAAAGAAAAACATCGGCTCTATAATTGACAGCATAATAGCCATTCAGAGTGGGCGTCGCCGTCGACACATAAACAATACTAAACTCGATGGTCCATATATATTAAAATTTGGCTGCCAGTACGGTAGGTTTAATTGGTCAAATTATTTCATTCATGCATTAATCATGTTCTAATATCAAGCATTTAATTATTAAATTTAATTTAAACTTTTAAATGGCGAATAATCTTCATAACAATGTACCGCTTATGACATTGTACATGTAAATATTTCTTTTAACAGTTTCCAACAAAGGTGAAAAGTGCTTATGAATTAGCTGTCTGTCAGTCTGTTTGCCTTTCTGCCTGCCTGCCGTCTGTCTGTCTGACCGGGATATAAGTTTCGTAAATATAGTCCTATTGCCATGAAATTCATATATGTTACTGAGTATCAAGAAAGCATGCTCGGTGTTAAAAATGAAGTGCGAATCATTTACGGTTCATTTACAGTGACGCTCAAAAGAATTCCATTATCTTAAGGTCTATAGAGAAAAATCGTTTGCTGTGTATCATAAGCACTTCAATGTTTGTCCCGAGATAAGTCGGGGGTAAAAGCACAGTTTCTCTATATCCGTCGCCGGTGAAGTGGTTTAATGATATTACAATATTTTAAATATACAGAAATTTATATATATCAATGAGCTGTACTATACGGCACTTACTGTAGAATAAGGTATGAATAGAACTTATCGTTCATTTATAGGGACACACAAAAAATTGTCTACAGTAGAAATTGGACTATTATTGAACTATTGAAGAATTTGAATAATAATTGCTTGACATGCGTATTCAGTTGTAGTACATATTTTTGAATTGAACTATTTTTTATTATTATTTGGCATGTAAATTCAATACATCATATACAGGGCTGCACAAAATTTCTCAAGTAAATTTCCGTTTATTTATGAACATTTTTGAATCGAAATTGTCAACTGAAGTATTCGTGTAACTGAACTAACTTTTCGCATACTATGTAGTATACGTACAAACTTATCGATCATATACGGGGCTGCACAAAAACAAGCGGGAAATTTTTCGACTATTGCTGGTAATACAAGAAATTGGGTGTTTAAATGCGTTATTTTTTTCTAATTGTTTAATTATACATCATCTTCACATTAAAATTTGTTACAACATTCTCGTTGTGTTGGAAAATCTTTCATTATCTACTCTGGACACAAGGTTTTTCGTTTCTGTTCTACTGCTCTTTGAAACAAACGAAAAGAGTTGGAAATATTTAAAGCTGAAACTAACGGTAAACCAAAGATGAAAAGCTTCATCTCAAACTTTTATAATTAAAGGAATAAATTCCCATTATAATAATTAAACAAATATATAGTATGCGTGTTAATCTTTTAGAAATTCAGTGCATCTAATCCCATTTAATAAATTTCTATGAAATGTAATAAATGGGAATACGATATGCAATTAGAAAATAATTGCGATAAAATTGATATATGTTATTGAGGTTGACAGTGGCCTGTTCGTTATTGAAAATGAATGTAGAATTTATAGTTCATTTAGAGGGACACTAAAAATAATTCCGTTACATTACGTTCTATGGGGACATATCACTTGCGCCGTATTTTATTGATATTACACAGCAGATTGAATCTGATGGATATCACCGAGGTGTATTACAAGGCTAATTGCATTATATGGTATGCATACCATTCATCGTTCATATATAAAATAACAGAAAATAATTAGGTTATAGTCTTGTCTATGCACAATAATTGCTGGAAAAACTTTTTAAGTTGTCGTACGAGTTTTTAGATTGAACTAATTATATTCAAATTACTTTTTTGTTTAATTTCCATCGATAATATACAGGGCTGATCAAAATATATCGAATACACTTCCGTTTGTTAGCAGAAATTGTTGAATGTGAGTTTTGAACTCTGCTTTGCGTTTCATAACAGAATGAAATTTTAGCATATTAAGGAGAATATCAGCAAATATATAGGATATATACAGGACAGCAGAAAAGATGGTATTTTCAAACCAGTAGACAGGCAGTTTCTCTATTGGATTAGCAAATTATTTACTTAGACGTCATCTATCAATTTATTAAACCTTGAAGTTTTGTTACAGTATTCTGAATGTGTTGGAAACTGTTACATAATATGTGATTGCCCCTATTTTTTTCATCTTGCTTATGAAAAAGCAATTAATGAGTATTTGTAGTATAACTTCGAGTCTCAAGAGGATAAATGTGTATGCATTGTTCGAAAATATCGTCTTTATACTCTAAATTATTACTAATTTTTAAACGAATAATTTCTGTACTTTTAGAAAATACGTCTTTTCCGCAAATGGTTTCCGGAAGCCTGGAAATAAGGAAACGGAAACAATTACGTTTTTTTTTCTTTTCAAGCAAGCGTATTGGCTGTATTAATACCAAAATTCTAATTTATTTTTAAAATGAAAAACCTAAAATTCAATAAATTAAAATTTCTAATTTGGTTAAAATTAAACAAATAAAAATAATGCTTTCGACATTAATACAGTAGTTATTTTCCTATTCATTTAAATTTATTCGCAATTTATTCTTTAGGAAATAAAAACATTATCGCATGTAAAATATATTCTACATGAACACATTTCAAAAATGCATAATAGTTTAATCAAGTTTAAAAAATCAATTTTATAGAATAAGAAAACATTTCTTCTCGATTTTAATTAAATCTATAATTAAATTTGACATTTAACAATAAAATTATGTCTCATTAAAAATCTTTAAACTGTAATAATCTTTATCATCTATTAATCTATAATTGCTAAAACATTAACCATTCTTGCATAACGGCTAATCCCTGCAATTAAGTTTAAATTTCCAAGCTTTCTGAACAAGAAATTTAACGGTTCTTACTAATTTCTAATAATATTTGAAGAAAACTCGTATCTTCATTTTAAACTCGCCCTTTTTCAAGCACTCGTTGGCCGAGTGGATAAGCTGCTAGATTCGTAACGCCCGTACCCAGTTTCAAAACCAACTGGATCCACGGAAAATTCAGATAAGTACTTTTTTTTTAAATCCATTTTTAAGATTACAGAAATTTTCTGTCATATAACGGAAAAAAATAATGATAATTTCTTCAATTCTCCGATATATACACTTAGCAGTTCTGACACAATTATTTCTGTGCATTGAAGAAAATATTTCTGTGAGTGTGGCACTTGACGAAATTTTACCTGGGGCCATTAGAACATTGATAAGCTCAGAAAAACCATTTTTTTATCAATTCGAAAAAAAGAACCATTACTTGAGAGTTAGGAAACGTTTAATATGAATTTCTGTACAGAAATATAGATTGTAAAAACTTATGAAAATTAAATGTAAAATTGACTATTGATCTACTCCCCGTTCTAAGTAAAATATTCTAGTTCATTTCAGAGATAACTTTTAAAAAAAGCGTTTACTTAGAAAAATATTTTTAGAGCTCTTTAGTATTAATCTCATCAAATGTTTCAATTTGTTAATGTCCATGGCGGCTTTCTTACTTCTTTTTTTTTAAGAAAAAATAAAAATAAATGAAATATTCGTACAATACAAATTCAGATTTTATATGATATAGGCTTTCTCAAAATGTGTGTTAAATTATCTTCTCTTCCAGTAATACAATAAATATTAAAAAGAATCTGCATCCTGTTTTCCAAATGAAAATATTATCATCTTAGCATCAAAATTATATAACATTCTGAGTTTGTAAGAAATAACTTTTGGACAAAGAGAGTAAATCAGAGATTCTAAGAAATTCTAAGAGTCCTTAAATTCATACTTTGAAATGTAACAGTGGCTGAAAAGATTTAAAATAAATTCATGAATATAATCACAACAATCCAATAAAATGTGAGGAATGCAGTCGACTCTGTACTCATTGGTATTTTAGATATCTAATGAAAAATATGTAAAGATAAATCTAAGTTACTAAATAAAGTCTGCTATCAAACTGCGCTAGTGTTATAACGCTTTTACATTTTCGAAATTATATCACAAATTATTGGCATATTTTATGTGTAAATCTTTGTATTTTATTATCAAGTTTTAAATCAAGTTTTATCAAGTTTTAGATAAGTTTAGACAATTAAATAAATGTAAGTCAGATATTTGGGATATGTTTATTATTAAACACCTAATTTAAGTAAAAAAGCAATACGATATACTTCACCGAGAAACAAATTATTGATAAATTAAATGTTAGAGAAAAAGTAGAAAAAAAATTAATCTCGTGTATTATCAAGAAAAAGGTTTAAAATAACTGATTTTTTTCATTTGTATATTAATGTTTAAATATATTCTTAATATATGAATGTTTTCGAGGGGAAATATTCTTGAATATCACAGTACAGTCTGGGTACTTCATTCAATTAACACAAATTTGAGTATTGCTACATGACAGTTTGGCCGAAATCCTTTGAACTCAAAAGCTTGTGCGTAAGTGGCTTCATATCGTTTTTATCAACGATGTCGTTCAAAATCTGCAAGAGTTATAACGATACAGTTAATTATATTTAATTTTTTCGCGTGAAATATTTTCTTTATTATTATGAATCTAATGAGGCGGAATATATTTATAACAAACTCAATCGAAATTTTATATTTACTACGTAATTATATTACTACAAAAAATAAATAGCAAGATTGACATTGGGCCTCCCAAAGAGACGTTTTAGGATTATTTATAACATTTGCCGTTATTTAACGTAATGTTATTCTTCAAAATATACATTTACTATAAATTGATAGACTCAAATAAACTGTGTAATAGGTACACAACGATTTGTTTTTGTTTTTTCAAAGTATGTTTTGAAGATCCTACCTAATTATAAAAATCCCATTTGAAATTTAGTCAATAATGCATAAGCCAAAAGTTTCCGATGAGTGACTTTTTTCGTATTTTAGGTCTGTTATACACTGTACCTAAATTTCTTTCAGTTTAATCATCTTATCACTTTTGTTGTAATGTGTCGCATGACTGTACGTTGGATCTCCTTCATTAACATTGTTGTTTATCAATAATATCTATATATATATTTTTTCTCTATGATGTTCTTTTTCAATGTCTATTACCTTATTCGTAAACGTCTTCCAGCTGCAAAAAATATTTTAAGTGTTTTTGTCATCATATCAACAGCCATTTACTTCAATGTCGTTGTTTTTGTTTTTTTTTTTTTTTTAAGTTACGAAATTAAACATTTTTATGGTCGCTTTGTCGTTTTAATTTATATAATAAAAATACATTTTTAGCGTTCTAATAAATAAAACAATGAAAGTTATACTTTGCACTGCCCAATGTACAGAGTTGAGATACATATGCACGAATCATTGAGAAAGTTTTTTTTTTTTTTAAATATAATTCATAGGGCACGATAATCATATAAAATTATAAATTTCATATCTTTTATAAAAATTCTATTTTGACGTTTGTGGCTTTTAATATAATGAAAGTAATCACCTAAACAATTTTTGCAGTTTGAATTAGATCTGTAAAGTTAGGGAATTTGGGATCAACTGTTGGATAACGATAACGATAACAGATTAAACGAAGAAATAGCAACAAAAAGCCATATGAGGCATTATTTAAAAAAACAGAACAGTTTTTAAGCGAAAACG
Source organism: Maratus speciosus (assembly GCA_963932465.1). Taxonomy (NCBI): domain Eukaryota; kingdom Metazoa; phylum Arthropoda; class Arachnida; order Araneae; family Salticidae; genus Maratus; species Maratus speciosus. The sequence goes on from OZ010800.1 coordinate 127,968,896, forward strand.
TGTCCGACCGGCGTACTTATACAGCTAATAGAATACTCAAATAGACAATCAATTATAAAAAATATCAGTAATATCATCCTAAATTTCATATGCGATTTATGAGACCTGCATATAGGACCTACAAACAATCAGAGAACTGAAAAAAGCTGGATTTACAACTTACCTGATTCACCTTTCATGTAAAAGGATATATATACCTTACTATATTTTGTAACATTCATACGAGAACTCAGGTTACAAGAATAACATATCTCTCTTTAACGCCATAAGAGTACTCCTCGAAAGAAACTAACGAAATTCCATATTCAAGAACACCATTCTACCCGTTATCTAGCACATAAACAGTGCAGTAAATATGCTAGAACAGCATATATGCAGTCGTCGTTAGCTGTTTTAAATTGGAACGAATGTATAGAGTTTCCCCGTTATTACGAGAGCAGAATTATCCGTACGGAAACACTTTTGTTCAATTAGTTGTGTAAAATACAAAATTAAATATTCGCAACAGCTCCTTAGAATCTTTCAACATTTTCACTGCTTAACTTTAGTAGTTAGTCATGTCATCATAAACTACATTTTTAAAATGATGTGGTGATTCAATCTATTATTCTATTAAAGAATCATTTCCGGACTACAGGAATGAGCTGTGAAAAGCAAATAGTGATAGGAATATCTGAGTGCCTCACTCATGTTTTGGCGTTTTAACCCTCTAAGCGGATTGATTTTCACTGCACTGCAGATATATTGATTAGCGAATAACAGCCCGAATACACGCAGGACTATATTTTACTTGCGGAATAAAACTACTCGTTGGGGGCCACCGTAATACTTATCCATCATGGATATGCATAATATAAAACATGAAAATAAAACATGTGTAAACTATTTAGAAAATGCATTGGAATTCCAAAATAAAATTTAAACGTATATCTAAATATTTTTAATACATAGTAATGCTCTATTACTGAATTGCGGGTACTAATTGATTATCCCGTCGGCCAATTTTGATAAATTATACAAATCGCCAAAGTACTCGCAAAATTATACAAACTAGCCGCTCTTGGCGACCAGTTTCGTATCCCTTAATATTTATGTTTGTGAAAGCATGTTAAGCATTGTATCATGTTACTTTTATTCATAATTTAATTTACTTGGACTCCATTAAATATAATTAATATAATCCCTTAAGTTAATATTAGCTTTTGTTCCATTAAAATATCTCAATTTTTTTATTTTCTGTAAGAAAGCAAACCTTAATGGTTTACAATGGAAGTCTATGGGAATTTTGCGAAATTTTAAAAATGTCGCCAAGCTGGAGTCACTTAATCCACTTTGCGTATGTACTAACCAGCAACAGGTGGCGAACAATTCACCAGTAGTTCAGTTTCGGAGATATTCGTTTCGAGCCGTCGGGCCATTGCAATTCCCCCCTCTACTAAAGTCTCTTACATCAGCAGGCTTTACCATCACGATAATAATTCTTCAGACTCCATATCTGCAGTTAAATACCATCTCAACCTGATCACGTTCCCTCCAGTTCATCCAGGCAACTTCATAGAAAAATGGGGAGAAGATCATAATGTTTTGGATCTTTGGTGTAAATCGTGTTTTAATTATTTTAAGAAATTTTTAGAAAGATGAATAATCAACGGCATTTTTTTATCGATTAAATAAACAGAAATAAATTTTTAACACTGGTCATAGAGGGAATTTTACTCAAGTTTTATAAAAATATTTCATGCCAATATTTTCATTTTAAACTATGAGCCTTTTTATTTAACATATTTCTGTGCGGTTTTTATTTATTTTTTGTTTTATGAAGAAATGTCTAGTTCGAATCAATATATTTTCATTTGCTACTGATCAAATGACCGATTGTTGGCACATTTAGTGTTAAGTTCAAAATTTATTCCATCATAATTGTATGTTAAAAATTAATATTAGAAATTACGGCTTAAAAAGAAATATTTCACATTTTGCTTTCGTAACATGAAAAATATGTGTTTTGCGTTTATGATTTTTTGAGCTGAAACAGATGCTCGAACAAACGACATCCATTAGGTTGTCCAAAAAGTTTCTCTCGCAGTTTACGTGATATGTTTTTAATTCATATAGCACCCACCATCTTCTGAAAACAAAAATATTTCATAAATACTTTGAAACATCTGCAATAGAAATATAGTACAAAGGGTGTTTTTAAAATTAGAATTTAAAAAAAGTCGTCAATACCAGCCCTGCCCAGGACCTGACGGAGTGTAACACTCTAGACCGCAATTTCATCTGGTAACGTTTGGTAACGCTTGTTTTGACGTCCCGAATTAGTAGCTAACAGACAAGGGGTTGTCTCCCACCATCACAACGTCATGCTACACGTATATTTGGCTATCAGAAAATACCTCTTTGCATTAAATTGGGATATTCTACCCCACTCTTCCTACTGCCCAGACATTGCTCCGTCTCTTTGTTTCTTTTTCTCAAAATTTCGATTCCCCAAAAAATTGACTCTATAAAGGACATGAAAGAAATCACATGTATAAGAATTTTCCCAGCAAATCACAAATGCCTATTGCTCCGTCTCTTTGTTTCTTTTTCTCAAAATTTCGCTTCCCCCCAAATATTGACTCTGTAAAGGACATGAAAGAAATCGTATGTATAAGAATTTTGCCAGCAAATCAGAAATGCTTTGGAAATAAGGCATAAAAAAACAAAAGGAGATGTGATAGAAAGTTGTTGAAAAGAATAGCAAATATATGCTTCAATACAATCTCGCCGTTATCAACATTTCGTATGGTTCAAATTTTGAAAAACACGAAATAAACTTTTGGGTTAATCTAATATATAATATTACAGCAGGCATCAATAAATTCATTTGTGAATAATTGAAGAATAAAGATTTTGCATATAAAATAATATTTTAAATATATTCTAGTTTTATTTTCTTTCAATCAGTATGCATGCCATCGCAAGGAGTGGTATTTCATCCCGAAACATAGACAAAAATGATAATTTAAAAAGTCGGTTTTCCAACCTGTGTTATCATTCCTCAAAATGTTAAGTAGTTACTGGATCCAAATGCGAAACCCGCACAGCGCTTGCGCGAAACAGCTCGCCACGCAATCAGTCGAAAGTTGCCGTTCGACTACAGTGCTCGTGTGATTTTCCGATGCGCTCAGATTTTAGTGTTTCAAAACCTCTTGTAGTTTTGAATCTAACAATTTAGTGGTTATTGTTGTGATGGATTATTCTGAACCAGGTATGTACGTTATACACACTGCATTTACATAATGAATATCCATCCGATTTTTTGTCTATATGGTCGATAACGTAGGCGTAATTAAAGTGGCATAAATATAATTATCTATAATATTTAGAAAAAGTTTTGTTATACTTCTAAACATATCTAAGCAATGAGAACTATTGTGTAACATGCAGCACTTAGTATACAAGATAGTTATAAAACAGTCAGCCGCCCGAAACCGCGCTCTATTTATAACGAATTTTTTTATTATTTTCTACAATTTCTGATGTGAATTACTGCTATTTACTTTTTTATTTATTTTGTTAACAAGGCCTCCTGAATTGAGGTCTATGACTCGCAATGAGTTGTATGCCATCATGCAATGCTCAAATGAGTCAACGTTTGACGTAAAGCTTAAATTTATTGAGCAAGAATTATTAAGAAAATATTCTGGAGGTGATACAAGGATAGCTGAGATGAAGCAAAATCTCTCCGTTATTAAAAAACAATTAAAACAAAATTGTTTGCTGCTCATAAAACGAGGTCAAGATTCGAAGAAAACAATGTCGAATGGTTAAACGGTACTATAATGCTGCCTATTGCACGTACGTGAAACACAATAAATGCAAACACTTTACTTTATTATTATTTTGTGTTTCGTTTTTTGACTATATTTCGTCTTTTGTGTAGTGAAACGAAACTTATTTTAAATAGATATATATTAAGTAAGTACGTGTTAGGATTACAGGAAACAGTCCCGGTCGTCCTTAAACATCTTTTGTAGATTCAAGTGAAAGGAGCAAATGCCGCAAAGCCAAAGACCTTCGATCAAAAGACGTGGAAGTACTGACCTACGCTACCCAAATGAAATTGCGGGAGTTAGGCAAATTTAGATACTTCCAATATCGTAAAAGATCTTATGAAAAGACCCCGAAGAGCAAAAAAATATGTAAATGCCATAAGAAAAAGTCGTGGATAACAAGAGTAATTTCGCCAGTTATCACCTTTTCATGCTTTCTCTATGTATACAGAAGCTAAACTTACTAAAGCGCAATATGAGAGAATACGGGAAATAAATAAAAGCATTTTTCCATGCTATTCTGTTCGACAAAGGATGAGAAAAAGAATGCTATCCAGAAATTTACATTATGACAGAGACATGTGCCAAAGTAAAAGTACAAAAGTTGATGGATCATACGGCAACAAGTCTGATTTTACATTTTAGAGAAAATGTAGATTCTTTGAGTGATGACATAAAATTATCTTTAATTTTAATACACTGACCTCCAAAAGTTAAGGTATAGGGACTGGATGCTTTACATTGCACACGGTTTGTCGAATATCTATCAACATTATTGACGAATTATTCTTGAACAGCTGGGATGTAAAGAACATGTTTGATTTCATATTTCTCGATGAAGATTTAGTTGGGCCGACAATTAGGGGGCTAATAATAAATTTAATAATAAAATAATATTTGCGATCAGCTATGCAACAGAAAATTCTGAAAATGGTTTCTCACTGCGTTAAAAGACTATTTGGGTCCTGTTCAATGTTTGTGTGCATTTGTGTAAGCATATCACTCATATTCGTTAAAGATGTTAACGTTTTTGCGAAAAATTCAAAAGTTTTTTGTTTATAGCATATAGAGTTTTCAACCAAATTTAACGCAACTTTCCGAAAACCTGACAAACAACAGCAGCAACAGTACACTTCAATTAAAACATAAATGTATTGAATATCTGATGACATATGGGCACTTGTATGAAATAACTTTTAATTGCGCATGCGTGGAAGAAATTTTTATTTAATAATTTCATAGTCAGCTATTTAGCGCAACTTATCTAAAATGTCCAGTCAAATAACGAGAAATTTCACAAAGATAGGGGCGATATAGTGAGTTGCTTTCTAAAAATAGCTTTATTATAAGGGTTTTTCTACAACTTTTCAATCAACTCACTATATCTTTCTGAGTTTTCACAATATTTGACTGGACTTTTTACAGAAGTTACCTAAAATAGCTGGCTACCAAATTATGAAATAAAAATTTTGAGATCTTATAGCTAATCTAACAGCATCGTCACATATTATTGACTATTTCAATCAGATATTTTGTAACAGATTTTATATGCTATATACAAATATTAATTTTTCTATTTAAATGACTTATAAAAACTTTTTTTTTCTCTAAAATCCTATTCAATGTTGCGATATTTCTAGTAGATGAAATATTGTTTCTCAGATATGTTTATCGATTTATAAAAAGTCTTTTCATCTTGCAACTTACTCGGAATTTAGAAATTAGTTTAACGAACTCGGAATTAACTCATAAGTTAACTAGAAAATAATTAGAAATGGTTTTCGCCAGATGTTCATAATAATTGCAACAAAATTACAAAAGGATGTACTTAACAGAGACCGTGAAAATTTTTCATTCTTAATAGCTTTCAGATAAAAGTAATATAATAAATAGAAACGTGTTGAAAACATCTTAAAGATAGTACGCTGTGTAAACAGATACAAATGCTTGTGTATTTGTTGAAATTTTTATAATAATGAACAGGAGAAGAAGACTTGGTTATATGAATGAACGAGAAGAACGATTCAAACGATTTGTTGGAATTCAAGTAGATAAGTCATTATTATTAATAATGCAGATCTGATACACTGTAAAATATACATGGTGCATCAGTGCAGAATTATTTAGTGATTTAATGCATCAGTGTTGCATTAAGAATGGTTGGCTGTGCAAAACTGCCAAATGTGTGCAAGGTACTTAATTACATATTACGAGCTTTCCGTGTTACGAAACTTCGCACATCGAACATTTTTAACCGAAAAAAACTTGTAATGTTTTTCTTTACTTTCATGTATAACTTTTATAATATTTATAATAGATTTGAAAATATATCTTTTGATTATCCGGCCGTACATTTACGCTAACCTCGTATAAAAAAATTTATTTAACTTATCTGTAAATATTGTTATCTGAAATACAAGTACTTTTGACAAGCTGATGAAATTTTGGTTTTAGAGTATTTTAGGCAAGTTCATCTCTTACCATTCACATACATACGAAATGAATATATCAGGAATGGATATTATGATGTGAATGGAATTAGTATCCGACCGTAATGGTGAACTCACATTAATATTAAATGCCATTGAAAAGGGTTCTCCAATTTTGATATCATATCTCTCAAGCCTTCCTATTTTGTTAGCTTCATTCTTTACGAGTAATAAACTCGAATTTTAGTCATTAAATTAAGTTAATGTTTTATTTGCAAATAATGGTACTCTCATATTGGAATATTTGGGAGCTTTGAGATATTATTTGAAAACGTTAGCCTGATTTCTGGCCAATTTAAAGTCTATTTCTATGTCTACATGCATTATGCAAAAAGTATAAAATGTAGCACCAATTAATTCTGTGCATGGTACAAGAATTTAATTCCATTCTTCACAAATCACCGTATGTAACATATAATGTAACTTACAGTAACACAATTACGCGACAAAATATATAACAAATTAAATAAACAACTTCAAAATGTGTAAACTTTCTGATTTTATATTAGAAAATATTAATTTTTAATTTAAGTACTACAGTTATCGTTTAATTTATCATAATAATTCTTCAGCATAAATCAATGTAAATGGTGAACTAAATTAGTTTTTCCCGAAGCTCTATGTTCTGACATTTAATTTTCAAAATAATTTTGTTTAAATTTAACCAATTATTGTTTGAATAACGCTAAAGAACAACATCTGGGAGAAACACAAAATTAATCTTAGTCTCCACATTTTCTAATTTAGAAGAATCACTGTAATGTGGCTCAGATAATTGCACTTGGAGAATTGTTCTATTATTAAATTATTTAGTACAAATGACAGCAATTTCTGAAAGAGAAAATTTTCAAGTACGTTTTCATTAACAATTTTGGTCTAAGTAAAATAGATTTTTTTTTTTCAAACAGAAGGATTTGAGATGCAGTTTGAAACTGACTATTCGTTATTTTCCTTTTAAATTTTAGTATAGAAACCAAATGTAATAATCAAAGAAATTTCACAAATTTATATTTTTATAGTTTCAAAATTTAATATCTGTTGATATTAAAAATAAAATTTTTCAGTATTTGTAAATTGTGCATAGCATTTCATATAAAACAGATACGATTTTATTGAAAAATCATTAGCTGATATAAATGATCACTGATATCTTGCAAAGTTAGGGACAATTATGAGGTAAAAATAAAAATAAAACAATAAGTACGCAGTTGTTCTTTACTTTGGATGAAATATTTAATTACTGTCACTTTTTATTGCAGTGTGAGAAAAACATCAAATTATGTTTTCAATTTTCTGTTCCAAGCTGTATTACAAATTCATCTGGTAATACGTTTGAATTATATGGATTCACTGATGCTTCTGCACTGTCTTACATTGCCTCAATGTATTGCCGACGAAATCAGTATGACAAAATAAATGTTTTTCTCTTTGATTTTAAAATTAAAGTAGCTTCAATCAAACAAGCATATCAATCAAACCCAAAGGTATGAAAACATGGAGGACTGGGAGAGGGAAAACTCAATAGCAAACCTACGAGTCAACCGCTAAAATCGTATTTTCAGATGTTTTTCACCAAGGTAAGACTTGGCAGACCGATTGCGATTCAATATGCGAATCGAGTTTTAACTAATTATGGATTTTCAGCTGTGACCTTGATGAGGTGATTGCCCTCATAGCATGCATGGTCACGGTGACGTCGTTGTGACGTCACTGTAAGTCACTGTGGTCACGTCACATCTGTGACCACAATGCCACCACTCAGTGATGTCACATTGTGACTGAGATGTTAACTTCTTAGAAAACTTTAAAAAATTGCAAAAATTCTTTAAAACACGTTATTTACTGTAAAATTATATTTTTCTGGCAATTAAAAGAAAATTGTGACGACACTATTATGTCACTGCATGAAACGTATGTGACGTCACATATGTGATAAAAAAACCCCTATTGTAAGTCACAGTGTGACAAAAATATGAACTTCAAAAATCTTTGAAAATGAAGAGAAATATTTTAAACAGTCCCGAGTTACAGCGACATAAGGGATGAAAATATATTAGTGGATAGCAACTAGTAAATTCTGTCACGAAAGGGGGAAGGGGCATAATAAATAAAATGCACGATACAAGCTTTAATAAACTAAATATTCATGTTATATTTTATCAATTTGATGGTTTAAGCGGTCTCACAGACCACTCACAATAGTTATGCGGCAATTTTTGTCACATCAGTTAAGGGTTAAACAGTATTTTAAACAGTTCCGAGTTACAGCGGCATAAGGAATGAAAATATATTAGTGAATAGCAAATAGTAAATTTTGTCACGAAAGGGGGGGGGGGACAACATAATAAATAAAGTGCACAATACAAGCATTAATAAACTAAATTTTCATGCTATATTTTATCAATTTGATAGATTAAGCGGTCTCACAGACCGCTCACAGTAGTTATGCGGCAATTTTTGTCACATCAGTTAAGGGTTAAACAGTATTTTAAACAGTCCCGAGTTACAGCGGCATAAGGAATGAAAATATATTAGTGGATAGAAAATAGTAAATTCTGTCACGAAAGGTGTGGGGGGGACATAATAAATAAAGTGCACGATACAAGCATTAATAAACTAAATCTTCATGTTATATTTTATCAATTTGATATCTAAGACGGTAAAAGTATTCTTTTTTCATGATTTCAATTTTGTCTAGCATTGCAATTTAATATAATAATCCTCCACTGATTGTTACACTCTCATAAAATTATTGCGCATTTAAGATTCAAATGTGTTTTATACAAAAACAAATAAACGATAAAAAAGCATCTGCTCAAATCGTCTGCCTCGCGATATTACCAACAAGAGAATACGCGGGAAGTTAATTTCACTCCATTGTTTAGAACATCACCACGTCTACAGTACTTCTTTTAATATAAAAGAAAGACATCTGCCATTTTAGGATATTACAAATATACGGATATTATTGATGAAGCATATATGTAAGTCTTATTTAATTTAAATATTTTGTTCCTGTTTTGTATATATTATAATGATGAGTTAAGTAGTTTTATGTTACACATATAGAAAGAGACTGGTCTGTATTGTTTTCAGAAGGATATTTTTATTCGATTCTGTTGTATCTTAATCTGCCATCGCTCGGAAAAAAAAAAAAAAAAAGCTGGCGCAGAGACTGATTCGTGCCTACATTCATAGTAGAATGAATGTTAATATTAATTGTTAGTCTCTTGAGATTGAAAATGTGTTGAAACAGTGGTGTGGAATTTTATTCGGCTTTTTAATGTTTTCTAGTTACTAACACTTATAGCATCATTATTATTTTGGAATTAAATATGAAATTAGAAATTGTCTCAGATTAGAAATTAACATTATGTAAGCATTTTTTTTTCTGTTTGTGTTTTAATCAAACATTTAATTGTAGACACTCAGAATCAGTTATTAAATTTTCTTCGATTGTAAATTCATTTTCTACGTTTTCGATAGATGTAATCACTGGAATAAAAAAATTAAATATATTTAAGCATTGAAATAAAGTGTTTTTCATGCCTGTGATAACAAGTTTATAGCTTAAACTGCTTTAGTATATTTTTTAAAAAGTTGGTATGTACTTTCGTAATATAGGACTGAATATTTTTTTAAAGCGATTAATAACTACTTTCTACATAAAAATTTTTTTAAAGAATAAAAATAGTTAATTTGCAATCATTTATTTTACGTTTATATGTTCTTTTTAATACTTTTCAACAAAGTTGAAAAGTGTTTATGACTTCGGTTTGTCTGGCCGTCTGTCCGCGGTCTAACTCTCGCAAATATACTCGGATTGCCTTGAAATTTTTGGATGTTATTGACGTTTACCATAGCACGGCTCCTACTTGCAATGAAGTTTGTAGCATGTTTAATTCATCTACAGGAACAGTCAAGAGTATTTCGTTACACTACGGCCTACGGGAAAAAAATCGTTTCAAATGATTTTTAACGATTTTACACGCTTTCAAACAGAATAAAATTGATATGAATTTATGAAACGCACGAAAATATGCATTCTGAAGAGTATGCGGTGCAACGAATAGTTATTGTTCATTTACAGGGCTAAAAAAGGGATTCCAATACATTATTATACAGGGATGGAGGGAATTATTTGCGGCGTACTTTAATTATGTTAATCTATTTCATATATAATGAAATGGATATAAGTCGCTGAGGTTTACACACTATACATTATTTCATGATAATACGAAATGTATATAGCATTTACAGGACACACAAAATATTTCCGATACTATATTGTATCCGAAGTTCATTAGGAATGATTGCTGGAAATGCATTTTTAATTATGATATGCGCTTTTATGATTCACTAGATTTATGCATAGAGTATGGTATATATAAATGCTATAATTCATATACAGGACTACATAAAAGTATTCGTAAGGGTTACTGGGTATATGCGCAAATTGATTAAAGGTAGTTTTTAAGTGAGTTATGGATTTTTACGTTGAACTGCATTTAATTTACTAAGAAATGTTTGTAAAATATAGATAAAATGATATACAGGGTCACGTAAAGAATTGAATACATGGCCATCTATAAATTATAATTTCTGGAAATGTGATTTCAGCAGTTTTAAGAGTGTTTGAATTAAATTTTAACTAAGCAGTATCGCGTAATAAACGTTCTAGGTAAACTACAAAATTATACATAAGTATTCAAGTATGTTTCATATATTAGTATAAATTGCTGAAAGAGAATTTCAACCTGTTATGCGTTTTCTTGCAAAAATAAATTTTTCCATTATATAATATGTATGTCAACTTACAGATCAAATGCAGGGCTGTTCAAAAGAATTAGAAAACATATTTGGCTATGGACGGTAAATGCTGAAATCAGTTTTTCAAATGTTTTATGTGTTTTCTAAAATATTTACTTAGTTATCTTATTTACGTTATTTCCCTAAATTACGATGTCTTGTTAAAGCATTCAGGAAGCGTTGGAAAGTGTTTTATAATCTATGCTTAACGCATGATTTTTCTTAATTGTTTTTTTCTATTTCGCAGATCAGTCTTTTCCTATAAAACATACCAAATCTATTTAGCGCATATTCACAAAATACAATATACACGGGAATAAAAAATGTAAATAAATATGGCTTATCATGTCATGTTTAATAAAGCAATGACTAATCACAACACATTAAAATTTTACACATTCTTAATATCAAGCTTGAACTCAAGATAAAGCTTAAAACTTAATAAAAAAAGATGTCAGTTGATAAGCATTGTTTTTTAAGTGGAAAAATTTAAAATGTTTTAGAAGTATAGGACTCCAAAATAGCGATATTTTGCTAAAAAGTACGGTAAAAAGATAAGAATTTATATTTCAAACTAAACTTTATTTTAAAATTGTGCATTTTAAAATTCATCACAGTGTTTATGGCAAGAACCATCACAGTATTAATGCTCAGATTTTTTTCCAGAGAGAAACATTCGACTTGCATACAATATTTCAAATGAAAATCAAATTTCAAATTATTTGCTTAAAAGGCGCAAAGGCCAACTTAGTAAAAAAGATTCAATGATGGGAATCGAACCCGTGCCATCAGTATAGCGCACGGACATTCTACCGACTAAACCACGTGGAACGATACCCAGCCTGGAAATTTTCTTTCTATTACATGTTGGCAAGACTACAAAAGCAGCACAAGATGGGATATTTATCGTGAGCCACTGACATGGGGCAAACACGAAACTTAATTAAATCCAGCATCGGTTGAAACTGTATTAATACTTAGAAATTTTTCCAGAGAGAAACATTCGCCTTGCATACAATATTTCAAATAAAAATCAAATTAAAAATTAAAATTGCCTTTTATGCATGTAATTTGAAATTTGATTTTCATTCGAAATATTGTATGCAAGGCGAATGATTCTCTTTGGAAAAATTTCCAAGTATTAATATAGTTTCAATCGATGCTGGATTTAATTAAGTTTCGTATTTGATCAATGTCGGTGGCTCACGATAAATATTGCATCTTGTGCTGCGTTTGTAGCCTTGTCAACATGTAATAGTGAGAAATTTTCCCGGCTGGGTATCGTTCCATGTGGTTTAGTTGGTAGAATGTCAGTGTGCTATATTGATGGCCCGGGTTCGAGTCCCGGCACGGAATCTTTTTCACTATGTTGGCCTTAGCGGCTTTTAAGCAATTAATTTGAAATCTGTTTTCCATTTAAAATCATCACATTATTTATGACAAGTTCGTAACAAATGACACATATTTCACAAATTGGTCACAATGTGACTTCAAAGCATTGTCACTTTCGTCACAGGTTCGTCACAAAGCTAATGCCAAAATAGTCACAAATGACACACTTTTCACAAATTAGTCACACCGTGACTTCACGGAGTGGTCACAATGTGACGTCACAAACGACCTATAAAACGGCATAACGACATCGCATTGTAGTCCCTGTGACGTCACATCGACGGTCACAAAATCACAGCGTGACCTCACAACGACGTCGCCGTGACGTCACCATGCCTTACGGGTGCCTGTGCTGCCGCATCCGTGTCTATTAAGTCATCCGTAAAACGAAGCAGATGTGTCATTGTACTGTTGAATACTGATAATCTTTATTGCAATTTTTTAAACTTCTAAGCATCGCCCATTTTAAATTTTAACGCCTTCTTATAGGGCTTAAAAGTACTTTTAACTGCAATTTGTCTGAAAACTGAATATCAATTTATTTTTTTCTCGCTTTTGGTATATTTACAATAAATTATTCGATTTAGGATTGAAAGAGAATCTCCCAAAACAAGTTAATAATTTTTGTCAAAAAGTATAACACCGACCTATATTTTGAGACAGCATTTATATATATTTTAGGTACATTTGACTTATGATGCGCACCCTCATGTTTGTAAAGAAACCTTCATGAGATTTTTAGCAGTAAAATAACAATACAGAGATTTAAAAAGTATAATAAGTAGAACAAGCATAAATAAAATATACAAATGCGAAGTAAAGAAAAATGCTACAATCTAACATAAAATTCACCATAAAACATTAAAAATACAGGTAACAAGTTGGCACCTGTAATTAGAAAAAAAAAATATACTATCTGAAGAAATATTTGTCTTTTGGCGTTAGAATTTAAGAAAATTTTAAGCTTAATTTTGAGAATTTACTGTGATTTGAGGAAATAAAAACATACGTGTATATATTCCGTTCTTTTACGAAAAAGTACTAAAGAGCCCAGTTACCGGACGAACCCTGTGATTGGACGAAATTGCGGTTTTAGATTGTAGGACTTCATGTTATTTTTACTTTTTATTGGAGAATTTTCCGTATTTTATGAGAAAATGTGAAAAGCAAAGTAGAAATTGTCATTTGTTAACGAAATATAATCAATGGAAAAAATCTATTGATGATTCCATTTTAATATTAATTCAAATGTTCTTTTGAGAATGTACTGCTAAGACTGCCCTATTCAATCGCGCAAAACGTTTGGATTCGTGCTTGTTTCAATTCAATTTATCACATGTTGTTTGTTAATGTAGAAATGTCAATTCGTGTGCTGAATTGTTACGCTTCAATTTTTATACAACGTGTACAATAAGCAGCTGCACATTTTTAGCAATTTTCTTTCTTCAAAAATTCCAGTGTTATCCGTTAGAATAAGAGGTATTTCGATTCAACTACAGCTGTAAATGAATTAAAACGGCAAATGACATGAAAATAAATAGTCGTATGATTGTTTTTTAAAGTCTTCAGAATAGAAGTATTAGGAAATAATTATTAAACATAATTCAAACCTTATAAAAGAATTATAAAAGATAAATTTTCCTTTTCTTAAATTCATATATTGATTTACTGTATACAATAAAAATTTAAATCGATCATTGTGATTTCTAGCGAAAAATAATTATTTATTTATTTTAAATATATTTTTTAACAGACTTTTAGAAAATAAAAATAAATAAGTAAAAAATTATTTCTTGCAAACGTAAAACACTTGTATCTTGTTACATAAATACAAAAGTGAAAACGAAAGAAATCCAGTTAAACTGCTTTCTCTTTGAACTTTGACCTATTGATTGAAAAAGCAGCAGAATAAATATTCAGCTTTATCTCTTTAATTTAGCTCCTTAATAAATTGATGTTAATATTGATTTTAGTTGATAGTCTTGTATTATTATTACAACTGGTATTTGTAGCTTGGAATATTTTTAAATTCACGATATTTTAACTGAATTTGCATTCCAAGATAAATATACCAAATTATAAATTTTAAAAAATGAATAAGAATAACTAGATTTCATCTGTTTTATGAGGAATTTTAAGTTTAATTTTACTCAACAAAAGTCGAAATAGATATAATTTTTTAATTTGTATTCTGTAATGCATGACTATATAAGCATGCAACTTGAATTATAAAAAGCACTGAAATACGACAAGAAATTTATGTTTTACAAATAGGGATCACGCTTTATTTTTTTTTTTTCATAGAACAATATTCAGTTGAATTTAGAATACAAAAAATACATTTATAGACTTTCGCTTTTGGAGAATAAAACAATTTTTTATAAAATTTACGTATCATTTAAAAAGAATATATATCTCAAGTATTTTTTACTTATATTTCACAGCGATTAAATTTTTTAATATGGAAATCTTTTGACTTGCAAACAGATGTAACCGCACAGCTCATCAGGAATAATGAAATCATTTGTTTATTTGGATTTCGCTGCCTGTGTAGAAAATATCTTTCGCTTCGTATGTCATTTTCGAAATACGGTTTACTGATAGGGTCGCATTTGTGTATAATAGTAATTATTATGCTGATAACTTCTTTGCTTTTTTTCATTTATATTTTTTTTTTGCATTAAAGATGTCTAATGTAAAGGATTTTGTAGCTCATAGGATAGAGATTCATCTTCAGCATGGGGCTACCATTTAACGTAAAAAGATGGAAAAAGCACTAAATATAAAATAGCTGAACACAAAGTGCTTAAAACATTAGGTAGATCGACTAAGGAATTGAATACACATTTATCTACGAAACATGGCGCTAGAGTTTAGAAATGCAACCTCTCTTTCTTCCACAAGTCAAGATTGCATAGGACATACATTGCTTTCTAAAAAGCAGAAGATAGAGAATTATTTTAGTAGTGTTAAGGAGTCACTGGATTTAATTTTATGGCTAATGACAGTTAAAGATGCTTTCTCATTTAACGTTTTTATCACTTCAACTGATTTAAGAAATTTGCTGGTAGCTAAAGGCTATAATGATTTGACAAAATCTGCAGTATCAATTCAAAATCGTGTAGTGAACTATACTTCCATAATAAAGAAGTTTTACTGCGAACAAAATTAGAAGCCGACTTTGAGACGATACTTTAGATGCCTTGATACTTCTTAGACCATATTTTTAATGAAAATTGATTAGTTAAGAAACAGTGAACTATTCAAACTAATCTTTTTTTTTTTTTTTTCTCGTGGTATGTAATTGATTTTTTATATTATGCAGTGTTTTTAAATTTGAACAACTATCTCTATTTAGAAATTTAAACAATACATCTATGTAAATTTTTATTATTGTATGCGTGTGTGTGTGTGTCTGTGTTAAGCTGTTTTATTTATTTGTTTTTTAAGCTTCGTGTTAGGGAAAGCTTGCGTTTGCGATACCCTAGAATCTTTGAGATATTTTTAATTATGTGGTTATGAGAAAAACTTAAATTTTAATTTGAGCTATTAATTATTTTTTAATATTATAAATATTAAGCCATTCAAAAGCTTGTTTAACAGGAAATAAAAGAAATTATTTAGTAGATAAAGCATAGATATTAGGTAGCTTTCATTACAAAAAGGTACCTATTGCAGCCGTTCGGAGGAAAACGATTCCGAAAAATTTTGGTATATTTTCACCGATCATGACCTCCGTTCGAAATTTATATATATATATATGTTAAATGTGGCATAAAGCATATAGCATATAGTAGATGGGCTGTGAGCTTAGAAGCTTTTTAGTTTTTAGCATGTAGAGGTGAACGTGGTGGATTGCAGTCGTAGCAAACTGGATATTCAATGTGATTGCTCGATGGAGGTAGTAAAATGTTGGATGAATACTGTTTATTATGTGAGTAGAATGAGGAAGCAACGGTATCGTAATGGGTGATAGATGTTAGATATTAACGGATTAAAGACTAGAACGCAGTCAAGAGATGGAGTGATTTTAAATTAATTGTGACAGGAAGAATAGACTTTATTCTTTTTACCATGGAAGGAGAGAGCATCTTCCCTAGATTTAAT
The DNA here is from genome assembly GCA_963932465.1 of Maratus speciosus. Taxonomy (NCBI): domain Eukaryota; kingdom Metazoa; phylum Arthropoda; class Arachnida; order Araneae; family Salticidae; genus Maratus; species Maratus speciosus. The sequence goes on from OZ010800.1 coordinate 127,985,511, forward strand.
CGAGAGTGTGGAAATAAAGTGAATAATGTTCCAAGCGACTGCCTTATGTTAATTCTTCATTTTTCTTTAGTATTTTAAAACCAATCGGCTGCTACCTGTGTTGTTTAGGAATGGAAACCCTCATATTTTTTCGACAATACCAACTACTTGCCGTCAAAATGTAACAGAGAAAAGAAAAGTCGACAGGATTTCGAGACAACATGTCTGCTTCGACATTTGTTGAACCCCTCTCATACTTAATCTCGTAATCAACCATGCTAAGTTTAAGTGACCACCTAAAAAGTCTACCTCTTAAGTTCTTAACGCTCTTCAACCATACTAGAGATGCGTGATCGGTATGGATTGTAAATTTGACTCCATGGAAATAATGATAGAATTTATCAAGAGTATCTATAATTGCTAAACACTCTAGCTCGGTTATAAAATAGTTTTGCTCATAACTCTTCAAAATTCTAGAATGGTAAGCAATAGGATGCAAGAATTTATCTTTATCAGGTTGTTTTAGAACTGCACCCACCGCTACCTGAGAGGCGTCTACAAACATGTGGAGGGGCAATTTTGGGTCATAAATTTTGAGGATTGGTTTTGCAATTAAGGCATTTTTTAGTTTTTCAAAAGAGTCCTGACATTCTGAGTTCCATTCCCATATTGTGTTTTTTCTAAGTAATTTATTAAGGGGGTATCTAATTTCAGCATATTTGTCTATGAATTTATGGTATACATTAATAGAACCTAAAAATCGTTGTAATTCTTTAACATTAGAAGGGGGTATTAATTTTTGAATGGTCTCAATATTTGCATTAGCTGGAGTTAAAGTCCCATTGGTGACTTCGTAGCCTAAGAAATTAATTTTATTTTGGCTTAATTTACATTTAGAAAGTTTAAGTTTAATATCTTCTAATTTACAGATTTCAAAGATTTGAGTTAAGTGTTTTAAGTGTTCTTCTAGAGAGGAGGAGAATATTATAATATCATCAAAATAGTGACACGCGAAATCTATTTTATATTTGTTAAGGATCCTTCTAATAGTTCTATTGAATATTGGGGGGCCTGTTTTTATACCGAACGGAAGAACTAGCCATTCAAAGAGGCCAAAGTTGCTAGCAAAAGCTAATTTTTCTGTATCAGCTGGATGTATTGGTATGTGCCATTAGCCAGAGGCTAAGTCTAAAGTTGAAAAGTACTGAGCACTACTCAATTTGTCTAAAATGTCATCGATACGGGGCAAGGGTTCTGCATCACTTTTAATTATTGAATTTAGTTTCCTATAGTCTATACATAATCGGGTCTTTTTACCTTCTTCTTTTTTCATAGCTAAAGTGATAGGGGCAGAATATGGGCTATTACTTTCTTTTATGAGTCCAGCCTCTAATAAAGATTGGATTTGACTTTTTATTTCTTTTTCTTCTAAGGGGGAAGTTCTGTAGGGCCTCAAAGATACAGGTAGGTCAGATTTTAGAAGAACGCGTTGTGGCTCAATATTAATCCTACCCACATCATATTTATGTTTTGCAAAAATATCCCTATAATTTTGAACTATCTCCCTTAAATCATCATTTTGAATTAAATTTAAATCCCCAATTAAATCTGAATCAGAATTATTAACATCGCGAAAATTTTGAGAAGTTATGAACTGTCCATAATCAGGTTGCACATTATAATCATTTCTATCATTCTCAAAAAAGTCCTGAGTAGTCATATAATTTTCACAACTAGATGGTAATTCGTTATCATTCTTACATAAATTCAAAGTTTCAATACTCTCATTAGCTGTTATTACATTATCATCATTATATAAATTCAAATTCTCATCATAATCAACTGTTACTAAATCATTCTCTTGTACTTTATTCATATCTACAGTATGAAAATAAAGAGATTTCTCATTATGTATGGATATACTCTTATTTATAACTTTTCTTCCTTGTTTTACACTACAATTTCTACAATCTATAGTTAAATTAAATTTAGAACATTCCCTTAAACCCAAAATAGCATACTCCAAATTAGTATTACACACTAAAAAGTTAACACATTTGTTAATTTTACCCACTTTTAGAGAAATTTTACATTTTTGATTTATTTTTAACACCCCTTTTGCCTGACCAATAATAACTGTAGGTATAGTTTCAATTTTAGCATTTAGTTCTTTAACAAAGTTGAGGGGTAATATTGCCGTAGTGGATCCAGTGTCCACTATACATGGTAAATTATAACTATTGGTACATCCATACACAATTAGTTGTCAAATATTAGGCATAGTAGGTGGTGAATTACTAGGAAGAGTATCAGAGGATGTTGCATCATTTCTAAATAAACACTCTTGTTCCCAATGATATGCATTATTTACTCCTTTATTTTTACATATTCTACATGGTCTAGAAGGATATGGTTTCTGAAAGTAATTATTTTGAAAATTTCTAGACCCCTGATTTTGATACTGTCTTTGTGGAATCCAATTCCTAGGTGCATTATTGGGCCTATTTGGCAGAAAATTAGGTCTACTTGGTTGAGTCCAAGGCCTAGGTGGTTGAAATTGTTGAAAATTTTGTCTAACTGGTTGTTGATTTACTGTTTGGTTTGAAATTTGAGGAGTGGAAACTTCAACAAATTGCTTAACAAGCCGGTACCATTCAGTGGTACTATTTGGAGGGTTTACATTAATATTATTTCTATACTCTGCTGAAAAGATTGTTCTAGAAACTTCTTATATCCCCGCACCAGCTATCTAAAGCATAAACAAATGTTAAAATCTGTAGTCGAGATTATGCAAAAATAACCCCTTTTTCCCTCTTCAGACGATAAAAGAAATGAATTTATGTCTGCGAAGTTTTAATCTTTGAAATATTTTAATTACACCTGGATATTTTAAATAAAAGAATAAATTGAAATAAGTAGGTTTTTTCTTTAAGACAGAATAATATTTTAGCAGTTAAATAAAGATTTAAGGGGAATATGATATACCGGGATTTAATAGCGGAATTTAATAGGAATTTAAATAATAAAAGTTTTATTAAAGAAATATAAATAATCGAGCCATTTTTAGATTTACGCAATTTGGAATAAATATGAATTAAGATCTTAGAGATTAATAGACTTGGGTTTTAATTTAATAAGCCGGTATAATATACGGAATATTACTGAAAAAGGAAAATTTACATAAAATACTTTAAATTTTGCGCAAAAATTTAAATTTTGTAATATTTATATATATATATATATATATATATATATATATATATATATACATATATATATGTATATTCTCATTTTTTTATATTATAATTTTTTATCTTTAAAACATTAATTTAATCAATTGCCCTTTTATATTATTTTTGTATAATTCTTCATTTCTTTATTTATTTATTTGTATTAATTTATTCATTTTCCTTATTTTATTTTGTATTCACTCAGTACTTATTAAGTTTATTCCTATTTTTTCATTCTAGTTTAACTAAAAGTTAATCTAAGTATTTTCTTGATTTCTTCAATCATTTTCATTCCTTTTATTTATTTATTTATTTTTTTGGACTTAAGATGGCAACTCTAAACATTATTGTTATTAATCCAGTTCCAATTTATTAATCCAGATCCAATATATTTTCTGTAATGTTTGCGTTATAAGGAGCTCAATTTTGTCATTTTAGGCTTAATGCCGACAAAATTGGATGAAATAACGCATCTTCTATGAATGAACTCACAAGCTCCTCTGATGATTCTGTGAGTCATTCATAGTTTCTTATTTTACATACTGGTTTCATATGTTCATTTCTAAATCATCTTTAGAACTTTATCAATTTCTTCATATATTTGTGATTTCAAATTTACATATATATATATATATATATATATATATATATATATATATATATATATATATATATATATGTATATATATATATACATATATATATACATATATATATATATATATATATATATATATATATATATATATCTGATTTTGTCATACTGTAACTCTCGTATTTATGAACCGATTAGGATAAAATTTCGTATGTACATGGTACATACCAATGTCTCGACCGAGTTCGTTGGCCAGCTTCATCCACCATCTTGTTTCAAAATAGCGGCCATTTAATTTTTTTTTTAAATTTAATATTTAAAATGAGGCACAAAAAAATTAGACATTGAAAAAGATTTTTTTCTTATGTGTTTGGGCTTTATACAAAGATGCTGGAACATTTTTAGTTTCGTCTATATCTTAAAAAATGGCTGAGTTATAGCACTTTGAATTTCTAGCATGGCTGACATATTGAAACGATCTGATTTTTGTCACGTGATTATGAACCGATTTGGATGTGACAAGGAATGTGCATAGTACATAGCAATGTCTCAACCAAGTTCGTTGGCCAGCCTCATCCGCCATCTTGTTTCAAAATGGCGGCCACTTAAATATTAAAAAATATTTTAATTTAAAATGAGGCACAAAAAAATTAGACATTGAAAAATATTTTTTTTCTTGTGTATTTGGACTTGATACAAAGATTCTGGAGCATTTTTAGTTTCGTCTATATCTTAAAAAATGGCTGAGTTATAGCGCTTTGAATTTCTAGCATGGCTGACATTTTGAAACGATCTGATTTTTGTCACGCGATAATACACGTATTTACGAACCGAGTTGGATGTGACAAGGAATGTGCATAGTACATAGCAATGTCTCGACCGAGTTTGTTGGCCAGCCTCATCCGCCATCTTGTTTCAAAATGGCGGCCATTTAAAAATTAAAAAAAAAATTAAATTTAAAAGTGAGGTACAAAATAATTGAAATTGAAAACGATTTTTTTCCTTATGTGTTTGAGCTTGATACAAAGATTCCAGAACATTTTTTGTTTCGTCTATGTCTTAAAAAATAGCTGAGTTATAGCACTTTGAATTTCTAGCATGACTGACATTTTGAAACGATCTGATTTTTGTCTTGCAATAACATGCGTTTTTTGAACCGATTTGGATGTGACAAGGCATGTGCATAGTACATAGCAAAGTCTCGACCGAGTTCGTCGGCCAGCTTCCTACGCCATCTTGTTTCAAAATGTCGGCCGTTTAAAATTTTAAAAAAAGTTTAAAATTTAAAATGAAGTACAAAAAAAAATTATAAATCAAAAAAGATTTTTTTCTTTTGTGTTTGGGCTTGATACGAAGATTCCAGAACAGTTTTTGTTTCGTCTATATCTTAAAAAACGGTTGAGTTATAGAACTTTGAAATTCTAGTGTGACTGACATTTTGAAACGATCTGATTTTTGTCACGCGATAACACGCGTATTTATGAACCCATTAGGATGTGAAAAGGCATGTGCATAGTACATAGCAATCTCTCGGCCGAGTTCGTTTGCTAACTTCATCCGCCATCTTGTTTCAAAATGGCGGGCATTTAAAAATTAAAAAAAATAATAATTTAAAATGAGGTACAAAAAAATTAGAAATTGAAAAATATATTTTTTTTTATTATGTGTTTCAGCTTGTTACAAAGATTCCGGATCATTTTTTGTTTTGCCTTTATCTAAAAAAAAAGGCCGAGATATAGCAGTTTGAATTTCGAATGTGTGTGACATTTTGAAAAATCTGATTTTTTTGCCTGCAGCACTCGTATATATCAACCGATTTAGATATGAGTGAGTATGTGCACAGGAATTACTAAGGTCTCGACCAAGCTCATTGGTGAGCTTTGTTGCACCCATTATGTTGTTTTAAAATGGCGGGCTATCACCGATAAAACGGGTTAATATAATTATTAATATAATTCGGGATATCAACGAATTTGGCGACAAAATATAAATCACTTTAATAAAACAGCTTTGATAACGCTGACTAATTTCGCGAAATTCTCATTCATATGGAATATTGACAAAAAATAATGTTTAATCTTCTATAATCGAGTTCCACTAATTTGAGCTCCGTGTGTTTGAATAATATAAGCTGGCTTTTAAAAAATAAGGAATATGAAATTTACCTCTTCCTACCGGCACTGGCCGGAAGGACTTTTTCACGTTTTTTATTGCATTGTCAAACACCAACTGCATATTTGTTTTAATGTTCAATTATTGTAATTTATCCTATACTTTTTGATAATTAATTAAATTCATAAATTTTAAACTTGGAATATTTTTAAATGTAATTTATACTCTATTTTTGCTTTTATTATATTTTCTATAAGTTAATGATATTTAGCTATTCTAAAAATTGGGGATATTAGAGAAATTCTAATTTTAGTAATCACAGGATTCCGGTATTGAATGTAAACATTCCCGAAATCTCGGGATAGGAAATTATTCTCGGTATTATAATCTCTAGTTACAAACATTTTTGAAACTTCAGAAAAAATATACATTCAACAATTTTCATTTTACAGGTTGTTTGTCTCTTACGTAAAAATATTTATTCATAAACAATATTTCTTTATAGAAAAAAATATATTCTTATTTTTTTTTATCTAAAGAATTAGCTTTTTTCAACAGAATATTTCATGTACATTAATTTTAGGAAATTAATATTTAAGTGAAGTAACAAATATTTCTTATTAAAAATATGTCACCCTTGAGCCACAGATTTAGCTCATAATGCTGTGTTTCTGTAAAGCAGATCACGTAAACTTATATTGAAAATAAAAGCGATCAATTGAAAAAGGATTCAATAGAAGAACATTAATGTAAAATGACTACTTGTCTAAAAATATATTGATCAGAGCAGTTTCATTTTTTCCAATAGGATTTCTTATTTTACGTGAAATATCTCATTTCGACAGAAAAAGGATGATATATAAAAGGTTTACCTTGTTCCAACGCAAATTTTTTCAAATCTTCTTCAACTGAATCGTTCTAACACAGAAAAAAGCCATATTGTGCAAAGTAGACTCATAGTCTTAATAAATCTCTTAATGGCCTGAAATTTAATGATTTCGATTTTCCACATGGTTGAGTTTTTTCTTATTTCTTCAGGTCAAAAGGATTATTATGTCAGCTGTAATAGGAAGCCTTTTTTATTTAATATTTTTAATAGAACTTTATTTCTATTCTAAACGTAAAACTCAAGAATAAAACGTAACTCGTGTTTCATGAGTAATGCGATTCATTTCCCGTTGTGGAAATCCCAATAAATGTGTAATTTATGAACCTATAATCGTCTTAAATTTCCCGATATTTATTTTCCACTTAGCTGAGCATTTTACATTTCTACCGCTTAAAATTGATTACTATGTGAATTATATCTTCCCAAAAAATCCATGATTTAAAAATTTTATTCCGTTGCTTTTTGCATCTTTCTATCTAAAATACAAGAAAGTATTGCAATAGATTTTTTTTTTCGACTCCCAGTTTTAGATGAATTTACACGTTTCAGGTATCAAAGACCCTGAAAAACATGTTTATGCAAAATGTCAGCATGTCTTTGTGTCCGTGTGTCGTCATTATACCACCAAAAAGTGTATGAAGTTATGCATAGAATTTAACGAAATTTCTTGTATATATTTTTAGTAATGGTAAACAGGTCCTCCTTAAATTTGGATATATTGCACTAGAAGGGCGCGCTATAATAGTAAAATTTCTGGATTTTTTATATTTCTGCTGCACATAGGCGGCTCGTGCAGCGACGAGAACTTTGCATTCTGCTATGCCGGTTGTTCGCAAACAGCTGACATACAACAGGATAACGAAAAATATTGATTTTGTGAAATATTATGATCGAGATCAACTCGTTTTTACTCCAATTACTTGGTTGAAGCAGAAATCATTGCAAACCATACATATAATGAACGAATGAGTCCAGTTAAACGAAAGAGATATCAACAGACATTTGCTTGGCGATTTGTTTTGTTTAAAGTCGTCTAGACCAATCAAATTTTAAATCTCGAATGTCACAAACTCCTTGAGGAATCCAAGTGGAGAAGATCTTTTGTATTTCATTTTTATTTAAGCTTCGACCACTATACTTATCATTGTACACAGTATTCACCACCTTTCGTGACTGCCAGTTAGCACAAAAATCTCGATCGAGCATTGAAATGTTATATTAACCTAATCGGTGATCGTCGCAAGATTGGGGTTAACTTTTTGTCATCTAGATTTACTTCAGCCACTTTTTAATGGTCTATGGAGCTTATAAGAGCTATTAAACGAGGCGTCAAAGTTGCCTCTAATTACGAGTGACTCCAGATCACCCTACACTGTTAAAAATCTGCAACTGTAGCTGCATTGTCACTCCACCGCTTTTATAGAATATCTTTATTTTCACCAATGAAAATGCTCCATAATATAGTAAAGTACCGTTTTATATAAAAGAGGTGGAGTGATAATGCAGCTAGAGCTGCAGATTTTTAATAGTATATGGCTGCAAGAGAGTCATTCGGAAAGCAAACAACTATTTTGTGTCGGAGCGATTTTGACGCATGAAACGAAGCAAGCCGCTAGCAACAGCCAATCAGATGCTTCGAAAACTGACGATTTAAAAGCCATTTCTCGAACAGCCAATTAAATGCTTGGAAAACGAGAAAAGTGTTACGTATGTTGCGGGAAAACTGACGAGTCGCAGGCAATTTTTGTTACGTGTTGTCGTAAGAAATTTGCAATAATAATTTAAATATATACGAGTCGACATATAATGCTCAAACTGTGCTTACACTGGCTCATTTATCCAAACTATAGCAAAACTATGTGTTCTTTATTTAAACATTTGTGGACAATTGCCTGGGCCTTTTAGGTAGCTTTCATTACAAAAAGCTACCTATTGCAGCCGTTCGGAGGAAAGCGATTTCAAAAAAATTTGGTATATTTTCATCGATCATGACCCCCAGACCCCGAAACCACCCTCCGTTCAAAGGTTTATATATATATATATATATCCATATATATATATATATATATATATATATATATATATATATATATATATATCTGATCTTTGTCATACTGTAACTCTCGAATTTATGAACCGATTTGGATGTAATTCGGTATGTACATAGTACATACCAATGTCTCGACCGAGTTCGTTGGCCAGCTTCATCCGCCATTTTGTTTCAAAATGGCGGCCATTTGAAATTCTGTTTAAAATTTGAAATTTGAAATTTTGTACCAAAGAATTGAAAATGGAAAAATATTTTTTTCTTATGTATTTGACCTTTATACAAAGATTCCGGAGTAGTTTTTGTTTCGTCTATATCTTAAAAAATGGCTGAGTTATAGCATTTTGAATTTCTAGCGTGGCTGGCATTTTGAAACGTCCTGAATTTTGTAACGCGATAAAAGGCGTATTTATGAACCGATTTGGATGTAACTTCGTTTGTACACAGTGCATACCAATGTCTCGACCGAGTTCGTTGGCCAGCTTCATCTACCATCTTGTTTAAAAATGGCAGCCATTTAAATTTTTAAGAAAAATTTAAATTTGAAATGTGGTAACAAAAAAATGAAAATTGAAAATATATTTTTTTCTTATGTATTTGACCTTTATACAAAGATTCCGGAGCAGCTTTTGTTTCGTCTATATCTTAAAAAATGGCTGAGTTATAGCATTTTGAATTTCTAGCGTGGCTGACATTTTGAAACGTCCTGATATTTGTCACATGATAACAGGCGTATTTATGAACCGATTTGGATGTACCGTGGTGTGTGCATAGTACATACCAATGTCTCGACCGAGTTCGTTGGCCAGCTTCATCCGCCATTTTGTTTCAAAATGGCGGCCATTTAAAAAAATTTAAAAAATTTAAAATTTAAAATGAGATACCAAAAAATTGGAAAATGAAAAAGATTTTTTTCGTATGTGTTTGAGCTTAATACAAAGATTCCGGAACAGTTTTTGTTTCGTCTATATCTAAAAAAATGGCTGAGTTATAGCATTTTGAATTTCTATTGTGGCTGACATTTTAAAACGACCTGATTTTTGTCACTCGATAACAAGCGTATTTATGAACCGATTTGGATGTTACTTGGTCTGTACATAGTACATACCAATGTCTCGACCGAGTTCGTTGGCCAGCTTCATTCGCTATCTTGTTTCAAAAGGGTTGCCATTAAAAAAAATTAAATTTTAAATTTAAAATGAGATATTAAAAAATTGGAAAATGAAAAAAGATTTTTTTATGTGTTTGTCCTTGATACAAAGATTCCGGAGCAGATTTTGTTTCTGAAAATTTGTTCTTTTGTTTATATCTTAAAAAATGGTTGAATTATAGCACTTTGAATTTCTGGTATGGCTAACATTTTGAAACGATCTTGTATTTGTCACGCGATAACACACGTATTCGCCTATTTCCATGTAAGAAGGCATGTAGATAGTATACATCAACATCTGAGCCAAATATAAGTTACTTTAAATAAAAGCAGCTTCGATAAAGCTGACTAATTTTGAGAAATTCTCATTCATAATGATTTATTATTGATAAAAATTAGTATTGAATCTCCTATATTCGGTTTCCAATAATTGAGCTTCGTGTGTTTGAATAATATAAGTTGGCTTTTTTAAAATAAGGAATTTGAAAGCTACCACTTCCTCCCGGCACTGGCCGGAAGGACTTTTTGTTTACGCGATTGAGACAAATTAACAAGCATTGGCTTGGCGATAATGGCAGACTCACCAGGATGATTGGCGATTTGCTTTGCCCAGAATCTTCTTAACCAATCAAGTATACCATGTATGTCATTTATCTCATATCTAGTCTCTCTATCATGGTCAAGTTCTGCCCATCTCGAAATTTTATTGGTTGTGGGAAAACTTCTCACGAAAGTCATAGCCAAATCTATTTAAAGCCTATTTTTTCACTTTTCAGTTCATTCTTTCTAGTACCGCCGGTGTGCATGCTCGACTGTGGTGTGCGGCAATCGGGGCCAGAAATAATATTTTGTTAAAGCAGTAGGTTCCCCGATGACTAGGTGAACTTAGCGTGCCTGTATATATGCGATTTTTGATATACGTGGTTAATTTGTGCTTAGACAGATGCGTTTGTTCAATCTATGGCAAACATAGGCATTTTCTATTCGAGAAATAGTCAATACTATTTTTAGGCCGGTAGTACTCCTGGTGAGGATTTACATAACTAAAACTTTAAAATGACTTTTTCAAGATGTGAACTATATCCAAAGTTAAACATAGGTAATAATTTTCTCTTGTGCTTATATCACTCCCTGGGACAGAATAAGGTAACAAAATTTAAATAAAACTGTTTTTATTAATATTTTACTGTATACAGCTACAATATTTTTAAGCATTATATAAAGAATTCATTAATTTGGAGTAAAGATTCATCACAATTTATTTTAGCATTCACAGAGTTACCGAGTGAAAAATAGGGTAACTCAAATTCAGTGAACTTATTTTTTTATGTTTTTACTGTAGATTTTTTAGGTTCAGATTAGAATTTTTTGTCCAGACTACAGCGACCTGCGCTACAAGAGGCTTACTGTGCAATATGGTGTGTATCCATTCATCGTTAATTTACAGGAACATACAAAAGTATTCTGTTACTGTAGATTAACTATAATCGCTGGGAATGAGATTGCAGTTGTGGTACGTGTCTTTAAATTTAACTAATATTCTGCCTATTAAATTCTGCCTATAACTAATTCTGCCTGTGATCGTATAAATTCTGTAGATCATATACAGAAAAACACATTAGATCTCGAGTACGTTTCCTTTTATGGACGGAAATTCCTCGAGGCGGGGGGGGGGGGCTTGAAATGTGGTATGTGTTCCCTAACTAAAATAAATTTTATCATACTATCTATTATATATAGATCATATACTGGGATTCACAAAATAAATCTTAAATTTTTACGATTGTAAATGGTAATTCTTGAAATGATGTTTTCAAATGTGTTTTGGATTTTCCAAATTGTGTACTTAACATCAATCATCTTTCACCTTATTAAAAGGAGAAGTTTTGTTACAGTATTCATAATTTGGACGTGGTGGAAATTCTTTCATAATCCATGCTTTACACGTGATTTTTATCAGATTTTTTTGTCGGTTTTACTTTTAGCACTTGTAATAAGAAATCAGATAACACATCTGATTATTTACAATGATAATCGCAGCAACGTTTTTCATAACCTTATAATCGAACTCATTTAGGATAGTATTCATAAAAATATTTTATCACATATACTTTTAATACATAAGCTAATTACGGCAACAATTTAACGCACAAATACGAACAAACATGACAAAAAAAATCACATACGGTCGTTTCGAGGATTTCCGGATCCCCTTCCTCAGTGTGAGAAAAACAAAATAGGATTAAAATGAGATCGATTAATCCTTGTAAGGAATTGGATCCTTGAAACGATCGTATATGACTTTTCGTGTCATGTTTGTACGTATTTGTTCGTTAAATCGTTGTTAAAGATTTTAGCTTATGTATTAAAATTCGCAAAAAGTGATTTATGCTTATAATTTTAGTAGACTGAAAAATTACAAATAAGTATTTTGGATATGACAATCATGTTCAAAGGACTTCTAACAATGGAATATATAAAATCATTTCTTAGATATTACTATTAATTATTAATCTTAAATATAGTAAGCATTTGCTTCCATTTTATTAGCAAGGCGATACATATTTTTTTTCCCGGTATAAATCTGTAATTGATTTATATAGATGCAATTATTTATTTATTTTTTACTTCAATTAACCTATGCTAGGAGTTATCATTTACAGTTTTAGCGCATTAGTCGCTTTCTACATTTTAAATCATAGTGGATTTTATAAAAATGCTTCATTTTCCATTAAATTTCATTCAGATTGTTTCAATTAGTAGTTATTAAAAAATAATTATTTTAAAATATTCAGCAAGGGTGAGATTTAAATCCAATTTTTTAACATGTATAGCATGAACACTTTGTTAACTACTAGTGTACCATAAGCATAAAAGAAACTTAAAAAAAAAATCCCAAACCTATTTCAGCGAACTTTGTGCTATACTCAACTCGTCAAATACTTCTGCACTTAACACCAAAAACACAATTTGAAAGTTTTAAAATTAGATTTAACACCAAGCATATTGTATATCATTTAATGAATATATGGATTGAAGTATTCATTATCGCATCACGATATCGAGCATGAGTGGGATTATTGGGAATCATGGCGCAAGTGTGGGGGGAAATTCTACATAAATCCAATCATTTTCCTCAGTCAATAATTCACAACGAGTATTTCATCTCAAGAGAGTAGTCTCCTATTTCCACTTATTCCCTAATGGAAATGTGTGTATATGACTTTTATTGTTCAGTAATTCCGAATAGCGAACTATAAGATATGAGATCTGAATTTGACTATGGGTGATATATATTCGCGAACAGAATTTAAATCATATTCAGGACATAGCATATAATTTTCTTTTTTGCATACTTGGAAGTATTCATTATAGTACATTTCTAACGCATTGTGAAATATATGCATATGTATTTACATGCAAATAAATAAGAAAATGAAACAGGTTTATTTAGAAAATAGCTATACATATAATAAATATAATAGAACTAATAAATTAATTAGTATAGTAAAATAACATTATATAAAATAATTAGAATACAATAGAAATAATGAATACAATATATATCTACAGCATTATAATAGGTCATATTATCTATACACTATTGCAGCCTGTAATTCGTTAAAGTATCTGTAGCATCTGAACTGTACAGTATATATAGAAAATGTAAAACGCTTATTTGTAACTTAGTACTCATTTTTATTTCAGATTTACGAGAATAGTTATTCTAAAAATTCAACACTTTAAATGTGCCTGTATAATAAGTTTAGTTTAATACACGAATGTATATTTTCATGATAGAAAATAAGGTTTTTATGTAGTAGTCATAATTTTTCTATTATCCAAGCAGATAATGTTACAAAAATTCCCTTTTGAAAATATTTTTTTTTCTGAGTAGTTACTTGAAAGGGACTAGCATAAACTGCATTCCTTTCTGTACTGATGCAATACATACAAAAGATGCTTTCAATGCACACCATTCGTTTGTTTGTTATATTTTTGGGTGGAATTTTTTTTTTCTCTTTTGCTTTCATTTATATTTATTCTTATGGATACTCGAACAAATACATTTTATTTAAAAATAGTTGTTTTGTTTGTTACATTATTATTATTTTTTTTTTAGGGGGGGGGGGGTATTTTTTGTTATATATTATATCTTCGATTCATTGTAAGCTTATATTATCTGTCATTTGTTAACATAAAAGTATTAATTGTCACCTAAGATTATTATGCATGCGATGTCCTTTGTGTATATTTTTTTTATAAAATTGTTTTACCTGATGAAATTTATTTAATTAATTGTGATAATTATATTAAGACTTTAAATATGATTTACTTCCTTTTATGAAATTTCATAAAATGTGTATAATATAACATAAAATGATCACTGAAACTAAAAATTGGTTCTTCTTTAACTAGATTTTAGCACTTTCGGAAAGACGTTGATTATATAATATATATGTTACCGACTAAACCCGATTTTAGGCCAAACTAGTTTATCCTGACGCGCATAGGATAAACTAGTTTTTCCAAGGCCAAATTAGTTTAACGTAACCCCCATAGAATAAACTGGTTTTTCCTAGACCAGACAAGTTTGACCTAACGTTCATAGGATAAACTAGTTTATCCTAGGCCAATTGAATTTGGAGTGATTTTATTGTTCCCAATGTTCGCTTCGGCGCCAACCTTCTAGTTTATCCTATTCCAATTAAATTTGACGTGCTTTAATTGATGCCAACCAGTGATGCCGCTCACAGAAAAAAAAAATTAAAAAATAACTAATTCAAACTCAAATTCAATTTCTCAAAAATAAGTCAAGTTCAGGCTCAAATTCAAAAATTTTCAAACGAATCACCTCATCTCAAACATATCTATGAAAGTGATCGAAGTTCACTAAAATCTCGTTTTTTTTTTTTAATTTATTTTTAATATAATAGAAGTTTAGCGTCTAAATTTACAAAATTTTGTGAGCTAGTCTTTTGGTTATTCGATGTAAGGGTCTTTACGGGACCACACAATTATCCTTCCCGACTCTCGGTACGGGCTTTCGACAAGTTAGGACCGAGATGGACCGGGACTCAATTTTTTTCCGTCTTAATTCGGGACTGGGCTGTATTCTTCTTGAGGTCTGTACAGGCAGAAATTTTCAGTCCAATTTCCAACCCAGCTCATATGAAAGTCATTTGGCCCGACATTATCTGTGGTCTGTTCAGTAAAAAAATCAGTAACATTTGGCCTGTCTCAACTTTATTTTTAATGCACTTATTTTTAAATCACTATTATTCCACAATTACAATATATATATATGTATAATTATTTATTTATTTACTTTCTTCTATCTTTACAAGAAGAAAGTATTGGATTCGAGAAAATTTTTGACTTCCGGTTTCTGACGGATATACACGTTTTAGGGGTCAGAAATCCCGAAAAACATATTTTTACAAAATGTCTGCCTGTATGCTTTGACACAAATTTTGTGGGCGCTCTATCTCAAGAATTAATGCAAGAAAATTAATAAAAATTTATATTCAGGTAGTTCCTAATAAAAAATTGTTGATGATAATTTTTTGGTGTAAATCGCCCAAAAGGTGGCGCTGCTATGATGCATTTTTCACGATTTCCACGATAGCTGTGTCTCAAGAACTAATGCACGGATTTTCATGAAACTTCCAATTCAGTCAGTCTTTGATATGAATTGGTACTGTTTACGTTCTGGTGTAAATCGCCCAACAGGTGACGCTGCTATGCTGAATTTGTCAGAATTTACACGATTTCGCAATAGTTCTTTCTCAAGGAGTAATGCACAGATTATCAACAAATTTCAGATTCAGTAAGCCCTTCATATTAATTGATGCTGATTAGGTGTTGGTGTAAATAGCCTTGTAGGTGGCGCTGCTATGGTGCATTTTTCACAATTTCCTCAATAGCTCTGTCTCAAGAACTAATGCACGGATTTTCATAAAACTTCAGATGCAAGTACATTTTGATTAATATTGCTGCTGATTATGTTTTGCTGTAAACCGCTCAACAGGTGAGGCTGCTATGCAGGATTTTTGACGATTTTCGTCGTAGCTGTATCTCAAAAACTAATGCACGGATTTTTACCAAAGTTCAGATCTAATTAGACGTTGGCATAAGTTGTTTCTAATTAGGACTTGTTATAAATTACTCAACAGACCGCGCTCCTATGCTGCATTTTTCTGGATTTACACGATTTCAGTGGTGTACATATTACAAGAACTAGTGCACGGAATTTCATGTCTTTAGAATCCTCAGGATGAGCAGAGACTGTAATTTAATTTTTCACTGTGATAGCGAATTTTGAAGTATTAACATGATTGGGATAGAAGAAATTTTTGGGATTGGTGCATCCGACTAGTTTTAAGATGGGTAGATGCATTTTTAGGTCATAAAATTAAAGTACGGTATAACTTGAGAAAAATAACCTGCCTATGACGGAATTCCGTTTTAAACAAAAAAAATATGTTGACCTATGCAAAATGAGGATATTACATCTTGTAAAAAGAATATAATGCATTTACAACAGACGTTGAACCTCCTAATAACGGAACCTGCATATAACGAATTTTCTTCTTTCCTATGCAATTCCATCTTAGAAGATTTAATTGTATCGAACTTTTTAAATTTTTAAATATCCAAGCCATAGAATGTTAATTAACGATATTAATCCTTCTATTATAAACTATATTAATTTTTCAATGAATCTCTCTTTGTATGAAAATTTCTGAATAATTACTAATACCACTAATTTTTTTACACGGCTTGGAGACGTGAAAATCTGAAAAAAATGTATATAGAAAAACCTTCTAAGACGGAATGACATAGGAGAGAAAAAAACTTCGTTATAATTAAGTTCATTTTTTAGAAGTTCCGTCGTCTCTAGCAAATGTATTTCAAACAGATTTTTATATTCAATTTGCACCGATAGAAAAAAATTCCGTAACAGGATTTCGTCATGCACAGATTCTTCCAACAGGTTTTACAGTACTGTATCCCCATCCGTATAAATGTATATGTACTATTCTTTAAAGAGAATTTTAATTCTGCAATAATGGTAGCTTAAAAATATATGTAATTTAGGCCAAACTGGGACTGGAACTTGCCAGATTTTAGAAAATTCCATATTTCTGAAAAAATATCGAATGTACTTGTGATATTCTTAATGATGCATTTATTCATAAATAATTCAAAGCCAAGTGATATTTATGTAAAAAAAAAAAAAAAAAAAAAAAAAAAAAAAATTGAATTCTTTCTCTACTAACTTTTATCATTACTTCTCATCCCATCCTTTGGTCCTCCAGCACGCAATTTGTCATATGGAACATATTATGTAACTACCGGTGACGGTGACATAGGAGAAAATAGGGGGACAGTATCTCACTCCTCATCGAATAAAATATATAAATATATATATTTTATAAAAATTTATGAAATATATAAATATGTTTTATATCCTAGGGAGATAATATATATTTTATCCTTAGGAAAAAAAAAAATATTTTATTACCTGTAAAATATATATTATACTGGAGGGACGGAAATACTACTTTGCACAATGTTTGCGCCGGAACGGTAGTTGGGATCAATAAAAGGACGTCAAATTGCATTGGCCTAGGATAAACTAGAAGGTTGCCACTTGAGTGGTCTTTGGGATTAATAAAATCTCTGCAAATTGAATTGGCCTAGGATGAACTAGATTGGCCTAGGATAAACTAGTTCGGACTAATGAATAGAAGGCTAAACTAGTTTATCCTATGAGCGTTAGACCAAATTAGTTTGGCCTAGGAAAAACTAGTTTATCCTATGGACGTTAGGATAAACTAGTTTGGCCTAGGAAAAACTAGTTTAACCTATGGCCGTTAGGATAAACTAGTTTGGCCTAGGAAATACTAGTTTATCTTATGCGCGTCAGAATAAACTAGGCCAATCTAATTTAGCCTAAAATCGGGTTTTGCCGGTAACATAATGTATAATAATAATAATACATTAAATATTATTTACGTTGCTTTATAAAATTTGAAAAAAATATGTTTAATATAACAAAATAATCAGTGAACGTAAAAATGACTTCTTCTTCACCTAAATTTTAGCACTTTCAGAAAAACATTTTTTTATGTTGTTACTATAGATATTATCTATTAGCTTATCCTGTTTTCAGTAAGAAACTTCTTTTAGAGGAATATTCCAGTAACAATATTTTAAAGATATCAACTTTACTTAGTTTGTAAGGTCTCTACAGTTTTCATCTGTTTGTTTAAAATAAAAGCAACTGGACGCGTGCTCTAATATTCCTTGTAAAACATTTCTTCTTTTTATTATTATGCTTGTTTCAAGAACTTAGGCGGTTATAAGTTGGTTCAGAAAATAATAACTGTTTTGTTTACTTCGTAGGTGATCATCTGTGAATTAAATTTATAGATGTTGCTTCTCGCAGTTTATTATTTATTGAAAGTTATTAAAATACGTTATCTAAAATAGTTTATAAAATACTAAAATATGGCGGAGATGGAAAATTGTATTTGTTTTCTCACCAGTATTATTCACCAAATTAGTTACTTTCCACCAAAATGGCTCCACGATGCTGTGTTACGCTTTTGATTCCGGCGTGATTGTATATGTGTTTACTGATGTTCTAATATGATTTTGATTTTGGTATGATTTCATGTTATTGATGTGTTTTCTTTATACGAGTTTTTGCTCGAGTTACAGTTTCAACTTTTCCAGAAAATAATGTAAGTGGTAGTGAGTCTGAAGTTACACTTTCAGTTTAAAGTTCCGCAATTCTCAAATTTTAGGGAGTTCAAGTATACTAAAGAAAGTTTTCCCAGATTATGTTAAAATAATGAAGAAGCCTTTATATAACATGACACGTAAAAGAGAGAAAATATTCCTTCTAATATTTCATATATATGGCGACGCTTTATAATTTTTCATGTGAATTATGCTTTTTTTAAGCTTCGGAATCATTGACTTGATGATATTACTGATATTTTGGTTAAAAATTAAACCACGCTCCAAATAAAATATATTAGAGGATTAAATCACGAAACAGCTTTTAATTACAAAGTGAACCAATACAAGATTTTTTTCTAGATAACAGAAAAAAATGACGATACATTGTGTTATCTCAGGGAACATCTTGAAAGAGACCTTTTAGAAGGAGGCACTTGGAGGTTTAAATAATGGAAATATATGAAGGAAATGACTCACTCAAGTTGATGATTGATCGAAATCAAATGATGAAATTGACATTCCATAATTAAACAAGAAAGAAAAAAATCATGCGCCCAGCAAAGATTATGAAATACTTTCCAACACATTCAGACTAATGTAACAAAACTGCTCTGATTAAAAAATTAAAGTATTTAGTCTAATTCAATCACATGAAAACGCATAACACATTTCAAACCAATTTCAGCTGTTCCTATCTACAATCGGAAAATTATCTGATTTTTTTCAGCAGCCCTGTATATGATATATAGATTTGTATCTATTAACTGCATGCGTGCCAAAATTTATTTCACTTAAGAAATACATATATTTAATTTGAAAATTCCCCTTTAGAATTTTCCTCTAATAAGGAGAATGGTACGCGAATATTTTTGTGCAGACCCTATATATGAGGCATAGAATTTATATATAACGAGTAAAATGCAAAAAATTAGTGAAATTTAAAAGCGCATACCAAATTTTAAAACGTACACTCCAGTAATTATTACTCAAAGACAGATTTCTTTTACGTGTCCCTGTAAATGAAAAAAAATGCTATGCATGCCCTGTTTTAACGTGATCGTAGTGTAATTCCATTATTTATATCAGTTTCATTACATTTGTAATAGCGTGATGTCATTAAAACACTCTGCAAACGATTTTTCCCCATATGCCATAATGTAATGGAATTATTTTGAGTGCTCCTGCAAATGAACTATTAATCCTACATACTTCCTATGCAGTACCAAACATACTTTGGTGACCCTAAATAACCCTAATCAGTTGCATGAAAATCCGAGTATACTATATACGGGAGTTAGGTTGGACAGGACAGACGGACAGACAAACCGAATGCATAAACACTTTTCAATTTTTTTGGAAACTGTTAAAAATAAAAGTATGAATGTAAACAAAGTTGCGTGCACTAAAAAGACTAAGCCACAAAAACATCAAAACAGTTCTCAAAAATAGAATATCGGCAATCCTGGAAATTTTGATGTAAATACAGTTAAATTTAGCAGCTACATATTTGGTAGTTTATCACGTTTTAAAACCAAATATGTAAATGCAATATGTCATTTATATAAAACAGTGGTCATTTTAGCAAATTTTATAACAGTAAAAGTAATAATTCTCCTAAAGACATGAAGGCATTATATGCAGTTAATATTTGATCAGTGAGTTGTAAAAAAGATACAACTCACATGAAAATGTCTATTTTAATTAAAAATAAGGCGAGAGTTGACATTTAGTTGAATACCTGTTCGGCAATTTCTGCATTATTTATTAAACATTTTCGCAGATTTTTGAGAATCATAAAATATTTCAGCTAGATGTTCATTAAAAACTGCAACTAGTAAAATTTACACCCTCTGGATACGTAAATATCGATGTTTCTTATCATGATAAAACTAAAAATGTTAAATTATATTTGATAAAAGAAGATAATTTTTCATTATTCTTTGATACAGATTAAATTTCTGACTTTTATATTTTCCCCCCATAAATTGACGTCAGTGTTTGTAAAAGAAATTACAAATTTTTCTGGCAGTTTAAATACATTACTAACTGAGTTTTCCGATTTGTTTACTAATAAGATGGGGGGGGGGATAAGAAGGCAGAACTCCATCTAGAAAAAGAAACTACTCTCACATTTTTTCTAAGCTAGAACTGTAACTTATGCACCACGTGCAGCAATAAATGAGGATACGAAGATTAGAGAATCAAGTTATTATAAAACCTACCAACTAATATTATGTGGGCATCATGTATTGTTCCAGTGGTTAAACCTAATGGCAAAGTTGTGCATGTGAAGATTTTAAATTTTCCGTAAATAAATATTTAAAAGGTGAAAAAGTAGTTTTTGTATATGATAGAAGATAATTTTGATGCATTAAGGATGGTTTACATTTTACAAAAAATATTTAAACCAAGCTTATCGTCAAATGGTTGTACATGAAAACTCACAAGAACTTTTACAATAAATACTCCAAAAAGATTATTCCAATTTTGAAAAGTTATCCATGTGTCATACCAGTTCTCCTGCTATTTTACAAAGGAACAAATTTCAAGCGGAATTGAGGATGTTACGAGTTTCATAGGGGATATTGTAATTACAAGAGAAATTGATGAATTAAATTTGAAAAGTATAAATCATATATTAGAAACTTTGCCTGAATATAATATTATGATAAATTAAAAACAAAAATCATTTTT
The DNA here is from genome assembly GCA_963932465.1 of Maratus speciosus. Classification (NCBI taxonomy): domain Eukaryota; kingdom Metazoa; phylum Arthropoda; class Arachnida; order Araneae; family Salticidae; genus Maratus; species Maratus speciosus. The sequence goes on from OZ010800.1 coordinate 128,006,961, forward strand.
ATTGCTGTTGAACTATTCCTGAATTATTGTGTGTATAAAACCGATAAAGAAGATAATCTTAAACAACAAGATAAAATTTATGCTATTTTAAATCATTCAAGTCCTGTAAATGTATCGCAAATTAAGTCTTTTCAAAGCTTAGTTGCATATTATTCTAAGTTTACATCGAACTCGTCCACAATTGCTTGTCCCTCAAATCAATTGCAAAGAAAGAATCTGAAATTCATATCGACTACTGTGTGTGAACAAGTTGTAAAACAGGTTCAGAATGTTATAAATTTTTTGTTTATATGAGTTAAAAACATCGTCAAGAACCATTCATAAATTCGTTCACACCTGCCGACAACAAGCGATTTTGTTGCTCTACTATTTGTAAATCAGAGACTTCGGAATTCTATTAAAAGCCATCGTATTATCTGCACCTCACAATTAAAAAAAAAGTATTAATGGTTTTACTAAGGAATCCAACACAAAAAATTTCTCTCTCTCTCTCTCTCTCTATATATATATATATATATATATATATATTTATTTATTTATCGTTTCAATGCATCTGAGCAGTTATCCTGAAATAGACCTAAGCAAAATAGAGTCCTCAGGTGATAAAAAAATTTGTTAAATAATAGAAAACTATAGCATTTTGTTTAATAGTCCTACTACTAATGTGTAAAATTTATTTTAATGGTACGTTTCAGGTATATTACATACATTCAACTTATATAAATTGAAATTATAGCATTACATTTCCATTTTGTTGAAATGTCCTAGCATTTAATAATGAAAGTATCGATACCCCTATATTTCCTTGTAGTGGAGGAAAATGGTGGTACTATTAAATTAAGTGTTTATTTTGATAAATATGCATTTAATAATACGTACGAAACAAACGCACTTCTTTTAACGGGTTCATACACTTATTTAAATGAAGAAATGCACGAATTTTTCCATATTTCTAAAATGATCTTCACGACAATCGAATTACTTGTTACTAAATAGAGGATAAATATCACCAGCCTCCGAACACTTTCATAATCAATATCAAGGGAAACGTAAAAATTCATTAATTTTGGCTCGGATATTTTATACTTTAAATCTCGGTGCATAGCTCTATATCTCTTGAAATATTTTGGTAAATTTTAAGGGTTTATTGTTACAGCGGTATTAAACATCTAGAAGAAACATGTTTAGTTTCGTCCCGTTCTACTTTCATATTATAACTTTCTTTTTTTAATTCTTCAGTATTATTTTTCAGTACTTTTTCCATTATGTTTCTCTTTTCTTTTCATTGGATTTGTTGTTTAATATCTTTACTTAGTAGATTTTTATCTTACGCAATTACATAACATCTTTTAAATATTGTTTTGTAGGTAAAAATATAATCATACTTATTCTTTATTCGTTTTCAACTTCTGAATTTCAAGAAGAGTTTTTCACTAAGCTTTAAACTAAAATCAAAATTTTGTGATCTATGAAATTCCAGCTGAAATTCCGTGCTGAAATTCCAGCAATCTTTTTCCATGGAGCATTTAGAAAACATGAAATAACTTACCTGTATCCTAAACTATAATCTATTGAAAAAAAATTATTAAATGCATTTTTACTCAATTTATTATGCAACGCACTACAGTAAATGTTTACTAAAGTAATCAAAGAGCCAGAAATAAAACCATCATACTGAGCCTAAAATTACCTCCATCTTACAGCACCCCAGAAAAAGAATTCCAATTCTTAAATATTTATTTAAATTATCTTAACTAGTTGTAGTTCTGTTTCTCTAAAATTCCTCCATTGATCTGCAATAAAATGTAAATAATGAGAATTAGTCAAATTATTAAATACGAGTATAAAAGTTTTTCAACAACATATGTTCACGGGCAAAACACTCCTTAAAAATCATAAACATCTTAGTTTGCGCTCGTAAAAGTTCTTTTTAGAAATTAAAATTAAAACTATGTATTTTACATGATCTGAAAGTATATCTAGAAAGAAAACAATAACAAATCATCTTAACTTACATGGTGAAAAATGTTATTTTTACTATTACTATACATTTATAAATTTTCAGTATTTCAATATTTCATGAATTCCCCTCCCCCCCCCCACCCATAAAATCATACTCGCCTGACGCTATAACTTATTTATATTTTTTTTTATTGAGCCTGGATTGTGTTGTGTAACTTAAATAATTTAATGTTAGTGAGTAACAAAATGTAAACAAATATTAAAAAATAAATTATTATAAACATAAATACTGATTTTTTAAAATAGTGCAGCAAAAATGAATGTATAACCAGTCACATTCAATTTCTCGTAGTTGCGATAAATAAAATAATTCTCTCCGCTTTTTGAAACCATGTAAATTTCTAAAACAAAGAAAAGTATTACACTGCAACTGGAAGCACAGCCAGTCGTTTTTGATTGGAAATTTATGCAGCATATTTTTAATTAATAAGATAAAGACTAAGCTGGCCAACAACATAATTTATTTTAGTTACACATTGGTGACATATTCTAAATTATTTTTTATATTTCAATTTATTATATTTTTAATTACCCTGTGTTACATTTTATACCATATTCCGCTAGAATATCCTTATTGTACTCGTGATAGTGATAAAAGGTGAAGTTTTATATAAGTTAATTAAAATACTTAAAAAATAGGTAATTTCCAATAACAGCAAATTGAATTGTAATTCATTGACTGGCTACTCCATTAAGAATAAATTAGAAAGTTTAAAACAATTTAAAGCTTCGTTTAACGACAGGAATTCTTACATATTTTCTATAAAATAGCTTTAAATTAATTGGATTCATATTAAAAGAATTCCATTTTTGACAGTGGAAAGAAAAATTAAAACTTTATTGAGGTTTGTTCCGGTGCAGTAATCAAAATATTAAAAAAATGCAATTTAAAAAATTGCACGTAAATATTTTTCATTGTTTGTCTTAAGCTATAATTTGATTAAAATAATAATTAAAAATAAAATAAAATATATCCAATTAAAACAAAACTTTTTTGAACACGTTATGTGTTTATTTAATATTTATAATACCGTTTTCTGTAATTTGAAACAGTAAGAGCTACAAATTAAACAAATATTCCGGAATAATATCTCCAAAGACCAGAGTAAAAAATTATTCGTTCTGAAATTGTGTTTTCTAATCTCCTTAAATAAATTAAATGGGATGGAAAAATTATCAGTCTTCTATTCTTTAAAATGAAGAATGTGATAAGGTTTAGTATGAACGTATTAATTAAATACCTGCAGTTATATGAAATGGTTCTCCACTAGGCATAATGAAATATTCGACTGGAACAATTTCATTTCATGTTGAAATTCGGTGCATAAATTAATATTTTCTAAAGGTAAAAGAAATTACAGCGACGACATAACTTTGAAGTTATTAAATAGGCAAATGTTAGATTTAATAAACGCATTTATATTAATAACATAATTTGTGTGTGTCGATGAGTTGCATTTTGCAGTCCGTTTTTTTACTGCAAATCATGCATATATTTTCGTACTAATATGTGGTTTAAAACTTTAAATGAAAAAAATAATTTTTCTGTATTTTTAAGGGTATTTTTACAACAGAAAGACCATATATGATGATAAATTTAAAGCTTGACTTAGATTTTGCTCACCTACAAAACAGGAAAAGGGATGATACTTTTACTTAAAAATGGAGATGACGTTTGTCAAGAAATAACTCTTGAGTTACATAAAAAACATACTGCATTTAATCTTAATAACATAAAGTGTATGATGCATGTGTATAATTCCAAAGATATGCCCCAGCTGGTTGTTATTTTTATTCTGTTCGTATCTCTTTTCAAAACATAACCGTTGTCGCAAATTTCTAGAAGATTTCAAGAGAAATACAATGCCACAAATACATATATATACACACACACATATATATATATATATATATATATATATACATGTGTGTGTGAAGAGTAGCATGAGTATAACATAAGAATATACTCCTAATAGATAATTTTCATGTTATATTCCTTTTTGTAGATCACTTTTTTTTTCAGCAGAAACAAAATATATGGTGATGAATTCTTCGTGTAAGTTTTATCTTCTTTCACCCGACGCCGTAACACTTTTTAGGTAGATTTCGTATGAAATACTACCTATTACATTCTCCCCTGTGTTGGAATTTCTGAAAAGGTTTTGCAGATCTACACCGATCATGAAACCCTAGAACCCAAAACCACCCTCAGTAAAAAACTTCATCTCTCTCTCTCTCTCTCCCTCTCTCTCTCTCTCTCTCTCTATATATATATATATATATATATCACTTTCTTCTGGTACTATAAATTCCACAATTTTGCACAAATCCCTTATAAACCGATACATAAAATCAAGGTGCATACAATATTGGCCAAGTTCGTTAGAGGGCAAAATCGGACCAAGGGGATGGAAATAGGGAGGGGTTTTGTGAAAACATAGAAAACCCCATAACTTCTTAATTTTTGCACATATCAAGTCAGTTTAAAGTTTTTATTACTTCTAAAAATAGGGCCAAAAATTTGTGTATCACAGATTTTCGATAAATTTAAAAATGGGCTCAAGGGGCTCAAAAAATAGGGTTTTAGGAAGAAAAAAATTCATAACTTCGTTATTTCTCAAGATGTCACATCCAATTAAATGTATTATAAATCTTCTTATATTAACTACAATTTTTATACAGACATGTTTTTGGTTGGACCAATTCTTACCAAAAAAAAAAAAAAAAAAGAAAAAAAAAAAAGGGGGGGGGGAGTTGAAGAAGAAAAAAATCCATAACCCCGTCATTTCACAAGATATAAAAAACCATGAATTCATCATATATCTTCTTAATATTGTCTACAACATTTATATAGACACGTTCTTGATAGGGTCAATTTTTACAGCAAAAACAAATAAATTAAAAATATATAGTGGTTGAAGAAAAAAATCATCTTATTAAGGGTGTATTCAAATCCAAACTGCTTATTTTATTACTCATTTTTTCTCACAAACGAATCAAATTGGTAGATTATATTATTCAGAAACTATATAATGTACCGTAATGATCGATGTTTTGATAGCGGCAGAATATATTTCCAAAAATGATGTCAAATTGGGCATTTTGAACAGAATTTCCCGAAGCAACTGTGTTAGAAACGAAAAATATTGTCCTACTGAGAAAATAATTGTTTATAAATCAAGCTTTAATTAACTGAACGAAAAATAAAAACACAGGTCGCTTATAAATCTCTTCAAAACTCACGTCAGCAAGTTTCATATTTTTTCTATTAAAAATGAATCTGAAAATGTGCCATAAAATTTCGAGTTGTTGAGCATGGAAAAGTATTTTTTTAATACCGCTTTAACATGATTCTGATGAAACGAGCTATTATATAAAAATGAAATAAAAACTCGTCAAAAGTGGCCAGATAAATTGTTAAAGTGGGTTTATCTCTAATCATGATTTAGTTTTTGTTGGTGAAATTAGTACACTTAACTTCGAAATCTACCTCCGCCTGTAGGCCGGGCCGGCAGGATTTTTTTTATTTTTTCATTTCATCCGTTTGATTTGGGACGGATGTTACCAGATCGTTCTAGAAGATTTTTTACTGCTTCTTGAAAACCTCATTTAAGCAATTTTATATTTGCTCAACAGTTATAATAAATCGATTTTTTTTGGTTGGATTAAATCCATGTTTAGCGCACTTTTGTGTAATCGTTAGCCAGCAGTATAAAATAAGTTTCCGTAACTTCGAAGAAAATATTTTTGTGTGCATATCGTCTGCTATAAAATAACAACGGCATGAGAAGACATATCACCTGTCTCATACAATTTTCTCTATTTCCATTGATTTAATTTTGTCTTACTTCAATTTCATTAAAATGCTGTATTAATTTAATGTAGCGTTTTCCATCTCTTTTTGAAGAAGATGTCAATGATCAACTGACTTTATTTTGTGATTATAGAATTTGGGAATTCACAAGTGTTTATTCAACTACTGCTACTTTAAACCACCCGACTAGATTAGTATGGAGGTAATGATAGTATGCATCCTGGCTTAAGAGTTTCGCTCATTGACCTGACGTTAAGATAATTATTTCTCCCCATCGACAGTGGATTAGTGTTCTTCGGAATTATTATTGGATGAACTAATATTTTTGTATGCCGCTATACCGAAATATACGATTTTTTGCTGTCATGCAGTTGCAATACAGCTACTTAAAGGATACAGTCACAATGAAAGCACTACCGGACCTTGATAAAGTAAATATCTGAATTTGAGGCCAGAAGATCTTGATAGTGAAAAAGGATGTACGAGGGTAGGCTGATAAGAAATGCACACATGCCTGTAGAGAGCGGACAAAATGACATTCAGAAGCGCGCCCGGTGGCATGTGGAAGTACAATTCCCCCTCTATATGCATGCTCGCGTTTGAGGTCCTTGAATTCATCGAGTGTATTTTGAGAAGCGGGAGTATGGAGACGTATTCTACTGCTTTGTGAACGTGAATTAAACAACGTGCTGTTATCGAATTTTTAACTGCTGAAAAAGTTACTCTTCCTGAAATTTATCGTTGTTTAAAGGCTGTTTATGAGGACGATGCTGTTGATAGGTCTACTGTAAACCGATGGGCAATAAAATTTCGCCGAGGGGCGACCCTGGATAAACCATAATTGATGATGAAAAACGCAGCGAGCATCCGATCACTGCCACTGACGATATGATTCAAAATGACCGGCGAATCACTCAAAAGCGTATTGCAAACCATATAGGAATAACCACAGAACGTGTTGACTTCATTATTTCATTATTGAACAATTGGGATACCGTAAAATCTATCTATGGACAATGGTACCCCGCCGTTTTACAGCGAGAACAAACAGCGTCGATTGGAATGCTGTGAGCAACATTTGCAGCGCTACCGTTGCGAAGGAGACGACTTTCTTTTGGATATTGTGACGAAGGACGAGTCATGGGTCCATCATTATGACCCAGAAGAGAAAAGACAGAGCGATGAATATCGGCATCCGTCTTTTCCTCAGGCAAAAACGTTCAAAACACAAGCATCCGAAAAAAAATTCTTTTGACTGTGTTTTGGGATGCTCACCGAGTTTATGTGACTAATTTTCTGGAACGAGAGCCAACGGTAAATTTTTCTCTGTACATACAGACTCTAACATACCACCGGAGTCGAATATTGCCGTGTTAGAGGATGGCTGGCGCAAATAATCTCGCAACATGACAACGTTCGACCACACACCTCGCGGGCAACTGCAGAGGCTCTGCAAAACCTGAAGTTTGGACCGATTCCACACCCTCATTACACCACAGCTCTAGCACATTGCGATTTTTTTTTCTCTACTCAAGAGAGACCTCAAGGTGATCATTACACCTCGGACGATGACGAGAAGGCTACTGTTAAGTCCTAGATTCGAGAAAAGTCGGTAGAATTTTTCAGTGACGGAATAAAAAAAACTTCGGAGAAATGTATTAGTCTTAATTGTGACTATATTGAACATTAACTGTATGATTATGTGTTATGATTAATATGATGTGTTTATTATATATGTGTGTATGATTAAAATGTATACGTAGCTTAAGAGTTGCATTTTAACGTACTTTTTGTCCAATCTTGCTATTCGTTTTTATTCGTGTTCTGCAATCATGTGTGCATCACTTTTCAGCCTACCCTCGTACTAACTTAGGTTTAAATGATTTATAAAAAACATGAAGGTCCGCTTCTAATGTAAAAGTCCTTCCGGCACGTGGCGGAAGAAAAATGTGCATTTCATATTCCTTGTTTTTTAAAATATAGATTATTTTATTCAAACACATGAAGATTAAATTAGTGGAACTCGATTGCAGATGATTCAATAAATTTTTTCTCCAATACGGAATATGAATAAAAATTTCGTCAAATTAATCAGCTAAATCCGTATTGGCTTCATTTAATTGCTCTATGTTTCGTCTCCAAGTTAGGCGATACCTTTATGTGCCCGCTATTTGAAAACAACTTGGTGGATGAAGCTAACCAATAAACTTGTTCGAGACCTTTGCAATTCGTGTACACTTACCTAGTGACATCGGAATCGATTAATACAAAACAAAGCTATCGTATGATAAAATTAAAAGTTCAAATTGCTAGATACCCTAGATTTTTAAACTGCTATATATCAGCCATATTTTAAGATAAAGACAATACAAACTGCTCTGAACTCCTTATATTAGTGTCAAATACTTCAAAGAAAACGCTTTTTAAATTGCCAATTGTTCTCTTCTTCTTTTTAATTTTTTTTAATTGTCGCCATTTTGAATCAAGATGCTGGATAAAGCTGGCTAACGATCTTGGTCGAGACCTTGGTATGTTCTTGTACACATGTTTTTCACATCTAAATCGGTTAAAAAATGCGCCTACTATTGCATGACAAATCCTGATTGTTTCAAAATTTCAGCAATTCGAGAAATTCAAATGTAAGTCGGTGCATCAAAAATTGCAGTAGGTGCTGAATTAAATCAAACGGATAGCAATAGCTTTCTAAATCTAAATGCTTATCGTTCTAGAGCTGTGAAAATTATGAACAAAATTATTTTATTACCGAATTAGACTAAATTACTATTCTTGAATCTTTAGATAAATCTAATCAGTATTTTCATAGTTTAAAATTAAATATACATACTGATCATACTTCTTTAGTTGGGTTAGAGAATCTTAAATATCTTTGAGGCAGGATATTGAGCTGCCCTTTACAACTTAGATTATGAGAATAAATATGAAAAGGGTTCAAAAATGTCGAAGCAGTCGAGAAATCTTATAACTCGTTTTATTAGAACTGATATTTTATATTTGAATGCTAGTGGAATTATAGAGATGCGAGAAAATTATAATATGTGTGTTAAAAATTACAAAACTGAAAACGGAATCCCTATTTTAAAAATTAATGGTTTTCTAAAAGTAGTAATCCCCATATCTTTTGAAAAAATTGCTAAATCTTCTTCATCAAAATTTTGGTCATCCTGGATTAAAAAAATTTAAATATTATTTTCCTTAATTTTTATTGGCCTAATATGAATCAGGATATAATTCAATATGTAAAACATCGGGTTTTTTGTTTTAAATAAACTAAGCAAAAATGTTTTCGCTTGTTACAAGCTATCACAGCCACAGATCAACCTTACTTACTGTAATTCCAGAAATAAATATATTTACATTTAATAATAGACCATACTACTAGGTAGCTATGGGGTTTTCCATCAAAGAGTGTTTCAACGGAAACCTATATTAATTGTTTAAAGAAAATTTAAACATATAAACCCCTAAGAAATTGCTTAGCGATAGTAATGCAGTCTTTAATTCCTCTAAATTTAAGAAATTCTTTCTTATCAGTATAAAATTAAGCAGATTTTGACCTTAGCCCATCACCCTTAAATGAATGATAAGACCGTGTTAGGAAACCAGTCGATTGTTCTGAGGTTAAATGCAAAGTTAATTCTTCTACTTAAAAAATTCCTTGTGCTAAATTAGAAGAGCAAGTAATTCTGGAATATAGTAATTCACCCCATTCAGTAACAAATTTCACCCCTGCTTATATGTTTGATTCCTCCCCTTAAAAATAATATTATCCTCATGTTAATAAAGCTCTTAAAATTTCAAAATTAAGTACTATTGAATATCACTTAAAAAAAAAATAAATAAAAATTGATCATCATTGCTATATACAGTGTGATTCATAAAGATCAAAACAATAGCATATTTCCTTAAATATTGACCTTAGACAGGCACATACAAACCAAAGTTTCAATTAAAAAGGTGCAGAAATTGATGACATAAGTTGCAACTCCATGGGAGTCTATTTGATAAAATACAAAAACTAAATTTTTATACGGCCTCCGTAGGGTAAACTTTCCAATTAGGAAATTTTTCCTTATCCATTCCTTAGTAAAACACTAAAAATTCCATCTTCATATCTGTAAAACGCACAGAGTAAATGTAAACAGAGCATCTGTAAAACTCATACCTGCAATACGTTTGCCATTTCCACCTTCTTTCTGTACTTTTTCAACGACTCAGTTGATTTAAACAAGGATTTTTCTAACATGCCAATTTCGAGCTTTTTCATAAGTTTAGCCTTCACAAATTGAGATTTTTTATAGGGGCGGCCCAGAAAAAAAAGTTTTTATTCTGATGGCACGACCCGTTTGAAAGCTTGCCTTCATTTAGCTGGCCCAGCTGGTTATAGTACCGGGTACGGAGACTATACAAGCCAGAGGACTATTTTCATTCACGCACTCGGGCCGGGACAGGTCTTCACCCTTTTAAGAACCGGACCGAGACGTGGCTAGGATTTACTCTTTCCGGGCCAAGCCGTGCCTAGAAATTACTCTTTTTGGGCCGGGCTGGAGTGGGGCCTTAATTTTTTATGAAGGATCAGGCCGCGCTCAGCTGGACAAAACGTACTTTTTTCATTACCAGTCTAGGCTGGCTTCATTCTTCCTAGTTCTGCATTGCCGAAATTTTCAGTACCTGTCTTTTGTTCTTTTTAAAGAACGGTAGATTTCTAGGCACTAAAATTAAAATACAGTAATACCTGAGAAAAAGAACCTGCCTATTGCAGAATCCGGTATTAAAAGGGAAAATGTGTTGTTCCATGCAAAATTAATATACAGAGTCCGCAAAAAAAGCTTGGCACTTAGGCTACAATCTCAATGTTCCGATGATTTATTTTACTTTTTCCTGCTTTAAAAGATGCGGCAGGAGAGCGTTCGTTTTGCGCATTGGTCACGTTGAGTGCTGGCCCTTGCAGCTTGAGATGGTTTAGCGTCCTTCCTCCTTTTTTTTTGGTCTGGTCGTGGTTTGAAAAGATGACTTTTAGAAAAATTTGCAATCACTGTCATGATTTTTTTTGCTGACACTGTAATAATTTGTGAGAAAAGTCCAAAATATATTTACGCCTAATAAGAAGGGAACTTGTCTATGATGCATTTTGTTTCTGAATTTTTTATTCCGCTTTATTAGCAATTTTCAAAGCCGCCAATGCAGGGTATACGGATTAACAATATTAATGATAACTGAGACATTTACACATTTGCATACAAATAGATATTCATTAAAAAAATTAATATCACAGCCTAGGACGCTTCTTTAAATGTAAAATTTATAAACGTGTAAACAAAATCTAAAATAAATATTTTTGGCCAGAACTTCTCGTAAGAACAATTTTTAACCATATCGATATAAAGATCCATGTTTTGTATAAAATCACTCGGGCCGAGATTTTAACTTTCTTCCTTGCCGGGTTGGTCTCAAGCCGAACTTTTAGCTTTTATAACGTGCCTAGCCAAAATGTTTTCTATGGATCGGGCAGACCCGGAGTGAAAATTTTCTGCCAGTTAAGATCTGTAGTGTACACCCCCAGTATATATCGAAATCACACTTGACGTGAAATCTATAAATTGATATTTTTATGTCCAAAAGGAGAGACACTGATTTAAATCGATATTTAATAACGTATAATTTGTGGATGACCCCTATCTTTTATTTCAAATGCATCAATATCGTGTCGCTCACAGATATCCTTAAGGGCTGTAAGTCACGAATTTTGCATTTTAATATCTCTGTGAGTTGTGAAGATATCAAGATAGGATTTTTTTGTTTAATTTAGGAATGGATAATGAAAATTTTCCTAATGGGAAATTTTTAAATACTGGGGCCGTAAAAAAATCTAGTTTTTATATTTTCTCAAATAGAGCCTCCAGGGAGTTGAAACCTATGCTTTCAAATTTCGCACGTTTCTTAATGAAACTTTGCAATTGGATGTATGCGTCTACGGGCTGTAGTTAATGGTATAGGTTATTGTTTCGATCTTTATGAATCGCAATGTATGCATATATAATAATACGAGTATAACATAATAATTGTTTAAAGCCTTGGCAACAAATTAATTCAAGGAATCCCAAAGAATTTTAAAGCAACCTCTCGATCATATTGTGAAGAACGCCACTCCATCTTTTACGATTACAATTTCAGCGACAAAATTCCAAAGATTGTAAATTGCAATATGCACTTTTTCCTTTAACAAAAAAATCTACTCTGAGAAGATTTTTAGAGATAATATTTTTTCATATATGCTTATCAATATCAGATAGATAGTTGTATTTAATTATAATTTAGTCATACATCTGGCACACAAAATACGCGGAGATCCAAATCCAAACCATCGTAAACCAAAATTCATTGTTCATAACTGCTTTACTGTTACTCTTATATAGTTTATTTTTCTTAATATTCTAAAAAAAAATACGCAGGAGTAAAATTGTATTTAGTATAAATTTTTCTTAAATACCTTAAAATTTTTTAATGTTTAATTCTGTTTTGGTCAGTCATAAAGAAAAAATATTATTTATGTATCTCCTTATATTTAACAATTAAAAAGTAAACTCATATATAATTTTTTTTTAATGTGGGTAATCCTAAGAAATTTTGCGAAAATAAGAGTTTAAATTAAGTTTTTGGCCTGGTATAGAATAGTATAAAATACCATAAAATACTTATTTAGGACTAGAATAAAATATTTATTTTCTTTTGGTACCGATCAAATGACCTGTTTTTGGTATATTTTGTGTTAAATATAAAAAAAAAAAGAGTTAATAACTTATTTTCGCTTTCAAGTTACATTTAAATGACATGACATTAAAGAAAATATTGTAATTGAAGTTAATGAGGAATATTAATTACTTGTATTTAGCTTTACGAAGAACAATTTAAATCTTTGATGAATACTTAATTAAATTACTTGTCTGGTTTCTTTAAATTTGGAAACTTATAAAGATGTTAAAGTACAACTAAACGGAAGTTTGAAATACAAATTGATATTAAAAAGTAATTTCGATAACGCTAGAATTAAATCATTGAAATTAATTAATAACGTTGATAATTAAATGGAATATAAAAGAAATACTCTTCTAAAGTAATATATAAGCGAATACATCACCACTTGAAGCTGTTTTTCATCGAGGTTCCATTAATTGGAATATTCTGTACTGTGTTGAGAAAATAAATTGTGCAACATTGCATACACATTTTTTTTAAATTAGATTTTCGGTTGCAAATCAAGAAATTTTCAGTGGTTCTTGTAGGAAATATTGCTCAGTAAGTGATGATAAAAGATCTTTCATAAATATTATCATTATAAACTAATTTAGAAAGAACATAAAATGCATTTTTATTTAAACGCCCCGTACCTTTTTACGACAATCAATTAAATTTATGCATTTAATTAAATTGTAAAATCTATTCAATTAGACATTTAGCAAATTTCATTTAAAAAAAATCTTATTTAAAAACCAGTTTTGAAGACTTTAGAAACTCGATGTTTCCTGTTAAGCTCCGAATTTAAACATTCTGTTTCGTTTTCTAATTTTTTTTAAATTCTTTTGTAAGAAACAATTAAATAAATTTTTATCCCCTCAATTAGTCAATGGGTTAATAAACTTAAAATCAGAAAACGTTACAAGTATGATACGTGAGGCATTGGGGATATTAGCAATAAACTCCACACAAGCAATTTTTTTAGTCATAACATGTAAGTCTGTAGCAACTGGTCTTGGTAACAAAGTCTTACAAGATCCATCTAGCATCTAATATTATGCACCGAAAAAAAATAAATAAAACCTCTGCATTTTACACCCCCCCCCCCCTCCAAAAAAAAAAAAAAAAAAAAAAAAAAAAAAAAAAAAAAAAAAAAAAAACCTCGGTATTTTACAAAAAGAAGGATCTGGCAAACCGGCTGTGAACTTTTTATGTAACTGCAACAACAAAATAAATTATGTAATTATCCCTTTTTACCGATAAAATTTTCGTAATCGTACGGGTTTCTGTAGCTTTACAAAACCTAGTTTTGTAGAGTTATATCTTTATTTTATATTATAGAAATAATTCGACTTTTACATCACCTGATGCTTGAATTTGCTTTCACGGTATCGGTGCTTAAAAAATTACAACATAAAGTGCTAGAAAAATCACTGCACTTAACATTAAAAGGGGCTGGCACCCCGACTGCCAACATAATTGCTGTTAAATGTACAAACTGTTGTCTTTAAGAGTGCTATAGAATTTCTCAAGTATTTGGGAAGCCGCTTTGCTATCGGCTGCGTAGTGCACGTGGCAGAAATAATTCGATATTTACTTGATGTGTTACTTCAATTTTTGTTCCCGTCATCGGTGCATGAATTCGATTTCACAGCATCGGTACTTGAAAAATTACAACATAAAGTTCAGGAAAATCACTGTATTTAACAAACAAATGTGCTGGCACCCCGGCTGCCAACACAGTTTCTGGAAAATTTACATGGTATTGGATTAAGAGCACTGTAACATTTCTTATGGCTGGGGAAAGTCGCGTTGCTATTAGTTGCATGGTGCACGTAACAGAAATAATTCATTTTTTTTTTTTTTTTACTTGTTGCTAGAATTCGATTTCACAACATCAGTGCTTGTATTCGATTTTTGAGCATCGGCGCTTTAATTCAATTTCTCAGCATTGGTGTTTGAAAAATCACAACATAAAATTCTGGAGAATACACAATTTTTTTTTTTTTTACAGTGAGAATCGTGCATTATAAAATAAACTCAAAGTCTAAGACTGAAAATAATGGTGCTAATAAATTACCAATTCTTAAAAGTTGTGTTTTACGAGTTAGCCATGAATATCCGCAACAGTTGCACGTAACGCTTCAACGTGAATGAATTAAATATAGTGTAATATTTATTTAAAGTTTATCTGGATATACATTTTTTTTGCATAATTATAGATTCCAAAACCTTTCACTAAAAATAACAAAGCATTGAGCTATTTAGACATAGTGTGTGATACGCAATTGATATAATATTCTTCTTTCTTCTCGGAAATCTAATCGGATAATTGCCAGACTTCGAGGACCAGATGGGTTCCGCGGACTATGATGTCAGAAACGATGGTTTATTGAGTTCATTGCTAAATTATTATAAAGCATGAAAAGCAAAATATTTCTTAATTTTTGAAGTTTTGCTTATTTATGAATAAAAACCGTGAATATTTATTAATAATTGCTAATCTTTAAGATGTACTTTCTTAAAAAACAAAATTTAGATTTTTATTTCCTTCAGTTTAGTTGATAAATTTTGAAATTTAACAAAAATATAAATAAACAAATAAAAATACAGGCAGGAATCTACATTAACAGAAAAGGAATGTATTATATACTCTCACGGCATTCAGAGGCAGCATGATTGAACTATATATTGCTTTGTATTTTGAGGCTATGAGAATGGCTCAAGATTTAGTGCCTCAGATTAGATTATTACTAGACCAAATTTTAATAGTCTCTATTTTAACCTTTTCTAAGGCTTATTTGTTCGTTTACTAGAATGTTGAAACGATTGGATATTAGCAGGGATTTAAAAACAAATTTATCTGAAAAAGAATTAAATGTAATTAAAGCTGGTGTAACCCGTTCGGGTCTGACGTACACTGTAAAAAAAATCATGTAACATTACTCCTGTAACGGAGCCGATGTCGTAAGGTGGTGTGGTAGCGGGCTACTTCAACGGCCGAGTCTTATCAATATCGAAAAAAATATTTTATTGCATCACAAACAACTAAATAAGGTTTCTAGGTTAAATAAGACGTATGTACAATATTCTTCATAAATGGGTTCGAGTTCAGCTGTCAATAATGTATTTGTAGAATCAAATCCAGTCCTCAAGTGGCAAATTGCTTACAAGGAGAATGTCTCTATTTATTTATGCTTCACGATTTTCGAAGACGAGAGTCGGTGATACGCGACAGGAATGTCGCCCTTTCAGTGAATGTCCGATCAAGGTTTATGGACCTCCGATGTCTTTCTCCGGGGTGGAGAAATTTTACCGCCACACCTGGCTACCGCTTTACTGTACCCGTGAGAGATTTCTCCTTTACACTGCTAAAGTTTACTCAGAGCCTCAGCTTCCGAAAAAGAACTCTCGAGAATGCTCCTGCACCCATTTTTATCAGTTTCGTTTTTCCGTCTAGGACAAAAACCACTCCCATTAGCCACTCACCATCTGTGACCATGAGCTCATAAACAAGCCCTTTCTCTATAGGCTGCAGTAAGGAACCTGACGTCAGGTCAATATGTAGTTTCACTATCTAGTTTCTCACGGGAAAGAGATCCTCGTAAATATCAAAGGAATATTTCTCTCGCTAAATAAAGGAGTACCTATCACACTAGTGTCACTTGCAAAGATTGATTGAAATTGATATATTTGTTTCATCTTTAGCGACATTTTCTAGGACTCTGAAGAAATTTGGAGGCTAGGTGAAAATACATTAGTTTCCCTATGCTGGCTTCTGCCTTGTAAATTGAGAGTTTCAACGTGAGATATCGCCAGATTCTCACAACACCCCTCCCTCAAATCATATTTCGACTGCAAGACGCAATATTCTGTAGGGGAAATGGTTAGCTCATACATTTTATGTGGCCCATATTTAATTATATCAACTCCTAAAAGAAACCTTTTCCTGCATTTTATATTTAGCTTGTAAATGCTGGATACATTTGGTTACGAAATTTCTCTTTAACAGACATAACAAATTTAAATTTTACACGATTACCTTTACACATAATAAAATAAATATTAATATATACATATATTTAAGTTGAGTTTGACTAACCCAATCCTCTACTCAATTCTTAACTGCTAAAACATGTCACTTGAAAGTTTATCTCTGAATTTAGCATAGTGTTTGGGCCGCGAAACTTTACTTGTCAAAACGTTTCTATTCTCCACGCCTTTTTCCTTAGGTTTTGGTATGTTTACTCTATAAACTTGAGACTTTTCGGGTCTACTCAAGACGTTTGTGAAATGATTGGTCGCGGAACGTTTATAATCGATTCTCCCCCGATTCATCCTTCTCGTACCCCTTTCATACGACTCATGTCTGGTGGATCCTAATACTGCGTCTCCTGACACTGCATTTCTTTTTAACGTATCTTTATGCGCCTATATTTCCTGTTGTTCCTGGTCTGCCCAATTCTTACCGGCTTATCTCTTTGATTGGCCGTTAAAGCTATTCCTATACGGGAGTCATTTGCCTTCTCGAAATCCCCACAATTACAATGCGTCTTCTTTATTTTTGACCTTGTTCTAGCTTCGCTTAACGAGTCATCCGTTTCTTGTTCTCTCTTAATTTCCTTCTTCCCCACCTTGCTTAATCCTATGCTCAAGTCCTCCACTGGATCGGGTAACAAAAGATCCTCTTCGTCTTCCCCAAATCCCTATTCATTCCCCTTGTCTGGGTTTCGTCTCCTACAGGTTTTTCTCCCATATCCGCGTCCGTCATTTTTGACTGGGGACCTCTCTTTTTCGCCCCCTTTCCTTTAGTCCGATCGAACTCCTGTTCTTTTGGTTTCGGATTGGCCTCACTTACGGTTCTCCCGGCATGTAAAGTCTCTGCCTTTCCCTTCTTAATTTTATCAATTAATTTTTGAGTTTCGTTTCCCAATATGTAGTACGACAAGTCTGATTTATTTTCTGCTACTATGTTCCTCGTTTTTATATTCCCCACTCCTTCAATTTCTAAGACAACGTGGGCGGTCGGTAAACGAAGCGCATTGTCCGTCAACGGTTGCCTAACTCGTACAGCACCACCGTCTAACTGATTGGGCTTAATTAATTGACTAGGGGTCACATCAAATCGAGTTCCTGAATCTCTTAAAGTCGTGCATTCCTTTCCGTTAATTAGAGCATGGCTAAGATAAGGTTTGAAACTTTCCTCAAAATTCGTACCTACGCAAATGTGGTGAACGCTAGTAATAGGTTCTAAGTTCCTTTTGTCTTCCGGACAATTGGCTTTTTTAAATGCCCAATTTTGGAGCAAATAAAACACTTATTCCAATTTTTACGTTCGAAGATCTTTTCTCTTTCTTTTTCCGTGTTTTTCTCTCGCCAATTAGTTTTGGTTTCCGAATGCCAATCTCTCATTTCTTCTTCATTTTCCGTTTTTTCCATTCTCCTATCCCGCGAATTTCCTTCAAATTTTGGTTTCGTATTCCACGATTTTTTTGACACTCCTTTTATCGCCTCATATTCGTCTAGTGCTGTAGCGAGCACCAAGGGGTCTTTATAATTCGCCCACGAATCAATAAAATCTTCTTTTAATTCGACCGGCCCGCGTCGTTTGATCTGATCAGTGATCAACAAGTCTTTTAATTCAGAAAATTGCGTAATCCCCAAACCGTTTATCCATCTCTCAAGAAAACTATTCAATTCGAATAGGAAATTTCTCCACGGGTTTCCTGGATTACGTGCATGTTTATTCAATTTTTGACGGTATGCTTCCGCACTCAGCCTGTACCGAGCTAATAAAAGCGATTTAACATGTTCGAAATTGTCAATTTTTTGAGTTGGTTCGCGTAAGATCAATTCCGCAATTTCTACCGGCAATAATGCTAACAAGTGTGTGACGTATTCGTCTTGCTCTATTCCGGACCTATTCGCCTGTCGTTCGAACAAATTCAGGAATAATGTTATATCGGATCGTTCAGGATCAAAACGAGGCATAATAGTTTTAAGAGGTAATTTAACGGATCTTTCGGAACCGCTGCTAGCCGTAGAATTTCGCCTTTCTGAACTCTGCGTTAATTTTAGCTGTTCTAAAGTAAACGCCCTTTCCTTATCTTTCTCTCTCTCTTCCCTAACTCTCTCTTCTCTCTCTCTCTCTTTCCTCTCTCTCTCTCTTTTTTTCCATGTCTTTCTCTTTTTCTGCCGTGATCCGTCCTTCCCTATCTTTTACAATGTACCCTGCCTGTACTAACGTCAGTTCCTCGTCGTATTTTTCTGCTGCTTCAATTTTTTCGATTATCATTGCCATATTGTCTTGTTCATCTATTTCCACCCCTAAAACTTCCGCGAGATTCTGTAAATCCGCTTTCCTACAGTACTTCAGTGAATTTAACTTCGACATGACTAGAGTATGTTGAAATAGTACAAACGGAAACTATTCGTTTTGTTTATCAATTTACAAGTATATGAACCTTACACCTCACAAGAAATATTTTACCCCTAAGCACACAATATAAATAAACATTTCAAATGCATAACCTATATGTAAAAATAATTTTATGATTTTGAAAAAGATTTTCAGATTTTCTTTACTTGTGTGCCAATCGTAAAGCAAAAAATAAAATTCGAAATCTTAAACCTTTAGAGTCCCTATACACACAATATGAAAACAATAAGTAATTTTTCAAATACTATAGGCAAACCACCTTCCCAGTACTTCTCAAGAACTGAACACTCTCTGCCACCTTTATCAAAATGCATCTATACTATTTAAGATAAAAGTTAATTTACTCTGTTTGTCATTTAGCAATCCAACATGCATGAAAATTTCTCTTTAAAAAATTACTCCTCAAAATATATTTCTTACACAAATTATGTAAGATAAAAAAATTTTACTGGGCTTTTTTTTTTGAGTAGTTATGAAGTTAGCCTAGCTAATACTTTCTGCTTTCCAAACATTAAAAATAATGATAAAGATAACATAACATATAAATTTGCTTTAATCGCTAGATTTCAATTAACTACACCTTATCGATTTATCATAATCTTAATATTTTCATTTACCTTAAAAAGTTTCTCTTATTTTTATTTAAACAACATTTTAATATCCTATCATGCTAAATAATAGTTTAACAGCCACTCAAAATGAAATGAGCTTACCTGTTGCAGTTGTTGCTTGAAGTATCTTGTCTGGGGGAACGGTCCGTTATGGCATTCCGCAGGTGTCGTCCACTGTAGCTCAAGGGCTCGTATCAGGCGTGTTGCGTACCACCGTTTGTCGTCAAAGGTCCACCTTGCACTGTCTCGAAGCACCGTCTAGTTGATCTAGCTGAAATGTCTCATGGGCAATGTCTAGATGGGCTGTCCGCCTGTCTTCCTCGGAACTGTTGTTTCGATTCTTTCGGCTGCCTCTCGAGTTGTTGTCAGAAACTCCCGGTGTTCGCCTCTGTTTCTTCCTGGGTTTTCCTCTAATAACAATTATTCTTGCTGTAAATCGTCTACCTGCCACCAAGTTGTAACGGAGCCGATGTCATAAGGTGGTGTGGTAGCGGGCTACTTCAACGGCCGAGTCTTATCAATATCGAAAAAAATATTTTATTGCATCACAAACAATTAAATAAGGTTTCTAGGTTAAATAAGACGTATGTACAACATTCTTCACAAATGGGTTCGAGTTCAGCTGTGAATAATGTATTTGTAGAATCAAGTCCAGTCCTCAAGTGGTAAATTGCTTTCAGGGAGAATGTCTCTATTTATTTATGCTTCACGATTTTCGAAGATGAGAGTCGGTGATACGCGACAGGAATGTCACCCTTTCAGTGAATGTCCGATCAAGGTCTAGGGATCTCCGATGTCTTTC
Source organism: Maratus speciosus (assembly GCA_963932465.1). NCBI lineage: Eukaryota > Metazoa > Arthropoda > Arachnida > Araneae > Salticidae > Maratus > Maratus speciosus. The sequence goes on from OZ010800.1 coordinate 128,027,402, forward strand.
TCCGGGGTGGAAAAATTTTACCGCCACACCTGGCTACCGCTTTACTGTGCCCGTGAGAGATTTTTCCTCTACACGGCTAAAGTTTACTCGGAGCCTCAGCTTCCAAAAAAGAACTCAAAATATCAAAGAACTCTCGAGATTGCTCCTGCATCCCCTTTTATCGGTTTCGTTGTTCCGCCTAGGACAAAAACCACTCCCATTAGCCACTCACCATCTGTGACCATGAGCTCATAAACAAGCCCTTTCTCTATAGGCTGCAGTAAGGAACCTGACGTCAGGTCAATATCAAAGGAATATTTCTCTCGCTAAATAAAGGAGTACCTTTCACACTAGTGTCACTTGAAAAGATTGATTGAAATTGATATATTTGTTTCATCTTTAGCGACATTTTCTAGGACTCTGAAGAAATTTGGAGGCTAAAGGAAAATACATTAGTTTCCCTATGCTGGCTTCTGCCTTGTAAATTGAGAGTTTCAATGTGAGATATCGTCGAATTCTCACACTCCATAAAATTGTTGGCAGCCTTGCTGCCACTATTTTATTGAGTAATTTAACCGATATAACAGGCGTGTTACGTTACATTAATGTGTAATATTACGCAAGTTATCTCAGTTTAAATTACATCATTCATATAAATTAAATTACTCCATAAAAGTAGAGGCTGCATGTTGCCACCAATTTTATGGAGTAACATTGCATATTTTTTTACAACATGCTATTAATAATATATGTCTTTTCATTCAGTTTTATTTTGTCATAATAAGTACTTTTGTTAATATATGCCTGTAGTATTCGTTGTATGAATCTCTTCATTTCTTATTATGACTTAATTTATGTTTTGGCATTTAGTAATAATAATACTAATAATGATAATAATAATAATAATAGCTCTTTAATTCTCTTTGCACCATTTTATTTTGAATAAATATTTGACTCTTTCAATTTAAAACATAGGTTACTTTTCTGAAGCTATCATGTATAATGAAACGTAAAAAAAATATTAGAAAGTTGTCATATCTTTTAAATCGTGTTGTTATATGATGTTTTCCAAACTTTTTCAAAACTCTTCCTTTGCCTATTGTCATATGAATATGGATCAAATAGTACGCAAAATAACTACATCGTTAAATTGAAGACAATGATATATTAAAGGTATATATAAATATTATACTGACATACAAACAATAAATACAATAAACCCAACTGGAGTGAAAAATTAGCCAGAGCCAGGAATCGAACCCGGGACCACAGTATACAAGACTGCTACTCTAACCACTGAGCTACTCCGGCCGATGCCTGAGTCTACAATTTCTCACTAATAAATCATGTAATAATAACTCCAGTTGTGTTTATTGTATTTATTGTTTGTATGTCTGTATAATATTTATATATATCTTTAACTGTTGAATGCAGGGGTTATTTATGTGTGTATGTGTGTTTTAATATATATAGTAGTATGAGTGTTTTATTACAATGATATATTCTTTAAAATTCAATAAATATATTTGGATAGCTACTAAACATTATTAATACAAATGTAATTTTTTCTCAAAATTGAAAAACAATGGGACCCGAAAGGATTAAATTCACTGTTTAAACAAATGTCACACTACTGTATAAAATGTTTCATTAATACTATAAAGACGGCGAGCGGTCATTTTGACCGCTACCAAATGAATATATTTCGATTCGAACCAGAAATTTGTTTATAAAACTAGTTTAAAAGAGACAAAGAAAAAAAATAGTTAAATAAGTTAATAATTTAAAATAAAAATTCTGGTGTCAAATTGTATTTTTATGAAATTTGAGTAAAGTTTCCCGTCTTTCTAGTGTTAAAATGTACAACATATTAAATGAACTGTAAAAAACCTTTAATTAAAAAATAAAACCTTCATGGTATACAAAACGATAGCTAATTCTCTATTAATTCACGTACATTATGAACGCAAAATTTTATTCAAACATTTTTGTATAAATTTGTCTAATGGAGATTAAAATTAAGTGGAATAACTACTTCTTTAGTAATGATTGAATTTGAAAAAAAAAATGTTTGATCAGGTAAAAATAGTCTCGCATAAGGCTATGACAGAGATTATTTTTTAAAAAAAATGGTACAAAAAGAAAAAAAATGGAATCTATGATTAAAAATTTTAATAAGGGATATTATTAATCTGACGTAAGTACCAACCACTGTACACAATGAAAGCTGCATATAACGATGCTATTTTAAAAGTGTTGAAAATATTTTAAATTGGAAAAACTAACCTCTTGTTACATTTGATTAGTGCAATACTTTTGTAAAATATTTTTCTGTAATGCTGCAATACCAACTTTATTAAAAAATATTTATAAAAGTGTGCAATATTAAGAGAAATATGCAGATTTAATTCTGCTACATAGCCAAACATCCATGGACATCTGTGATTTTAAGCTTTTTTTTTTTTTTTTTCGAATATCCAGAGAATACTTTTAGAGAAATTCTTTTAGAACTTCAGAAATAAAAAGAATAGCTGGACCTCAATGAATATCTGACCACGAGAGCAATTAGGGGACCAATGTCAAACTGAAGATAAAACAGTGTTTGGGATCACTCTGTAAAATAAAATACGCAAAATGATCTACCGCTGCAGTACCCGATTGTGTAAATATCATACAATATTCGTGATTATTTTTTGGAAGAAAAAAAATATCACGGCGTCGCCCGTTGGCATGGTCAGTAAGCGAAGGCTTCTGTCACCCCGAGGGCCCGGGTTCGAGTCCCTGTGTAAGACATGGATTTAATTGTGAATATCCCATTGTGGTTGTATAATATATGTAATGGAAAAATAAAAAAAAATTGTTGTGATTTGTTGTTGTTTCTATGTTATAATAAGGATCATTCGAGGCGACAGCCATAGTAGCTGTAGGCCTCAAAGCATTCTCCACCTCGGTGGACTTCAAATGTCAAATGTCAAAATATCACGTATACTCATGGAAATATACGAGCCGGTGATGATACGTTCCTAGCTTTGAATACTTATAGTTGAAAAATAAATAGAAGTTTAGGCTGATTGGAAAGTTTAAAATGTTAGTATGTAACTTATAATAATATCAGGTATTTCGGATTATTAGACTTTTTTTAATGCAGGTGAAAGTTGAGACGGCAGAGACACAAGAAAGATTCAGTCTTTCGAGATAAGAGGTGCCATAAAGTTATTGTATCTACAGGGAAAGTCAACAAGGTCAATCATACTGAGATGTCACAAACACTGCTACAGAAGTTTGCTTCTTCAAGCACTGTGAAAACTTGTACATCTCTGTTTAAAACTGGACATTTCTCCGTTGAAAAGCAGTCCTACAGTGGGCGTTCTCAAACCAAAACTGACATTGCAACATGCAATGCTGTCTATGAGATAATTATTGAGAACCAGCAAATATCCACCAAAAAGGTAACCGAGATACTAGACATCTCCCGGGAGGGTGTAGTGTTTGTAATTGCCACGATCCTAGACATGCACAAGCTTTCAGCGAAGTGGTTTTCCAAATGTTTGAACAATGATCAGCGGAAGGAACGAGTTCAGACATCCAAAGCCGTTTTGACCCTTTTCAAAACTGGCTTTTTGGCAAGTTTTGTGACTGACAATGCCATCTGTCTTTACATCTATGATTCGGAAACCAAGGAACATTCAAAATAATGGCGCCACAGCCAGTCACCGTGGCCGTAGACGTTTCGAACACAGAAATCAACCAAAAAGATAATGGCGACAGTTTTCTGAAACAAATACCTCATTCTTTTGCTGGATTTCCAACAGCAGGGGTGTAGTATAACCGAACAATATTATGAAAAATTGGAAGGAAGGAATAAAGAATAAACTCCAAGAGAATTTGATCAAATGGATGTTTTTCTTGCACCTGCACACACGACCAACGTTGTGTCTGCCAAATTGAGGATCATGGGATTCCAACTGGTGTATTATTATCTCTATTCATCAGACCTATCATCTCAGATTATGATTCTCTCCGACTATCATCTGTTTCCATACATGAATAAACACTTTAAGGGCTATTATTTTAAGGATATTGAAGATGTAAAAGAGGCTGCTAAGAACACTTTACAAGTCTTTATTTCGGGACAAATCAAAGAACTTTTATTTGAGAGTAGTAGAAAAGCTGCAACAACGGTGTAACAAGTCTCATGGGAGAATCTGTTGAATAAATGTTTAATTTTTTTTTTTTAATTTTAGCTATGATGTTCTAGTCAAAACTAGGAAATTATCAGCATCCTCTCGTACGGATTTCTTTAAAAAATTCTAAAAATTTTTGTTTTAAAGCATGCAAGTTTACAAAAGTTTTAGCAGGTCTTTCTAGCAGGGGCAATTTTAATGCCAGTTCAAGAGTTTTTTAAATATAGTACAAACAACTAAATGCAATTGGAATATAAATATATTAAGTATCATATGAAATATTTGAATTTGTATAAAATAAAGATTAATTGCGTATTCGCGAACTATACCAAAGATTTCTTTCCCATCATTTCGACGTGAACTCTATAGAGTTCATTTTGATGATTACAGTTACTAGTTATACATTTTGATGATATTATGCTTTTTTCAAATTCAACTTTTTAGTTCTTTATAAAAACTTGTTTGTAAAAAATATTTTAGAGTCCAAAATCAAAATGCAATTTATACTTGCTAAACAAAAAATAAATATTAAATGGAGTGAAAATTTTTCTTGTTGGACAAGGAAAATGAGGTAAACAACTTTATTTGTACAGTAGATTTGCCAAAACACTTGCGGCCTCAAATCATGCACATACAAATACTTTCTAAGTTTTAAAATGAATATTTTTTCCCAACCATGTTTTACCAATTTGTAATCTGATTGGCCAGAGTTTTCGGCGTCAAAGTGACTCATCTTGGTGGTATTCGTGCTTGGCAAGTGCAGAGGCAAGTGTTTGATGGCAAAAGTGATTTATATGCTTTTGAAACTTACTTAGCGAGAAGTACGGCAAAAAAAAATATAAATTGTTAAATGTTAAAATTTAATAATTTAACATATGTTTGAATTAACAGTATTTTCCCCCTAATTTTTAATTAAAAAATAATAAAAGAAATAACTGCTCTAAAGAATATTTGCTGAAGGGAGAGACAGTAGAATTTTCAGAAGGGGTAATGTAACCTTACCAGGAGTATAAATTAATTACATTTTATTTAAAATATGACCACGCCGACTCGAATACCACAGACCACAGCCAGAATTAAGTTTGGTAGAGTTAAATAGTATAGAATTAAGCTAGAAATTTATAAACACGACACGCTCATCTATAGTTCGGATCGCATCTAATATGAACGCAGATCTGTACATTTTTGACAGCTTACGTCCAGTGGTTGCGCTCTGTCTTCAAAGCCTGCCAAATGCCATATTACAACAAGATAACGCAAGACCACAAGTTGCTCGTCGTGTTCTGACCTTCCTCTATACACAGGGTATTTGATTGTTGCCCGGGCATGCGCGGTCTCCAGATCTGTCATCCACTGAAAACGTCTGGTCATGGATTGTGAGAGACTGGACCGCCACCCCTCTCCAGCTAATACGGTTAATAAAGTGTTGCATAGACTTAAAGCAGCAAACAGAATGAGTTGCCCGTTTCTGTCATCCAAGCCCAGTTCGACTGCATGCCTAACCGTGTAAGGGCCATTTTAGATGCCAGGGGGCAGCTGTTTCTACTAATTTCTCACCCCTGTAAACCCCCAAACTGCTTATAAATTTAATAATTTTGTTTTCATGCTATACTGTTTACGTACAATAAATATATTTTTTGTATCTTCATTATTTTATGGTTTTGCAGTTTTAATGGCCAACAGTGTATTTTAACGTATGTTTTATTACTGTACTAGAGTCATAACTTCTGTCATATAGCGGACACTTTGAATGTCAGTTTGGATATCGTTTTTAGGATAGTGATAATCTTTTATATAGTTCTGATATACGTCGGATGCCAATTGATAGGACCGACTATTTAATTGACAAACTAATAAATATAATTATTTAATCCACAAATAAACCATGTAAATTGATTTTAGGAAAGTAAATAAATTAAACACAAAGAAAATTTTATAAAATATTTGTTATTATTTCAATATAATAAATTGTATTTTCACTAGATATGTAATAGGAGCAAAATGATAAGAAGTCAGAGCATTTTACTAAATTAAAGAAATATTCCGTGTCATTCATGCTTCGTTTGATTTTAACAATTTCAAAGCAGATCTGTGGAATAGAGTTTACAAGGTTTCAAATTTGTTGAGCTCTCAAAACACACCGTCCTCACAAATGATAGATTTTAATTCTACTTTCTAGTTAGGATTCACCAAATGTTTCAGTAGAAATTAATACACCAAACGTTTTCTACGTGATTTATGTCCGAACTATTGGACTGGCAATCAATCGTGTTTTCTTTTGGTATTTGTCAGAGTTAATTCAGGCATTACTCAGTTGAAACATATAGGTGAGGCCGGCCATATTTTCACCCTGTTCAGCAAATGGCGTTCTAACATGTGAACATTGGTATGTCTATTTTTCCGTCTTTCTAGTAAAGCAATTATAGATATACTTCCTGAGTAATAAAGCATATAAAACCATTGAGGTGCCTCCACTGAATTGATACTTGGAAAATACGTTATTTTCATTACGAAGATCGTACTAATATGAATTAATACCATATTGACCATTGAACACTGAAATAATTTTTTTTTTTTTTTTTTTTTTTTTTTTTTTTTTTTTTTTTGACACTGAAAATAATTTTAGACCACATCGTTTGTTGCTCTGGATATCTATCTTGAAACGGAATGCAGTGTTTTTTATGACCAGCTGTCACACGCAAGACATCGAATTGGTTTTATACACTTAAGGATTCTCGACATTTTTCTTATTTTTCTTACAGCTTGTACTGATCATGGTTTATTTATTTCGCTTCGAATTTATTTAGCTGTCATTATTTTGCTTGTTACTGCGCGAACAATCGAACTTTCGGATCATTTTGAAGGAAATCTGGCCCTTTATGTAGATTTTGCAGTGCCATAAGTAGTTGAATTCAGTAAGAAATTGAAAACGAATGAATAATTTTAATATCAATTGTATGAAGTGAAATTCAGATGTTGTTACAAGCTGGAATTAGGCCTCGTTCAAAGTCAGAAAGCATTTTCCCACTCCCATCGTGAAAAATTTTTGCGAACTAAGCAAATTGCACTAAGAATCGCTTTTAAATGCTTTTTTCTATGATATTACGTTGAGTTAAAATTTTTCCGCCAAGGAGAGATACCTTCGCGCCAACCGCTGTTATTTGTGTGGTTGTTAGCTTTTTCAGAAAACAGTTTTGGTTTTCGAAACTGAACATAGGAACTACATGACTGTATAATTTGTTTGCTAAAAATCTATTTTCTTGTACTTCAAAAAAGTGTTTAAAATGGAGCTATCACATCAGCAGATCAGAACGATTATGTACTATGAGTTCCGCAACAAACTTAGTGCGGCTGGATGCTACAAAAAAAGTGCGAAAGTTTAGGCATCAATACTGTTTCTTAGGTTACAGTCAAACTTTGTTTTCGGAAGTTTAATGCTGGAATTTTCGACATTGAAGATGAACCAAGTTCTGGCCGATCTATTGAAGTTGACTGTGAGCAGTTAAAGCAAATCATTCATCAAGATAAAAATGTTTCAACACGAACTACTGCATTAGAGCTTCTAGTTTGCCAAAAAATAATAGTTAGTGCTCTGAAACGCATAAATCTATCGTTTAAGTTCAACCGCTGGTTGCCTCAAGAATTGGCTGCTGAAGACAAGAGCAAGAGAAAAACTGTTGTTTTTCTCTGCTCAGGAATCAAAGGAAAGTGAACATTCTGTACAGAATGGTGTCCTGTGATAAAAATTGGGTGTACTAGAACAATACAAATCCTACAAAACAGTGGTCAGTACCTGGGGAATCAGCAGCCTCGGTTGCAAGACGTGCCCTAACTAACAAGAAAGCCCTTCTCTACATCTGATGGGATTGTTGCGGAATTCTGTAGAAAGAGCACCTGAAAAGCGGACAGACTATCTATAGTGCAATATACAGCAACATACTAATCAAAGTTCGTGATGCCATTCGCGAAAAACGAGGAAACGATTTCAGAAGGAAGGTGGTTCGCTGTCATCATGATAACGCCGGCCATATGTCAGTACGATGACCGACTGGACGCTCTACAAGCTGGAAGGGCTGATCATAACAAGTTGAGTAAACTGTCTAATGGGAAGAGTCTAACAATACAGATATCGATACGGATGGTGAACTGTCATTCAACAATTCGATAGAGCTGCGAATGTTGTAGCAACTATGTTCCACATCAAAAGGGAGCGCTGACTGTCTATTTTGTCCTTGAATACCACAGATGTCCTTCAATAGATCTCGGATGAAAAATGATGGTAAAACATTGAATTCCCTGCTTGGAATAGTGTGAAGTAAATAATTTGAAATTCAATTTTCTTTTTAAAATGCAATGAAGATGATATAATTTTCCTTAATTTATACATTTTAATCAAAGAACTATAGAGGTTGTTTCATTTAATCGCAAATTTTTAATTTCAACCTATTTGTAAAAAAAAAAAAAAAAAAAAAATGTATACTCAACACAAAACAGGGCAGATTTGTTAAATATTACTTATTAAAATTAAACACAGAAATAATTAAAAATATTTAAAATGCCGTTAATATTAAGAAATTGCTGTATTCATTACTTGGGAGATCCGATCACGGCTGAAATTGGGCCACTGAATTATCGGGCCATTCTACTCGTAATACTCTGTTTTAGGGTTTTAGAAAATACATTTTCTTTGAATCCGCAAGGTATTCAGAGTTTGCAGACGGCTAATGATGTTTTGCTTCTGTGGATAGGGTATCAGTTTGATATATCTCTATATTCGATGCTTTTTCCATATGAGTTGTTCTATAGCGTTCACTGCCAAATTAAAAAAAAAAACTTTGTTGTCGTTCAGGCATAAAAAAGTAAAAATTATTTCATACAAAGGTTCAAAATTCATCAGATGTTTAATACATTTATAATGTAATTTCACTACATTGTACCTATAGTATTTTCTCAAGTTTTCTAAAAGTTAATTTCGGCATACTATTAACAATAAAAATGCAAACAATTCTTCAATTTTTTAAAGGTTCTTTATATGTCCATGAATATACGTTTTATTCTTGCAAATATAAATGAAAATGGTGTACAATATTCACATAGTCATTTGCTATAGCTAAGAATCATTTACAGAATTTTATTATTTTATAGGATGATTCCAAATAATATTTTCCTTCAATTTTGCTATTAACTATTGGACTGACAATCAATCGTGTTTTCTTTTGGTATTTGTCAGAGTTAATTCAGGCATTACTCAGTTGAAACATATAGGGGAGGCCGGCCATATTTTCACCCTGTTCAGCAAATGGCGTTCTAACATGTGAACATTGGTATGTCTATTTTTCCGTCTTTCTAGTTAAGCAATTATAGACATACTTCCTGAGTAATAAAGCATATAAAACCATTGAGGTGCCTCCACTGAATTGATACTTGGAAAATACGTTATTTTCATTACGAAGATCGTACTAATATGAATGAATACCATATTGACCACTGAAATTATTATTATTATTTTTTTTTTTTTGACACTGAAAATAATTTTAGACCACATCGTTTGTTGCTCTGGATATCTATCTTGAAACGGAATGCAGTGTTTTTTATGACCAGCTGTCACACGCAAGACATCGAATTGGTTTTATACACTTAAGGATTCTCGACATTTTTCTTATTTTTCTTACAGCTTGTACTGATCATGGTTTATTTATTTCGCTTCGAATTTATTTAGCTGTCATTATTTTGCTTGTTACTGCGCGAACAATCGAACTTTCGGATCGTTTTGAAGGAAATCTGGCCCTTTATGTAGATTTTGCAGTGCCATAAGTAGTTGAATTCAGTAAGAAATTGAAAACGAATGAATAATTTTAATATCAATTGTATGAAGTGAAATTCAAATGTTGTTACAAGCTGGAATTAGGCCTCGTTCAAAGTCAGAAAGCATTTTCCCACTCCCATCGTGAAAAATTTTTGCGAACTAAGCAAATTGCACTAAGAATCGCTTTTAAATGCTTTTTTCTATGATATTACGTTGAGTTAAATGTTTTCCACCAAGGAGAGATACCTTCGCGCCAACCGCTGTTATTTGTGTGGTTGTTAGCTTTTTCAGAAATCAGTTTTGGTTTTCGAAACTGAACATAGGAACTACATGACTGTATAATTTGTTTGCTAAAAATTTATTTTCTTGTACTTCAAAAAGGTGTTTAAAATGGAGCTATCACATCAGCAGATCAGAACGATTATGTACTATGAGTTCCGCAACAAACTTAGTGCGGCTGGATGCTACAAAAAAAGTGTGAAAGTTTAGGCATCAATACTGTTTCTTAGGTTACAGTCAAACTTTGTTTTCGGAAGTTTAATGCTGGAATTTTCGACATTGAAGATGAACCAAGTTCTGGCCGATCTATTGAAGTTGACTGTGAGCAGTTAAAGCAAATCATTCATCAAGATAAAAATGTTTCAACACGAACTACTGCATTAGAGCTTCTAGTTTGCCAAAAAATAATATTTAGTGCTCTGAAACGCATAAATCTATCGTTTAAGTTCAACCGCTGGTTGCCTCAAGAATTGGCTGCTGAAGACAAGAGCAAGAGAAAAACTGTTGTTTTTCTCTGCTCAGGAATCAAAGGAAAGTGAACATTCTGTACAGAATGGTGTCCTGTGATAAAAATTGGGTGTACTAGAACAATACAAATCCTACAAAACGGTGGTCAGTACCTGGGGAATCAGCAGCCTCGGTTGCAAGACGTGCCCTAACTAACAAGAAAGCCCTTCTCTACATCTGATGGGATTGTTGCGGAATTCTGTAGAAAGAGTACCTGAAAAGCGGACAGACTATCTATAGTGCAATATACAGCAACATACTAATCAAAGTTCGTGATGCCATTCGCGAAAAACGAGGAAACGATTTCAGAAGGAAGGTGGTTCGCTGTCATCATGATAACGCCGGCCATATGTCAGTACGATGACCGACTGGACGCTCTACAAGCTGGAAGGGCTGATCATAACAAGTTGAGTAAACTGTCTAATGGAAAGAGTCTAACAATACAGATATCGATACGGATGGTGAACTGTCATTCAACAATTCGATAGAGCTGCGAATGTTGTAGCAACTATGTTCCACATCAAAAGGGAGCGCTGACTGTCTATTTTGTCCTTGAATACCACAGATGTCCTTCAATAGATCTCGGATGAAAAATGATGGTAAAACATTGAATTCCCTGCTTGGAATAGTGTGAAGTAAATAATTTGAAATTCAATTTTCTTTTTAAAATGCAATGAAGATGATATAATTTTCCTTAATTTATACATTTTAATCAAAGAACTATAGAGGTTGTTTAATTTAATCGCAAATTTTTAATTTCAACCTATTTGTAAAAAAAAAAGTATGCTCAACACAAAACAGGACAGATTTGTTAAATATTACTTATTAAAATTAAACACAGAAATAATTAAAAATATTTAAAATGCCGTTAATATTAAGAAATTGCTGTATTTATTACTTGGGAGATCCGATCACGGCTGAAATTGGGCCACTGAATTGTCGGGCCATTCTACTCGTAATACTTTGTTTTAGGCTTTTAGAAAATACATTTTCTTTGAAACCGCAAGGTATTCAGAGTGTGCAGACGGCTAATGATGTTTTGCTTCTGTGAATAGGGTATCAGTTTGATATATCTCTATATTCGATGCTTTTTCCATATGAGTTGTTCTATAGCGTTCACTGCCAAATTATGAAAAAAAAATCTTTGTTGTCGATCAGACATAAAAAAGTAAAAATTATTTCATACAAAGGTTCAAAATTCATCAGATGTTTAATACATTTATATTGTAACTTCACTACATTGTACCTATAGTATTTTCTCAAGTTTTCTAAAAGTTAATTTCGGCATACTATTAACAATAAAAATGCAAAAAAATTCTTGAATTTTTTAAAGGTTCTTTATATGTCCATGAATATACGTTTTATTCTTGCAAATATAAATAAAAATGGTGTACAATATTCACATAGTCATTTGCTATAGCTAAGAATCATTTACAGAATTTTATTACTTTATAGGATGATTCCAAATAATATTTTCCTTCAATTTTTTGTTCGCCCCCTAAATTGCTCCTATCCTCAATCATTATCTGAAAATGTGAAGCAAAATATTATCTTTTTATGTTCGAAATTCGAAAAGAAATCGTCAGATATATCTGTAGATTTTAGGGAAATCCTGTAAAATAAAAAATGTCGGAGAATTTTTTTTTTTTTACTATAGTGTTACTATAGTGTTTATAATTAAATAACATAAACTATAATAACCTTTAGATTAAATGGTTTCAGGACTCTTAAAATTGGAAAAAAATAGCAAAAAAGACCATTTTAAACATTTAATATCTTAAAATGGATATGATTTAAAAACGCAACTTTTTTGGCATGAAAGATATAAGTATGTTCTTTCATTTCTTGTATTTAAAAAACTGCAAGATGCATTGCATAATTAGTATATTTTTAGAGGGCTCAAAACTGTCGGATATTTGTCAAGCAATAAATTTGTACAACAGCTTAAGAGCAGGATTACAAAATCAATTTTGCAGCTAGAATAAAATTGTTTGCGCCTAATTACGAGTATGGTTTAATACTTATTGTCCCGAGTGTGTATAAAATATTTGTACTGCGATGGTTGATGCGGAATATTGAAGCCTAATGTCTTAGATGCGTGCATGCTCAATTTCAGAACCGTAGCTGCTATATTAACATATTTATTTTCATTTTAAGTGCGAGAGGTGGCATCTATCTTGAAAAGGTGTGGGTGGAGGGAAAGGCTGATTTGGAGCTTACGGGGACCCGACCTGTGATAGATTTGTGACAGTGGATGAGAAGTGGCTACATAACTATGTTCCGTAGTCCAAACGACAGTAGCCACGCCTATTCCGCTGTCACAAATCTATTACAGGTCTGGCTCTATAAGCTCCAATCCAGCCTCCACCTTCAATACCGCTTTTCAAGCTAGGTTCCACCTCTCACACCTAAAACAAAACAAAATATCTTAACACTAGAACCGCCGTAGTGGTCATTTTGACAGGTAACAAATAAAAATGTTTCGATTATCACCAGAAATTTATTTCTAAAATAAGTTTAAAATGTACTGCTGAGAAATAAGTTACATTGTTTCAAATAAAAATTCCGGTGGGAAATATTTTTATAACACTTCAGTAAAATTTACAGCTTTTCTAGTGTTAATACAGCTACTGTTCTGAAATTGGTCATATAACACATATTAAAACACCGTAATATGTACTAAAAAATATGTTTCTTGAACAATAAAAATGAAACGGCTCCGTTTTTAAAAACTAACATTAAACATAAGTTTTGAAAATTTCATGAAAAAATATTCAGAAATTTTCGAGATATTCTGCGCGTTATTCCCAAAAATGTCATTTGGAGAAAAACGACTTCGAAGTTGGAGAAGAATGACTCCACATATTGCGCTACGATAATTCTCAAAGCCATACCTTCTGTTCTAATTGGAATGTCAAGGAAACAATTACATCCAAATGTTTAGAAAAGATAGGAGTTTAACATCTAAAAAAATTAAAATTTCGAAAATATTGAAGCTTTTAAGAGTCCTGAGATCCTTTAAACTATACATTAAAAATAATTTTGATATAGATCGCGATTCTTAATAAAAGACTTTAAAGATTATTCAGAGATTAATTTCATTTACTTTTTTCGAATAAATCTTTCAAAATGTGTTTTTTTTTAAAGTAGTAAATGATAGCGTATGAAAATGATTAGCTTGCTTTAAAAATTACGCTGAAATATAATTTCTCTAATGAACATGCAAAATTAATTTTTTAAATTATTCTTCAAACTTTTAATTGGAATTTTAATTTTAATTAATCTGATAAAAGCATCAACCATTGTTTACGGGAAAAAATACTTTAAACATTAATATAAAGTTGCAATTAAAATAATTAAGTTAGTTCTACCACTTTAAATTTTTCATTATTTTTTTATTATAGTTAAATTGGATATTTATATATTTAAAAAATATATTATAATTTAATCTCTATCGGTAATAAGCTTACGAGAATCAGCAATAACTACCATATTGTGCTTATTTTCACCAAATATTTATGCTTAATCAACATTATTCTTTTCTAAGGAACGCTTATCTTTATAATTCAAATTAAGATTTCGAATATAATTATAAATAACAAGAAAGAAATGCATAATTAAACAAAATTAAGTTTTGGCAAAATTATGAAGATTTTTCACAAATTTTTTTTCACAAAAGTATTTTTATCTTAAAATATTGTAACAAAAATTGTAAACGTTATATTTAATGTAAATTCTTTATCACAATACGTAAAGTAATACTATGGTTTAGTAGTCAGTCTGTATATATATATATTTTTTTTTCTGTAAATCTTAATGTAATATTTCAATACATTGACATGCAAAACATTACTAAATATTGGATAATTAGAGTTTAAATTTCATATATATATATATATATCACTAATAATTTAACGCATGTTCTATTGCTGTAATCTGAATCATTTATGCTGTGAGATAGGGAATTCTTTAAATATTACCTTTCATTTCGTTTTTTTGCAATAGTGGTACATTTTGATGTAGTTCTGTTATACAACTGGGATTCAAATGATAGGAAATACAATTTGATGAAAAACTAATAAATATAATTAGGTAAACCATACATAAACCATATAAATTGATTTATGAAACTAAGTATGCAATATATACATAATGAAAATATTTTAACCCATTTGTGCCTAGCGTCCCATTTTTGGGACGTTTCAAATTTTCAGGAATAAGTATATTTTTCTTCTCCTTTATAACATGAAAATTGTATGAAATAATTATTTATAAATGTCTTTATATATTACCGAGAGATGACAGCCTAAGGTAGATATTTATTTGTTTAAACGAAGGCTTTTTTTCGGTGTTTATAAATCTTTAATTTTCCAAGATGTCGAAATGTAAAAAGTAAGTTTATTTGTATTTTTTCTATGAAGGATCCAAAATCGCAAGTCATAATCTTAGCTTGTAGACTTTTTTTAAATAGGTATTTTTTTAAATTGCGAAATTAACTGTTCAAGCCTATTTTATATGCATTTTTGTAACGTCCAAATTATAGGGTTCTAGGCAAAAATGGGCACATATTTTTGTTGGACATTTAGGAGATAGTTTTTTATGTAATCTCCTTTTGAAGATATTTATGAAATAAATTGTTTTTAAGTCAGCAGTACAATTATTCTTATTTTATTATTAATAATAGTTATAACGTTATTAGTCTCCGTAAATAAATAAATAAATAAATAAATATATATATATATTGTAGTTCATAAAAATACTAATTATAGTACATATTATACAATTTAAAAACTTTTTAAATATAAATATAGACAAAGCATATAATTATTCATATTATTCTACTAGAAATACTCATATGTAGTTTTTTTACATTTTATTAAATAAATAAATAAATTTAAAAAAAAAGTGTATTTTTTTTTTTTAGTATTTTTCCAGTTCACTTTGCAATATTTTAAAGTGATTTTACCAAAACCTTTGAGAAACCTCAAAATTCAGGCACAAATGAGTTAAAATAAATGTTAACAACATAATAAATTGCTTTATCATTAGATATGCAAAATGAGCAATGTTTAAGAACTGAACAGATTTTTTAAATAATAGAAATATTACGAGTCAATCTTGCTTTCTGTATCTATATTATAAAGGACAAACATATCTGTGCGTAACGCATCCGACATTTTACGAATGGCAACACTTTGAAATTTGAAATAAAATTTTGGTTTTGCAATTTCCTCTACTGCAAATTTTTAAACTTCTAAACATCACACATTTTAAATTTTTATTGAATGTCATTGAAAGTAAACGGAGAATTGTCGAAAATAGGAGATACTGTATTTTTTGTTGCCATTTTCTCATAAAACCTGAAAAAAAAGTTGAAATTAAAGTATGGGCTATGTCAAGAATATTGTCTGTTATTCCGTGATAATGACGTCATATGCATACCTTTCTATAGTCAAAGTTTAACACTGGATTGTAAAAGTGGATTGCTTTAGCGGATGCAAATGACGTCATTTTATAAAAAAGCGCGTATTTTAATTCTTAAACCTGAATTATGTTTTGCAGAAGTGCGTCATTTTCACAGACAAGCTGCTATGAAATTCTTCTCAGGTGAAAATGCTTCACTTTTGAAAATAATGTAATAGAAATCACACACTGATGAAACGCAGTGTTTTACAAAAATTTAGAGTGTCTTTATAAAAGAGAGGTGACTTGCAAATAATAGCGATTTATATTACAGAAATTGATGATTCTAGGCTGGATGGATTTGCTTCGTCCAGTTAGACAAGCAAACAAATAATTCGTGGCTTAAAATAATATCGTGTTCCTGAAGTTTTTGTCGAAAATTCTCTCGAATAAGAAAATTTTAATGCTATTCTTTAGGTCATTCTACTATAATTCTTTCAAAATAACACAATTCCCTTAATTTATTTTTTCCTAATTTTATATAATTTATATACTTAAAACACAAGTGTGTTCTTTAGTCATCTGCCCTGATCTTTCTGTTGAACCAATTTTATTAATATATATATTTTTTTTAACTGAAAGCTCTTCATTTGTAGATGTGAGATGTTGAGATGTGAGATGTGTAGATGTTTTTTTTTAAATATCCCCACTTTTATATTTTAATTTTAAAAGTATTGTATGAAATTTCCTCAAAATGGTGAAAATTAGATGGCTTTCATTATTGCAGACAAGAGAGAAATAATGAGGTATTTTTATCTTTATTCATGCTATTTTCTGATAAAAATTCAAAATTGTTGTATAGGGTTTAGTGTCGCAAAATCACATTAGGAGCAGAATATTATATTAGAGGCATAATAACGTAAAATAACATACTGCTTTTGAAAACACGCATTTTTCCTCATAAATTTTCTATATTGTTTTTCCTGCTGCATGTGTACTGATACTAAGTTTCAGACACTAGGCGAAATGCTTATTTAAGTGAAAATTAAATCATATTTAAAAGAAAACGATCATTTTCTTAGATAAAACTAAACGTTTTCACACAAATACGTCTAAAAAACATAAATTACAGAAATTTTTACTCTCCGGAATTGAGATTAGAATCTCAAGTATAGAGTGCGTCAGTTCACATATAAGATGTTGCTGAGAATCGTGACTTGAAGTTTTGAGTTAAAATGATTTTTAAATGATCAAACAAAATACAATTTTTTTAAAAATGATGAATATGAATATGAGAAGTGCGCATGCAAATTTTGAGAAGGTGAAAATTGCTGTTTTTCATTTCCGAATACCAAGCATAACAGCCTCAATTGATAACCACATCCTAATAACTGATCTTTATTACATTTTACTGATTAAATATCTACTGCATTTTTTTAATCTTCTGACCATCGTACATTTTCAATTTTCATCGCATAGGGAAAAAAATTACTTTCAAATGCAATTTGTTTAAAAACTGTATCTTAATGGATTGACGTATTATATTTTCTAAAATAATTTTTAAGCATGATTTTTTTACGTTTATCTTATCACGTGCCGGTTTCAATACATAATAATAATAAACATTTTGCACATAAAGCAACAAACATTTTTCAGTATTTGTTTCTGAATATTTTTGTATAACAAAATTAATACTTCCGTTATAAACAAGTAAAAGAATAATGTTAAATAAACCACCAGTCTAACATATTTGTAAAAGACAAATTAACAAAACTAATACTCCTTTTATAAACAAATAAAAGAATAATATTGAAAAAACACAAACCTAACATATTTTTAATCGTACAATTTAAATTTTTTGATCACCAAATACGATTTTATTTTTCAAATGGAATTTGTTTGCAAAGTTTATCTCCGTTTACTGATTGTCTATGGTTTTAAAAACAATTTTAAAGCATGGAATATCTTTTAATTTATCTATATCCCGCAGAGCTCGACTGCGAAAGATTAATCCGTTTCCCCTTAAAACAAAATAAAGAGTTCATGTTTTTCTTACGACTAATATCCATTTTAAAAAAAAACTTCCCTATGAATAAATAAATAAAATAATATAAATAAAACACAAACTTAACAGACATGTATAAGCTCTGAAATTATCAGAATGTAAAAGGATTCCATAAGTAGAAACATCTTGGTCAAATAACTCTTAGCATGCGGCTAATAAGAAAATATCGCTTTTGATAAATTTCAAAAATTTATTTGATTGTATAATTCGTATTTTCCATATGAAAAATGCTTTTTTTAATGTAAGTGGGCAATCTAAAAAATGTATTGCATCTAAAAAAAAATCGCTGCCAGCTCGGGCCTACGGGCGGAGGTAGATTTCGAAATTAAGTACTAAATTCACCAACAAAACTGAAATAATGATTAGAGATAAACCCAGTTCCTTCACTAAGAATGAGCTCTAGGGAGCTAAACATTTTGTGAAAATTCAAATGTACACGAATACACACACGCATGTGCATGGAATAGGTTTAAAAATGGCATAAGCAAATCCAGAGAACCTCAAAGTGTTAAAAAAAATTTAATATTTCCATAGTCGGGTTTTTCGCATGTTTTAATACGTTTCTTCAAACTCATATGACGTTCCATATTCACCTTCTGATGTCCATTATATTGCCAATATGACGCAATATTTTGTTTGTTTTTTTATTCGTCAAACTATTTATTTCATTTTGAGTTTTCATGCGGAAATCTTGCTCTAGAAAACTTATGACATAATATTAAATTTGTTTTCAATTCGTCAAACTGTTTATTTAATTTAATTTTTCACGTTAAAATCTTACAATAGAAAAGCAATTGTTGTGGCGAGAATTTTATTGTTTTTTTTAATTGTTGGCAACTGCTCTAACGAAAAATATTTATTCTTTCCTGTCATTGTTGTGTAAAAGCTTGTTTTATCAGAATCATGTTAGGACGCTATTCAAAATTTTTAACCCTCCCCATTTCCATTCCTTTGTGCCGATTTTCCCCATTTTCAATCCTCGCCGAGATATTCGCCATCTCAAAGACGTTGGTGAGTTTGAAGACGATCCGTGCATAAATGCGACTTTTATCGTGCGGACAAAATTTAGTACATACATACATATGTATATATATATATAAACTTTTTAGGTGGGGGTGGTTTTGGGTTCCTGGGGTCATATAATGAAATGTTATGAAGGAATTTTTCAAAAGTCGCACCATGGTAACGACTGCAATAGGTAGTATTTCTTACAAAATCTACCTAAAATTATTAGTTTTCAATTTAAAAAAAAGTTTTCACCTATATTCTTTAACACGGGAAGCCCGGGTACGATCCCCTAGTCTATCAATATTATAAAGGACAAACATATCTATGCGTAACGCATACGTCATTTTGCGAATGGTAACATTTTGAAATTTGAAATAAAATTTTGGCTTTGCAATTTTCTCAACTGCAAATTTTTAAACTTCTAAACATCGCACATTTTAAATTTTTACACCGACGTATAAGGACAAAAATGCTCTTTTAAATGCAATTTGTTTGAAAACTGTATCACAATTTATTTTTGAGATATTATTTTTTTTGTAGTTTTTGATACCATTTTTCTTATCGTGGCAACAAAAGTACCTCATTTCATTGAAAGTCATTGAAAGTAAACAGAAAATAGTCGAAAATAGGAGATACTGTATCTTTCTGTTGCCATTTTCTCATAAAACCTAAAAAGAAAGTTGAAATTTAAATATGGGCTATGTCAAGAATACTGTCTGTTATTCTGTGATAATGACGTCATATGCACACTTTTCTATAGACGAAGTTCAAAACTGGATTGTAAAAGTGGATTGCTTTAGCGGATGCAAATGACGTCATTTTATAAAAAAGCGTGTATTTTATTTCTTAAACCTGAATTATGTTTTGTAGAAGTGCGTCATTTTCACAGCCCAGCTGCTTTGAAATTTTTCACAGGTGAAAATGCTTCACATTTAAAAATAAGGTAATCGAAATCACACACTGATAAAACGCAATGTTTTACAAAAATTTAGAGTATCTTTATAAAGTATATTTTTCAATCTTCTGACCATTTTCAATTTTCGTCGCATAGAGAAAAAAATTACTTTCAAATGCAATTTGTTTAAAAACTTTATCTTAATTGACGGATGTATTATATTTTCTAAAATAATTTTTAAGCATGATTTTTTTTTAAGTTTATCTTATCACGTACCGGTTTCAATACTTAATAATAATAAACATTTTTCACATAAAGCAACAAACATTTTTCAGCATTTGTTTCTGACTATTTTTGCATAATGAAATTAATACTTCCTTTATAAAAAAATAAAAGAATAATATTAAAAAAACCACCAATCTAACATATTTGTGAAAGACAAATTAACGAAATTAATACTTCTTTTATAAACAAATAAAAGAATAATAAATTATTTGAAAACAACGTTTAAACACACAATAAAAGAATTCAATATTATTCTTTTTTATTGTGTGTTTAAACGTTGTTTTCAAATAATTTATATTTTCACACAAGTTCTGTACTTATTAAAAGAATAATATTGAAAAAACAACAAATCTAACATATTTATAATCGTACAATTTAAATTTTTAGATCATTAAATAGGATTTTTTTTAATGGAATAACTTTGCAAAGTCCATCTCAGTTTACTGATTGTCTATAGTTTTAAAAATAATTTTTAAGCATGAAATATTTTTTAATTCATCTATATCGCGCGGAGCTCGATTACGAAAGATTAATCCGTTTGCCCTTAAAACGAAATACAGGCTTCATCCTTTTCTTACGGCTAATATCCATTAAAAAAATTCCCTATGAATAGATAAATAAAATAATATAAATAAAACACAAATTTACCAGACATGTATAAGCTCTGAAATTATCAGAATATAAAAGGATGCCATAAGTAGCAAAATCTTGGCAAATAACTCTTAGCATGCGGCTAATAAGAAAATATCGCTTTTGACAAATTTCAAAAATGTATTTGATTGTATAATTCGTATTTTCCATATGAAAAATACTTTTTTAATGTAAGTTGTCAATCTAAAAATATTATGGAATATAAAAAAATTATTAATTTTCAATTTTAAAAAATGATTTCACCTATATTCTTTAACCCGGGAAGCCCGGGTACGTTCCCCTAGTATATATAAAAGCCGTTCTCTGTATGTATGTCCTTTATACAAATCTTTAATTTTTGACCGCTTTGCACGAAACTCGATGTAGATACGTTTTAGAACGTGGAAAAGATCATCACTGTCTACTTTTAAAAATTATCAGACAATTATTTTTCCTTTTTTTTCTACCACTTCCATCATTTAACATTATAGAAATATCTCTTTTTAAATCTTTTTTAATTCAAACGTTACTTTCCTGTTGCCAAACCCTAAAAAATGACACAATAATGTGAAAAAAATAAGGATAATGCGTGTATTTTGTTTCTATTTGCCAATAAAAATTCAGATTTTCTTGCTATATTTTTGCGTGTTTGATATTGACGTCATTCTAAACAGAAAATTTACATTTTTTTATATATAAAATAAAAACTTTAACTATAAGAGCGGGAAAATAACATAGCACCTCAATTTGAATGTTTTTTTTTATTTAATTAAAAAATCCATTTTCATACAAACAGACATATTTCATGAAAACAATTTAACAAAAAGAAAAAAAAGCTAGATATGACGTCACATTCTATGAAATCTTTTCAACGCGTAATGGAACTCATTGTAAACATATAGTTCCTATATTTTGCTTACTACTTCGATTGTATACTACAGCCACATCTTATAGCTATACGTTATCACTAAGTGTTGTATTGGTTTAGATCCAGTGCTAACAATTTCTGCAATTTATAGCAAAAAGAGAGCGGCTATTTACATTTAAAAAAATCGTGACAGATGTCTTGATTTAAAATTGATGGAAAATGACATCATTTCATCTAATCAGTGTAGATTTAATTTCAATAAAATTTTAGTAACTACTACCTCATTTGGATCTTTTTTTTTTTTTTTTTTTTTTTTGCATTTTTCCCGGTATTGTGAAGATATTGTATACTTTTGCTACGCGCGCTAAAGAAAACATGTATTTTAATTTTAAAAGTTAAAAAAATTACCACAATGTGTCAAAAGAACATCCTTTTTCTTAATTTAAATTTTGCGAGTTCCAAAATTAAAACTAAAAATGTGAGTTTTTTTCATAAACATAAAGTTAAGGCTGTTCTCAAATCCAAAGGAGCTATTTTCTGACATATTTTTTAATTAATTTTTGTTCGGAAACGCATGAAATTGACAGGGGTTCTTATTTAGAAACTATGTAATCGAAAGAGAGTTTCCATTTGTTAGTAAAGGTATAAGATCTTTCAGTTGGTGTTTTTAACTGAATTTCGGACGCAAAAGTGCAATAAAGGATAAAAACCGGCCGTCACGCAACCACAATTGCTCATAACTCGATAAGTAATTTATTTATGAAAAAAAGGAAAAACTCATTTCAAGTCCAAATCGCTTTAATAGTCAGTCCTACAAATTTTAAGCCTTTACGTTTAATGAGTCAGAAAATGTGTCAGAAAGTTTCGCGTTGTTGAGCAGGGAACTGGAGAAGCATCTTAAGCATTTGCAGGTTAGTATGTTGCAATCAAGTTGCATGCCAGATGGTCGCTTAAAACATAAGTCATTCTATATTGTTTTAAACAAAGGTGCATGCCATAATAGGTTCCAGGCACACTCATTAAAATAAGAATACCCTAGCGCACAGCCCCATTACCGAAGATAAAACCGTCAATATACTTAAAGATAAAAATAGTTCTGCATTTTTCATTCATCTAATAAGACTAATCCTTCATAATTGGGTTCACATGATTATATAACTTTCCCCTATAATTCTATGACTAAGCAATGGAAAACTGTGTGTTACGCACTAAAATCTTCCCTAAAAAAACTAATAGTGCAAGTCGCATAGAAATCCGTTCTGAAGAATTCAAGTTATATGCACCCGGAACGAAATACCCATTTGAATTTTATATACTTATCAGGTTATTTTGAGTAGTTTGATTTGATATCTCTTAAATTCGTGTTTTATTTTATTTTACGTTTGGCGTTTTAATTTCGTTTGCCAATTTAGTTATTGAATATTACGCGAAAGCAAACAAATTCTGAATTATTTACAATGTTTTT